>JAVJGI010000064.1:36864667-36950999 GCA_035590275.1 Ibycter americanus | reverse complement strand
GGAGGAGAAGCCAGGAACCCAGATGCAGCAGAGGCAGGAAGCAGGGTGGACTGGCCTGAAGAGGATGAAGAAACAGCACAGGCAGTAGATAAACTTTTGGAACCTTGTGTGGGAAAGCCTTGTTACAGCCAGCTAGTTTGGTAGTGCTGCAATAGGTTGTGGGTACGTGGTCTTCTGGGAGTAACTTTTGTTGCTTAGCATTTTTGGTGCCTGGTGGCACACCACTTCCTCTGCTCTCCTTACCACCATCCATCAGGCCAGCGTTTGTGTGCATTTCTTTATCTAGTTGAAGTCAAAGGCACCTGACTTTGTTAAGCAGTTTAAATGCTGGCTAATTCACTTGCTTTGATTAAAATGAAGGCAGTAAAGCTTTTTAAACGTACCTATTTGTGATGAGAAACTGGCTTATGTTGCCCAAATTAGAAGCTGATGAGTAGTTTTCTTCCATTTTGTGAAACCATATTTTAACAACAGAAAGAATGCTCATTGCTTGAACATCTCATGCATGTTCAAGCAAGAAGCTCAGAAGGTGATTACCTTGGACAGGGAGGTAATGTTGAGCAATGTTGGTGCTGCATCTGCAAGGCAATGTAAGAGCATCACTTCAGAGCATTCTGCCTCACAGAGAGTAGTAAACCACTGTAATATTGACTAATCAAGACAGTCGGTGGTTTTGGAGCTGAAAGTGGATCTGTATTTTGTATTTCCAAGAGGGACTGCTGGATGCCAGATTTCTGTCTGGGTGATTTCTGGAGGGCTGGGCTAGGTGCAGGTCTGAGAAGTGGCCTCTGCAAACTTTCCTACAAACCGAAGACATCTTTGAATCTAAAGATTTCAGTAGAATTAAGATTTGAGTGCCATGTGAGTTTCTTGCCGTGAGGAGGCTTATTCAGCTGCTTTGAGTAGGTCAAGATTTAAATACTGCTTTTCATGTTATTTCATATATTTGACTTTCCGCAACTTGTGTTCCAAAGAAATGTCGTTCAAAATATCTTTCAAGTGTAGTAATGTTTGTATCAAGTGCATCTGAAGCTTCTGTTGCCCTGGAGGCTGACTGAAATGTGGGTCAAGTCTGACATCAAGTGGTCAGATGCACACCGTTCCCAATGGGACTATTAACATTATGCTGCTCTGGTGTCTTATAAGAAGAACCTCCCCCTTCGCTTTTTCTTTCCATGTTTTTTCTTCTGTTAACATGATTTCTCAGTGCTCTTCCTACTTTTGTTGCCACCAAGGTCATGGAGTATCATTGCTAAGAGACATATGAAGAATCATACTAGTCTTGCATTAGATATTGCAGCTGCTGAATCTGTCAGCAGAACGATGGGGTTTTGTGAATAGTCTTCTTGACATGGCAGTGCACATAAGACCTTTACTCACTCTGCTTTGTTTCCTCAATATGGCTTATGTCTAACATGACCTATGTCTTTTTCAAAACACTCCTAGCTCTTGAAACACCAAGTCCCCCACCTGTGCAGATTCTGAGGCTTATCAATAACTGCAAGAGCACGTAGCACTCACACATTGCTTCCTGTTGTTAAAACACATTGAAAACACTAATTCTATTAATTCTCCTTGTTCCAGTCTGAAGAAACTTAAGAAAATTATTCATTCCATGACATAGGAGAGGAAGTAGAGAGAGAGACCAGAGAGAATTCAAATCTTTGACCTGAGACCTTAAGTTTTCCTAGGCATCTGTCCCAATTTAAGTCCTCTGGCAAACTGGGATGCTTCCTTCATGTTTTAGTGGTGTTTCTACCCATATTGGCTCAGGAATACAAGGTTCATGTTTGGTTCCTAGTGCTCCCTTCCTCCAGGGTGAGGAGTTACCCTTCAGCAGCCAGAGGGACATCTTTCACCTCCCTTCTCAGTGATCAGCGAGTTTGGCCTGTTCAAGCAACAGCAAATGACAGTTCATAAGTTGTACTTACGAGCTTTTTATCTGCACAATTGATTCATTTTTCACTAGAATATTAGTGTGTTTCTATACCCCCTGCAAAAAACAAACAGTACAAAGATCAGCATTTCCCCATACTTTATAACAGAGTCAGCAATGCAAATATGAACTTTCAGTTTCTCCCGAAAATGCCCCAGCTTGATAAGATAAGCCATCGTGTTTGTGCCTCTGGGCCTCAACTAACTATTCACAGGTGGGCACCATTGTTTAAATTAATCTCAGAGATAAAGTCATAGGCTTTGGTGTCTCTCCTTCTGGTGCAAATTTGGCTTTTTAGTCTAGAGCAGTAGTTTCACAGGGACCTTAAGCTGACATAAACCAGTACTGCTGCCAAAAATTACAGCCCTATCCCTTGGTTCAGCATGGCTGTTTTTGCCGCTCCACAGTGAACTGGAGTGGGGAATTGTTATAAAAAATAAAACCTCAAAAAAACACAAAAAAAAAACCCACCAAGATTTCTGCACATCTAATTCAGAGATCCATTCTAATTTAATTCACTGCTTAATGGTGGTTCTATCCTCTGTGAGCAGAGCTCCCTGCTTGAACTGTGTTTCTTATGATAAAAAGTAGTTTTTGTGTGAGGTGAATGATCACTGTTCGTGTTCCCAGTGTGATATCTGTCTGGGCAGCCCAGATCGCTGAGGAGAATGGGTATGTAGTATCTTTGGTTTAAAAGTTCTACAGTCTGCTTACCTGGGAATAGTTTAGAAATAAGGTGAGCTACATGATTGAACTCTGTGTTTAAAAAACAGCACTGTAGCTTTTTTTTTAATAGGCTCCATTTTATTGTATTTAGATATGTTTCAATTGCCATCAATCTAATTTTGAATTCATTATCCTTAGTCTTCTGTAATTTCACTGCCTAGATAAAATTGTGGTGAATGCACTAAATGTTAAATGCATGCTTGTCCATATATTTTCATGGAAGGCTCCTACTAAAAATTAAATACTACAATAATTATTATAATTTAGAATTGCTTCTGTTTACATAGTGTGTGATTTGCGCTAAATCATGCTATCACTGAAGTTCCAAATCACACTATGACTAGTCCCAACACTAGTATCAGAATCTATACAACAGTAAGAAGATGGAAGCCTTTGCCCCAAGGAGCTGGCATTTTAAAAGAGATGGGAAGCACACAGGATTCAAGCAAGTGACTACAGAAGACAAACTTCAAAATATCTCCTTAAACATATTTTCAGATAAGTTTCCAAGTTATAAGCCACAAGGGGCACGAAATGTCGTGGCTGCAAATTCAGTTCTGGGTAAAAATAAGTTGAGAGTAAACCTCCTTTCTTTTACATCTCTATTATGGCCATCTATTTCTAATAAAATATTTCTACTGAGTCATGCAGTAGGCATTTTAACCAGATGCAAAATTTTTCTGTTGAGTAAAGCTTAGCCACTGCAGCAAATGTACTGAATGGTGTTGCAGAGCATTTTAAAAGGACATTTTTGCAAGGCACCTATTGATGCTAGACTGATGAGTGCACTGAGGTTCACCATAGAAAATAAACTCAGTGGCCAAATGGCAGAGTTATGGCAGGCTACATCTTATGAGCTTTGAAAGGAATTTTGGCCAGAGTTCACAACTGTAGAGTTTATTGCAACTCATACAAAATGTACAGTAATTTTAGACAAATCTGGGCATTTTTATACTGAACAGACTATTCAGCATAAGTCTGTGCATTTTTAGCTAAACAAATCGTTCTCTTGTTTAAAAACAAAAACAGAACACTACATATGTTGCAGAACTATACTTCCTATTCTTTATTTTAAAGTCATACACAAATGGTTTGTTCTGCTCTGATTAGCTTATTAGTTAATGTTGGATCTGAAAGGCAGTTTTGGGGCATTGTCTGTCAACTTAGTGGAAATTAGGACAGTGAGTGCCTTCAATAGTCTTTGTTCATTAAACCATATCTCTGCAGATGTTCAGTGTTTTAGTATTTCTTTAGCTGTTCTGAAGCATTCTCATTTTTTCAGCTAATGAGAAATGGGTGACTTTGTATACTGTTCATGGAGTCATTTATTAAAGATGCAAAAGAGATAGCCTTGTTACTCAAAGACTGACACCTTTCCTTTGAATATATTACACCCATAAGTTCTAATGTGCATTTGCAAGCCTTCTAAGAGTAAGATGAGCGAGTTTAAATGATCTATAGAAATTTTTGCTCTCAGGAGAGCCCTGTGAGCATCTTCTTGCAAACCAAGAAATTATTAGTTCTGTGGGGAATTAAACTGTAGCCAGCTGTGCTTTTTGTGTGCAGAAGGGTTCATACACAGGTTCCCACTGCCAGCTTTTAGCTTACATTACCACATGTGCTTACCAAAGTTAGTATAGCCTGTATTTGCAGACAACTAATAAAAGGCAGGTTATGTTTCTTGGTTTAAACTTCTGATATCTTTGAGTCAGAGCTCCTAACTGAACAGTAGACTGGATGCTGTTGTAAATCAAAAGCTTTCTCTTAGTGGTGAAGTCAACAGTTCTGATGGGCACTACGCTCTTGTCACTAGCAGAAGTGCTGTATTTATTTAGAAATTAAAGCAAAGACGGTTGTACACACCTGAAATGCAGTTTGGAGTAATGGGCCCAGCTGGGGATGGCAAATGGGAGCTCTACCTGATTAGCTAGGGAAATGTACTTTATCTGCTTTTCTTTGGTGAGCTTTCTGTTGGATTGATCAGCAAGGTGCTAGTGCTACTCCCTAAGACTAATTTCTTCTTCAAATCATGCACATCATTAGTCAACAGGATGGATGGAAAGGTGGTGAGTAGTTGTTTGGGCTTCTAAATAGATATTCATTATGCATGTAACTGTATTTTGTTAGGATTCTTGATGTCCTTCTAAGCTCAGTTTGTGTTTTTTATTTTAGCAACTTCTAATTTTGTTAGAAACTTGTGTATGCATGTGTACTGCTGTTCTTTCTGGATAATCTAATGTGCAAATATGTATGAAATTCGGAAGCCCGTTTTCATCAGCCTTACCCATTTTGACCCAGTCTTATCTTGTAAGTACAAATAATAACCAACAAGAAAGATGAAAAAAAAAGTATCTTTGAAATATGTAGAATTAGCTGTTTATAAAAGGAAAGGTCATGTTTTATCTTGCTGCATACTATCATGATGTCTGTACTTACATATAACCATGTATTCCAATGAAAATTAAGATAACACTACAATGTGTAAAAAATATTAGTTGGTAGTAATATAACTCCCTACTGGTACAATATGCTCTTTATGGAAACATAAAATAGACATAGGTTGATAGTACAAAGAAAGGGGCAGTTGCAGCAGTTCAGTATATTAAAAATGATAGCATATCAGATATGGCAATTACACTACCCATCAATCTTCAATAGTTTGTGAAGAATACCACTAAAATGCAGTGAAGCTTTATAAGATTTGTGATCACAGAGTGTAAAATATAACAGATGCTACAATATTTAGATGCCTGCTGGCATTTACTTTTACCCTACACAGCTCATTTCAGTTCTATGAAAATTTTATGTGCTCTGTAACCTCATTGAAATAGAAACATATTTATAAAGAAACCACAATGGAACAGAGCGTTTTCAATATATACACTACCTGATCTGTTTAGTAAGATAAAAGAGAGAGAAAATGGCTAGTTAGATTAAATTACTATTAGTTTATTATTAAATTACTATTAATACAGAAGCTGTGATACATGTGATGCCTTCTAATCTGGACTCTCTGCCAGATACGTGTCACTGAGAACTGGTTGGAGAGTCCATGCAGCCATTGTTCAGTGCATACTGAAGTCAAAGCTAATGAAATGAGACAAGAAAATGAAGTTCTTGTGGTTTACTATTCCTTGCAGCTGGGAAGCACGATGGACAGCTTTCTTTGTGAAACGTGAATCTTACATAATAGCTGCCAAGGCTGCTGCAATCTCTTGCGAGTCTGAAGATTAGTGGAGGACTCTGAAATCAGGACCTCGATATACTTGCTAATTAATACTGTCTTTTGGAAGGATGCCCAGAAGCACCTTTTGGTATCAAGCTGTGTAAGTTGCCATGCTTCTGCTCTTGTAGATGACTGTGTTTCATTTCATCACGTCGCTATGTTATTTACCTTTTCGTAGCTTTCTGTGAGGCTACTTTGCTACAAACATTTAATAGCTGAGTATGTCTGATGTAATTCTGGTAATCACTGAACTTGTTGCACTAAAAAATAAATGAATTAAGGTCAAAGACATCCTCTTTAACTTGAGAAGTGCTCCCAAGGCTTGACCTTGTAGATGTCTGACACACTATTAGATCAGGAGGAAGAATTCACTCAACCTAGACTTCCAAAGGGACACCAAGGCTTGTAAAAGCATTTGAACTGGCAGTTTGTCCATATGGCATTTGGCTTGGTTCCTTTTCAGTTTTAGGTTTCATGAACTGGTTTCCCATGTGGTAACCTGGCAAGTCTACAAGTGTTGAGCCAGTAGGAAACCAAAAGGCTCTGGCTGTTTTTCAGGGAGGGATTATAGCACAGTCCTGTTCGAAAAGCCACAGTAACTCTTGTACAGCTGTAAGTTACTCTTGTTTATCAATATTATTTTGATATTGTCAAGACGAGTCTGGCTCTTACTGAGGTTAGTGTCCGAAATTTTTCTTAATCCAGAAATCTGACCCTTCACCAGCACTGCTTACAACATTTAGACCATTTGTATTTTATCTTTTGCAGCAGCTTGCTGTTTATGGTTCCTGTTTACAAATCAGAATCCTTGACACACGTGGAAGCAAAATATTTTCTTACTCTAGTAGCCTATAAATTGTAATACAGCAGAAAGCATGTCACTTGGAGTGAGTTGCCTCGAAACAAGATATACTTGGGCTTTGGAGGATATTTCTCCTGTGGGCTTGAGTTCCTTGTGCTTTAAAAGGCCATGTCAGAGACCCTTCCCTCCTGTACAAGTGTAAGGTACTTTACTTTGCTGCAACTTGACAATACGCATGGTAACCAAGCTACACAACTGCTGTTCATCCAAGCTGCGTGTTCCGTAAATCATAGCAGTATCTTGAAGTGATTTTCCAGAGGTGATTAAAAGGAATTCTGTGGTCGAAGTTACTATCTATCTCACCTGCTGTATACATACAAACAGCACAAACATTTAGCTACAGCTAAATCTGCTAAATCCTTAGATTTAGTCTGGCTTTTCTGCTGCAAAGCAAAGAGTTGTTTTCTAACCTCAAAAACCATGTTAGGAAGTTAGAAAGCAGTGTAATTCCATTTTGTGCTTCTGCAAAATCAAACAAATGGTGTCCAGATCAAGGTCATAAGGCAGATCAACTTTGAGGTGACTGAAGTTGGTTCTATCCATGTCAGACAATATTGGACAGTGTATTCATTATAGTAATTTTGAAATGTAATCTAAACTTATTTGAAAATACAGGTGTTCAACAGTTACTTGTGGTTAAAATATGTTTTTATCATGGAGTTAGTGTTAAAATTGGTGAAGTCTTTGATGTAAGTGATCAGGGAGTGTAGATGAGCAAACTGGTTCAGAGAACTTTCATCTGTAGTATTTCTTGTTGAATTAGGAGTACTCTGAAAATGCAGACAGTTATATGAAATATGTGAAAACATATTTTTTTTAATAGCCAGAGAATCAAGTCAATATCTGAACTCATGCCATCTCAGCTGGTAAACGAAAAATATGATTATGCACAGAGATATATGTCAGGGCTGTCAAATGTCACTCACTCATCTCTGGTGACTGCAGTGTGTTTGGTGGCTGCGGTACACCTAGTCAGAGCAGGAACAGTTCTGCCTGTGGTTTCTAGAGCCCACTGTAGCTTCAGGCTGATGGGATGTCATCTCTGCCCTTCCTATGGTTGCTGCCCCTGGTGTTTCATCCAAGTGGTGATTTGCCCAGGTGGCCCTGAAAGCAGCAGCAGATGGCATGGCAGGTGGTGGTCACAGAAGTTGGAGAAGCATTTTTGTATTCTTCCCAGGTGCCCCAGTTCCTTCACCAGAGCCTTGTCCAGTAAAGGTGAAGGAGAGCTTGATCCTTGGCCTCCAAAAAATTGCAGCTAATCCCCACCTCCAGGGGGATTCTCCCTCCCAGGAAGCAAGTGATGCCGCTGTCATCTTGACTCACCTGTCTCCTGGCTGCTCAAACTACAACCACATGCAACTCGCTCAACCCATCAGCTTCCTTACTACAACTAGCTATGACTAGTTTTATGTACTAGTAGCTACTAGTAGTTGTATGGGTAACTCGCTATGACTTATGAGCCTCAGCGCTATCTATTTTTAGGACCCATCAGGTTGATGAGTGAGATATCAGTCTCTGTAGTCCTTGGGTTTCTTCCATTTCCCCAGTCCAGCCTCAGAGCCTCAGGATGGATCTCTCTCGACTTACTCATTTACCAAACCTCTGCAAACCTTTTGCTTCGTAGCTGCGCTCCAGGAAGGGTACAGCTGCAGGGGAGCTAATGCATTGTGTAGCACTCTAATTCTGGATCTGCCTGCCTGGTCCCCTGAGCATCTTTCCACTGACTTCAGTGGGTTTCATATGAGGCCTTTATTCAGATAATATGCTGGAGTAAATCTGTTACTCAGAGGTCACATCCCAAGAGGCACAGTTTGCCCTGCTCCACATTCTATGACAAATCTGTTCTGAATCCTTTTATTATTAATAATAGACAGCAAATTCTGATCTCAGGGTTCCTGAGGTAGAGTCAGTGATATCTGTGTAATTTAAATCAGACCTGCTCTCCGAGGTCTAAGTGAGTTCTAAAGATTTTATCAGTGCAATTTCCCTGTGCAGCTGGGCAAGATAGTGCATAATTAGAGATAAGAGCCAAGAACCTTAGAAGTGCAAGAGGTGTAACTAACCTTTGCTAATGAAGGATATCATGCAAATAACATTTGATATTTGTGTGTGTCTCATGCTACAAATGAACAATATATACTTGCTCAGTGCTTAATGATGACTTCTCTGATGGTATAGGCCTTTCTTACTGAAAATGCGAACATGACAAGTACTGCACACATTCAAGGGAAAAAAGATTCTGCCTGCTGAATAACAACAAACCTGTCCTCTCTTTAAATTAGCTCAACCTTTCCCACTAAGAAAAGTACTAAAATGATAACCACTTCCTCTGCAAACAGAGTAGCAGCACAGAGATTGTTGCCTTTTGTCTGTGTAAGTTTCCTGTGAGGCTGTGCATGCCCTTGAAATGCAAGTCAGTGTAACTAGTCAATGGAAATTAGCAATTGTTTCCTAAAGTCAATTTTATTCCAAAGTCCCTGAGAATGACAGCCTGTGTTTGCCATTGCTCAAAGCCAGCTTTCTGCTGCTATGATCCCAGTAATCTGAGAACTTTACAATCTGCACAAATTTCTTGTAGCTCTTTTTAAAGCTTTTCAAAGAAGGTGCAAGGACTAAAGCAAGTCTGCCTTAGGAGGTTTGGCTGTTAGGAGGCAAGGCAAGATGTCAGTAAGGTTGGGCTGTGTTAGTGCCAAGGATTTGGATAAGATTGTTAATAGTATCCCTGTGAGTCCAAAGGTCTCTGTAAGATCATCATTACTCTCATTGTACTGTAGATGTGGATGTGATATGCATGAGTTAATGTGTAGCTGAAGGTGTAAGGTACCCTGAGTGTATTGCGCATATAGTCAGTGTGATGGTTTGAATTATCAGCAGGCTCTGAAGCATTCCCCCAGATAGTATCTTTCAGCATTTATTGGTAGGATGGTATTGCACTAGGCCAAGGAGACTCTGTAAATAGATAAGAAGTTGTTAGGCATATATTCTTTGTTTGAGTGTTTCATAGAAGTAATTCAGGTTGGAAGGTGCCTCAGGAGGTCTTCAGTCCACACTCCTGCTCAAAGCGGGGTCAGCCCAGTCTGCTCAGGGCTTGATCCAGCTGTTGAACAAGACCCCCAGGTCCTTTTTTTGCAGTGCTGGTCCCCAGCCTTTATTGTTTCTAGGGATTATTTGCATTTGTCTGTTGAATTTCGTAAGGTTCCTGTTGGCATATCCCTCCAGCTTGTGTTAGTCCTGAATGATGGCTCTGCTGTGTATGCTTTGAATTTTTCTTGTAGTTTTTATAAGCATCTTTATCTTTTAATTTATATATTTCATTTTTACTTTGCTGACTAATTCTCCAGATGAAATCAATTCCTTATTTTCAGAATTTTTCTTTTTATCCCATAGTTATTGGTGTTATTATGGTTATTATCCTTTTAGAGCTTTTTAGAAAGTTAGTGCATGTGAGCTGTGATTCTGTGTTACTGCTAAGTGCTACTCATGCTTTCCTAAGAGAGGAGTTAATTGCAAGAGTAGGGTAGTTACATTTGTGTTGTTTTTTACTGTTATGATTTCCCTCCTGCGATCTAATTAACATTTTGCAAACTCAGAGCATTTCTTCCAGTTTGCGGTTTGTGCTCATGTAGGCAAAAATATCCTGGGAGCAAAATACCTTATTCTTGGCCAACATAATTATGTGTCCTCCCCATTACAAGAGTAGTTGATTGTCTCCTATCTCTGCAACATCTCAGTAGCATTTGAGTAAAACAGGAAAGTACTTTATTTCCATTTTACAGATGGGTGAAGTAAAATTATGTGAGGCTTGAGGGATCTGATACCCCAGACTAATGCCTTAACCACTGGTGTATACCCATTCTTACCTTAACCTGTTTGATACTGGAGTAAGTCTGGTACAAGCTGTGGGCTGTATGAATCCTGCTGTAGGGTGCAAGATACAATCAATTCAGGAGCTACAGCTACTATTTAACAGTGTGCATCAGGAAAATCTGCAGGAACTAGATTAGAGTAATCCAGGTATAGCCGCCTCAATCTCCTCCATAGACCTTTGGAGATCTGGGATTATATACGTAGAGCTCAGTCTGTAAATGGCAAATCTTACAAAAAGAAAAGAAAAAAAAGAAGAGAAAAACCCATTGGGTGAATATAACAGCTTTTCTGAACAGTGTTTTATTTTCTGTTGAAAATAACTTCCTTCTTCTGAACTATCAGCTCTTCTGGAGAACAGCCATCTCTATATTAAAATTTGTTGGACTGTCTAGCACAAGGTGTCCAAGTTTGTATGGGCTGCTCCACTATTAAGTATAAGGAATGGTGATATGGGTTTAGGACAAGAAAGTGAATAAATAGCCAAGTACTTAACTGTAAAGGGTAAATTTTGTTTGTTTTGAAAGACCTGCCAGAGCTGAACAGTTACCGAGGACTGAGAGAAATCTGCAAAAGATACTTCTTGTATCCATCAGTGTAGGGGTGACTGTGATAACGCAGAGGAACGCGCTCCCCTTGCTGTCAATTACAGCCTGCTGCCCTGTGCAACTGCATCGAGTATCATGATATGCAGCACCAGTATGAACAGGGAAGGCTGGCTGATATTTTATTAGCTGTCAGTAGGAAATTGTTTTGTTTGTGCAATCAGAAGATAAAATACAATGAAGACTCTTAAGAAGTATTTGACAGTGATTTAAAACAGAAGCCTAAAAAAGGAAAGGTGTCAATACTGTATACAACAAACAGAACTAATAAATTTGGGAAATAGATTTATTGTATGCCCTTGGCAGCCTCCAAACTGAAGGTTCTTGTTAAAATGCTGAGTCAGAACCAGGAAGCATTATTTCTTTGTCTGAGGTGTTTCTATTGTGGCCTGAAATGTGGGCAGCAGCCAGAAGTGGTCTTCAGATGAAGTTCTGGAGAAGTGTTGGGTCTGTATGAGCAGCAGACCCTCAAAACTGACCATGTGGCTGGGTAGCTTTGTCTACAAATGTGTTCCCTGCACATTTCTTAGCTTTCCTGACCGCTGTCAAAAAGTAAGATTCAATTTAGGCCCCCTGCAATAAAGAGAAGTGAATTAATGACAAAGTAGCTAAGGAGAAATGCCAGTTTCTAATAATCTAATAATTCTGTTATTCAGAGATGTTTAGTTTTGATACTTTTTCTGATTTTTATTGGGAAATTTGTATAATTAAAGAAGACTGGTGAAATTTGCTTTGCTTTTTGTGTCTCATCAGTGGAACTGTTAGTAGAGAACCACGTACTGAATCATTAATGGTGTGTATGCAGGTATATAACCCTCAATCATCCCATACAACTGCCACCACAGCAGTGCTATAGGCAGGGCAGTTTGTCACCACTAAGTAATGAAAAGCCAGAAGATCGCGCTCTGACTTTCTTTCTCGTCCATGGGTATATGTGCAATATCAGCAGGCTGAAGAATTCTATCAGATTTATATGCATTGATTGATGTTATTAACCCTTTCCAGTGGCCCTAAAATGTTTGGACTTTTTTCCTCACTATTTGAATTGCAAAACATACTTGCTTGATAATTGAGGATGTTTATGCACCTATTCGGATGTCATATAAGGACCTAGATATGCCCTCTACATTTAAATTCAAGTCTTGGAAAATAGCATAAAAATATTTCTTTTGGTTTTAATTTGAAAATCTGCATTCCTTTCCTAGCTATTTTTGAGGAGTGTAATGATGTTATGTTAATGGAGGTTTTTAATGAAAATAGTTCAGTCTAAATAAATCTCAGAGAAAGAAGAAATTGTAAAATTGTTCTAATTGTAAAAATGTATGTTGGCATCCAGACACTGAGTTGTCATGCAAGGCAGTGCCATTGGTAGGCAGAGGTGTAAGGATTGCTAGGACCTGTGTGCCAGCAGCCATGTTATGTACAAACAGTGCTACAGCCTCATCATGCCAAGCAGTCTAATGTAACCAGCAGTAAATTATTATGTGAAAAGCTTTTCTCAGCCCCTCTTTTGGATTGGGGGCACGTCGGTGCACTATGTCTCTTGGCCTTTTGTGGTCAAAAAACACCAATCTAACCAAGAGAAAAAGAGGCCAAGTAAACTATGCATTTGTTACGTATGATTTAATCTCGCTTTATGAATCTTTTGGTTTTTTTCTCAGCCCTAATAGACCTAAGTAGTTCTGGAAGCTGTATTCTCACATGCTACAAAAGTACTATTTCAGTAGCAGGCTTGTTTGCTGCTGAGAAAATAGTTGTTAAGAAATCATATAACAACCACTGCTGATCCCTAAAGGGGATTGCTTCTCCCACTAGCTATTATCTAAATTGGATGTTTTCTGGAAAGACAAGCTGAATAAATAAAATAACACTAGCAAGGCTGGAGTACTAAGGATTCAAAGATTCTGACTCCTCCATTTTAATGTTAGTGTAACTCCACTGAACTCAGAGTTATGCTGGCTTTAAACGTAAGCCCTGGGGCCCAAAACGCTGTGGGGAAAGAAGCTGTCTGCTCCCATTTGAACAAGAGGAAGGTCACACTGTGACTTTATTTACATAAACTGTCTACCAGATGGAGAGAAACCCTGAGCAAAGGCGGGCACTGCCTGCCCCATCCCTCCTGAAATGTAGGATGTGGGAGAAAGCTCTATCTGATAAATGTGTCTGTCTAATTTCTTCCTGTGGCACCCCAGGAGTCACTGTATTAATTTCAGAATTGTTTGCTTAGTGGGAATAAACTGTCTAAGAAGGAAGTGACATTTCAGATGAGACAGAGTGGATCCCTTTGACGTGGATTTTACTCCACGAGTCCATGCGCTGCTGGGCCTGTGCTGAGGACCCTTTTTCATTAGAAGGACTTCTTGACTGGAAAGAGCAGAAGCAGAGTTAGATCCTGCCCTTTTGCTACTCCATATACTGAAACCATTTGAGATCTTGGCTTCATTAGGGCATGGAGTATGAGAGCTGGCCTGGAATGGGGGAGGCTCGCTGGGGATGCACCACCCCCTGCCCTGGGCGTCAGCAGACAAGGGAGGGAGGAGAAAGGGATACTCACCTATTGCATATTGGCAGTTTTAGAGCTTGGTATGGGTTTAATGTGCTTCTTACAGTGCTGTTTTTTATTCATATGCATGTAGTCTTACTGTATGCACCAGAGCTCATTTTTCCTTATCTTCTAAATATTATTTCCTCCGTTTCATATAAGGCCTTGGAGTTTGTGTGAGGTTGCGCTGCCTTTGGAGGACACTAAGGATAAGTAGTCAGTGATACTACTGTTCAGAGGGGGTTTGAACTTGTTCCTTTTGTTAGCTTTAAGACCTGATATGTTTGTGCTGCCTCCTGTTGCTGTAACACACCTGTTAAGGAGTCCTAAAACTATGAAGAAGGTGGGAGGTGAGTGTGCTGTGCTCCCTGGCACAAGGCAGCTCAAAGGGCTCAGTTGCTGCTGCTGAAACCAAGAGATACACTGGGAGGAAAAGGCAGAGTTTGCACCAGTGAGTTTAAAAGGCTGGGTGAACTCAAGGCTACAAAGCTATGGAAGCAAAACTGAATTTTGCCTTCCTATGAATGAGTCCAATATCATGGTATCGGCTCTTCAGAGTACTTATTGCCTCCCCATAAATAAGCAATATTTATTTTTGGTGATAAACAAGTGACAAAGTGATGTGAAGGGCAGGGGTTTCCTACCCTCCAGATCATGAGTTCAGCAGGAACCCTGCTCGTTACTGGAGATAACAAGCAGGTGCTGGAAAAGCCATAGCTTTCCTGCTGCCTCCAGCTCCCAAGGCAGCAAGTTCAGCCAACTTGCCCATTCCTCCTCCTCCTTCTTGCAGCAGAGAGTGGTTGCCACTGTGTGGCTTTCCGTTAGTGCCAAGAACCAGTGGTTAGGGGGGTGGCTGAGGGAGTGCAGACCACAGCCTCCGGCTCTGGGTGTCACTAAGTACCAGGGATCATCCTTCAGGAGACCTGAGGAGGGGTGAAGGTACTACGAAGTTTGCAGAGCTACAGTTCTGGTGCTTCATCCTCACAGCTTAAAGGCTCTGAGTTTGGGACTCAGGGCAACACGTGGCTCTTGCAGCTGCCTAACCACGTTTTCCTTGCTCTTGCTCCCACAACAGCTTCAGCAGAGGTCAGCAGAGAATGTGATATCTGATAAAACGTGGCTGTTTACTGAATTCTAATGTGAAAGTGTTAGGGTTTTTATTTCTATTTGGTTTTCTTTCCATCAACTCATCTGTCTAGGATCTCTGTTTCTGGAAAGAGGCAGAGTGAAGAATTTAGTCTAATACACCATTTAAATTCCATAAACAAGACAGAAATCTAGTAGCAGGCAGAGAATATATATTGCAGCAATAAAACTTCTCTGAAAGAATTGCAGCAGCAGCTAGGGAATGCTAATAAGGGTTTCTTTGCCTGTGAAGTAACATTCACAGGCCTAGGTTGGCTTGATTTTCATTTAATAAAAACACTACATTAATATAATCGTGATTGTATTGTGAAGAGGAAACACTTCGGAAACTTTTTGATTCTCTTCATTAATTACTTCTCTCTCTAGCAGTACCACTGCACTGAAGAGATAAAAGAAGAGTGACTGATACCGAGTCTCATTTTTAAAGGACAATGTGCATTTTTAATTGGGTTTAATATGTAAACTTCCAGGTAAAAGATCAGCTAAAAATATTTCTGAATAAAAAAAATTAATTGCAAACCACTGCCTTCTGATCAGGCCTCTCCCAAACCACATGCAGACCACCTACAAGGTGCAGATTAACTGACTCGCTCATTGTACAAGGCAGTCTGAGATGCTGAGAAAAGTGACTTGAGAGGGACAGTGCTATCTAGTCGTTCTATCTTAGCCAGGTGTTCAGCTGGCATTTAGTTTTCAGAGGTGGGATCTAAAAATTGCATTCAAGAAGAGGATTTTTAATCTCTGTGAGTTCAGAATGTATAGGTTTGTTCTCAGCAATGTCAGCTCCTTCCTAGGGCTCCAGAGGCTCCCAAAGGCTAGGATCTAGGGCCAAACCCAGCTGTAAATGTAGGGATAGCCAGAATTTTAGTCTTATTTTTCAGCTACATGGTGAATTAAGTCCTAGCAAAAATCAAGTAGAAGCTGAAGGGCTAGCTCTGAAAGCAAAATATGTAGAAAAAAATGAAAGGAAAAAAGAAAGTGCTTCTGTATGTGAGAAATGCTTTAATGCTTTTCCATGTACTCTTAGAGCATTTTGTAGCTGAGGAGGTATGGTGTACAGCATGGGAAATCCTCAGTGGTACAGTTAAGGTGATCAGAATCTAGACGTACAAGATTCGTTGGGTTGGTTGGTGGAGGAAAGCTGTACAGAAATGTCATTTGTTTTTACCATTTTAAACCACTTTAATGGAATTGTCATATCAGCCTCATGCGACTGCGCACTGCAAGTGGAAGTGGCAGCCCAATGTGGGCAAGAAGGGCAAGAGCTGGCCTGGATGCTCTGCGGCCACCGCCTCTGTACCAGGCTGCGCCTTCATGCTGGCATGAGTCTAAGCTGTGCACTGGGTCACAACAACATCATCTACCTTCAGCCATAGGTATCTACCAGCATTTCTAAGTTGGCGCTTCGAAAATGAGAAAATACAAAGAAGTTTCTCAGGAAACAGAACTAAGCATATGCCAGGAATTCACGGTGATAATGTAAAATAACTGAGCGTTGTGGTCAAATGCTGCAACCTTATTCAGAAACAGAAGTTATGAAAAAAAAAAGAGTATTAAAAGCATAATGAATATGCAGAACTTAACATCTACTTGAATTAGTGTCTGAGCCTGATACTGATAGTACATGCTTTGCTCCAATCAAAGTCAATAGCAGTAGCCTATCAAAACAATTTGCCTTCTCTATCTTATATTTCAAGTTGTTGCAGTATATAGTATTAATTGTGGTAAGTTAGCAGAGAAACAAGCTAATCCATGCGAAGACTGCTTCCCTTTCGTTCCCTCTCTGCCTGACTACTGGCCGTTTCACGCTTAATCCACTGCTTCATTTTTTACTTCTCTCTTGCCAGCAATTATATTTCATTGGTGACTGTTGGAGTATAGAGTTGGAGGCGAGGGCTGCTGCTTTACCTGAGAAGCAATATTTCATACTGTATATCACTTTTCAATGTATAGAATCTGAAAAACTAGTAATTTCTCATTTAATTTCCAGCGTAATTTACTATGCTGAAGGAATAGTGCTGTCAACTTCCTTTGAGAATGGTATGTGGTATGTTTTGTATCTAAAGGCTTGCCTTGCTTCTGTGTCCTTTCTCATGTAAGGCAATACACATTACATTTCCAAAACAATTATGTAGTTCTTGATGACCTCATTTTGTAGCTTTGCCAAAGGAGCAATGACTTACTGTTTTCCAGATGACAAATGTAAGCACAGAGCGGCATAACTGGTATCTGTGCAAATCCACAGTTACATTTTTTTTGTAAATCACTGAAACATAACACCTAAAATGGATGTCTGCGCAAAATTTTCTCGCTTTGCCCCTTTGCCAGCAAACTTAAAACTACCGATTGCCATAGATAATAGTAACAGGTATGATACATGGTATTTACACCATATAATGCATGTCTGTGTCAAAGTAAGCTAAAGTGGTGTTGTTCAAGACAGGGACTGTGTTAAGATGGAATGCTTCATAGTTGATAGGAAGATCTTTACAATTAAGGAGTAAAACTTACAGTTAAACTTGTGAAATAAGTGGTTAAAAAGATTAACTGAGTTCCAAGATTGCTCTGGGTTTGTTCTAACAGCTGAGAGATGCAGTGGTGCTGAAATCTTGCAAAATGACCACTTGCTGACAAAGAGCAGAAGTTCTTTGTGAGTTGGAAATGACACCTGCAAAACTTTTCTAAGCAATATATGGAGAAGTGTTTGTATGTGCTGTGTTTATGACTTATTGATCAGCACCTCTGTTTAGCTCCTCTTAACCACTGTTCAGAGACAAACAATGTCCATTGGCACAGGAAGCCCATTTTACTAGAACAGGTTTTCATCACCCTTCTCTTCCCCACTCCAGCAACTGGAAGCTCACTTGGAAATCTGTAATTGTTTTGGCCTAAGCCAGGTTTTGTATAATGTGCCAGGCTTGGGACCCTGGTCATAACCAAGCAAATTGCTGAATTACATAGGTATTTGTGATAAGGCGGCATTCATCCACAAGCTCCCTTGCTGCAAACTGCACATCTCAGAATCCCGTCAGCAGTTCTGCAAGGTGTGATGTTATGTGAAGCCTTGTGCACACAATACACGAGACAGCAGGTGGTGGCTGTTAAACACTGTTTGCATCTTTGAAACCTGATTTAGTAGCTACACTGGCACACCACACACTCATAAAGGGGAAGGTGTCCATGTTTCTTTGGTGCCTGGTAGCTGGCATATTTCAGTGTATTTTGTGTTGTATTCCTGTCCATGGAAGCCCATTCCTTGCTGCAGAGTGTGTCCTTATCAGCCTGAATGATCCAGCCCTCCAGGATTTTACTCACTGTCCATCCTGTTCAAGGAAGCATTTCAGATAAGAGCAAGAGTGAGGTCTGGGAACTTGCCATCACAGTCATTTTCCAAGAGAAAATTCACTTGCCATAAAATCAAAACATCCCATCTGAAAATGTAACAGAGATTGCTCCCAGTCCATCCTCGCTGTTGGACTGGCAGCACATGCAGGCTTCCTGGCTTCTTGGCATTGCTGGAGCCTGTCAGGCACTATTTCTCATACTGGGGCAATGGGGACTGACCCAGGGCTAACATGTCCCCTGACCCTGGAGTATTTTGGGAAGCCTCATGTTTCTGCTTTGCTGCCGGGGTTTGTGAGAATTGGAAGGCTCTTGAAAACGCTGAGACAAAGTGAGGTTTTGATGGTTGCAAAATAAAATTTTGAATTTTCATTTCTTCTGTAATTTAAAAAAAAATAAATAGAAAATCTGTGATTTGTACTAGTCATGCTTTCCACTCTTTGTGATGTCCTGGTCCCATGAAAAGATACAGCCTGTAGCATTTAAAGAAGCAAACTGGAACTTGTGTTTCCTATATGTGAAAAACAAAATAACCCAGCTATTGCTTTTTCTTTGCAGGAGATAGGGGAATGGCCATATAAACTGCACATCTTAACAGCCAGGAATGTCGTTTTTGCACGTGTGGATTATGGAGGCACAGAGCCTAGTTGGGGGTGAAGGGAGATTCCCTGCTGCATTTTGCACTTCCAGATGTGTTCCTGCTGTGGTCAGTGTTGTTTATGCAAATCCCAAAGTGGGATCTCAACTCAACCCCTGACCACACACCACCCCGCTGTTCCCCAGCTCTTGTCCTGTGAATATTCATATGCTGCGGCAGTAAATACGTCGTGAGTAGTTCAGTAGAGGGATGGTAAAGCATATACAGGGTAGAGTAACCAAATTGCTGCAGTAATATGTATACTATTTTCAAAGCATTCTGACGGTCTATTAGATGTAAAATTAGATTAGAGGGAGCAATTAAAATGGTAAATCTGTAAGAAATAGTTACACGTTGTTGCTTTAAAACTAGAATTGACCACTTGAACAGTATGTATTGGCCACAACTCTTGCCTTTTATTGAGCCTATAGGAATTAAAAAAATATTTCATTAGCATTAAACCTGATAGATTCTTCCATTAAACAAAGTGAAGCAGGTATAATGCAAAACGGCTAGTAGCATTGCAGTGATATGAATGCTAAAATATGTAAGGTGCTTCAGCTGGGGTCCCATTGTATCCAGTATTTATATTTTGAAAAGATTTGGAAGCTTCTCATTAAAGATAATGAGAGTTGCCAGGTGTCCAGCAGCTCATGAAATGAAGGACTGAGTCCAAATTGTTTCAGTTATATCTTGTAAATGGATTTCTGTTGTCTTTTACACAGATTTCCAGTAAATAAACTAATACTTGTTAACCAAACCTTTGATACTATGAGCCATATGGTTGAATGAACTCGAAGGTATTTTGAATAATACATTAAATATGACTATATTTACCATGAATATGCTATGATTTATATAGGGTAGAGTTAAGGTCTTTTTAAGTTTACTGGATGAGAACAGCTTTTATCTCAGTATTAATGGCTTTTAAACATAATAATTTCATTTGAACATTTAATCTAAATTAGCTGTCTTCTGAGGTGATTACATTGCTTAATTTTTTTTTTTCTCCTTTCAACTGGACTATGCGTTTCCCAGCAGCTTGGTTTGCTGATATTTGATTTGTGGTGATACAGATCATATACAAGTTCGCTTGTTGTTTTTAATGAACTGGATGTGTTGTATAATAGAATTGCTAGGTTTGTGTTAAATTACAGCTTTGGGACTCATTATTGTGAGATGTTATCTGCTTTGAACTGGCTTATTTTATCACAAAGAAAGAAATTGAATTTGCTTAAGATGGCAAATGCAGCAATGGATGGGTTGGCTTGTGAGTGTTTTGGGGCACCCTGTTGAGCTGATATATATTTTATCTGATCTAATTCACGTTCTGCCCAGAAGATGCATACACCCACACATATGTCAGAGTCCATATAAAAAAGCCTAAAGCAAACAATATATTGTTAAATGGTTAAAAGGTGCTCTTTAGCCATTGGTTTTTGACGACTTCAACTGTAAATTCATTAGATCCTTTCCTCAGGGCGTTTTGTTCCTATTTTCAGTAATGTGCATGCAGAAGCTAATGATGCATTTCTTCCTGCACATATTTAGTTTCTGCATGCAAATATTTCAGCACATACACAGAAGCAGTTATCAGGCATTGAGGTTTAAGTGTGTGAAGCAGGATAAATTGTGTAAAAGCCAAAAAATTATGTTTCCTTTGACAGTTGCAGGTTTGGAAGATGAAGCCTCTGTGTGTCATTCTTGGCATTTCTTTTGCTTTGAAAAACATGTTAGGCTTTCAGCCTAACGTAATGATGATATATGGGAAAATTAAATAATTTTGTTTATTGAAGTAAATTTAGCTGCTCTGTGCAACAATGTATAAAAACACTGCTGTGCATTGACAGAAACTATAGACTCATGGTGAACGCTTCTGCTGCTTGAACAGTTTAAACCAATGAAAAAGGAGTTCAATTCACTGGTGATTTTAAGAAAATGCTGAAGGAATGTAAATTGGTTATAAGCTGGTCTGGCATATGCTTTCATTTGGCTTCTGCTTAGCTGCCTGTTACAACAGTGCCAGCTTCTTTAAGTATGTTAGGCATATGTTATGTTAACATATAATAAATATGTTAAATATGAACAAATTCTGCAGTGATCTAGGTTAGTAAGAAAGTTGCTGAGATGTGTTTGCCCCCCCTCTTTCAGTGTCCAACAGAGTCTAAAGCAGCATAAGGAGTGGCTCCCGAAAGGGTAGGAAAGGGTTCAGCAAAGCAGCGGGAAGCAGGTGCCCTCCACTGATCCAGCGTCCCATCCCCGGCTTGCACCAGCTTACGCAAAGTGGTTCAGGTGTGGAGTGTATTACTCTAGTGCTTCCCATAGGCAATAAATTCACACTGTTAAGGGCAGGAACCTGGAGTCCTCTGGGAAACCAGAGTAAAAGGAACCTGCACAGAGAAAGTGCCGGGAGCTGAGAAGCCCTGAGCCAGCAGCTCCCATGGGCCAGGAGCAGAGTCCATCTGCTTCTTGCCCTGGCTTTGGCTTCTGAGTCACAAGGCAGCAAAACACCCTCAGGAAAGTCTTGGAGGGGGTTGCTGTGCTTTGGAGGCAGCTGTCCCCAGAGATCGCCCAGAGTGGGTGTGAATCCAGCCAAGTGACCTCAGCCCTCCCAGTGCAGGGGGGTCACTTAGGCACCTCCACCTTCATTGCTGGCCATCAGAGCCCGTACGTGCCCCAGCTCCTTCAGCACACCATGCAGGACACCAGCATATTGCGGTGATGCCTGTACTGTATAGGGGCTGATGGTATTCCCTTGGCCCACTCCATGCTGTGCGTACACATCTATCCAGACCACATGTCCTCGCTTCTGGGAGCACTGCCATGGCAATTTCAATTTTTGTATAGAGGTGTTCAAATCACTGCAGTTAAAGTCAGAGTTTTATGGTAAATGAAGGTTTTTTGATAGCTATGGGGACTCAGATGTAAAATATCACGTTAAAGGTTGTTCTTTGCAATGCAGCAGAACTACCCTCCCTCCAAAAGAAAGCCAATAAGCAACAATAAATATTTTTCTTTCAGAGTGAGCTTAGTAACTCATTTTAAATTATTCTTCTAAACTCTCTGTGATCCAGAATCACATGCCGTAGAGGTAGAAGAAATACTAGCTGTTTGCTCTCTGCATTAATATTTAGGGTGGATTGTAATGCTGAAGCTGATATTGAACTCTGTGCAGTTAATTTGCTTTTGTTGAAATAACCTTTAATTTATCCTTCCCTTAAACAGACTTTTTTTTTTGCATACTGATGAGTGCTCTGTCCCATTCATATCCAGTATTCTGTTTTATATCCTTTCTTGCTTCATCTTGGCCACCATTCTTTAATAGATAGGATAGTATATACCATATAACATGATTTTTTTCCTCACTTTGCTTTTCTGGCTTAAGAAAGTTCCATTTTTTTGGATGACCTTGGTTCTGGAGGCCTTGATTTACATTACATTAACAGCTTTATGGAGTCACTTTATAGTTTGCTTTACTGCGGAAAAACAGAACAGTTTTACTGATAGAATTTACTGTTCATTTTTCCCCAATTGTTTTTGGCATATGTTCATGTTTTGGCTTTTACATCACTGTTACTAGTAATTACCTTGCTTCCACACTTTTTCTTTAATAGAGGATAAATGAGCATGGGGTATTTTTCTTTAGCAGAGCCTGAGTATATTTGAGATATCTCTTACGATGGGGAGAATACTGTAGGTATGATTAATAGCATCATCATTGTAACATAATTTAGTTAGAAGGACTTATACAACTGATAAAGTGTCATGCACTCCTACTAAACTGCAATCTAAGTGAACTGTATTTCAGGTTTTTATATCCTCATTTCTGTCTCCTGTAAAGATATTACTGTAAGATTCATACAAGCGTCTTTATACTCTCACACTATAAGCAGTGGAAGTTAAATCAGTTCTTCTTGCATGAGGCATAGCTTCTATAAAAAATGAGTAATTACATTTGTGAAAAAGGGATAAATTAGTTCACTAAATACATTCATTGCAGACTGAAGTTGTGATTAGATGAGATCTTTTCTAGAATAAAATGAAATTTAGTTTAAAATAAAGAAATATGTCCTTGAAAGATGAGAGAAATTAAGTATTTACAGCAGATAATGCCTAAAAAAAGTTGCATTATAAGCAGTCCACGGACCTCACATACATAAATTAATCAGAGAAAATCAATATGAAGTCTGAGACTAATAAAGGATCTTTTGTTGGTAATTAAAAACATCTCTGTCTTAATCTACTTGACCCAACTCCTTGGACCAATTGAAATACTGCATTTTAATTTCACCTCTTAGTGTTTTTACATGAAATTATCAGTTTTGATGAAATCTTTTCAAAACTTACTCATGTAAAAAGAAGATTTTTCTTGGTTTTCACTGATTATTATTTTTTCTGGTGGAGCATTTTGTTCAGCTAAACTTTCCATTTGAGCCTTGAATTTTCCTGGGATTTTTGATACTTAATTTCATCTTTCTTTATGGTTAAACCTATGTAGCTGTTGAGCTCAGGCTGTCAGTCTAGCCTAAGCAGCTTGAGGATCCTCTAGTAACTGCTCTGCTGACCATACCCCAGCAGGTGTGCATGCTGGCACAGGGCCCTGCCATGTACAGGGACATCGTCAATCCCACCACTAAAGGGAAGCAAGCTCCGCACTTGGGTCCCTTTCCAGCTCCCACCCGCAGGAGCTCAAGATGAGCCCAGCACTACTTTTCCCCGTCTCCATCAGCTGGCACTTCTTATTTTCTTACCACCCTGTTCTCTGTTACCAGTTTTGTCTAACTTACATCCTTTCCCCTTTCAGATTATCAAACTGCTGCTTTGCCCTGCCTGGTATAGAGTCGGCTTGTTAGGAGTAAAATCATACATCTTTTCAAATAACTTGGTAACCCTAAGACTGCAGAGCACATGTCCCAGTCAGAGCAGTGGATCACCTTTTAGGAGTCAGGAGTATTATTTCCAGTTCTTCACTGAACTAGTCATCTGCATTATTTTCCCTTTTCTTTTGTGTTCAAGGTCTGCTGTATTTGCAGACACTAAACATTTCAGATGGAGTTGTTTTGCCCAGCATGTAGCATGGTGGGACCTCGGTCTTTGTGACAGCCTTTATGGGCAGCAAAAATAGAACAGTAAATAGAATCTCCACTAAATTATTGATTCTCATTACAGATTCTCATCTTGGTACTCCAAGCAGGGTGCTTGTCCAGAAATATTTATTGTGCATATTAATTAGGGAAGGATGAACAAAAATGAAAAAGAAGAGCTCTATCACTTCAGTACTTGTTTTTATCTTACCTTTTATCTGATTTGGTTCAGCTGAATAAACTGACAGCTCCCTTGTTTCTGTATCCTGACCTCTAAACAGGGGCGCACACATCTGGCTCTGCACTTCAGCTGGCCAGAGCCACAGAGGGAGAAATAGTGATAGTTCATCTGTTCTTGCTGCTGCTTCTAGACCTTTGGCAGTTTCCTTGGCTTTATGCCGAGTCCTTGTACTCTTTTATTTCCTGTATTATCCTGTGGAGAACAGAGTAAGTAGCTAGTTGATAAGTACCTGGTTTTGACTTAACACCTTGATTCACAGAAGCGACACTGTGTGGACCCAAATACTCATGTAGGATATTATCTAATCATTTATGTACAGAGGCAGCTCTGTAAAAGCTGTGGTTCGTACTGTTTCATCAGCCTTCCACTGAAAAATGGAATGGGCTTAAAATTAAGATCCCCTTACATAATGGAAGCCATAATGAAGGGTATGGTTCATAAATTTCAATTGTTAAATTGTGTCAGTGGGAAAGGTGACTTGATATTTCCATATTTTAAGGGTTTAAAATCCACATTCAACAATAATGGTAAAGAGTTTAATTATCAGCTTATACTAAGACTTGAATACAAGGAACATTTTCAACTCATCTCTATGTGAGCCATAAGGCTTTGACTGCAAACTTCTCTTACCACCCAAGACCCAGATTCTAAAGGTAATTTTATTGGGTGCCTGTTTGTAAAAATTATACCTTATGGATGCACTTAGCCTAAAAAATCAGAACTGAGCCACGTAAAAAGAAGAGAAGAAACCCGATTTAATAATTTTTTTTTTAATGTTCACATTTACACAAGATATTTTCCAGGAGCACATTGCATGTAAGGCCTTTTGAGAGTATTTAAGGAGGTCACTTAATGGCCATTAGGCAAAGTAACCAGGAGGATGCCCATCAGAGCAGGGGAACCTGTGCTTTTCCAACCTATAGCAACTATTTGTGGTGCTTCGGAGCTTGTTGTATCAAAGATGGCAACATCCATAATGGAGCAAACGTTGCAGTTGCCTGTTATTCAACACAAAACTGTTGTAGTTTATATTTATCTGTGCTGTCCAAGATTGAAAGTCTTACTATGGTAAAAAGTCCCTGTATGGCTCTTCCACTTTGGGGGATGGAGTCTGCGGTTTCCTCTAGGTTTGGAAAGCACTGATCACATTGTGGGTGCTATTGTAATATAAATAAATAGTAGTGACAATAATAATAGTGTAACGTTGCAGAAAGTGATATTGTGTTTGTAAGCACTGCAGAAACAGAGGTAGTGAATGATGACCATGTTTAGCCAGACTGCTGATGCAGGAATACAGAAACTGGAAAGGTATCAACCAGCCTGATTTAAGACTTGGAGAAAGTACAGAGCTGTGAGATTGATAGCACAGAAAGGAATCTTTTGGTTGAGGTCCATGGCCTGCATCAGAGCTTTTGGGATTGATAGCATGCAGTACTATCAATCTCACAGCAGCAAATGGGACGACTATTCTCCATGAAGAATGGGCCATATTAAATATCCTGACATCCCCTAGATTGAGAACTGCAAAATGAGTAAGGAAGAGTACATGTTTGTAGAGATAATACAGTGCTGATTCTTCATGTAGTTTGTTTTGCAGCAAAAAAGCCTCAGTGGCTATTCCAAGCTCAGCTCCTGGAAGCTGCAAGTCATGCTGGAAATAATTATAAGCATAAAAATGCACAGAAGGTAGAGAATATGTAAGGGAGAGTGACTGCTTTAAAAAAAAAAAAAAAGTGCCAAAAATAAGCAACACAGCTTATTGTGATCTGTTTCCTCTTTTTCATTTGTGTTTCATTGGATATTTTAGATATTACATCCTGGTCATTTTCATGCTGCATCTTCTGTTCAGAAACTGGTGAAAAGAACTCTTCTTTGTTGTATCTTGTGCTTTGATTCTCCTTGTGTGATGAAGCTTGTGAAACTGAAAGCTAAGTCTGATTTAGGTAGCTAAAGCTTAGCTGAAAGCTAAGTCTGCTTCAGGTCTATGGAACTACCTGCAGGAATTGGTTTGCCATTATTATTTAACATTTTTATTTAATACAGCCATATAGTCTCCTTCAAGAATCCTATCCTATATGACATTATTCCATCAGAAAAGTATAATTTACTCACTCTAGCATTTCAAGGGATGTGGAAATCACTTTTTTCCCCTGTGTGGATGCAGTTGCCTCAGCAAACATTACTGCTCACAGCACTACTAGATGCACTGCTAGATGGGCATAACTACCTCTTGTGTGAAATGATTCAGTTAGTAGCAATCCACAGACAAAGCCCTTAAAGGACACAACGCAAGCAGTAAAAAAACATTGCTGCATTCCAACAGTGAAAAAACACTGCTGCATTCCAACAGTAGAAAAGTGCATGAATAGTAGATGATCACCCCTGAAATTTGGAGGTTATTTGTTCCTGTAAATCCTTACAATTTACTAATGTGTTTAGATGCTCAGCATAAAATTAGGGAAGAAGTATCAAGCCTTCATCAAACAAAATGATTTTTTAAAAAGGTTTGTTCAGAAGGCTGTGAAAAACTGACTTTTACTTAAGTTTATCTTCTGTGGAGTCTGAAGGCAAATGGAAATGCTTATAGTAAACAAGGAGCGGACAATTGCTCTTGCTGGAGGGAATTCCCAACTTCGTATAATGTGTTACTAGATTTCAATGTTCACATGTGACATTATTTCTTTTCCCTCTTTTTACACTCTAGCTTTTTACCTGTTTTTAGTAATTTCCTTAAGTCTTATTTTAGAAGGCTACAGATTTACTTACCGATTTGCTGGGCTTGACTTTGATGACATGACTCTTCTTTTAAACCCTTTTGTAAGGTAAGAGGGACTTAAAACATGGTGCACCTCAATCAGGGAAAGTTCTCATTTCCCGTGATTCAGAGCAGCACTAAAATAAAAGGATAGTAAGCTGTAAAGACCATGTCTTTCATCTGAGAAATCAGATGTGTGGTAAGCATTCTAGATCACGTTAAATGAATTGGTTTGTTGTTCAGGCTTACTGTATTATATATACTGAGTTTTGGTAGGAAAAAGTATTTTAAAAAGTATTCAATTTTAAATGAGTGTTTTTGCAAGTATTCGAATGAATGTTGTAGGCTTGCTTACTGTAATGCACTGACAAAAAAACTAAGTATGGTTAGAAGTAATTTTAAGAATGCATGAGTCTATGAAATACTCGTATCTCTCTCAGAGGAAAGTACCTGGGGATGACTAACTGCTGGTCTAGCAGTTCAATAAGAAAAATAAACTCTTGCTCTCCTGTTCATTAAGGAAGACATAGAGGTAACCATGTTTAGATTATTAGAAGACTTTTCATAGTAGCCCAAAAGGGATTATGAAGTCAAGGGTGAAAACTAAAATTAGCTGAAGTATTTTTAGTGCTTGTGTGTCACAAACTCAGACTTCATAACGAATGTTGGAGAGGGGCTTATGCTGAAACACTAATGTTACCTTAATGTCAGATTGTGACAGATTGAAATAACAGACCTGTGCGGAGGAACGCTGCAGTTAGCATCAGCAGAATATGCCCCTTAATTATAAGCCGAATCTCCAAGCAGTAATGCTAATATCAACTCAGTGGATAAAGAAAAAAATCCCGTGTGTACAGTATAGCTCATTTGGGAAGACATCTAGATTATGGGACCTACCAATGACAAATGAAATTCAGTCCAGGCAAATGAATAAACAACAAAAACAAAAGCTGTTCATAAACTGCAAAATGTACCGATATCTAGACAAATAAAGCAATCTAGGTATTTCTGCATTAAAATAATCCCTAAAGTATTCATCCCAGTGTGAACTGGCAATGAAAAACAAATCAAGTAGTGGAGTGAATTGAATTACTAGTCCTATGCAGTATAAATCAAAAGGAGATCCAAGCATTTTTATTGCTCCATATGGTAGAGTTGGCCGTTATCTAGAGTACTGTTTATAATACTACTCACATCAAAGTAGGACAGTTAAAATTGCTAGAGAAGGTGGATTACAGAGCAACCCGGAACAAGAAAACTGTTAATCTAATCATTAACAGAGGAAAATAGAATGGCTATTCAAGTTAACAACAGCCGAAAGGGAAAATAGCGAAGAAGGATTGAATTAATTCTAGGGTCTTCTGATCAGTGAAGGAAATTTGTGACTGAAAATAGAGGAGGAAAATGGAAAACCAAGAGGAAATTCAGGCAAAATCCCACAATCAAACCAAACGCACATTTAATGACACGTGTTATTCCAGTCAGTAGTAAGCTAATGGAAGTGGCATTACCTGGAGTTCTCATGCATGCCCAAAACATCAAAGATAGGATGTTGTGGTATGATTGTTCCGCAGCATGTTTTGGCAAGCCTATCTCACAGGCACCACCATCATCTTCACGCTGGTGCCACAAGTTGTGTAGTAAGCAGTGCAGAGTACATTAAGACCCGTTCATCTTTCTACTTTTAAACTGGCAGGTGGCCTCATCCTTGAAAAGGTCTTCAGGCATCCACTTTCTTTGTTTTATCTGTTTTAGCTTTGTGCCCAAGGGAGAGCTAATTGATATAGTTTGCTGATTGTAACTTGCCTTTTTGAAGATATAACCTCAGATTTAGGAAATTGTGGACTAAAATAGCTCATCAAAGTATGCAGATGGGAAAGAGATTACTCTCCCTTTCCACTACATGGAATGAATTGAAATTTATGGAGTGTCCAGTTATTGAGTTTTCTTTTTTTATGGAAGCATTTGGCTTATATATGTCTGTTAGAACTAGGATGAATTTTAAACATGTTTCCACTGAGCATAAGTAAACATATTAGAGCCTTGATGAATTGTATTGTCCCATGCCAAACTGAAGGCTGCAAGGAATAAAAGGAATTAAAATGGATGTCAGAGTGAAACAAAGTTAACATTGAACACCTCCATTAAGATCAATAAAAAATTTGTTGCTCTTCTGTGTATTTAACAATGTTCTGGAGATGTAAAATGCAGTGTCTCGTTGGTTAAAATTAAAACATTGAAATGCTGCTAGGAGATCACAGACAATATAGTTACCCGAGAATATGTCACAGTTCTAGCAGCAACCTGATAATTAAACCTTTGTCTCAAGTGCAAAACCTCTTGCATATAATAGGATACTGGAACTTGTGTAGGTGAAATGATAAATGGAAGCAGATATTTTAATTTCTTATTTTTAGACACTTTGGTAAAGAAATGAACATTAAAGCTCAATTCAGTGTATTGCTTTTTATTCCCAAAACTAATATCTGTTATTTTTTGCATCAATAAACACATTAATCAGAAGGAGAAAAATAGAAAGCATTATTCAATGATCCAGTAAAATTCTATAATATGAAGCTAGTTATGAATAAAAATTGATAAATGAATGACAACAGTGATAGCAGATAAAAAAAAACGTAGCCTTCCAATACACTGCTTATGGTGTTTGAATGAGTTTTGAAATTTAAGTATGAAAAATTATTCTAACTTATCCTATTTTTAAGGGTCATCTGTGCTTTTACCATATAAATTTTTAGCATAATACTTAAATATTGCATGGTTCTATACTTTTTTTCTGATACCAGGGGGAACCCACATTAAAACAAGACACCCTATATCTGGGCGAAGTATGTGAATTTTTCCCCACCTTTGTGAAAGATTTTAGGGATCCTTTTGCACCACAACATAACACAGATCATCACATTAAATGTTATTTCTCATTGCAAGGTTGTCACTGTCCTCTTCTACTTCTTCTCATGTACGTTGCTCACTTGATTTTGATGCCTGTTCTTCTTATGTATTTTCATTCCACGTTAACTCATAAGGTGTTAACAAGAGCTTTTGATTTTTAAGGGGTGATTTGCCAAACTTTTTTGTTTGCCTAAACTGCTTCAAGTTTTAGTGAAAATGAAATTGCAACATGAAACCAGAATTATTCTGATTTTAAACAAATAAAACTAGTACCTGATTTGCATTTCTTTTTCAGAAAAATATTGATGCTAACTGCATGTTGTCAAGCTGTGCAACAGGCTTGGATGCTACTGTCCTATACAAGTGTGTGTTTCCTTAGGCTTATACCTAGGTGGTTTTAGGTGTGTCCACCTGTCTGCTATTAGACAATAATATTTTAGTCTAATCCTCTGGAAAAAAAAGCCGGATGCAGTCATACTGTTTCAGTGCACACCTGCTAACAACTTTGGAACATGTCGTCCAGCCAAAGCTGACAAAGAAATCTGTGATTACCTCTAGATGTTTTGTGACACTAGATGGCTAAGTAGAGAAAAGAGACCCAATTATTCTGAAAAGGCATTTGTCTACATTGAAATGCCTGCACAGGGTCTTATAACTGTCCCAGTTACAAGAAGACTTTCTGAGTAAACCCAAAATAAAAATCCATGCATGGCCAGGCTTTCTTAGTTCTGATGACAATGATGCATTTTGTGTACATGGAGTATTATATTGGCTTTTTCTTTGCATTTATCTCTGTGCACGTTAACAATATGCAATCTTTATATTTAAACATACAAAAAAGGCAATGTGGTGTGCTAGGCAGGATAAAATCTGTCCTATAAGACAGTCGTAAACTAAAATCTCTTTTCCATGTTCTGAGTTGATAACAACAAAAAACTCTAAATCATCTCACTCTGCTTTAAAGATACTGATCCAGTTCCTACAGCTTCTGTAAAATCTGACAAAACCTCCCCCTTAAAAGGATTATTTTAAATTATGACAATTATTTGTTAAAGATTAATTTTTAGACTACTGGAATGTAAGATCTTCTGGTGGATTTTGTCACCAACACACGGTCTCCTAAAACTATATTAATCCTGAAAAACTGATGCATGGATTTATTCTTCCTAGAAAAATCGAATGGAAAGTTTCTGTTTTCAGTAACTCCATTGACTTCCATGTATTTTCTGTTGATTTATGTGAGTATGAATAAAATCAGAAAGGGCCCAGAAGAATATGTTGTAGTTTACACAAAAAGGATTTATTGCAAGGACTCATCAAAAGTAGTTTTCAACATAATTTATAGAACTGTTTACTGACTATAGCTGACCTTCAAAATTGCTATTAAATATTCACTCTAAGGACTGCTCTGTGTATTTAACTAAAACCTCAGTTTAGAAAGGTTGCCAGTACATTTCTACTTAGTGTCTGTGTTTTCCTCCCAGTTTCAATGAGAGACTAAAATTAATAGCTAGAAATTATTATTTCTTTTCCACTTAGAATTGACAACAAGAGGTCCGATAGTCTCTGATGAATAGCCCTATTTTATGACTTTAAAAGTCCCCTAGAATCAGTGTGCTGGATTTGGCAATATTTTCTTTCCTGTTTCCGTGATGTGTCCTCATGACATGTCTCTGAGAATTTGTCCTGACTACATTTATCGAAGTGTATTAGATACTGTTAGTTTGTGTACCAGTTGTGCGATTGAGGTCCATACCTCCTTGCGTGTGCTAGAGGAGAATGCCTTCCCTGCAATTTTACTAGGAAACAAGTTTCTTTTAACCATATTCTAGTCAGAATATGATACTGCTGTGCTGTTGTAGGGTAGAAAAACCCTGTGAAAAAATGCTAGAACGTGTTAGCTAATCCTTTTCAATGATGCATTTTTACAGCCTAATCAAGATAAACCCCAGGAGGGAAGAGAGGTTTGTGAGATGGATCTGTGCCCCGTGTGGTTTTTCAAATGGATTAAAAGTCCATTTTATTAACAGAGTGCAGTGTAGTATGAAATAAACCTGAAAGCATATGGTTTTGCCCTGCCGGAGAGCCATAGGTTGAAGTTCTGCTGTGATTTTCCCAGTCCCAACCTCCCTCTGCCAGGAAGCTTCAGCAGCATTGGGCCAACAGCTGGAGCTCACTGCTCCTGTTGTTTTGAGGCTACAGCGGTGGCGGTGAGTTGGATGGGACAGCGGTGCCAAACCGACTGAGCCAAGCTGATTATCCAGGGCTGGAGAAGGTGAGGTTGGGAGGTGGCAGATGGTTTTGGGTGTGCCTCAGTCTTTGCAGACTGGCAGGGGAACACCCCCTAGGTTGTGCTGCTGGAGTGCCCTCACTTCCCTGCGAGGACAATCTGATCCTGCATCTGCTGCCAAAGGGTTGGCCAGGCATGGCTGTATGTGCCTGTGGGCAAAGAGAAATGACATTCCTCATGTGCCGTTTCCACACTATGGGCAGCATATAGCTGCAGCTGAGGTGGTTGGGTTTTAGGCAGCATTTCCAGCTCGAGTGGCCATTTTCCTTCTCTGCTGGAAAAAACCAAGCTCACTTAGTTACTTGGAATTCTTGAAGATGGCTTCTGTGATCACTGTGAATAGTCCTTGGGTGGGATGAGCCAGTTACTTGTAAATCAAATTGTATTCGGGGAAAATTTTCATATGCTTTCTTCCCCATTAACAGAATAGCTTTATCCGTTAAAAAAACACCAAAAACAAAAACAAAAAGCAACAAAAAAAACCAACCAACCAAAACAAGCAGAGTTAGATCTCTTGAGCTGCAAGTGCCTCTGCAAGCTAAAGATAAGTTCTGTTTGATCTATCAGAGTCGTGGGACAATTTCTGGTGCTCAGCCTTTTGCCTGAGCCTCTGCTCTTTTCCCTACAGCTGCCAGGGCCATGAGGGATAGGTTTCACTTTCTTTAAATTGATGTGCCGTAGCAATGCTCCACAAAAGGCAGCCAACACCATCTTCTACCCAGACCAGGGGAATGCTGATGCGGATATCCATTTGAGCTGTTCAAAACATTCTTGCCCATGTTGCAAACCAAGCCCAAGGTTTCCTCACACACACCACAGAAAATATCCCACCTAGTTCCCTGGATTTCTGTTGTATTCCTTAATACTTTCTCTAAGAGCTTCAAAAACATTTTAAAGTCAGTTGCAGCTGCTCTGTCAGGAATTCACTAAGCACTGCAGCCACTGAAGCAATTAAAAAAATTGCACAGAAGGTAATTAAAAGCCTTACTGGTTCTTGCTATTAGACTGACATTTTAAATGCCTCTAGATGTTTTATTGTGCCAATAACCTATTTCCCTAGTCTCGAAGAGAAATACAACTGACATCAGTAATTTACTAAAGTATTCTACAGGTATCATAACGTTCCAACTAGAAATCTGTATTAAATCACGGTAGTTTTCTGTTCTGTGCAGTCCTCGCCACACAGCTTAATGAAACAGTGGTTATTTGTTAATGAGCATTAGAGCTTAGTCCCTCATTCTCATTTCCTGTAGTGAGCTGTGTAATATTTGTATTACTTGAACACAAAGAAATGCTTTCTGGTTGTCATGGGCTGGGGAGAGTCAGGCAGAGATTCTCCTTCTTCTGTACAACAACAGAGCAGGAGTCCTGGTTTACTGTACAGGGCAATGCAAGTGCCTTGCTCTGCTGTGATGAGCTCTCCTAATGAGTAGGGCTGAGCATCATGCGCCTGGCTGCTGTCCACAAGGTCAGCGAGGACATGCCTGGATTTCTCAGTGCACCTCTGTCCTCACCTCCGGTGTCTGCAGACAAAGAGAAGGAGGTCCCTCCCAGAGACTGGAGTCAGTCCCCACAGCTAGAAAAGTTAGGCTGCCTTAGTTTATCCCTTTCCAAACCCCACGGGTGTTCAGAAAGGAAAGCTGGCAGGGCATTAGGCGGTTTGCTTGCTTTCAATTCAAGGTCCCTGAAGAGACTTTAAAAGGATGCAGGGAAAATATTTTATTATAACGTTTTCCCTGATAGCCTCAAAATGTGAACGTGCTAATCCAATGACTTTTCAGTGTGCAAATGAACTACTATTATTCACCCCTGATAGGAAGTTATAGGAAAACCACACGACAGAGAGGAAGATAACTGAGGGTTGCTTAAAGTTTTTTCCTCTTGATTTATTTTTTAGATGCCACTGCAACATAAAATCAAACCAGATTTCAAGTATATTACACTTATCTGTAGAGCATACAGGAGTAAGACTATACCAAACTGCACTGTGTTATAGATGATATAACGTCTTAAAGTTTGACAGAAATTACTGTGATGCATAAGCACAAGGAGCAGCGTTAATGCTGAGCTTTCAACTTTTATTCCATTTTTTCTCTCCTGGGTTGCCTTAATACTATGTAAACAGGGATACTTTGGAAGGGATTTCAGCAATAAGCAAACCCACACATATTTCTGTGACCCATGAGAAAGCCTACACAGGCTAGCTTACATTGACCTCTGTGGTGTCTTTTGAATCATATCCTGCTGATCAATGCTACATGTCTCTACAGTTTGTATCAACAAGAATGTAAAATGGCAAAACTCTCTTGGCACTAATCTCTGAAGCCACATCTAATTCTCTTTTTTAATGAGGCATTGAATTATTCCATACAGTGAGATGTCTGTCAGTTTGCAGCATAGCTCCGTGCGTGCTGTTATGCCACCAGAGATAAACAATCAGCAGGATTGATCAGGCAGGCGATCAGTTAAACAAATCCGGGTAGAAAAAAAATTTGCACATGCACTGCTCAGGATGAAATAGATATTTTGATAAAGTTGCATAATGAAAATATGTGATGTGTGAATACAGTGACTGGCAGTAACTAATTAATAGAGAGCTAGCTTTTGCATAAATGGTTTATTTTCTAGAGCTGCAATGGGAGGAGGGTCTAGGGATCAGAACATGGAGATCCATGGCCAGTTCCCCTGTTTTGCCACAGATTTAGCCTTGAGTTGTGTGGTTTCTCCTCTGTGTAGCAGCTCCACTCCCCCATTATAGAAACAAAAATAATTGTGCAAGATACACATCCTTAGGGCCAGGGTGGCCCTTTTTTTCAAGGGGAAAAGGCAGGGAGTAAGCTGCACACTTCTGTAAGAAGCATGGGGCAGGCAGCCTCTTTGAGGCTGCACATCTGTGAGTGTGGCAAGGTGCAGATGTAAGCAAGAGTCAGCCGACAGGTCATTGCGGTTACATGACACTCAGTAACTGGTTATGTAGCACATACAAAATTTTCAGGGGAAAATGGCATTAATGTGGCAAGCAGTCTTCAAAGAAGCCAGACCACAAGCCACACCATGACTATATGCTCCCTACCCCTGCTGCTAAGCCATCCTACCTACACTTGCCATCATACCCATGAGCGCCACAGCAAGATAGTAGATGCTTACCCCTAGGAAATTATTTAAGTATTGCGGGTGATATATGGATTGCTGTTTAATAACCTTTGTCATGATCTCATACCATTAAGCCAATAGTGATTTAAGCACTCTGGTCACTCAAATCTGCTCTGTTGGTCATTAAGTCAATGGGTTTTTATTGAGTTTGAAGGGCAGCAAATAATCAAATCAGGCATTTGATCACCCGGTTTTGCTGCATCCTGGTTTAACTGTTGCTATTTAAGGCCAAGTGATGGATATATTGATTTCTGCATTTACCTACATCTTAGCCAACACATCATTTGCTTTGGGTTTATTTATGCCCAAAGGAGTTCTCAGCTGCTTTACAGATTCTTTTTTTCTTTTTTTCTTTTTTTTTAAATCATCTGTCACAAAACAAGTTTTCATTAAAAAATCATCCTTGCCTTCTACTTGGGTTAGTGTATATTGAGTGTCTTTTTAACAAGACGGGGAGGATTCCTTTCTAGCAAATCCCTGTGAACCTGGACTCCCATGCTCTGCCCTCTTTGCATACAGGAAAGATCATTCTGGGAAACAGTGATTCCTTTTGAGCTTCACACCATCAAAGAACAGCACATCTGAAGTCGCTGTCCAGCTGCTTGTAACAGCTCTGGCTGCCAGAAGTTATCTCCCCTTCAGCCTGCTGGCTGAGCTGCTGGTGGAATTTCTCCAAATGAATCATTTAGCATGAGCAGCTTCAATAATAACAGGCTCTCATCAAGCAGGTTGGGCAGCACAGTTGGATCCAGCAGCGGACACGTGTCCACAGCTGAAGGGAATACGGTTTTACAGGGAGCAGAATCCAAGGCTCTTGAAACAGTCGTCTTTGTCTAACATGAAAGTCTGATGTAAAGTCTGATGCTCTAAATCTTAAAAACATTTTAATTATGAAACATATAGATGGTTAAGTTTAACTGACTAATAGTCTTAAGAGTGTTTGGGTGGGAAACTTGGCTGTTTAGGTGGAATTGTGAAGTTGCGAGCTAATTCACTGACGTGCAGTGTAATTTGTGATTAAGGTTATCTGCAATATCTAACCTTTTAGTAAATGCCAGCTGCATAATGACTGTCCGTTTTCCCTCCTCAGATATGACATTGCAGAAGGTTCTATCTGACCATAAGAATCTATTTAATAAGGCTCTAATGGAAAATGACCAGTGTCTGAGTATTACAGATTAAAAGTGACAATGCTAATTGACTGCAGAGGTATCTACATGAAGAGGGACCAGAAAAATCATTTAAGTCTAAATGAAATTGGACTGATTTGATATTTGAAAAAGCATTACACACCTCTTGTGTTTGGCGGTGTGAATTAATTGCTCCCTGTGTCAGGCAGAACCAGTTTCTATGTAGCAATAGGCTAAGATTGGTGGTGAGTGAAGGACATCAACTCGGGGGGTTTAGAAATACAGTAGTTTATTAAAATCAGAAGTATATGGGAAGGTTTTGTAATGTACATGATTTTTATGGTGAGGAATGAAATCATATTTTGTACATGCAGAAATCAAATTCTAGAAAGCTTTTAATGATTTGATTGTGTGGGTTTGTGATGGCCAGTGAAACAAATGGGGTGCACAACCACATTTCTGCTCTGAAGATGCAAATTTAATTACCTTTTTTCTTAGCTTTTCAAAAAGCATTTTGAAAATAAGTAGAACAGGGAAACAGAAAATCAGTTATAGTTTATGAGGAGTAATCGGTAGGAATCATAACAATAGGAAAATGATCATACATGGCATCAGCTTATCTGAAAAATTACTTAAAATCATTACGTATCAGATAAATTCATGAGCTTAATTTCTGTACAGTTCACTGTGCACAAATCTTTACTTTCAGTCAAAGAGGTTGCAGTACAAATTAATTGCTCTATATGATTTTTTTACAGGTCTAAGAAGGGAATCAAACACATAGCATTCATTCCATGTAACATACTATGTGCACAGAAAAAGCAACATTTTCATATGTAGATGCATAAAAGGTTTTTAGAAAATAAACATTAGACATCCTCAGAAGTCCCAAGATCCTGAGAAAAAGTCTCTCCTAGCATGGCTTTATGTGCTTCAGAATACTATGGGAAAATAGTTGTAAAGATACAGAAATGGCTTAGGAGTTCGATACATGCTGCTCCCCGCCAAATCTGTTCGAGTACAATGTCTTGTGTGTTACAGAAGTACATAAGCCACCTTGCCAGATTTTATTTTATTTTATTTTATTTTATATTTTTATTTTCAAATTTTATTTTAATTTATTTTAATTTTATTTTATGTTATATTATATAAAAATTAGTGTTTCAGTTCTCTGGTTGTTTTTAAAAACAACATTTCCCTGAATGCAGGGAAAACTGCCAATTCAATACAGAATTCAGTGAGTTAATACAGAAAACCGTTATGTATGTGCTTCAATTCAGTATGTGAACAATTCTGTTGAAGTTGGAGGAACATGTGGCATGGTTCAAACTAAATGATTCCATAAGTCTTTGCAAAATCATCTGCTTAGCATCTCTGGTGGAAGATAAAGAAGAAAAGCAGCATGGTAATTTCACAGGAACGTGCACTGAAATATACCCTGCTTTTCACTGACCCTGCTGTATCCCCAGCTCATACCTGAGAATGTACGCAATGTACTCTGTGGGACATTCTGCCAATGCTAGGAAGGAAATAAAGATGGGAAACAGAAAAACAAGAATTCTAAACTCTTTGAAATACTGTAATTGTGTGATTGTACAATTTTCAGATTAAGATTCAGGTAATTTATTCTTAAGGTAAGATTTTTTTGTGTGTTCTGCTTATATAATGCGTAGGATTAAGGCAAAATGAAGACTGTAGAGTTCAGAATACAGGTTACATTTACTTTTATACAAGAATTCATAGACCATTCTTATAGCTGCTGCAATGTAAAATAATAACCCACAATTACTTACACAGCATGGAGCTGGGAAACATATCAAAATAATCAGCATGAAAGTGAACCATAGAATGTGTTGAACTTAGATATACAGCCCAATTCTCCCTTTGTGTCAGTTTTAGGCCAATATAGCTATTGCAATATAAACACAAAAATAATTTCACTCATATTAGTGCAGCAGGTCCTTAGACAAGTGAAAATGTTTAGACTTTCATTCTGTGGTCCTTAGTTTCAAATAAAATGTACAGTGTTTTTCTTGCCTTTGATTTTTTATAATTAAAAATGAATCAGTACAGTGCTAAAAAAAAAACCCCAGTGAATATAAATACTGTTACTTTGGTTAAATTTGATCATAATGGCCTTTGAGGTCTCTCTGTTCCACAAACTCAAAGCTTTTTGAAGCTGGTCTGCAAAATTCAGTCAAATATAGATATCCTATAGCTGCATATTTATATTTGTTATTCGGCATCCATATATGAAGATATATCTTTGCATTCAGCTCACTAGTAACTTGGCTTAGCACTCTTGCGGCTTAAATATCAAACTCAAGTGTTGGTCTTTCCGTAAGTAATCTATAAACTGCCACTTGCTCATTCTTGGTATTGGGAGGAATATTTTTTGAAACCTGCCTAGATTAACAAGTAATTGGATTGATTCCTAATGTTCTGCAAAGGTCAAAATTGACCACGTTTTATTACAGAGTAACGTACTGCTAGACTAGTGGCTAACTTGGTGGATAAAGTCATTTGATTTTCTCTCTACAAATATCTGTGGCTATCATACAGTTTCTTTACCCTGTCCTTTAGGCCTGGCTTGCCTAGGGATGAAACTGTAAATTGTGTTTCTTATGACATTTTGTGGTGGGCAGTAGTGTGCAGAGGTTCTGCAGAACAAAGTTTGAGACCCTCAGCTATATGGTCTGGTCTATTGGGCCAGATTTAGGACCCTAACACCAGTTTATATCAAAACAAGCATTTCCCCCGATGTACAAGCTCACCTGCTCTTTCCTGGGCTAGGTGCTGTGCTCTTTGCACATCTGGGCATCAGCTGGAAAAGTCTGCTTCCCTCTGAGCAAATGGTACCTAGATAATCCCGTAGGAGGATACTGGAGATTACCTCTTTCTCAGTTTGAAGCAGAGATAAGAGGTTGTTTCCTGTCTTTTTATGCTTTTATGTTAGCACAAGATATAATTGTAAACAGAAACAAGAATACATTAGCACAAGAGGGAGATCCATGTGAAAGCGCAAGACATGGTTCCTCGAAATGGTATTGGTTCCTCGAAATGGTATTTATTAAGCATTGTAGAGATTTTAAAAATATGACAGATCAAAGACCTTGAAATATTTTACTTTCAAGAGTTTTAGTCGGTTTTAAAATAAGCTCTTAAAATAAATGTAAGTCACAGATGATATTTATTTGTCCCCCATAACGTAGTGAAGGGGCAAGGAGAGGATGAACACAAAGGTAAGAAAGGCTACTTTTTCTTAAAATCGCCACTATGGAGAGCAATGTGTGTCGGCACAGATTTGCACGAATAGCTCCAGCAGACAGCATACAGATAAATCATTTTTAATACCAGAAGACACAACAAAAAATAGTTCTGGTATTTTTGTTCCTGCTTTATCTTCCTCGGTTTATATAGGAAAAACGAACATATACATTAAAAAATATGGTTTACTTTTTATTTTTTTAAACATCGATATTGTGCCAGAATAATTTTTAAACTAACTGTAAAATCCATCACTGTCAATAGATATAGGAATGGCTTCAAATTTTCTTTTTCTTTCCAACAACTTACATTTTGACATGTAAAGAAGAATCATTTTGTAAAATTCTGAACTTTTACAAAGGTAAGAAATGGCAAAATAATAACAACATTTGTCTTCTGTCAAGAAATATTGACATGGTATTACTACAGCAAAATTGGTTTGTGTTGTGAAGTGTGTCTCACAGATAAATCAGATTTGAGACTTTTTAAAGCTAACTAAATTGTACTTTAGTACTGATATAGAAGAATATCAAGACACATGATACTGAATTTCTTTTTTTTTTTCCTTTTTTTTTTCTTTTTTTTTTTTTTTCAGAAGTGGGATAAGAGCACGTCAGTTTGAAAAAAAAATGCTCTTTATCTGCCTTCACTTTTTTTTAACACTTCACTCTACTGTGATTCGATATGTCAATAGGCAGACAGTGCATGTCTCAGCCTCATATATAAATAAGCAGAGGTGAGGTAATTTATATACAGATTTATGGAAAGATGCCTTTTCCTTGTCAGATTAAATAGATATCATTCCTACATTCTCGGATAAGTACATTTATATTTCCACATAATTCAAATACGTGTGAGAGACAGGTAGCCCAAAAGGCTTTGTAAAATCTTTATAGGCGTACGATGTTCACCAGACTGTGTGCTGAATACTTCTGCATTAGTTGTACTGCTCGCTGAAGGACTTGCAGAAGATTTAGAAAGTGCTGCTCCTTGTGGTCATGCGTTACTGAGAGTTGTTAAGCTGACATCTGGCTGAGCATCTTCCTGCTTCAGGGCATCCTCCACGCCGTCATAGGAGGTGCTAGGCCACTTTGCCAAATGCATGGCTTGAACTGGTTTCTTCATGCCTTGCTCTGCAGAACACCAATGGCTTTCCCCCATGAACTTGAGAGGAACAGCAGCAAACAATTAGCAGTTCTTCAATACTAGAAAATATCCATCTGCTCTTGGCACAACTGTTTGTCAACATATAAATAGCAACACTGCCAGCAAATGGAGCAATTTTCTGCATCTGGCTCATGCTTCCTTTGTTCCCTATGCAAGTAGCATTTGATGTTTAGTAAAAGGAATTAATATAGTCACAAAAATGTCAGTTCTTTCTACCTTATTTTAAAAGGAATGATTTCAGCAAATAAATGGAAACATGGAGATTCCTTGAAATTCTTTTGCCTTGTTTTTTGGCACTGGTGTACACTTTCATACTCAAAGAGGGATAAAGAACATATCTGATACGCTGTGTTTAATTTTGCATTGTGTAATTAGTTACCTGCTGGAGTTTCTCACAGCTTTTCCATTTGCTTGTATAAGGGCTAATCCGAACTAGGAAAGAAACGAGTCATTCTGTGACCAGTGGAACTTATGAAGCTTCATTTCCTACAGCTCCCTCCCATGTGGTTTCTCTAGTGTCTAATAGCTTGGCTGAGTTCACTCTGCAGGTTCTCCCACAGTAAGATACCCAGATTAGTTCCCTTTCATTTGACTTTCAATTTTCACAGAACAAGTAGACATTTACTTTAGATTTAACATCATGTGAAAATATGTTTCATTTCTTTTTTAAAAAAAATCAAATAAAAACATTGATGCTTTAGAGCAGCCACAAAACTGCATTTTACTTTTTCCTGATTAGCTGATGATCATAAATGCTGTCAGCTGTGTAATGGACACAGTGGTAGTGCTTACATATCTGTAGTTGCCCTTGATCCCACTATTGGGCTTTCTGAAATACTGCAGTAATTTTTAGCATTTGGAAGAGGCAAGTAATTCATAGTTTCCTCAGATCTCAACAGATGTTAAGTGGGAAAACTACTGCTTTTTCTAGAACAGCCTTTGCTGTTTAGAAGGCAGAAGATTTTATATTTTCAATGTTTGCTATAAAGGATGCTTGGAATTCCAAGTCTTGAGATTTGGAAGCCATCACACCTGTGACAGGTAAGGCAGGCATCAAACATAGATATTCTGTGGAGGAAAGTTGGGTTGGCCCAAGTTCTGCCAGTGAAGGCATGGGCCGACTGATGTGTTTTCATCTGGCATCTCCCTTTCCTTCCATAATTCTGTTTAATTGCATGAACATGCAAGTGACAACTACTCTGGGTGTCTGTTGGATGCTGTATCGATGAACCCTGAGGCTTATAATCTACTCAATAGACAACATAATAAATGACTGGTAAGTCTGGTTTAGTAAGCTCAGTGTTTGTTACATTTTTGAGCCCTGGAAAGTTTAATTTGTGGGGTTTGATCCTCTGCAGCAGTTGTGAGTCGGGTCTCAGTTAGCTTTGTTTAAATCCAGAGAAACTTCATGGCTTCCAGTTTTCCTGTGATCAAGATGCATTTGTGGGAATAGGCAAAGTATGTAGCTTTGTTTAGATTTGTCTTTTAATGTACTTATTAAATATATCCATACCAGTGATATATTGACGGAAAACATTTACAGAAGTAAGTGACAAGCATCCAAGGGGTTCTCAGACTCCAGTCCTGGTTGAACTGGAATTATTTCTTGAACAGTCAGGTGTTATTGCATAAATGTTGACAGATCCCAGCTGGCCAAGCTCTGATCTCATACCAATTTCATTCACTGTCAAACCCACCAGCTTCTGTGGTTTCTCCATTTTAAATTGTCATTACTTAGAAATTCTCATTCTAAGAATTAAATGTTCACGTAAAACAGTTTGGGAACTGAATGTTTTGCAAGTTTCTTCCACAGGTGAAGGTGTTTAGGATTCTGAGGAAAATGATGATATTGGACAGAAAGGACATAGGCATAGTCTCTTACAGATGGACTGCCTTGTAGTTACGAGACCTTTACAGATGTTTAGGTTTGTTATCAAACTGCTTCCTATTATGGGAAAGTAAATGTCATCTCTATGTGCTGGACGCTTTCTTCTATAAATTGCAATCAAGACAGGTTCCTGCCATTTGCAGCACAGTGTGCTGCTAACCTAGTCTCTTTTAAAATCAGTATTCCCTTTTGAGGACATAAGAAGTGGAGAGAGGAAAAAAAACCTGTTGCATGCTCCTGCTCAGCTGGTCCTTCCCGACTGACTGGCCAACACCATCTGTGGGTGTCAGTCACCCAAAATCCACAGGCTACGACACAGCGGGATTGAGAATCATTTAAATAAAATGACTCTACCACTACCATTGAGAAGTAAAAACTATGACATGATCTTTGTAGCAGCATGTCTGCACGCAAAGTCTTGTCTTGCTGCAAATCTACTTCCAGGCCTGCTTGTTACTCTTTAAATTTGTTGTTGCAGGGATTTGGTGCTTTTTTTTTTTTTTTCTTTTTTTTTTTCTCCAAGCTGAAGCTGATCAGCCACTGTGCAGGCATGGTGCTGGTGAGTGGGATTTCAGCTGCCTGCAGAGCTGTCCTCGACCTGCACATGTCCTGCTGTGGCGGTGTTTCTGCGCCTCTGATGGAGAGGCTACTGGCTTCATAAGTTGCGAGCTAATGTTGAATTTGGGTGTGCATCCACAAGTGGCAAGACTGAGACTTCCAAACGAACTTCTATATAGGTTGAGACTGAGAGTCTCCATAGATAAAACCCCAGGACTGCTAAGCTTCAGCTCTCAAGGTTGGTAGTAACCTTTGTTACCCACAGAAATTTGTCTGAATTTGGGACCCCTTAAACTAGGGGAGCACTTTGATCCAGTTTTGCTTATTGTTGAGGAGGATCATTAAAAATTTTGGATCCAGTCTTCATAACAGAGTTTGAACATGTTCTTGTTCTTCTAATCACAGATTTGTCACATGCCACCCAGGTTACTTCTGAGATTTACGGAAACCCCCTTGAGAGGATAGCTGGTGCTTGTCACATCATTGGGATAACTGTGGTTTAGGAGCTTTTTAGAGGCTTAAATAGTATATTGAAGAAATACTTGTCTGTTTGTATTTCCCTGCTAGACTAGATATTAATTGGGAAGATTTTACAAGAAAATCTTGATTCTGGTCTAATAACATTGATGATAATCAATGGCATTATTGTTAATGCCTAACTTATATGTATTTACATAAACTGTCATATAGTAGTAAATCACCAGACATTATTTCCTTCCTTTTAGCAATTGCTGCTGTGTCTTGAGCAAGACTAGCTGAAGCCAAATCACCTTATTTCCACTTCTAGGAAAGCAGGTGATGGTATTCATGTTGCTGGGTGTGTGTGCCTCTCCTCTCTACAGTGCCATTTCATGATGTTTGGGGAACTGGGAGCTGTTTAATCTGTCCAGAGTTTGAACCTAGTGACCATTTCTCTGAGACTGATTCAAAAGGAAAAAATTGTCTTATGTGCAGTGGAGGAAAGATTTGATTGTTTGAGTAAATGTGATGTTAGAGTGTAAAACCAGGATGATAGTCTGCCTGGGTTCCTTGGGAAAAGCAAGGTGATTATCAATATATTTCCCTGAAAGAAGTGTAGTTCTTCCATTAAGGCTTTTCCCTGATAAAAGTCAAGCACAGCCTCACAGGACATGTGAGGACAATGTCTGGGTTAAGAAACAGACATTTGAGATATCCACATGCAATAACAAAAAAGGAGAACTCAGAGAGGAATTTCAAGCTACATACTTGGAGAGTTTCTTCCCATCCTTGCAACCCTTCCTATTACTTTGCGGATGCTGCAGTGGCTCTAGGAGACAGACACAGTTCTAGCTTCATCTTGGTATCCTCAGATTCAAGACTCATCCTGAGGCTTCAGATTTAAGTAAGATTACTACATCCTGGTCCATGGAGCCCAGGACTGATGCATTGCCACTACCATAGTAAAGGAAGCAATGCAAAAAATTATAATAAAAACAAACAGGAAAAGAAGTAGTTAGTGAGTGATAACGACGTTTTGCATTAGTTGCCAAGGCTTAGTGCCTGGAAATATTGTGCCCAGGCTTTGCTTCTAGAAGAAACACATGTAAATAGCACAGCAAATCATGATAGCACTAACGGGTATTCAGAGTTGTCATAAGATTTCTCAGGCACTTTTATCAGTTTCTTTTCAGAGGGGTTATAAGTAGCATGAATGAAATGGGGTTTTTTAGCAGTTGCTACTTTTTAATTTTCCATAAAACAACTCCCTTTTAATTTCTCATTGGAACCAGCAGAGCCCAGTGCAGGGTTACTGTGCATATGCCGTGAAGAAGCTCTACACACAATTCGTCTGTACAAACCAGAGTGGAAACAGAACGCTGCTTCACAGCCAATGTAATTGGCAAACAATGGCATACAGAACCTTATATTCTTTTAAAAGGTAGATAGTGTGGTTTTTAAGGGACTTTAGTTTACTGAACTTTATTTACTTTTTGTGGACTTTCCTCAGGGATATTTAGGATTTCCAGGAAACAAATGATAATATTGTGTGGATTTTAAAACAAAAATCTCTTGCGCTCTGCTGAGAGAATAGACCTAGTTTGGTATGTGTACACTTCCAGAATAAATAAATCCCCCATGGAGTTTCGTTGTAGACTAGGTATAAATTTGGGATTAATGAAAAGTTCAGGAGTTATGAAATGCTCAGAACCAGGCAGATTCAAACCAGCTGCAGCCCTGACAGCTGGTGATCAAAGCAAGATGCTCCCAGCCCATCTGAGGGGTTGGGAAGCCCCTGCTCTGTCCGGCCCCAGCACAACCCCTCTGTGCTGGGGGCTTGATGTGACAATGCTGTGGCACTCGTGCCAGGAGCTTGCAGTTCCAGCATCTGGACAAAGCAACAGCGTGGATCCTTTCTTACTAAAATCCCGCACTAGAATCTAAACCTAGAGTAATTCTGCCATTGTTAACCTAAATATGCCATCTCATGTTTCATTCAGCCTTACTTCAGCACGGTTGTTTCTCACTGATTGCAGCTGAAACGAAGACAAATCAGGCTTATTATGTTTAAGGATTGTGAATATTTTTATTTTTGGTTTTTCAGTGGGCCTGATTCTAAAGTGGTAGCCATTTCCACCAGAGTAAATTGGGAGCAATCACCTTGCTCTTCGTCGTCATTCACCGTGCAGTTAAACTAGACTCCCATTCATCGGAGTGAAAGGTGCCTGAGCCTTGAATAATCAGTATAACACGGCAGAGTATTTAGCGGAGCAGGGACTGAAACACAAGTCCATCATTCCTGTAAGTGCTCCAACAGGAGCCTGCAGAAAGCGGCTGCTGTCGCTTCTTGCTTTCTCTCTTCTCCTGTTTATATAAAAACTGAAGCAGGGGGAGAGTTTCACTTTACCCAGGAGAGAATCTCGGTGTCAGGTCAACATACTGGGAGACTTGGGGTTTAATCCCACTAGAGAGATGAGGCATTGAATCAGATACCTGTGAGATGAATGAGTTACGCTGCTGGAAAGGCTTTCCTTTGCAAAGGAGGCAAGCTGGGACTCTAGCTTGGAAAAAGCGTGACGGGGGTTATGACAAAAATATGTAAAATCATGAATGGCAGGGAGAGGGTGAGCAGGGACTTTCCAGTCCCTCTTCCAAAATGAAAGCAGATTTAAAACAAACAAAAGGAGATAACCTTCACCACCCCACCGCCCCCCCCCACCCCTCCACCCCAATCTGTGATTTAACTTTGGAGCTCCTTGCCAGAAAAGGCTGTGGATGTTGAAGGTTTAAGTGGATTTGGAGAAGACCAGGCAAAACCATGGAAGAGAAATCTTTTAGAGATTAGGAAATATGGAGAAATTTCCCTTTGCACAGGAAGTGCAGGAACTGCAGGTTGTTGGAGGCTGCAGTCGTGTTCAAGAGGAGGGTGTGGACACTCCTGCCAGTGTAACGAGCTGCAAAGAAAGCTCTGTTCCTGCCATTCCTGGGCTGCTGCCAGAGACAGAGCACTGAGCTACATTACCCTTGGCCTGAGCGCTATGGCTGGTTTTGCATGGATAAGGAACTGGGGAGGGTGTTATCTCCTGCCTTCCTCCACCTGTGAATCCTGAACTTGGGCTAAGTCCTCCTGCAAGACTGGGTCCTGGTGGGGCAATGCTGAGCCAGAAAATCCTCTGGGGGACACACAGGAGAGACCTGCCGTGTGCCAGGGGAAGGGTGACATTTCATGTGCTTCTCTGCTGTTCACAAGGAAAACTTCACACATTTGCACATCCCACGTCACCTGCAGAAGTGCTTACAGGCCTAGGATACTTTCACCCATAGGCAAGAAGTTTAGACTTGACTACCTAAATCCTTTCATAGATCCATCCCTAGAAAACACTTCAAGGTCACCCAAACATGCCATAGTAAAAAGTGATGGTTGAAAGCTGTCTTATCCACTGGGACCATCCTCATCTTATGATTATTGGCAAAAATGTTTTAATTTTTACACAGGTTCAGTAGCATTTAGAAGAAGTAGGTTTATCTTTGGTAATGCTTGCTTTTTATTTATGAAATTCCTAGCATAAATAAAGTCTGGTTACTGTAAACCTGCAGAACACAAGGCTTTAAAGACATTTTTGTCAGATCATGGTAAGAATAACCTTGATGTGGTTTGCCAAGCTTTGAATTATAATGTATGTCATCAGTAATGTAGGTTGTTACAATTTACTTCTGACATTAAGATCTTGCTTTTGGGCATATAGTTGCAAATGTATCCTATTCACTTTCTTACTTTCTAAATGCCCTTCATGTTTCAGTAAGACAATCCAATCAAAACTAAAGACCAAATGCACTGTAAAACAAATCAAGCATACAAACAATCCTTAAGCGTTCCTCTTATACGTTAGCTTGCTTGCCCAAGGCTTCTAAACTTCTTAAGCTATGTAATTGTGAAGCGTACAAAAGTTTTTAAAGGAAACATTTATACTATATATTTTATATGTTGCTCAGGCTGGAATCTGTAAAAAGAGAATCACACAGATAAGAATTTATCATAAATCTAACCATACTGGTCTAAGACTTACTGCTACTGAACATCCTCATTCAAAATGGTGTGTGTGTGTGTCTGATTTGCTTAAGTTACAATTTAAAAGGATACGTTTTATGATGACAGCACTTTGGAGGTGACTAATTGTGCTAAGAGATGTGCAACCCCTGATGAAACAAAAGGTCCCCACGAGGAGAGATGCTTTAATTTAATGATAGTCATAAAGCCAATTTTTAAAGCTATAAAAGTCACTTATTCCCTGTCTTTAGCCTTAGGCTGAATACCATATCCTGCACATGCTTTCCATCAAAACCATTTCATGTTCTGCTCATAAAGGCAGAATATGTGTGTTTCTACCTTTTCCCACCCTTTAATACAAAGCATACAGGTTTTTTTCACCAAGGATCCATGAAAAACACTTAGAAATCTGTGGCTGGAGCTTGGTCTGTAATAGAACGTGGTATTAAGCAGTGCCTCAGAGGCACAGGGGCCACAGCCCCTTTGCAGTGTCATGGCAGTGTGAACGCATGTTCCCTGGCTTGGCAGCGGCTGCCTGAGTTTGCAGAGTATCCACATTGCTCCATTCGTTTCATCTGGCAACTGGAACAACCACTGGGGATGCTTGCAATCCCAACGTTAATGACTTTGTTGCCGACTGAAGCATGGTAAGGAGCAGCAGCTTAGAGATTTCCAGGGCAGGGTCTGCATTCATGGAAGCTGTGGACACATGCTTGCAAAACCCCTTTAAATCTCTGGAAGAAGTCACCCCCGTAAAAAGCCACCAAAAGGAAAGGGTGATGTACTGACAGACAAGTTACCAGGGGATGGGATTGAGGTAAATACAGGAATCCTAACCGACTCCTCCGGTTTGGGCTTTAAGCTGATAAAGAGGAGGATTAGATTCTCCCTGTGTGATAACCATCTCCCTGCCCTCCTCAGCTGCAAATAATTAAATGAGTTTCAGTAAGTGTGACATAAGATCAGATCCCAAAAGCTTCTGCCAAAGAGCACTTATAAGGCATGAATTAAATACAGGCTGAAGTACTTTTAACCAATCAGCTGGTTTCTCACAGAGAGCCAGGAGCTTCTTCATTTAGGAGCTGACATTTTGCTCGAGTTCTGCTGAGCAGAACAGATCACACCAGTTAACGCGGTAATGAAGAAGTGATGGTGGTATTTGCACTTGACTCGAACGTCGGCATAAATTCTGTTCCTCGTCCAGATCGGTACGACTTCCCTGAAATAAAGCATATTTCAGCCTCATTAACCAATTCAAGATCTAAAATGAAATGAGATAAATTTAACTTAAATCCACCATAACCAGGCTGGCTTTAAGGACTAATTTCTCTGGGTCTGTAAGGACGCTTCCAGTAAGTGTTCCTGCACGGTAATCTATTCTGAGCTTTTTAATGGGCCCAACTACCCACAAAATTTTAATTGTAAATACTCAGATCAGATATACGCACTTCTGCTTTCTTAATGTTACTGCCACCCATGAAAACTTGCAGTATTCCTGCATTAGTGTTTCAGGCAATAAAAGAATTTTAATGTGTTAAAATGGTACATTTATCATTTAGCTGCCAACACAGAATTAGAACAATGAACGATTTTAAAAATAATTACTGCACTTTAGAATAGCCTTTATTTCAAACTCTAGATTTCAGTTGTGTTCATACTGCACGGATAAAGCTATGTTTAAATATTTTCACTTTTCAACAAGATGGCTACCCAAAGTGGACATCTGAGAAATAAAAATTGTAATTAAAACCTTGAAAGGAGGTTACATTTGCTAAGTTACCTGTTGTGAGAGCTGCATCATGGTTCTCAAGGCTCAGCCTGTAGGGATTAGCCAAGTAGGTGTAGTTTCTTCATAAATTAATTCATTTTCTCAGCGGTAGTATAGCCAAATGTAATACTCAAAATAACCTGTTTCTAAGGGGTCACCTTTATGTGACACCCCTGTATTGGTGTCATCAAAATTAATAGGAAAACTTGCCTTAAGCTTAATTGGTATTTCAATGCCTACATTTTTAAATTACTTGAACAGTTTCTTAATTAAACTGGAACATTAAAAATGAAACTGCTCTTTATTTTTTGCTGTTTTCTTAATATTAAAATATTTCAAAGATAATTGCAATCCATATGGAAGAGTGCTTTTTGTAAAAAAAATTACAAAATCCTCTACATGATACTACGTTAATTATAAGAAAGAAACAACTGGGAAAAAAAATGTGATGAGTAGTCCAAAGTCCAGCAATGATTTCACCTGAATGATTGAACATTGCAATTGTTTCCCAGCTGTTTAGATTGTAATCTTATTGTGGATTTGTATTGCTTTCACTGACTATATCTCTAATATCTACATGGACAGATGCTGTTGTGGTTGTTAAGATATTTTAGGAAACTTGCATCTTCCATCACCATTGTCAGAAGTTAAAGGTCCAGAGACATTAAGCTGACGGTTCAAAGTCATCTTGCCAAAGCAACAGAGTGAAAAAAATTAGAACTGTTTTTTTTACTGCTCATTTTAAAGAAAATTAAGTGAATGAGAAGATTTTTCAATGTCAGTAAAGCCATTCTTTCCGTCAGCTTGTGATGTTTGTGGAGCTTTATTTAATGGATAACTTCTGACATTTTCCTAATCTATGGATCATTTATTGTGTAGATGTGTTTTAACATCTATCCTGTTCTTGCATCCGCACTCACCATCCTGAAATTAAACATATTCAGCAAATAAACCATATACTTGTGTTCATCAAGCAGTGTTACAGTTAGGGATGGAAATGTATTACTAAGCTTAAATTAATGTACCAATTCATTAAACATTTTCAAGCTGTGTGCCCTTATTTGTTAGAGACAAAATGCTAGCTGATTGCACTAAAAAGCCTTTTACGCTCCAATATATACAACCTAAGTTACCTCAGCTTCCAGCTCACGCAAACCCAACCCACACTGAGCTTTGGTTGCTGGAAATTAGATAACTTTCTAGCAGTTGTTATCTCATTTGCTTTCAGGTTCACCAGTGGCAGTTCAGCACTCTGAACCTTGGCCTGTGTTTTTTCCTGGTTTATAGCAGCATAAGCCAGACCAGAATCAGACCCTGGCTTCTCTCCGATGTGTTGAACCAGTTTTGGCATCGTGCAGCTCTTCATACAAAGAGCCAGTGGCTTACAGCAGAGTACCAGGCTGCAGGAGGTTTGCCCATCTTTTCTTCTGAATCTATTTAAGCTTGATGTTTGCTTAAAGAAAAATACATTGCTAGTGCCAATTAGATAACTGGATCATTCTTTTTCTTCCATCAGAAATTTCTTTTTCTTTTATTTTCACTTCTAAGGGCCTGGCTTCTAAAGCATAATAGTGCATATCTAATTAAATGGGCTGTTTGTGAGATTGAGCTCTGAAATTATAAATACCCTCCGAGTTTGTAACGAGTAATATTCTTCAGAGAAATTTGCACTCATCCATTATTAAAATGGGGACAAAATGGAATTTCCATCATCTGTCAAGCTCAGAGCTATTGCTGTCTTTTCTAAACCTGCTTTTTGCTCAGTTGCTAGTCCAGCCTCCCTCATGAGCCTCTGACCAGGAGAAGCAGCGGAAAAGGCAGAATTGAAGGAGAAATGGAGCAAAGGTGGTTGTTTGCCACTTGCCCACGTCTTGTCTTCTAAGTAGAGCTGTTATTTTCCCCCACAAGACACTAAAGCTGTTAATTACGTGCTCTGCAGCCCATGTCACCCACAGTAGCTGCAGCCGTGTGCCATCACCCTGCCCACCGCAGCCCCATGCCCATTTGTGCATCCCAGCCGGTGATGCAGCACGTGCCGCACCAGTCAGCGCAGGGGAAATCCTCTGGGACAGCCTGGCTCATCCCACACACCCCCGAGCAGGGATGCTGGCCTGTCCCTGGGTAGGGAACACGAGCCAGAGCCTCTTGCTCCTCTTACATTGACAGAAATGGGAGATATTCTGCTGCCTTCATTACTTTGGTAGAGGTAGCAATGTTTGGCTTGCTGGTTCTTGCTGCTGTTTTTTTCCCCCTATTCTTTACCCAGAAAATAACTTGGACAGCTGGAGTGCTCAGAAAAGGCCTCTCCTTTCCTCCCGATTAATTACGCAGCTGAGTCCGTGGTCTTTGATGTTGTTGCTGTGAACACTGATAAAACTTGAGGAGCTTTAGAGCATGGGAGTTGCTGCAGCCAGTCTTTCTGGCTGTTGGTGTGTCAATACCCTATCGAGTCAGCAATTATCTTAAACCTTTATTGCAAGTTTATGCAAAATAAAGGAAGAATTTCTCTGTAATCATTTTTTATAAGACCCTTCCACAAAATCCCGCTCCACATGCAAATTCACATGTGCTTACTGGTTTTTATAGCATTCCTGAAATTACGGCTCAAAATGTTTTGATGTTATTTCAGGTGCTGGTGAGATGATCTGATAAGGTCACCGTTTCGCAGGGAAGGGCACGTCCACTGAGAGACACTTCTGACCAGGCAGTGCCTAGCGTCGCTGGCAGAATTTACCCGTCTGCGCAATATTGCCTCTTCTTGCATTTGTAATAATATGGCTCTTTAACACACTGGAAAAAAGGTTCTGCATTTAAAAATGCCACAGAAGTGAAGATTAAGAAAGCAAGCGCAGACACCCAGCTGTTGAAAGCAAAAGAGGTATGAAATTGGGGGTGGGGGACAGAATTAGCATTCTCCTCACACGCTCGCCGCCTGCTCTAATCACAATGCAGGCATTATCAGCAAGCGTTGAATCTTTGTATTATTTCCAAGTTTCCCCTATTGTCAGTCACTGTGACAAAGTGCAGGACAATCTGACAGAATGATGAATCACTCCAGACATTGAGTTTTCACATGGCTGTCAGATGATCTCAGTAGGCTGTGTCACCTGAAAATGCCACAAGACTAAAACCCTGTTGTACTTCAGAACAAAAACGGAGTTTGGTATAGACTCCACTGATTCAGGACATAAACATGGGAGTCTGGAGGGCTGCCTCAGATTTCTCTTCCCCAGGAAATCTCTGCGTGTTCATCCAGTGTGAATGAAATCAGAATCAGAACTCAGGATTTATTAACGTGTCTTGTTTGCAAACAAGGAAGATATGTTGTTTGGGTTTTTAAATTAAATTCCTGCATGGAAGGATTTGTACTGTGCACATTTTTTAAAAATACTTCATTCAAGATGTAACACCTATCAAAGTACTGCGGATTTTATCCTAATAGTTTCAGTTGCATATATAAAAACGAATTTCTTGCAGTTTCTTTTTCCTGCGTGGCAAAGTTAGGTTATCTAGCAGGCTTTTTACTTTCTCTATGGGTCAGGTAAGATGTAGCTGTACTGATAACTGATTGATATATGGTCAAATGCAAATATGCTTATTTAAGTACATGCCTTGACTCCATGTGTATCTGCTTGTCGGTGCTATTGTGAGTCCAGCCCAGAAGAACATTGCTCTCTCCCACATTATTATTCACAAAGGCAGCTTTCTGAGTTATTTCTGTTCCTGCACAATATTCATGATAGCAATTTGATACCTTAGTAGTTTCAAGGTTATCAAGTGATTGAAAATCCTACTGCTTACTTCAAGGTGTAACATATAAACCGTACTGCCATCCATTCAAGTAATATAATAGTTTTTCTTAATGCATTTCATGAACTCCTGATTTAAAGTGTAAGCTAACTTCAGAAAGGGCTTATCAGCCCCAGACTTCGTCAGTGCTGCTCGGCTGTTGAATACAGTCCCCTGAGCTGTATCACTGCATGTAGCACTTAAGCAGGCAATATTTAATCTCTTTCAGAGGTATTGATACATCAGCTCCCGAATGAGGACATTGAACCACAGTCATAATGAGAAACAAAGAAGTGGTTATTTATCTCACGTGTCGAAGTGCTAGTGCTCCCTTGATATGAATCTCACGAGCAAGAATTGCAGATTGTAGATCATGGGGATTAACTTCATACCAACGAGCAGCTACAGAGCCATATGATACAGTAGCGTTCCTTAACAATGAACAAATAAATGCCACTGAATGCTTAATGAGGACATTGAAGAAAAGCCCATCATTTCTCAACCTGTTTTGGAGGCTCCCAGCCACCCATTGAAATTTGGCTGCAGATGTAGTTTGGGTGGTTTCTGATTGGTGGATAGTGTTGCTTGATGGAGTTTACATGGTGGCATCTGCTTAAGTAACAGATGTCTGTGCCACTAAGGTGCTATGTTCTCACTTTTTATATAGAGAGAAATTGCTTCTCAAAGAGTTTTTATTGTCTTTATGCAAATTAAAATACAAAATTCCTCTCCTTAAAGTATCCTCGTTATAACAAGAACCTTAAATAATCATAAATACATATGCAGCCTCATAAAATCTTTTGCTCTTTGGATATCAAGGAAGTTCCTTCTGCGCTGCCAATTGTGCATGAAATTAGTTCTTATTTCAGCTACCAGTATGAAGATACTAGCTTTTATTCAGTGAAGCCCCACTGGATTTCTAAACAAATAGTGCAGAATAGTTGTTTGTGCCAAAGTATTTCAAGGAGGAAATTTTGCATTCTGTTTCTTATGCAGTGTTGAAGAGTAAGATAGAGCTCTGTACGTATTCCCTAGAAGCCTGGTGACAGAAATATATATGTTTTTTATCTTTCCTTTGCCAATTTTCGTTAGTAGGCAAATGCGTGACGTCTTTACGGATTCTTTTTCTTTATTTATTTTTTTTTTTTTCCACCAAGGATTGAAATCTGTGAAGGAATCATGCTTAGAAAAATGCCCACAGATGCCATCTTACTCTGGGCTGAGTATTGATAGCCAAGTCCTTACGTTTCTGATTTATCTCACATCATAACTTTGCGTCAGGTATGACTTAGTGCCTTGCATGGCACTAAATTCCCCATCTGTTTTGTTTATTTCCAGTGACAGGGATGAAGGACCTTTATCCTTTGCATTACCTATGTATGGACTAAGCAAGATGGCAGGTGCTCCATAGCACAGCACCTTCAGGGAGGATGAAAAGCAGGACTGTTAAGGGAGGCCACAGCCCCAACCCAATTTACGCCCAAGTAAAACCAGAGCCTGAGGCAGGTAAGACTGTACTGTAACAGGGGGTGTTGGGAGTTTCTCCTATGGGCTACACAGTTCAGGACAACAGCTCCTGAGCTGGGCAAAGTGACTAGGGGTAACGGTTTTAAACTAAAAAAGGGTGAATTTAGATTAGATATTAAGAACATCTTTACTGTGAGAGCGGTGAGACACTGGAACATGTTGCCCATAGAAGCTGTGGGTGCCCCATCCCTGGCAGTGTTCAAGGCCAGGCTGGATGGGGCTTGGAGCAGCCTGGGCTGGTGGAAGGTGTCCCTGCCCATGGCAGGGGGTTGGAACTAGATGATCTTTAAGGTCCCTTCCAACCCAAACCATTTTATGATTCCGTGATCCTTGATGAGGAAGGCAAGATGAATGTGCTAATACCAGACTAGAGCATCTACCAGCTGCTTCCAGGCCCTTTGCAAAAAAATGTATGGAGTTCAGTCAGCATTGAAAAGCACCTGCCTGTCGCCTCATCACCCTCAGGCAGAAGAAACTGCCCCATGAGGACTTCTAAGGTCGGCCTTGGCTGCCAACCCCAGAGATTATCTGGCTGCCCCCACCCCTCCCTGCCACCCACACAACGGGGGCAAGCTGGGCACAGGGTTGCTGCCTGTGCAAATGTGTATCTATGCACCTTCTCTTCCTTCATGTGGGCTCAACAATCACCAAACCTATAGTAAACTTGAGAGAAATGGCTAAATTCTTGCAGAGGGGAGCCTGCCTCATATCTGGTCTCGTCATGCAGTTTGTGCTTGGTTTTTGTCTTTTTAGAGTGTGTTGTATTGAGGGAAAATAGATTGAAAAAGAAAGTAAAGGGAACAGAAATGTGATTCTTGTTTTTTTCCAACCTGTGGGGTGTGATGCTGTAGGAGTCAGAAGCCAAAGTCTGTTCACTGCTTCAATGGGTAAACCTTCTTTTAGATATATATTTCTGATATAACCTTTTCCTAACAATATTTTTTTCACATATCTATCTAGGAGGTGGTGGATGTGCGGTGTATTATTAACCTGGTGGCAACAACATTAGTAACATAGAAGGGTGCTTTACTCTTCTGCTAGCGCTCACATCTGTTTCTCAAACATTACCAAGATAATCACATTCTTCCTGCATCTGCTTTGCTTTAGCTCACATAGATAATTCAAGGGTAATGCACCTTGTCTAAGCTAATTCTAAATACATGGCTCAAACACAACAAAAAGTGCTTGGTGGGTATTTTGACCCAGTGCACTACATCAAAGTAACCAAGTAAGCTGTAAATGCTTTGAATAAAATTGGACAAAAATTGGCATTTTTCCAGCCATGTTTCTAACTGGCAGTTGTTTGAGTTTTAAACTTTCCCTCTATGTGAATATATATCAAATTACAGTGCAAACTGTAAGTTATTCAGGTGCTCCAGTGAGACCTGTGCTAGGAGATAAAATATACAATGGACAGTGTGCTCTCAGGTCTAGGATGAGTCCTGGAACTGAGACCTGACCTTTTCAGATAACCTGCAGATTATCAAAATGGGCTATGTGGGATGACACCTCTGAGATGATGCACCTAATGTGGAGGAACTCAAAGCCCTCTGGGTCCAACTCCCTGGGACTTTGCCCAGTGGATCCAGACATTAACTCATGAAAAATGGAATCATGCAGGTGATTGTCGAAAGTGTGGTTAGATGAAATTAAGCAAAATCGATAAACATAGTGAATGTTTATCATTTATAAGCATTTATATGTTTATAATACATATAAATGTATTTTATACACATTATAACAACAATTCATTGTTCATTGAAAATTCTTCATTGAAAATTGACAAGAGACCACACCTCTGGAGGAAGCCTTACATCCTCACTGAAGCTGCGCTTCTTGCACACCACACACATCAAATCTTGGTTTGTATGGTTAAGAAATATCAGTGACCATTAGTATCAGCAGCTTCTGTTAGGTACTGTGATCAAGTAAGAATCTAAAGTGTCAGAAGCTTGAAATGACTCCATTAGAGCCAGGAAAGAAGAGAATTTATGAAGGCATCATTAGCATTTCCTTTCAAACCTCATGCAAATTTCTTGGAGGAACATATGCTTAGAGTCCTCTGTTAGCACTTGGAGCCAAGAGGACTCTCCTTCTCAACACTGGCTATCGCCTGTCATCTTCTAAAAAGTGTGCCATATGGTTTCAGATAGCTAATACTACGTTGGACATCATTCCATGCATAAGCTTGATTTCTTCTAATCATAACGTATTTTTAAATGTTATACTCCCAATAATCAGTATGATAAATCAATTTTAAAATAAATTATTAGCACTATTCGTATTTGCAGATACATTCACCTGACAGACTTTATTGATAAAGGTTAACTTGTGTTTGACTGATGTTACATTAAAGTACCCATCGACATAAAAGAGCAAACAAAATGAGGATTTTCCAACCAACTCCTGAGGCTGTACAGACAGCAGAGACAACTCTGAATCCCTTCTAAAACACCACCAGCTTCTGTGTAACAGATCAACATTGGGAAATACAAGATGGCAAAGAGGGGTCTGAAACAGGTCTTTATTCCTCACCTTTCAATGCTAAAATGCAGAATTGGGCATCTGAAAGGAAGAGCAACAGAAAATGAACTGAGAAAACAAGTGAGTTTGTCTCCAACAGGAAAATGATTTAGTGCTATGTAAAGTGATCTATGAGTTATCTTCTTATTGCACTAATAAATAGTCACAAAACTGTAGGACAAATTTGACTCAAAGAGAAGCCTTGCTTTATCTTGGGGAACCGCATCAAATGGCAGGGTGTTTGTCCCAAGGTTAAGAACTGCTTCAACAGTAAAAAGACATTCTGGATTTGATCATTCATCTCACCAACGTTGTAGATTTGAGTTTTGGGGACTAATTTCCCATTTAGCCCAGTATAAGTGTGAGTTCATTTATGCCTGTTTTATTTGTCTCTGCTCTCGCTTATTCACATCACTGATATTTTGCTTTCCTTCCTTCTGTTTCTGTTGTCCTTACTGTTTTGCTATCTGTGTATTTTTTAACTCCAGATTTTTATAACATTATAATTACTGTAATACCTCACAAAAAGCCAATAGTATTGGCTATTTACATAATTAATCAGTAATTAATGATTTAAATTAAAAGCAATATTGCTAGGAAAACATAGGAATATCTTGAGCATGCTTAGTGGTTGGGCAAATGTGATCTTGCCTGCAACTGTTGGTGCTGTACTTGAGAATTCCTCACGGCCAACACGAACAAGGAGCAAAACAGGACGAAAGGCTAGATCCTTCTGCAGATTGTGGGAAAAAGATTTTAAAATGTCCTGTTGAAACATGCACAAAACACTGCCTTGTCATTGGGAATAATAGGCAACAAATTGATACAGTCATTAGGGAACTGAAAATGAGAAGTATAGGAAACAGCAATTAAGCAATTTCAAGCCTAAATCATAACAGCACAAGAGAAACTCCCCAGATGCCTTTGCAGCCTTTCAAATAATTGCTGGATAAGTCTTGCCAGGAAATAAAAAAAAAAAGAGGGGGAAAAAAAAAAGAAAAAAAAAGAAAGCAAAATCAATGCGTATACTCAGGAAAACACAGAACTGCAAAATCAAATTAATGAGAGGAAAATCCCAATGGATGAAAGAGGAAAGGACATGAGAGGACTGCACTGTCCCCCAGGGCAGTGGCACAGGACACAGCTTTGCAGGGAGGAGCCATGCAGGAGCCATGTGGCCACCAGCCCCATCCCCAACCCAGCTGCTGCCCCAACATGCCATGCCCTCCCAGAACCCTCCTCGTTTTTGGCATGGGATTTCTGTAACTGTGTCCACGATGGAGGAGATTCACCTTCAATGGGTGGTTTGGGGGACTGGAGGGATCCCTTTCGGGATGCTCCCCCCAGAGCCTGCTGTCCTCCCGGTCCCTGCAGCTTCTCCCCAGGCTTATGCCCCATCAATCTGATGCCCTCATCTCAAAACACCTCTGGGTAGCCAGAGCATCCTGAAATACCCACACCTGTACAGTCCGAACTGGCTGATCTGGGCAGCCTGGCAGCCAAGGAAATGTCCTAAGCAGAAATTTAGCAGCGCTGCTGTCCCTTGTTTGACTCTTTGCTTGTGAGTTCATGTTTCGGTCATCATAAGCAATATTCTCCACTCTCCCAGTACCCTAAATCTATGCAATTACTCAGATTTATCCTTCTAAGCAATTGTGCAAGGGGAATAATTTCGTTGTCCTTTATGAATTCTTTAGGATAGTTAAATAGGGAAGCCCTGCATCTCTTTGCCTGATGATGAAAAAAATACTGGTGTTTAACAGGCTTGATATTGCTTACGGTTTTTCTGATGATGACCTGAATTAAGTCCTAACACTGCTGCGTGTGTAAGCTTTCCTGAGCCCAGCCTCATTTTCTGCCGAGCAACACTGACCACATGTATATCGAGAATTTGGGAGTTTTGTCCTGAAATCGTAAATGTGTTTCCAAACTAACTCCATGACTGAGAAGGAGTGACTGGGGGTTAGGCGCTGCGAGTGCCTCATATCTGTTGGTGCAATGTCCTGCATGGCCAGAAAACGATGTTTATCCCTTTTGAACCACAAAGTTACTTTGCATATTCCCAGAAAGCACCGCGTTTCAGGTAAGAGCTGGATTTGCAGACATGTGGTGACCACCTGGGCAGCATGCATGCAGGAGGGTGCACGCCTTCTGAAGGAACAGGACCATTGCACACAGACATGGTTCTTTGTAGCTGATTTGAAGTATGTCTTGCCAGGAATGTGCCTTTCCAGAACCAGTAAGATGATGATGCAGTGGAGGTCTTGACCATCCGTTTATATTTAAAGGCACAAGCAGAAAGTTATGGAAATCATTAACAAAAAAATAAAAGAACCAAATAAGCGACAGCTAACTATATGAAGTCCCAAATCTTAGCTCCAGGTGGTGCAATCATTTGATTATCTATTTCTTCCATTTGCATGATTAATTGACATCTTGTTAACTGCTCAGTAGGGACACTGCAAATCTGTGTGGAACAAAATAAACACTTTGCAACAGAGAAGAGGGTCTTTAATTGTGAATTACACTGGAAGCAAAATTGGGTTTTAGAAATAAATTTAAGGCATCAGCCTGTGTTACTTGCAAGGTAAAATCTGGAGACTGAAGACTTTTGGAACTGCTGCTGGAGAGTGTATGTGGCAGCCTGTGCTGAACTCACGATGCTGCTCTGATTTTGATGAGTTCCAGACTATGTATTGTTGTTGACCAGTGATCTGAATAGCCAGAAGTAGTCAAAAAACATGTTTTCTAAAAAGGCATTCAAACTTTTTGACATATTAGTCCAGTGGAGTGTATTTCTTGGTTAATTTATACGCATCTCTGAATGCTCAGTTTTACATGTGAATAAGATTTCAAGTCAAGAAATACCTTGTCCTAATGATGAAGGCTCTGCTGCAGAGTTGTCTGTAAATATAAATGCTGCATATAGAGCAGGAATATCTAATTACAAATTACCTGCTTTACAGTGCACTTCAGAGGTAGTGGTGCCGAGGGCAGAACCAGCAGTGGTCTGCATGCAGAAACCCAGTGCTTAAACCCCTTCTGAAAGGTGCCCAGGTCCCTTCTCTCCATGTCTGCAGGCAGATGTCCGTCACTTCGATAGGACCACGTGCGTGCAAGGGACAGTGCCTGAACAAGTGCTTTTGCTGACTGTGGTTACCACACAAGCCATTACACGGATATTGGAGATCTGGAAACCAATTAGTACACGCAAACCGGCTTCAGATACTCAGATGGAAGGAACTGGAAACGGACCAAGATTAATCCTCTTCTTTCTGCTAACGTGGCTCCTGGGTGCTGTGGTAGTAAAATAGAGTAGAGTAAATAATAATAATGTCAGGAAAGGTTATGGCTACCAACTTCTGCTCGTACAATAGGGCTAAAATTAATATCCCCTTTATGGTCAGAGTAAGAACATTGGCAGTGTTAGCATAAGCCCCACGCAATTCTTTGAACCTGTAGAGGTGGCATTGTGAGGATGACTGTGATTAAGGAGTCTGTGATTGAGGTTCTTCCTAGCTGTGGGAACTTCCTAGCTCCCCGAGGAGTTTCCACGATGGTACTGTGGCTCCGTGCCCCTTGCGAAGGGAGCGGTACTGTAGGGAGGCTGTTGTGCCTTCCCGCGCACAGTGCTTGGCCAGGAGCGGTAACACCACTTCATACTCTTGCACATCACAGCAGTGATATTATGAGATTTTTCTCCCTGTTGCAGCCTGGCAGTTCCAGCGGGAATTCTGGGCTAAATGGCATTTTTTTTTATCCATGCACCAGAGAGTAATTTAATTTGTTTTCTTTCTTGCTTGTTTTGTATTGCTGCAGCAGAAAGGACAAGTACTGATAAAGGGAGAAAGCAACAGAGCTGTGGCAGTGATTTCCCATTTTATTTATGGTGACACTGTGTAGCAAAATGTAAAAATAGATCTCAGCGCTGACGGTTTTGTTGCTCTTGATCTCAGGCTGGCACTTTGGAGCTCCCACCTTCACCACCTGTGAGGAGCAGTGCCCGAGCAGAGGGGTCGGGCAAAGACCTGCATCCAATGCATGGGGCAACTCTTAAGAAAGCAAAGGTGAAAACAAAACAGCGAGCATTTTAGAGTTAATTTTTCTTGGAGGAGCCACCTCGGGCTAAATCTTGCTCTCCTGAAACTGGAGTCAAAGAGATGTATCCTGTGAATGATGAGAGAAAAGACTGAGAACTAGAAACACAGCAAAATCCTCCCAAAGGAGAATGTGAGAAATATCATTGCAGCTGAAAACAGAAATATCTGGCTTCTGTTACAGCCTTTTCCAAACAGTACCCTATTTGCATGACAGGTGAGCAGTGAATCAGGCTGTGTGAGGCTTTTTGATATATGTAAAAAACCACTTTAGTGAAAAAGACAATGAACATTTTAAAATCAATGGGCTGAACAGCCAGCAAGGTACCAGTGGTGATGACTGCCCACTCGAAAAAAGCAAAAAAGCCTAATGGAATGCAAGCCAAGCAAGTACAGAATCAGTGATACTGTTAGCTTTTCATTTGAAAGCCACTTCTACAAAAATGCACCTCTCATTCACGGTACTGCCTGGCCATGCATCTTACTTTATTAAAAGAAAAAAAATAATTTAAGAAGCGTGTAAGCAAATATTGAAGGAGAACAGTCAAATGACAAAAGAGACAGAGAATGGCCACGAATTCTTTTTAACTCAGGGAAGGTATTCACAAACCACAGAAAGAAATAACATGTAAGTATCTTTTCAAATAGGGACAACAGTATTTAATAGCATAGATATGTCAGTTTTGCTTTTTTTAATTTTTTTTTTTATTATTTTATTGCACACTGCTGGCGGAAGCAGCTACAACACCCGTTTTCATTAATGCTGCAGGTGCGATGCGAGTATTGCCACACTCGGCTAAACTTTTGATGTCCTCAAGGGACTGCACAGAGGGATGACTTTGATGGATCACAGTTGCACTTGAAACTGAGCTAGGAAAGATTAGTGTGTCTCAGGCAGAGAGATTCCACTCGCTTGATTTTTTTTTTGTTCTGATGAGATAATTTTTCTAATTAACCTTGATAACATTTCCAGACACACAGGCCTACCCAAACATAGATGGAAATACATTTTCAAATGGACATTTCACTTCTACCCATGTTTTCTAGTGGTGAAAGCAGAATTTTAACACCTTGGTTGCCAGCAATTTTGGGGGGAAACTAAAGCTGAGCCTCTTTAACAGAAGCCTTTGGCAGAAATCCACGCTTCCATAGGCACCAATGTGTTTTGTATACACTGATCGAATAAAGGAGAGCACTATGACACTAAAAGCAACCTTACAGTGTCAGGTGCCAGTTTCTCTTTATTCCTCCTTTGATGCTCATCAAGGAAGCCAGCGATGCTGTCCAATTCTGAGCAGGGTCTGAACGACTGTGAAAATGTTTTGAAAGCCAAAGCATGCGGGAACCCGGTCCATTGGAAATGTTTAGTGTCTGACCTTTGCCTCCCACACTATTCCACTTAGGAACAGGAAAGACCATCTCATAATTCCACTGAATCCTCATGAAAAACATCCTGGAAGCAAAACAAACCATTCCCCCTGCTCTCACCTACTTGGTGCACTTTTAAAGTTACTCAAGTGCCCAGCCAACATTGCTTCCAGAGGTTTTTCAAAGCTCTCCTGAGTCCCCTCGCTCTTGTCTGGCTTTACACCAGCACTGATTTTCTACTACACAGAGCTGGAAAATCAGTTCTCTGTTTCCCAAAAGGAAGCATGACACCTGTGAGAAAGAACAAGTAACTCCCTGGACATCCTTTCACCACGTCCTTTGAACCTGCTGCGGGTGAGCCGAGGCGAGCGCGGCTCCGAAAGGCTTTCCCAGGGCACTTGCTGGAGGCAGTGGTCTTCTCTGATACCTGAAAGGCACTAAAGCTTGCTGAGAATGCAACATAAGAAATAATCTCACACATTATCTAGGCTCAAATATTATAAATGTGAATTTATTCCTAACCATTGGTCATATTTCTGAGTGTGTGACTATGTTGTTACAAATAGAGCGGTGTTTAAGAGGAGCTGCAACATTATTTCATAAACTTTCATACAGGCAGAGGAACTGAGAAACTGTAATGTAGGTAACAACCTGTATTTTCCCCAGAAGCTGAGAATTTAGATTTAGGGGGAAGTTTGAGCAGGATATTTGGCACCAGCTAAACAGAATTTAAGAGAGGGCCAAAGCATCTGTGAGTTTTAAGAAGACAGCAGTTTTAGAGACATCACAGTTCTTTTTTCTCTCTTCAGAGGTTATGCTGGTACTTCATCGCCAATCTGCCTTTCCCCTTCTCGCAGAGACCCTACTCCAGTTCTTGCTGAAGCTGGGTTTATACAAAGCCAATAGTTAGCTGTCCACTTTGAAGTGACTTTATAGGTCTTTTAGCACATCTGGTAAAAGATGTGATTTCTCTGGGTGAACATTACTTTGTTGGGCAGAAGTGATCACTCTGTGGGATCGGTTTTCTTTACCTGTAGCAAGTTTTTTGTGTTATTCTTCTCAAAGCAGTCAACGAGACTGTCTATTTCTGAGACAGTTTTACAAAGACTGCAAAATATAAGTGTTTTGAAAACTAAAACATGCCAATACTCGGGAATTACTTATTTTAAAATCCAGTTGTGCCATTGGCCTGAACATGCTGGTGATTTGGTGCCATTCACCCAAGCCCCAAAGACATTCTTCATGATGGTTCACAAAATAATTTGCAAAAATTTCAGACTTGATACTTTGTATTTATTATTTTACTCAAAGGGTAACACCGTTCTGAGAATGTCTTATGCTTTTCCGGACATACTTTTGTGAGTGGTTTTGTTTCACTTTGCTCATTTCTGAGTCACACAGTCTTTCTACTTCATCAACCTTTGCCATAACTTCTAAAGGACACAGGCAGAGAAAGAACAGATGGAAATAATGATAATTACTTACTTTGAACATTGCAAGAAATACACAATGCCTATAAGGTCTCATCCAAAGTTAATGGAAAGACTATCAATCTACTGTACTTATATTGCCTCCGTTACTGTAGGATCTGAGCACCACAGCAGCTTTCAGGCATTTATCCTCAGGATTACGTGAGATGGGGAAGCATGGTTTTCCCCCGTTTCATAGAGGAAGAGAAAGGCTTTTTGTGCTTGCCAAGTTCATAGACACTGATGGAGCAGGAGTTTGAAGCTGGCTGTTTCAAGTCCTTTAGCTGCCTTGATGGTAACCAGATCCCACGTGACCTGCTGCATGGGTGGGTTCTGGATCCAGCTCGCCGTGACAGGCATCCATCATCTTTAATCCCACACACTTCAAGCCACTTGTGGAGTATAGTACCAAGTGTGATGGCCAAACGGACCATGACAGCTATTTAACCATCTCACAAGCCTCAGCACATCAAAAGGTGGTTCTAGTGAAGTGAATCTCAAGAAATTACAAAGGCAGTATGAGTCATACCCAAATCCATGCGATTTTTCTACAGCTCCCTAAAAAAATTCTAGTCCTGCTCAGATGAAATGCATGTTAATTAATGAACAGAGCGTGAACAGAAAACCACTGACAAAGGAGCTTTACTACCCATAAATAACATGATCTCTGCAATAATCTAGAGCAAAACCTCTGAGAACATCTCACTGATGTTTCTTGCCCATGTTTCATTGCCCCGGGCACCCGGTCCTAGCACGTCTGTCATCTCCTTTGATCCACTTGCCACGTTGCTGTTCAGGCTCACTCTTGCTTTCTCACAGGACATTCCCAAGGACGGGATTTCCCATTCAGCATCCTTTGGCACATGTAAACTCTTGTGCCCTGACCTCCTGGTACCTTTGTCCCACCAGTCCCATCCACGATGATCTGCCACCGGGGGTCACCGTGCTTGCAGCCTGCCCTCCCGAGTGCATGCACCAGAGCATCCCTGTAGCATCCAGCAGCCACAGAGCTCCTCCACTGTCCCCCAGCACACACCGTGCTCTCCAACAGCCGGTACTGGTTATAAAGTTCCGTAGTAAAGGGGATTGTGCACAACCAGTTAGGATATGGAAGCCTGGGTTGTAATGAAGACCCTCCTTATTTAAACAATGTGTTCGGGCTAATCACAGCTGAAGATTTTACTCTGCTGGAGGAATCAATACTTCATTCATGCACTAACTGGTAGATCTCACCTGTTACATTTTGCTTCTGGATGAAAGCAGTGTATAGTTCTAGTGACAAGCAAGCCTGCAGCAAACAGAGTGTCACCAGCATCCACGAAAGGGATTGTTTCTGAAACAGGAGGCAAGAACATTTGGTCTGCAAAGAAATGCAATATTTTAAACAACACCGAGGGCATAAAACGAGATTTTTGGGTTAAAGGTTTGGGTGAATGTTTTGTTTTTGAAGAAATAAACCAGGAATAATATACAAACATTCATCAAACATCTGTCTACACATCCACTACATGTGCAGTACATGAAGAGTGCAATTTTGGGGCACCATGAGTGATACATGTACAACAATAACATAGATATTAATTTGAAGTAAATGTGTACTACATACAGTGCTCATGTAATTTCCAGGAACTACATAAAGGTAGTGTGAAGGGCTTAGCTATGAGGACTTAAATAGTAGGGAGAATTCAGAAACCATAGTTAAAGAACTTAAAAAGAACATCTGAAAAGATGAACCTTTTGATAGGATTTATACTGCCTATGGGATTGCAGAGCTTTAATCAACAAAAGCAGCTTATTCCATCAATGTTGTGAGCAACAGCAGAAAAGGCATCATCAGTGAAGAACACTGTAGAAAACAATTTCTTTGGTTTAAAAAACTATTTAGAGAAATCTGAGACTCCTCCCTTTGTCTGGTGACCATCTGGATGGATTTTGCCTTGGAAAACCTGTCTTGGACTTGAAGCAAGCAAACATTTGTTCACCTGGTGTGAAAGAAAAGATTGAAGCAATGTGCCAGAACTGCAAAAGCTACCCATGCATATCAGTATATTTACCTAGAGCAAGAAAAATGTGCTCTTTGTTTCTGGGACATTATCTTTGGTCCCCTTGTGAAGGTCTCTTTGACCATCTTGCATAATGTAAAGTCAGGAAAAGGATACTTATTTTTTCCCATATATGACATCTATTTCTATAACATACATTTGCATTCAAGACCCATTACCAGAAGAAACTTGCACCATGTTAGAGGCTGTAAGGGTAAATTTTTATGTTCCTTAATGAGGTTTTATTCATCCCCAAAGCAATTCCCTAGGGGAGGAGGTGCCCCCCTGGCCTGGCAGTGCTGCTGGCAGCCCAGCCCCGGAGCACGCCGCAGGGTTTCTGGCGCGTTTTGCAGGACCATCCCCAGCGAGGCGGCGGTGCCAGATGGTTCCCCCTCTGCCGGGTCGGGCTGCCAGGGCCGGACCCCAGCCATTCTGGGCAGCTGGCTGTGCCGCTGATGGACCCAAAGCCATCAGCTGGCGCTGGGGCCACTATCCAAAACCTATAAAGAGGGATAGGTGGTAAACTCCATAATGGGGAGGAATAATGCAAAGAGGCAGAAATGTTTATTTTCCTTTTCCTTTATGGTTAGCCATTATGAATTTGGGTGGCACTGTTTTGGATGGACCCTGGACAGCTCTGTCTCTGTGCTGTAATATATTCACTCAAACGCTCATTTAAATGAGCTGGCAGTTCAGGTGATGGTTGTTTTCCATTTCAAGCTATTTAGCATCCCTGGCTGTTTCTTCACTAACTGAAATATCTGATATCCTTCAACAAAACCCCAGTGACTGCTAACAATATACCTATCAAACCCAGACAGCAACTAAACTTTTACACTTTTTAGCATTCCTGATTGTCAATATTTACTGGACCACTGAACCTGCCTCACCCAATGCACAGAGGAAGGAGGAACATTGTGTTTTGTGTTTCTTCTTTTCACAGCTTTGAGTACAGTGTAAGTAACCTTTCCTATAAAGTCAGCTAATATGATCCTTCATCTCAGATGATGTATGATTTACAAATGTAATAACGATGGGTCGTCACATTTATATGTATCCACATATAGGGTGAAAAGTTAGAATACTTTGGAAGAAGCTGATACATAATCCACAAAGGACGCTGATAAATCATGCATTGGCTCTTGCTTATTTGTGTACCATCATTGCTCCGTCAGAAAGACGATCGCGTTGCCTGACTAACATCAAGTAGTTCAAGAGTACTTTGCTAGTGTACATTTTAACCGTCTAGTGTGCATTTTTGCAGGTGCAAATATAGATATACCTGGAAGATTTTAAGTTCAAGATGAAACACCTTTTCCTGAAAGACCTTTTCCTTTTAATTGTAAAATTACCTTGAAGTGAGCTACGAATTACTTGGTGTTAAAAGGAACAACAAAGATTTAGAAGAAAGTATAGGTGTTAAAATGCTTTAAATTCGAGTAAAATCTTTCTGAAATTTTTAGAGCAAATTGAGGGCACCTATGCAGGTACATATTACCTTCCCGCCAGCATTGCAGAGTCTGAGAGCTAAATTATTAGGAAAGCTCTTTTGCTGGATTTCATACAAATCACTTTAATGTGCCAAAATTGATTTGGCATGAAATCATCAATGGACCCTCCAGAATACTAAAAGCATTAAAGGCAGAGGCCAGGACTGTCAAACTTGCTTGGCTAAAGTTAGGCTCGTAAATTAATAGTTAGGCATCCAGATTAAAGTTTTCTGCTTCCAGATGTGCTGTGTGTCTGTTGGTCCAGGTGAAGAGATTTCAGCAAGTGACACATGGGTGTACTGGGAATACTGGGGGCAAGGGGAAGAGTTTATTTAATGGCTTTGCTTCTCAGATCAAATCTTCATCTACAAGCCTCAGATGCCTCAGGTAACCACGCCAGGTAGTTGCTAAACGACTACAGTTTTGTGCATTACTTTTTCCCCAACAAATCCACAGATCTTGACTCTGAACCACACATCTTTCTTTTCATCCATCAAAAACACTGGCATAGCTCAGTACTCTGAGCAGAGAACTGAAAAGTAAAGATCACCAACCTCTTCCCCTAGCTCCACTTTCAACTCCCCTCATGGCCTTGGGTGAAACTTCCCCCAGCCTCGGCTTTCTTGTCTGTAAGACAGTGATGACAGTGCTTATTTTCTATGTGTGCTGTGAGCTTCTCTCATTATATTCAGCTGCTTTCCCTGAAGCACAAATTTATTGTAGAATCTTTGGTATGAAAGTATAGAGCAATCTTCTTCCCCCAGCTAGTTGTATTTATGGAATTTAAGAGTGTGCAAGAGCGTTTGGACCACGCCTTTAGGCAATAAGATACATACGTGCTATCTCTGTAACATTTAGAGACAGCAGGAGCATTGGGTGACATAAATCTGCTTTCTTTAACTTCAGTAAATTTGAAAGAATTTCTTTTGGTGGAGGTATTGATACCCTTCAGCTGAGGTCCAGGCCCCTGCCTTTTCAGTAGCAATGTTTCCTAAAACGATTGAGAAAAGTACAGTAGAGGAGGAGAGCTGCAGCCAAGCAACAACTCAAGGGAACTAAAACTGTCGTAGCTGATTAACAGAAATGAAAGCTGCTCAGAAACAAATCTGAGTATGAATTTGGCGCACAAGAATTAATTGAGAAGGGGATTCTCTTTGTACTTCTTTTAGTAGGTCAGACAGTTTATCCACTAAGATGCCTTTGAAGCTGCCTACAAAAAAGGCATCACTGGAAAGATGAAACGAGCCAGTAAGTGAAGTCATCTGTTTGTCCTAAACCCTGCTATTCTGAGTGAATTAGTTGCACGGTGAATAACAGAAGCCTAAGCCAAAGATGCTCCATTAGCCTTTCCAAAGAGAGGGTAAGAAAGCGATAGCTGTGGCAAGGTGCATGCAGCCTTAATGCAAGAACAAGGGCATAATGCTGGGAGGCTGAATTTCTGCTTCGTTCACGCAGCTGTGCAATACTTTTGGTTTTGCTACAGAAAACACCAAAGGACAGAACACAAACTCATAGCAATATGCTCTCTTCCTGATGGCATTCATGTAATGGTGGTGCGGGGCAGGTGAAAGTTATGGTGATGCTGTGGAGACTTCACATAGCCATGAATTCAGTGTGAGTTTTTACATTTATTTTAATGGAATGTGGTTCACAGGAAAGAAAAGCAGATACAGGTGCATAAATTGATCAGTAGCACACAGCAAAAAGACTGCGGCTCCTGCTGAAGTCAATGGGAGGAAGGGTTCTCACTAATAACATGCAGAAAGGTATTTGAGAAAAAGAAATGTGCGTTCAGAGCAAAGCAAATGAAGTGTTCATTTTTTCTAGCTCTTGGCTTTTTAAAGATACTGACAGTAGAAGAATTCACTTTTTAAAGCTGCCTCTGTTTTTAATACAGAAAGATAACGTGGGATGTTTGTCCCAAAGAGAGCAGGAATAAAAGAGATATTAAGATCTCGCAGTTCTGCTCTTCCTCACCAGGGAGGAGTCGTGGCAGATCATGCCATTCTCTGCCGCCAGCATCCAACCTTGTAGCTAAGGAATCACTCATCCTTCGCTGATGATCAGTTAGATATAAGAAATGGAGGAAAAGAGGTTGCAGTCACAGAATATGGCACATTTTAAAAAGTAAATTGTGAAAACAATACTTGCTTTGCCCATATTTTTCCGTACCTATAGCTCCAAAACCAATAAAAGAGGCTTTTTGTCATGATGCTGTATTATGTTGTATTTATTGTTTTTTCCAGCCTAAAGTGCTTTGTGTGTGAGATTAAAAAGCTGCAAGTCTCAGGCCATCTGGCCAACCAAATGGATTTAGTGTACAGGATCGCTGCCAGATGTATGCCAGTTGTAAGTTTAATTTTTGAACATATAAAGTGCCTGGGGCTCTGTGTCTGTTATTCAGAGGAAATCATGTTCCAGTTTTCCAAAAGAATCTAGATACGGTTTGAATCTAGGTGTATGGTCTTTTCTCCTTCACATGGTTTAAGGGCGTATTCTTTGTTTCTCATAAAGAAAAAAGATGGCAAGAGAATGTTATGTGTACCTTACACGTTACGTATATTTGATCACAACTGTCTGACCTTGTGGAACAGTAGGAAACACATCAGTAAGTTTTCTCAAGGAGCTTCATTGAAACTGTTTAATTGAAAGATACAATTTCACAGAGTACTTTAGATTAATTTGCAGTTATATTTATTTATGATCAACTTGGAGAATAAATATGTATTCAAGTATATAATAGTTTATAATATCTTAGAAGTGATATTTAATTGATTTGATTTATTTTGAATGAGGAACTAGGGGAAGATGAGATCTATTTTTAGCTTTACAGACTGTAAGAAGGATAAAGTGCATTTAATTTTTTGTTTTGCAAATGTTCTCACATAACAAGGTCTACAGCACATCTGAGATGGATATTGTGAAAATGAGGAAAAGTGTGAGCATGGATAGCTCTGGACTTTGCAAAGAGGTCTAGAGGGTTTTGTTCAAAACACACCAGTCGAAATCCAGGCTGGAGCAGGTTTTGGGTGATGGGAAACAGTGATTTGCAGGTCTGGCTCTCCTGCCTAATGTGCTGCTGCCCACATCGGTGTATTTCTTTGCAGCTGAAATACTGGTTGAATTATGTTCTCCTAAACAGACCTGAAGGCCCAATGAATCAGAGATAAATGTTTGGAAAGGAAAGAAAGACTTGTTTGTCAGGGCAGAGTTATTCTTCCCTGTCTGATGGGGCAGTGAGCGAGGAGCTGGTGGAAGCCAGACACCCACAGCGGTCAGTGGTGCCTGCAGTGGACCCCAGTGCCCTCGAAAGGCACAGCGTGTGGGACAGCCCAGCCCACCGCACCGGCTGGATTCATCAGTTTCCATCACAGTCAAATTAAATTATATGTAGGCAAAAATAAGTTCAAATGTTTGGAAAAGGAGAGTGGTGGCAATGTTGCTAGACACCGCCAGGAAGCAGAGCCTCTGATAGGAGTTTCTTTGCAAATGTCTCTAACACTAAAAACAAATCTCAGTCTTCCAAAACAAGGGCTGCCTTAGCCTTGAAATTAGCAGGTCTAATTGCATTCTTGTTCCTGGACATAGATGAAAAGTTTTAGTTAGCAGCTCAGGTGATTGGTACGTAACAGCTCAGATGATTACTGAGTGAAAAGGGCTCTATGTGGTTTTGGGTGCAACTTTCCAATGAAGACCCATAAAAGAAAAGCTGGCACTGTAATTTATAGTTTATTTTATTCTTGCAAGTAATTTTCCCTGTGATGTCAGCCATTTTTTTGTCTCCTGAAAACTCATTCAGGGGCTGGGAATCAGGAAAACCAAACAAATAGTAGATTTCATATAGTAAGGAACAGCAAATTGAGCAAAAGGAGGATTAAGAAGACTAAATCTTTTGTTCAAAGAGTGATTAAAAAGCATTAAGTTGGATGAAGTCAATCTAGAGCTTAACTGCATGAACCTTCTGCTCTGTTTTTCTTCTGTTTGGTTTTACATGTATTAAGAAATTAAAGGAGTGGGAGAGACCTCTCGAGGACTGCTGAGGCTGGGGCTGCTTAAAATAATAGTTGAGCAAAATCAGTTGGACATAAGCTCTGTTTCCTGGTTTCCAGGCAATGTAAATTGTCCTGGCCAGCTGTGTCCGAGAGCAGCAAGAATAAGCTGAGTGCTTTTTTCCAGAGGAGGACTCAAGCAATTCACACCCAAATGTATGTGCCATGGGAATTCCTCCAGGCAACGAAATTCTGGGATTTGTAGCCTCCTCTCCCCACAGCTTAAGTGAAAAGTTCCCTTGCCCAACAGCAAATACAGCTGCAGTTCATTGCTGAAATAAAGAAGTGTCAGGGTAATTGCTATTTGCTTTGCATTCACAATACTTTTTCTTTTGCTGTGGTTTTAGATTAAATCTGCACAACAAGAGCATCCCAGCTCTCACGGTGACGTTTGCCTTAAAGAAAACTGTATGTTTAGAGGAGCACAGCTCCTTTGCAGGAAAGAGCAGTAGTATGATGTAGGAGTTATCAGTGGATGCTATATCGTAGCCATGGACATATATCAAAAGAGAATAAAACCAACAAATAATCAGGTTTCTGCAGTCTGCTGTACATGGCACTTGGAAAGCTCTGAGCATTTTATCCACACTGGTTTTGTACAGAAAGATCAAGGAGGTGGGGGGGACACACAGAGTGAAGCTGTAAACCTAAATGAAGTTGGTATTTTTTTTTTTCCACAGTTTTTTTGTATTTACTGACTTAATTGTCTTCTTCTGTTTAGACTGTGATTTTAAATGGATTGCTAGTTTGATGTAAAACTGTCAGTTTCAAAATCATCTGTCTCCAGCCATTTCCCATCATGGGGTCTTTGTACTGTACATGTTTGTATCCTCCCAGTTTGGCCTGATGGCATAGCCTTTATCTGAAATATTTTTATTTCTGGTCTTTGATGTCCTTATGAATGGGTAATTTCAATCTTTACTTCTGGAGAATACGGCCTTTGGACAGCAGCTGTGCCCCATAGCTCTGCCACGTGGAGCAACAGCTCATAACGGAGCAATGCAAAGCTCTCCCAGTGCCAACAACATTAAACTGAGTTGTACCACGCAAAAAAAATTGCCCTGAAGCCTTTTGCTCTCCTTGGATCTTATTTTCCCCCTTGATTCACACTTTTCTTTCTAATGAAGACCAGAAAGAAGAGCTTCCCACCCCACCCCCCCAAAGGCACTTGAACAGAGCTTGGAGGAAAGCGGTTTTCCTTCCAGCAGTTGTTTTTGATATTTCATCATCTTTCTCATTCTGTGATTGGGTGAAAACAGGGATTTGAGTAGACAAGACGTTTCCTTCTCCCTCAGAGAGAGCTACGAAGTAGCCTAGTGGCTCGGGCACATGTCCAGGGCAGAAGACACCGAGTACCTCCTCAGTCTGGTTCTTGCCAGAGACTGAGCTTAGCCCTTGAGCAGTACAGGGCACGGGGTGCCTCTTCATCTTCATCTTCCCTCTTCTTTCCCTCTGACCATTCTCACTTCTCTCCCAAAATCACTTTTATTCCCATGAAAATATACTTAATCAGCCATCTAACAAAAACCTCTATATTTCTAGCCAAGAAAGCTGAAAAATCAAAACAGGACTTGAGTTGAAGAAGTTTGGTTAGCTCCAACTAGAAGGGATGTGCATATTTATATTGGCTTTTTTTCCCCTCTTTCAAGTACAGTGGATTATTGTAGAATCATAATGTCCTCACAGAATTGCTTTTCCAAGGGGTGATGCTGTATAAATCATGAAAACTAGACATGGAAAATGTCGAGCGGGTCTTCTGGCCCAACCATCTGCCAGGAGAAGATTGTTCCCTGCAGAATTTTCCCCATTGCTCTGCTGTAGCAAAGGAGCAAAGCGATGTTTTATCGGCAAAACAGCTCCATACCTATTTATAGTCCTGCAGAACTCATTATCTGTAGTTACAGAGAAATGACCTTACATCCCTGTTACAGAGTAAGGTTCCTCTGTCCACAGTGTCACAGCTGAGTTTGCCCACGTGCATGTCCGCAAAGCCACAAGTGTGAAAGCTGATATGCATTTGCAGCTCGATAATTAAATCAGCAACACATCCACTGCAATCACATACCCTGCCCTTCCGTAACACATTGATAACCAACCGCAACCACTTGATTATTCCCCCGTGAATAAGAGGCAGCACAACAAAATGCTCCTGTGTGTTTAAAGCAGCGAAGGAGCATTTCATTACCAGATCCTCCTCCTCTTTGCCAGAAGCTACCAAACAATAAAATGGAAAGGAGAGATATAGATTGTGGCATCTGTCAGTGCAAGTAGCCTTTGGTTCAACCTGGGCTGTTATAAATATTATATTAGAAGTATTAGCAAGAGCAGATTGGATTGCAGCAGGTCCAGAATGAGGCAGCCTGAAGGCTGGCAATAAAGCTGGAAGAAATGAAATGGTTTGGCATAGGTTATCTTCTGTTTTGCATTGAGCAAGGAATGAGGAGGAAAGAGGGAAGTCTTTCTGCCTCGGTTCAGCTCATCCAGAGCATCTATTTAGAAGAGCTGCTTTAGCCACCTTGGCAAAGATGGATTGCGCCTGCATGGGCACACACTGTGACACATGACACCGTCCTTGCCAAGTCTATTTAATCACCCTCATCGCTCTTTTGTGCTTTTCTGGATGTGTTTCTCTGTGTTTAACCAAGTTTGCATCACCATTGGATGTGGGCTCAGTCCGCACTTCAGGCCAGAGCTGGGAGCGCGGGGTGAACTTGCACAGGCTTCATGGATGAACTTGGGCACATCAGCGAGGGACAGAGTTTGAAGACATTCAGGTACTGAAAGATGAAAAAAGAGTCACTAACTCCTCTTGGTTTCATACAATGAGAGCCCTTGAAACTGTCATTTAGTTTTTACTCTCAGCTTTAGACACCACAGTGATTTCTAAAATCTGGTTCAAGTCTCTGCATCTTGGTCCTCCACCCGTGTTCTGGAGAGACAATTATTTCTCTAACATGAATTTTTGTGAGAAACTAAGAAACTTCTCGCAAAGGCCATATGAGTGCCTCAGCTAAACAGGAAAATTCATTATATACATTGCAATTCTGACAAGTTCAAGGGAACAAAGAAAATTAAGGGGGTGTGAATATATCTCATATTCCTTCCTGCTACTGCAATTATATGTGGTACTTGTAAATAAAAATTGTTCCGCAGAAAGTTTAATTTTTTAGGTTCATAGTGTTACTTAAAAAAGAAAAAGGAAAAAAACAGAAAACCAAAAAGTCTTCAACATTTTTTGTTCAGCGATGAGACAACAAAGCAGGCAAAAAAATCATTGAAGATGTGGACATGTCCACATCACTAAACAAACCCTCTGCCTTGGTGTACACAGGGGATTGGGAAAGTGAGATGCCAGAAATTGCCCTATACTATATTTCCCTGGAGGCACAGAGAGGTATTGAGGGAAATCACAATCATTCTGTAACATGTGATTAAGAAATCAGGGTTATGGTTTTTTTGGTCATTTTAAGAATGCAACAGACTGGACAGGAAGCACCTGAGAAAGATGACAGCAAGAAGAGTAGGGAGAAGTCATTCCCAGAAGTGTGGGCATGCATCGTTTGCTCTGCAGCATTTTTATCATAGAGGAGATACTCATATAAAGGAGAACAGCCTTGATCATCCTGGGCAGGAGGCTATTATATAAACAAGGATATGTCTAATTGCCTTCTTTTTGCTCTCTGGAAGGACTTTCATCTGGTTTCAAGTTGGAGATGGGTTTAAACTCAAGAGCACTCAGCACAAAAAGGCACTTGAAGTTTTCTGTTTAAGGACGTGCTGTTGCACAGCCTCTTTGAGCAACTTTAGATAGGTGTCGTGAACAGCAAGTCAAGAAGCTGCATTATCACTAGCTTCCACCTGAGGGTAAAAAAGAAATACACTGTCTGGCCTTAGATGGATCAGAAACACTGGCTATCAAGCAAACGGCAGTAAAATATCCCCGGCTTCCCTGCTGCAGTTAGCCACTTCTGGTATCGTGCCTGCCTTATAAAATGCATCAGGGTCAAGCTCCCCTTGCAGGACTGTAGCCTCTGCAGGACGGGACGAGGCAGCCGCACACCCTACGCTGCAGTTATTGACGCACATCCAAGGATTGGAATTGGTATTTCATCGCCACCCCTGACCCTCCCAGACTGTCATTTTGCTAGCTTGAAACATCCAGATGCAGCTGCAGCTGTCTTAATCCATGACCCATCTTGGTGCCAGCAAATGATCCCCTCGCAGATGTGTCTTGCACATCTGTAAGAGGGGGGTGGTGCTCCCATCTGAAGAGGTGACACTAATTTATGGTGCGAGGTGCTCCTGCCCTGCCTGCTGCTGCACCTCACCGAGCTGGTGCCGACCAGGCAGGGCCATGAAAAACCTGCCAGGCACTTGAGCTCCATCCTGCTGGGATGATATCCAGTTCAAGCCGACAGGTCTGGCCACCCAGCCTCTTGCTATGCCTTTGCTGCAGACAGCTGCCATTTGGGGCTGTATTTGTGTCCCCCATGCAGCATAGGGTACATACAGTCATTTCCCTTCTCTGACTTCGCCTTTCACACTCGACACTGCAATTTGTGCTTTGGCTTTCTTCCTAATGACTGTATTATTAGCTCTATTTTCATCTGCTCTCAGCTGTTGATTTTGCATAGAATTATTTTGGCTGCTCTACCTATCACAAATTGAGTAGCTGAACCAAGTCCACAAACGCTAGCAGAGGAAGCATGTCGAGCAAGGCTCTGTCTGATCAGCATTGTTTTCACCCTCACATGTGCTGCTGCTCCCTGCCCACGCTGGCATCCCGACCGCCATCCTGCTGCATTTCCGAACGTACAGTGGCATGGCGAGGAACAAAGTGACCATATGGCCTGAGGCAGCTGAGCCATATGAGTCTCCATTTGCAACACCCAGTTTGCGCTTCCTAAGATACAGAAGGTGTTTAATATGTTACGTGTCACTTTATGGGCTATTCCAGCCTTAATTACGGAGTCTGAAACGGTGCACAAAAACTGTCCTCTTGAATGTGCTCCCTGCAGGAACAGGAGGCTTTGTCCCTCAGTCAGAGTGTTTTTCCTTTTGTATCCAGGACATCTGAGCAAAGCAGCTGACACCCTTCAGCATTCAAGGTGGCTGGGCTTACCATTTGCCACCTAGCCGTTATCCCCTCAGCAGCCCATCAGTGCTCTAGTCTTTTGGGACAGCTGCCAGAATGGGACTCACAAAGGGGTGGGAGAGGGCTACAGGACCCTTGATGGGTTTATGGAGGGGAAATGGTCTGTGTGACTCCGGTTTTCTCCTGGTCTCCTGACAGCTTCAGACCACAGAGATCTGTTAATTAGGTATGACAGGGATGAAGTCATCCTGAATTCACTTCTCACAGTGAGAACCCTACCTGGGTTTTCAGAAAGGCCTCATTTACATATCCATATTCCCAAAATATGTCTCTGGAGAACCCTCACTGAGATCAGCATCAGGTATGATCCCTGCAGCCTGCAGCTGCATAGGAGCTCACTGCTTCCCCACTGCCCATCAACAGCTAAAATGGGAATTTCCATCTGCACTGTGCAAATTGGCTCCAGATTGCTCACATGGAGGGAATGGACTGAGAAACAGGGAGGGAGCCCTCACGTTCTGCTTTCCTGGGAGCAAAGACTTCTCAAAGGTACTATTTTCTTCTGGCTCACTGGAAATCTTTGAGGGAATGAGAGGAGGAAGGTTATTAGGATATTCCCTAAGAACAAACAAATCAGAAGCACCTCATTGCCTAGGGAAAAGCAGAGAGAGATCGAGTGGGTAGAAGCAGAAACAAATGATCTCCATCCAGCTCTTCTCTTCCCCCTAAATAAAGCTGAAAAATTAAATAAATTTGCCTATCTGCCAGGTTTTGGAAGAAGGAGCACAGGTTATGTGTGTGAGTTGTGACAAGAAAGTCTCATCTAGAAAAGAGTTTTCTAACAATTCTACTCCCCTCCCAGCCAAGCCGTGGTTTTAGCAGCAACCCAGGATCTCTGGTGGGTGATAGCCCACTTCCCAGAAGAGAAAACTCTATGGAAGCTGCACACGGTTTTTAATGTTTAATGACACAAAATCAATTTGAAGTGGTTGCTGGCTTCCACAATCAATTTTAGGAGATCTCTCAGAGAACAGGAGAAAGTGGGGGAGTTTCCATTAGCCCTGGTAATCTCATCAACTACAGAAGAATGGTTATAAACAACCCTGCACTCCAATAAGCATATTAATAACCTTCTCCTCACTCGTTTCTCATGTCTCTGTAAGAGGATACTGTTTTGTCCCCAGTAAGGTCATGTCTTGGTCTCAATTCCACCCTTTCTTCACAAATATCCATATAGTTGAGCGCCTTAACTGAGCGAGCTCTGACCCATGGCTCAGGGTAGCTGCCCCATGAGCTGGCCCTGGGCTGGGGGTATCCGAGGGGCAGGAATCACCAAGGGATAATACCCCTGCCTGCGAGCTCTGCCCCATGGCCAAAGGCACTTTAGCCAAAATACAGGGTAAGAAGCCACCCTGCCCTACAGCTGGGTAGGAAGGGACTCCCTGGTGGAACATGGGGCTCCTCATCCTGAGCGCACACAGGGGCTAACGCGGCCAAATTCACCCGGACGCTCGCGGGTGGCCACACTCCCCGGCTGTTCGGTCAGTCAGAAGGTGCCTGCCGATTTTGATGGGCTTTATGCCATTTGCCAAGCGGAATGCTGCATGGCATGAAGTGCCCTTTTTCTGCCCTTGTTTTGCTCAGACTGGGGGTGTGTGGTGCCTTCTGCTAGCTGGAAACTGAAAAAAAAAAAAAAAAAAAAAAAAAGATTATTTTTTGTGTCTATTAAAAATCCCAGGACTAAGCAAAGTTAGGAACAGCCCTGACTGCAGCTCAATACAAATCAAGAGGCTGTTTTCAAATTTTGCAGGTTCGCTCCAGGATTCCAGCTGAGTGGAGTCAAGGCAGGGTTTGTAATGCACAATTTAATCAGTGAATTTGTAGATCTCAAAAGACGTACTTAATTTAATATTGTTTCTAATGGCTATTGTCTTCATGCTTGCCTGTTTCCCTGGTGTTTTTCCCTTTTGTAATTACTTGAATGGGCATTTCCAGGTGCACTGCATATATTAGCAAGCACTTTCATTTTAGTAATGAGTGAGACGCTTTCAGTGTTTATTTCTTTATTGCCCTAATACTTACTTTATTAAAGGTCCTGATTCTTCTAAACGAGAAAAAGGAACATTTACCACTCGTTTCTGCCTCATTTTCTTCTTCTACCTTATGATGCCCTTGAAAACAGAAGAGTTAAACTACTCACTGGCCAGAATTAGACCAGATTTAAATGATCAGAGAAAAGTAAAACTAAAAGGGGGTGCCTGGTCAATGCCTGTCCTCGCCCCTTAACATGATGACAAGTAAGCACTTGTTGAACTTAAAGCCATTCCCCTAGTCATCAGGACCTCAGGGCTATTTTAGGTTCTGTTCGGGGTAGCTGCAGTGCCCATTTACTACACCCTCTTACCATCCTTTAATGTTAATGTGCATTTTTCCACTCCTTGCCCTGCAGCACGCAGCCGGGGGACTGACGGGGCGCAGGAGACCGACCTTGCCTGGCCACCCCGGGCTGCCCATTAACGCTGTGGTGGGATTTCAGCATCAGCTGACAACCTTCATCCTGCCGCTGAGCAGCATTTATTATACATGCACAACATCCCTTTGCCACATGCTAATTTTCACATTAGCTGTTTATTAGCATTATTACAAACATGGCTCTTCATCTTCTATTAAATGGTACTGCAGCCGCTGCGCTCCTGCATGAAGCCTGCAAGGAAGCACTTGGTTCACTAAATTACCCTGCAAATGTCAGACTTGCTCTGTATTATTAGCTGTACGTCTTACATCCTCTTTTATTAGGATTCTGTGTCTTGAGGGTGTCCTGTGGCGTATAGATTTTTTAAAATACAAACCGGTGTCATTTCGCTGTTTAAAAGAACATTTAATTAAACTGGATTCATTGCTTGTATGGGGCAAGTTAAATGAAAATCAAATAGAAGGCATATGATTACATGTTATTAAGAAGAGCGACTGCTCCAGAGACCAAACTCTTTTAACACAACATTAAACTGAGCTCATTTCATATGCACAGGTTAGCTCTGGCCTGTGAGGAGAACATATTTTGAGAAGATCAGCAGAATGGTTATGGGCGCTAAACAGCTTTTAACAAAATATGCATTTCTTTTCCCTGTGAAAGGGAAGAAACCTTTCCTGAGCTAGATTTAAATATGCTAATGACAGAAATCAAAGCCTCCCACTGATTCTAGGTAACCTTTTAAAAATTACAGCTTTTATAGTGTTAAATGTTATGATAAGATTGGCTTTGTTTATTATTTCACTAGCTATCAATTAACAAAGGGCCACAACGAGTATAAAAGTAAAATTGGAAGTATTCTCTAGGCTTGAGTCATTGGTTGCATCATGACTTTTTTAATGGCTTTTAGGAAAGCAAAAGGAATCGTAATCGAAAACTCCATTACACGATTTCCTATTCCCTGCTTCATTTATGTCAGCCCAGTTGGTACAGTCAGATTTTTTTAAGAAGAACGCTCACCAGATTTCATTTCAAGGCATCCTAAGCTGCTTTTTGAGTCTGCTGCACCCATGTCCTTCTTGAACCCCGTCCCCAAAATTCACCGTGGCCGTGAGCCTACAAAGCCTCCAGCAGTGGTGCGGCACCAGGGGGGCAGAAGCTGCTGGTTTTAACCTCAGTTGCAGCCATCTCGCTGTAGTCTCACAGCTCCCGGCTGCTCTGGGGTTGGGATTGCCTTTGGTGCTGGTGCTGCCCGTCGCGCAGGGGAGGGTAAGGCTTTGGGTGTGCATCAGTGCCTGGCACCGGCTGGGTGCCAGAGCCGTCTGCCCCCTTCCTTCCCATGCACCCTCCTTGCCTGTTGAGTTACCTGTCACTAAGGTTAAAACCACGACAGTGACAAGCTCCATCTCAAGCCTCTTCAAATCCTCACAGGACACGACATCTATTTTCTCTGCTTGCAAGCCAACATGCACAGCTAGGGCTCCGGAGAGGCAGTTCTCAGCATGAGATTCATGACCGAAAAGCATTAGACGATTGAGATCTTGTATCTAAAACTGGAATTACCTGTTTCTTCCAATAAATTAACTTAAAATCAGGCTGTTTGGCATAGCGGCTACTGGTGGGACTGGTGCTGTGTTTCCCCGGTATGTGCCCCTGAGTACCCCTGCATTTCGTACAAATAATCCATGTCAGCACTGAGGACATCACTGTGGGAGGATTTGGCTCACAAACCTCCTCCAAATCATCCAGAGCACAAGGAGCACAAGCGGTTTCTCACGTGTGAAGGGGATGCACGCAGAGGTGAGGCTGCACCACGTCCCTCCAGCTCGGCTCCCCTGCCCTCTCTGGACGGGAAGCTGTGTCGCCCTGTTCCGCCTGGCTCTCTCCGTTCCAGCAGCAGCTTTATAAATCCTCGGGGCATGAAGATGCCTAATGACCGGAATAAATACTATGTCCTAAAAATGGTGGGGCTTAACTCTTCTGCTCAGTATCCCCCTGAGCAGGCATGAGCAGCTCTGCTGGCTGCCCTCGGCACTCCTGGCATGGCCCCAGGGCACGTCACTGCTGGGGGCTGCAGCCCCAGCCCCGGGGCTCCTCCAAGGGCTTGGGCTGCTGAGTGCAGCCACAATACATGTCCCCAGCTAATAAACAGAATAACTTTCGCCTGTGCATTAGGCCACTATCTAGGTCAACGAGACCCTTGGGAGTGCAGAAGTGTGCTCTGAAAAAAAGAGGGAGAGAGGAAGAGACCTTCCTATTTTAAGGTTGTTTGAAGTGCTTTCCATGCTTTTCATAACATGAGAAAGAACTTTTCCTTGGCAGTGCCACTTCCCGCTCTCACCCATTTCTGGGAAGACCTGGAGATTTCAGCCTCTCCAGCACTGCAGCCCAGCACAGCACCAGCTCTACTCCTCTTGGGGTCTCCCTTCAGCTGAGCTCTCTTGTCTTCTCAGCGTGCCTACTTTTTATCTTTCTTTTTTTTGACTGCGAAAGAAATGGAGCCCTTCTGTGCATTACTAATGCAAGCATGCAGCCACATGTACTTGAGAAACTGAATTACAGCAAACAAATTGCAACAGATAAGGCAGTCTTGGAGCAACTCTGTCTTCCAAATGGAAGTGTGGTTGTCCAGAGTTCGAGCTTAGAACTTCTGGGATTTGAAACAGGCTCTTGAATGGAGACTCTGCACCTTTTTTTGTTTAACACAATCCACCCTTGGGGCACATCAGTACAGCTGTGGCTTTGAGGTGAGTTGTAGCCGATATAGTAATGTGCAGGAGAGTAATTAGCAACATTGGAAGGGCTGCTGTGGGCAGATGGGAGCCGAAAAGGCTGCACTTGTTGTGAGACAGGACTTTTATACATATTGGCCTGGGAGTGTAAAGCAATGTGCGATAAATGACCTTACACATCGATAAGCCATTTGAACAGTAAACCACGGCATCTGTGTCCCTTGCATGGTTACAGGGCAGTTGTACTCACTATATAAATCATGCCAGAATGAGGTTTCTCTTCGTAATCTGGGTTAACCTTTCCTGCCATGTGGGTTAGCTACCAAGGGCTTAAATCAACTGTTTGGCCAGATGGCCTGAGTTTCACCTGCAAGGTAAGAAACCCCAGGTTTCTCTGGCCGCGGTCCTTTGCCTTCCAGCAGACCCCTGCTTCTGCCTTGGAGCAAGTGCTGTCTTCAGGCACAGCCTCAAAGCCTCTGCATGGTGAGAGGAAGAGTAGCCAGGGCTAGACCTGTAGGAACCAGAAGTTCTGCAAAGTTTGTGCTGCAAAGCCTCTGCCTTTGACAGAGCACAAGCTTTTAGTTGTTTTATTTTTTTATTATCATATTTTTTATTCCCCCATGCCATTACCTGCTGCTAGGCATGCAGCGTTACATCAGACCACAGGTACTTGGGTATCTGTTTCATATTTTGCCTTCTGCCCTAGCAGTACATCCATCTGAGCAGCAGTTCACCTGACTTATTTCGGGAAAGATCCCGAACCCAGTAATAGCTTCTGATGGAAATATTCTGTGACTGCTGACTCGCAAGCTTTCTTGGGTTTTATTTTCCAGAAAGCTGTAACTTGAGGCACTCATAGCATCTGCTCTCACATTTCAAAACTCCAGAGAACCTGTTTTATATACATGTACAGCAAAAAGCCTTTTACTCAGAATTTGCTTAGAAGTATTACACTAACGCACCGCTGCCTGTGTCTTCCCCGGGATTAAATGCAGGATGTCAGGGTTCATGCTCTCGTGGACTGTGCAAGCACTGCTTTCAACAGCCTAATGCTTGCCCTGGGCTTAGATGTCAGTCATTGTTAGGAAAAAAGAATGAAATTCAGGGAGAAGAGATTTAGTGTATAAAATGGGTAACAGTACTTCTGTGCCGCGATATCTTGTATAGCATCTCTATTGATGGCCATCTCAGCCTGGGCTACAACGAGCTCTAAATGATTGGACTATCATGATTGTTTATTTAGTGTTTCTCCAGCTGTGGTTACAGGTGGGCACCTAAGGAAGAGCATGCTATACATCTTATATATACAGGGCAAGCATGTATGGTAGTTTTCCTGAATATTTTTCCACCTATTTCAGCTCAGGGACCTCGTGCACTAGGCACTGGATGTTTCACCTCAAAACAGTTCTCGTTCACTACGTCGTTGTCTTCTCTTGAACTCATGTAAAGGTTTAACATCTGCTCCTCTTTCAGGAGGAGTCCCAGAGGTCACCCAGCTGCCATGGGAAGAGCCAGCTCCTTCTTTGGGGCTTATAGATCTGAGCAACAGCAACTATATGGGAGGCAATTACTGTCAGCAAACTCATCCGCGATCACCAATCCAAATTTGGATCAAATCTTTACAGTCCTCTTCCATAAATGACACTCTGTCCTTCATATAAAAAAAATAAAAAATCATTTGTTGAAGCAAGTCCATAGGAGGCCACGAAGATGATCAGGGGGCTGGAGCAACACTCCTAGCAATACAGGCTGAGAGAGCTGGGGCTGTTCAGCCTGGAGAAGTGAAGGCTCCGGGGAGACCTTACAGCAGCCTGCCAGTACCTAAAGGGGCTGACAAGAGAGCTGGAGAGGGACTTTCCACAAGGGCATGTAATGATGGGACAAGGGGGAATGGCTTCAAGCTGAAAGAGGGGAGATTCAGATTAGGTATTAGGAAGAAATTATTTACTGTGAAAGTGGTGAGACATGGGACCAGGCTGCCCATAGAAGCTGTGGGTGCCCCATCCCTGGCAGTGTTCAAGGCCAGGCTGGATGGGGCTTGGAGCAACCTCGGCTGGTGGGAGGTGTCCCTGCCCATGGCAGGGGGTTGGAACTAGATGGTCTTTAAAAGCCCTTCCAACCCAAACCATTTGATTCTATGATTTATACAATAGAAACACATAAAAACCACCAACCAAGATGAAGACTCAATTTTACCAGACACTATAAAAACATGCAGTAATCTCCCAAAGAGCTTTTAAAGTAAGGGATTGATAGTTTAGTTCTCCTAGGAAGACTAGTCACAGTGAATCTGTAAAATATATTTCTATGCAGAGCAGAGAAAGTTGTTAGGCTTTCATTCCTTTCAGTTCTTGATAGCACACATAAAGCACCAAATACAAAAGCCAAGTGTGACTTTGCAACTCAGATCCCAGACAGAGTATGTGTGCAAATCCTGCCAGACACTTCCATTGACTGCTAAGCAGAAATTTCTTCCTGAATCAGGAAAATGATGAGCTGGTCATTGCTCCTCCCTTCAAATATCAGCCCCACAGTAGCATATGTGACTGTGACAGGCTTTGCAGAGAGAGGCAATACCATACCCTTACCATAAAGGCATATTACTGACCTCCTGCTGTGGCACTGTCTTCATGGATGTGCCCAAAACAATCATTTTTAGAGCGGTTTGACTCCTGAGCTTGCCTCGGTGTGCTTTGAAGCAGTTTGTTCTAAGCAAGTCATGTTCACTATCCTAATCTGACATGAAGCCTGATGGAAAAATCCGTGATCGATTATAGCAGCAGGACAAAGAGATATGAGAGGAAAGCAATGCAAAAGAACAGATATCAATCACTGGTTCGTAACGAGCCTAAAGAAGGTAGCTGGTGATATTACCGAATTTGAAGGCAGTGTAGCACATCTTTTTGCTGTTGTAGGTAAACACTCCGAGCTGCAGATTGTTTGTCTTACAGACAGACCAGTTTAGTATGAAAAGTGGATTTTGAAGTATAGATTTTGTTGGAAGGGGACAAAATAAACTATTGGTTTGTTACCTTGAAAACAGTGTAGCATGTAACCGTTTGCAGTGATTTCACAGCTGCTTATTACTGTTATTTTTAAGCTTCTAAGTGTTTTTATATTTACAATTTTAATTGATTGAATATGAAATATATGATGGAACACATTTGTATTGAATAAGAAATAGCAGACACAATCAACAAACTTTAATGTTGAGTTAGCATTTTTCTCGTTGCTGGAGAAGATCATACTTCAAAGCAAATTAAAAATGTGAAGCCAAATTCTGATTGCAATGCAGGCAACAGAAATCTTCCTGTCAGCTTCAATAAAAGCAGGTGTACGTTTTCAGTATTAGTCCAGTCCATCCAATTCACATGTCTTTCTGTCTTTATCTAATCTAATACATGGTCGTGAGATAAATTACAGAAGTGTATGATAAATTGCATTGCTATTCATTTTTGGCAAGATCACCTGTACTCTGGCCGCTAATTCATCTCCGCCAGGATCCGTTGTAACATACCGGATCCTTGAAAGAGCCTCCAAATACTGTCATTTCATTTTCTTTAAGAAAACAAAGAGATTGTATTTGCTGGCAAGTATCCTGCTTACCCTTGCCAAAACAAATGATATCTCATTGCCACCTCTGCAAAATCATGGTTAAAAAAATATCAAAATGTATTTATAGCATTAAGAGTCTCAAAGATATTAGGTCCTTATATTCTATTTGAGTAGGAAACTATGACATTATTTAGGCTGAAGGATTTCAGAGTCACTAATTTGGTTGTTTCTGTGTTCATTGGTCTTTTGGCTGGAGACTTGATAATACAGATAGAATATACAAACCTGAGTAAGAAATCTGCAATATGCTGTAATGATTTTTTTCCAACGCTTATTTCACCACTCGATCAAAAGGACCATCCTCAATCACGCCAGTACCACCTTGGACCCACACGTTCATGCATCTCTGTTAGCTACTATAGAGGAACTGCAGAGGAATGAAGGTGGGTTAATTAACATTGATAATATACAGTTGTGGGCTTGCTTCAGGGGCAGTGGGTTGGCTGATGTGGATAATGTACA
>JAVJGI010000064.1:36851000-36864567 GCA_035590275.1 Ibycter americanus | reverse complement strand
CTGGCTGGGCATCGGTCAGCGAGTGGTGAGCAACTGCACTGTGCATCACTCCTCTTTCTTAGGTTTTATTTCTCTCTGTTTTTGTTATCTCCATTATTATTATTGTTGTTGTTTTGTTATTATTTTACTTTATTTCCATTATTAAACTGTTCTTACCTCAACCCACAGGTTTCACTGTTTCCTGATTCTCCTCCCCACCCCACTGGGGAGTGGGGGGAGCGAGCAAGCGGCTGCGTGGTACTTACCTGCTGGCTGGGGTTAAACCATGACAACCAGGCATCAATAAGGCAGTGGTCTCCAAGCCCCTTCAGGTGCACACCAGCATATGCTTTCCGGCTTAAGCACAGCAAAATCAGTTTATAGAGGTGGACTCTGTGCTTACAGGTATTTTCCATCTGAGCCGGTGCTTCCTGCCCTGAGAGCTGTTTGCGATGAGGCCGGAGGGACTGCAGGCATCTTTCCCCCATGTGCCCAGTCCAAGGTGTGCACAGCACCATGGCAGTAAATGCAGTGCCAAACCCCACTAGCACCCTGTGTGGTGTCTCACCTGAGAGCCAGTTGTCCTGGCAGCACCTCCTTCAGCCTTTGAACAGCTCAGGACCCTGTGGAAATAGTCTTAACTTACCTATATTAACACCTTAATCACATATGTTATATTTAAGTAACATAGGTGTTGATTCTCTGCTGCTGCTGCAATGCCTCGAGCAAGCCAAGCTGCCTCCCATGGCTGCAGCACAAGGACAAGCTGCAGCTCGCTCCCGGCTCTCCCGTATCCTCAGGCTCATCTTCCTCACTTACAAGAAATCTTTAATGCTTCCATAAAATGGTATTTTGCTTTTTTGGTGGTGGTGTTTTTAACTAAATAATCTTTTTGCTCCTCATTTTCGGTAAGCCCACACATGCAGAACAAGATGTCACTTTTTCTGTTGAAGATTGCTTTTATTTTATATGGAGAAAAACAGTGGTAAGAAAGTAACAAAATTAATATCTTCCTGATAGAACATAGGGCAAGTCAGATTCAGAGCAAGTATCATCCTGGGATCCAAAAATCTCTCCAAACAAAAAGGCTGATAAATTTTTAAGACATGTCTATATTGCGAGATGCTGAGCCTTTTGGGGCAGTAAATACCTACGCTGATAAAACCGTGTGAAATAGCCTAGTGCAGAGCAACTTACAGCTGCGGTCTGGGTGCAGTGAGGCTCATGACTTGAGTGCAGAGCAGAAGGGACACCCTGCTGGTTTTGTCCTGGCACAGCTGGAAGCAAGGGGTCTGTACGCAGCCAGCACAGGGGCTGCAGCCTCCTCCTGCCTGCAAAGCAGCACCTGGTCATATAGACAGGTCTTTAGGTATGTAAACATGCTAGCTACATAGAAAAGTGGAAATGCCAGTGTCAAAAGCACAGACAGGATGCATACTGTTAAAAACCAAGTCTATGTAGTTTTTTAGTGAGATGGAGCTCTTCTCTTTCTGGAAAATGTTCTCCTAGGGCTGGACTAAATAGCCGGGGTGAAATCTTGGCCCTGTCGATCTCAGCGGGACAAACAGCTCACCCTGGTGTCGCAGGCAGCTCCGCGGACCCCGGCTGCAGCTAAGCCCCACTGTCTTACCTTCTTGCCTGCAAGTCGCCCTCATTCTGTGCTACGCTCTCCTGCGACTGCATCGCTCCCGTACCCCCCTAACTGGGCTTCTGCAGTTGGTCCCGACTCCAGGATTCAACCACAATCATACTCAAGTTGTTGCTAAAGATAATCCTCCCATCCTTTTTGCTGCTGCACTCGGGCTGGCAGAGAGCCTCCTGCAGCTGCCGCCGCAGACCCAGGGGGGCTGTGCCCAGGAAATTTTTTGTCCCCGTCAGGAAATCCATCATGCAGCCTCCAACAGGGTCCCCCTCGATAAAGCACTCGGTGATATCCCAGCCTGACGGGAATTCATAAATGTGGTATTCAACACCAAGTCTCTTCAAAACATCCGTGATGCCGCTGGAGGTGATGTAGTGGCCGCTGTCGGTGGAAGGCAAGCAGTGTCTGTACTTCTTCCACAAGCTGGCCCATCCGCTACTGTCTGCCAGAGCAGGAGGGAAGGTTACTTTTGCAAAGCCAAGGCAGTCAAACACCAGCTAACGCAACTGCTAAATGTCTGAAATGTTCCCTTGCTGCTGGCCCAGACCTTGCCAGGAGAAGCAGAAGACCTTTCCCCTTACTTGAGTCCACTTATCCATGCCTGGAGAGGAGTAAAATTGTGATCTGTCTCCTAAAACCCTCCTATTTAAAGGAAACTCCTAGGAGGTGGTCTCCGGCACTGGATTTGCCCGGGGGGAGGAGTACACACAGAGGTACCAATGCACTCAGCCTGCACATGCACGCTACCTGTTAAGTGCCCCTTTGCTAGAATAGTGCAGATGTTCTTATACATCAAACCTCAATTTTAAGTGAACATCAAAGAATACATACCTGGAAAAGCTGGTCCCAGCTCTAGCAAGGGAAACAGCCTACCGGCAATGTGAGAGGGAGTTTTAATAGCAAACGTGGGGAAGTGTGCTTTATCCACCTCACCATGAGCCGGGGATTCACGAATGGCACACTGGGAAGAAAACTTTTTCCCTTTTTTTCTTTTTTTTTTTTTTTTTTTTTGAGCCAGTGCCATGATGTTGTGAGTGCCTCTTCTTCCTATCCTGCCATAAAGCCCGCAGCTCTTGGCAAAGCCCATTGTCCTGCTGCAGACTGGGCCATCGCTGTGAGCAGGGGAAAGCCCCAAAGACGGGTCCTCCCAGAGCTCAGGCAGTGGTTTTACAGTGCTGATTTCACCATGGGGAAGGATTGACCCTCATTCATTAATAGCCACACTTCTCTCCAGCCAGTAATTTCACAGCAGGAGGTCTCTTTGAGGTATGGAGCAATTCATCTACTTCATAAGCAGGGAAGCAAGAGCACGAGGGCTATGCCCAAGTGGTCCCTTCAGGCACTGGGGTCCAAGAGGCTAAGCCTAAGCTTGCACTTGCCCTATGAAATACAGCGTTTGTTTTATTTAATTACTATAGAATAAGTGCTACTGAAAACCCAAGACAATATTTTTGTGGCTCTCAAGCTTCAGAGCTATTCAAAACACCAGCAACGAAGCAAAAAATAAAAGGTCCCTCTTACCTGATAAAATTATGATCAAGAGTTTACCATGACTGTCGAGGCAGCTGTGGTAAAACTTTATAGTATTGGGAATATCCTCCACACGGTACAGCATCTAGAAGTGACAGGGTTACAGGCAGCCGTTATTCCTCCTCCACAGTGCAATGGCCCTTCAAAGGCTCAAATCCTTTCTCTGTACAGTTGTTTTAAATGACTTCCCAGTTGCTTCCCAGCCTGTCCTGACACAGCACACACGTTTAGGGATGCCGCACAGAACAGAGCATCACCAGCTCTCCACTGGCACCAAGAGCCTGGAGTCAGATTCAGGGACCCTCCGCTCAGCCTCAGCCACCAGCTGGACACTGACCTGCCCATCGCTGCCCTTCAAGCCCAGGGCAGTTTTGTGGTTGGAAAATATGGGCAGATGGGAATCCCCTGGTTTCTGTGGACAGTCGTTACCACCAGGGGCATTTCTCAGCCATGCCTGGGCCGTAGGCAGGCTGAATCTCTTCCAGACACTGAGGAACTTGCACTAGGACAAGGCAGGACTTATCTCAGAGGCTGCCCTCGGGGCTTGTAGCTTCACCCAGCCATCAAACCCCTGAAACACTTTCTGGTTGTGAAATCAGCCCTTATGAAATGAAAGCAAGATGAAATAAAATAAAAGAAAAACGAAATAAAAAACACAAAAAGAAGAGAATAACAGATTTTTTTACAAAACACAATTAGCACATACAACATCAGTGTCATCAGTATCAGAGACACAGCAGCATAACTTCTGACCCAAAACCTGGCACAGGCGTTCATTCACTAACCTTTCCCTTCAGTGCCGTCCAAACTACGCTGATAAGGTTAAAAAATCAAGGTTTTTTGCAGTAGCAAAGCATAATTTTTGGTCTCCATGTGATGGCCTGAGACTCGTCCTGTTTCATTACCCACCGTACACAGCTGAACCAGTACAAACCAGAGACCAAAAACAGGGTGGATAGGGAATGAGGTTTGGTGCTTGTATTGCTGCTGCAGAAGTCGTTTCTCACGGGAGAACCATGCTCGGCTCTGGTCCCCCTAACTTCACACATACAGCAGAAATTAAGGGAGTAGTTAAAGCCAATACTGCTACATTACAGCAACACCGCGTTACCTGGATCATATGGATGAAGTCAAATTTCTTATGAATGCCTTCCTCTTTCACCTTTTGTTCATACTCCGAGGAAGTGAGCTGGTGCCAAATAAAAGAGACGTTCTGCAGGTCTGGAGCTTGATTCACCAACTCTGTTTTAAAAAGTAGATGAAAACCATCAATTTCACAAAACAGCAGAAAAACTCATCGTTCAAATCAACAGTCCTCAATATACCCCAGGCAGCAGATATAGCCTTACCTTTGTAAGCTGCCACATGCTGTGGGTTGGGCTCTATGATCTCATTGTCAATAAGGACCCCTGGGTGCACAGCCTGCAGTATCCTGATCATTTTCAAATCCTGCTCACCTATTCAATAAACACAAATTCATTACTTTAAAAAGTATGTTAATGTGCTGAAAGGATGCTAAAGCACTTGTCACTTCTGTGGCTGGGAAATTCCCCAAGCAGAATTGAAGCACTTTCTACCTTGCAGCTTGCTTGCATGGGGACATCTAACCCAGTATACTCTTACCATGGTGTCTTGCTGTTTGAGGGAGCGTGTAGTTGTAGATAAGACTAAGAACAAGGAAGAGATAAGCAGCAGCCCAGAAACCTGCTACTGGCAAAACTCTGGGTCTTAGGACAAACAGGCCAAAATAATCAAAGATCAATGGTTAAAAAAACAGCCAGGAAGCATCAGTGTTCAACAAAACCACAAAGTTTGAGTGTGTGTGAGGAGGCAGCCGGCACACCTCAGTAGCTTCAGCGTGGCACAGGGTGGTCCATGCCTTTGACCCTGCCACAGGGAGGTGGTGGCTGCTCTGCCATTGGCGTGACACATCTCTGAGACCTGGGTAACTGCATGGCAAGAGGAAAGGCCCATTGGCATGCAGTACCCTGGATCTTCCCTCTCTGGGGACCAGCCACACGGTCTCAGCTCTGGCCATTGACTAACTAGTTGTTCCCTCAAAGTTACAAGTAGAGACTCACATATCTGTGTGTAGATGCCCTGCAAATTTCGCTATTGGTGCTCCTCTGTTGCTGTCTAAGCTCTGCAGGAGCAAGCAGCAGTCTCTCCTTCTGTCCTAGGAATTTTCCAGCCTCTTTTGAGGTGATGCAGGTCACTCTTGTTTCCTCCCAGAAAGGCCACGATACACCAAGTGTACAAAGTCCATCTGGTTCATCTGGGATGATGGAAATAAACAGCAGAGGTGACCACCTTGAGTGGACCTCTGCAAGAATCCTGTGTCTGTAGCTGATGGTAGAGCCTAAAAATAGCCCTGCCCTTGCAAATGTCACACACAAAGGTCTTGATAGGAGATACGGCACCTTCCCTAGCCTTTCAGCTGATGTACCTACCAGCTGTGAGAAAAGCCGTCATCTTTGGCAGGTGATGCAGTAAATGGAATTCAAGGAGGGAAATATCAGCCATGCCAGCACTACAGGGACATCCAAGGAAGGACGAGACTTGTGAAATTGGAGGAAAAATACCAAAGACCCCTGAGGAATGCAGTGGTGGTGGTGCAGGGCTGGCTGGGGCACAAGGAAAGAGGTTGTGTCTGCATCCATTGAAAGTGGGTGTGTGGACCAATATTGCTGACAGGAAGGGAGATGCCTATGGCAAGCAGCTGAATCATTTTAGACAGTCCGAAATGCCAGTTAGCATGTGCCTGGGGTGGGGAGCACCCACATTACAGCTGCTGACGTGGGCTCCCTGCAGGCTCAGGGCAGGCGGCAGGCAGAGCATCGCTGCCCCATGCACTGGAGCTACTGATGGTGACAAATAGGTATATCAACAGCAAATAGGTATCTTAAAACCTGTTTGGGTTTGGGTTTTTTTTTTTACTCCATCTCTGTAAAATGCCCTAATACAGTCTTTGCAAGAGCAGGTAGTAACATCCTCAGCTGGGGCATCTGCAAAAACAAGCAGTAAAATACAGGTGCTTCAGAGCAGAAAGTTCTCTGCTCCAGCTTGCCCTGCCAGCAACAACCTTTCAGCACTAAACACTGCGAGGCTGAAACAGGAGTGAGCCCCCGCTGCCAGCAGCAGCCCATGCTGGCACTGACTGGGGGGTCACAGCCGAGAGAGGTAAACCAGCCGCGGGAAAACACGGGGCAAATGACAAAATGTGATCCGGTCCGGACAACCGTCTTTTAGGATGTGGAGTTGGTCGCTAATCCCCATTGATATTTTCATCAACCAGACTAATTCTGGGGGCTCTGTGAAATCAGAGTCCAAGCCTGGAAAGGTCAGGGATCAGATATAACCTTTCGCTCCGTGCCATCCTGGCTCACTCCCTGGCCAGCCGCAGAAGCTCAGCTCTTGCAGCCGTGGGCAAGCGGAGGGAGTGCCAGTCTGTACCCTTGCCCTGTCATCTGGGAGGGGCACTTACCCAGGATACCCAGGAAATTTTAGGGTTTTTTACTTTTCCATTAAAACATCTCCTGAAGAAGAATTAAGGAAAAATGAGGATGGTGGAAAAAAAGTTCTTTTTTCCCCCTTGTGTTTTCTTGGAGTTAGAATTTTGGTTTTATATTACTTAATGAAAACAGAGTGTAATTGAGAATGGAATCCTTTCTTCCTGCTTACGTTCTCATATGCTCCAACATATTCCCAATTGGGGAAAACAATTCAATGCTGGTTTTCTCTTACTTAGGAAAACAAGCAAAAAAAAAAAAAAAAAAAAAAAAGCGAAAAATATTTTAATTTAAAAGTACTAATGCTTAAAATTCAGATGAAAATACTTTTAAAGCAAAAGCAAACTCTGACAAATCAAACTGCCACTTCTTTTCTCTACTTTGTATTTTCTGCCTGTTTCCCTAGAAGCAAAGTTGGATGTTTCACCAGTTGGTTTGGTGTTTTTTTAAACACAAATGCATTTAGAACAGCTTTAAAGCTATTTCTCCAAAAAATGGGTTTCTCTCTCGGGAGAGATATCATTTGCAGTTAAACCCTACTTATCACTGGATAAAAGCACAGTAGTAACGAAGCAATACGTCTTGAAAGAGCTGATGCAGCCCTGTGCTAGTGGTTGTGGCCGGCTGGTTTTGCAGCACCTGGAGCAGAGCATTGCCCAGCCTTGGCCTCTGTGATCCCTAAAAGCAAAGCAAAAAAAGGTATCCCTTCAGGTGCCATGGTCTTAGACAGGACTTTGGGCGGAAGGAACCTCTTGGATGTCTCTAATTCTCTCCGATGAGGTCTGAAGACGCTCTCATACCTAACCTGGAGCAGGAGTCCTTGCTTTGAGATGTATGAAGTCTGGTGAGAGTCATCAAGAGGCAGAGACTAAGCTAAAATCGCACTGCTCTCGCTTCTCAGAAGGATTTGAGCTGCAGTGTTTCAGGAGGGAGATGGGGAGGGAAGGGAGGAAGCATTGCTCTCCTCCCGGCTCTACACCCCATTTTGCCGTTCTATGCTTCCATGAGAAACACAGTTATTGATGTCCCATTGCTCAAAATGTCAGTATCACTTTCTGCTCCCCAGAGGGACCCCCTGTCCCCCAGCATCAGCGGTGCTGCTGCGCGCCTTACCTGTGCCACTTCCGACTCCCAGAACATTTACTGTCAATTTTCCATTGCCGAGACTGAAAGTATAAGTACACGTTACTTAACCATGCTCTGTCACAAGACTTTATGTTTTAATTCTAATATCTGGGATGCCACACTGGCCCGGAAATTTTCATGTTTTGCCACATGAATTGGGATAGAAATCTGAGCATCCCTTCGGAGCCCAGCTAAAACGAGCTGCGTGGTGGGAGCCAGCCCGGTATTAGCAAGCTCAAATTTCAAAGTACAGTAGGTATTAGGAGATAGTGTTTCTCATCCTTTGCCAGAGAGTTTTCTTCAGGCTGTGGCTGGCACCATGCAGAAAGGCCTCGGGGAACCCCAGAGCGAGTGGATCCCTTTGCGGGTAGCGGGGCTGTACCTGGCTGGGATGGGCACCGCTGGGGATGCAGGGACAGGGTGAGCCGGGGCGAAACCTCTGCACCCTCAGGAGACAAGTTGGGTTTTCCAATATGGGATATAAATACCCATAAAAATTATAAAGTTAGGCTATCCAGGTGACTGAAAATCCTCTCTTTTCAACATTAAACTTGGATTAAAAGTGGGAGGGAAGGTCAGAATCTTCAATAATTTTTATCTTAGAAAAACTGCTTTTGAAAAGACCCCCAAAAAAACACAATCATGTGGTTCCTAGCAGAATATTTAATAACAGCCTGGCTCGAGGATGAGGAGCCCAGGCTTGAGGTGTCTCACTGCTCTGACTGGCTTTATGGCCGCCGTCTGCTCTTGGGCATGGACTGTGCAGGGGGGTTGTTCCCGTACACAGTCTCAGGAGACACCACCGCAATGATGCAACAAGAGAGGAACGAGCAGTAAATCCTGGAGGGTGTGAGCTGGTCAAGGAGCCTTAGCCCTAATGAGTGTCAAGACCCTCACAGGAGGCTACAATGTTTTGCATCATTTCAAATTCACACAAGTAAATTTTACAATTAAAATTTCCCAATACAAATTAATTTTTACTTATTATTTTATTGCTTTTATATATATATATATATATATATATATATATGATCTGGAGCATAAAAGTTTGCCTGTTTAAATTTTTTTCTCCGTGCAGAAGACAGCTTTTATAACATCCAAAAATTACCCAAACTTGAAAGGGCTTTCTTGTGGTTTGGATCTAAGCTGTTCTAAAACTATCTGCAGTCATCCAGTCTTAATATATTATATCAATACTTCACAAAACTGATTATCATTTGGTACTTAAGCAATGCAAATCGACTTAGGCTAGAAATAAGGAGGTCTTAGGGGATTGAGAAAATGAAGAATTAGTCACTAGAAGAGAATTAGAGATGTGTTTCTGTTTGGACTGATGTGTGATAAAGTCCCAAAAGCAGGGAGAGAGTACAAGAGAGTTTTCTTTTGAAAAAAGCAAACAACAACAAAAAAACCATTTAATCCTTGGATAATCAGCTAATGAAAAGAGACGGACATGAAAATGAGGTCTTGATTCTTTCCTTAACATAAGCTGAGAGGCAGCACAGTGTATTAATCGAAATAACATGTATTCTGGAGTCATTAAACAGAATAATCTAAAGGTTGCTATTAAGGAACTTACAACTGAAACGCATTAAAAGTTCACGCCTGCCCCAGAAAATTCTTAAAACGTTTGCTGACCCTTGTGTGCAGGTTGCCCTCCCAGGATAACAGTGAGCTTTCCCACCTCAGTGGTAGCGAGCGCTCCTTACCCAGCCACGATGTTGGGCATTTCTTCCGTGTTGAACTTGTCCATGCACTGGTGCTCTGTTGAATGTGCCAAAAATGACTTAAAGGCCTCTACATACTCCTCAGCCGTGAGACTCCTCATGGAAGGGATCACATATAGCTCTTGAGAAACAAAACCAAATTGTGTGTTAGTGGTTTCAAGGCAAGAGAAGGATCAAAGCACTTACCTCATTGAAGGAACCCAACGCAACCCAACAGAAGCCAGAGATTTGGGAAGACGGTATGGAGGACGCATGGCCCAGGAGCCATCTGTGCAGGTGGGCTCATGCAAATGCTTTCCAATCTGTTTGCACTCAGGGTCTGAAAATTATTCTTAGGTGCCCTTTGACACCAGCATATTGTTAAGTGCCTCATTACCACCGGTCAGCCTGAGGAAAATGTCTCCGAAATGCTCAGCTATATATGGGGCACTGGGTTTGCAGAAAGGGAGATAACTGCAGTGGTTTTCTGGAGGACTCAAGGCAAGAAGGTGAAGGGCATTGCACAGCAGGTCCACACCTGGAGGGGCTGCTGCTCATACAGGTGCTGGACAGTGTAACTGAAATCGCCAGCTGCTGGCACACCTGGGGTGATGCAGCACAAAAACTGCCCCCGGCAGCTGAAGCAAAAATACTGAACCCCGTGCACCTTATTTCCGACTCTTGCCAGCACGGCACTACAATGCGCTGCCAGAGGTGAATTCTCTACTGGGAACTGCAGCTCATGGCCAGGAGGGCAGCTGGCAGCAAAACCACTGCACCTGAGCAGGCTCGCGCTCAGGTGCGGGTGGCTGAGACCAAGATTTCTAGCTCTGCACCAACACCCAGGGGTACTCAAGGTGTTGCAAGCAATTATTGCAAAAACTCACTTTCCTGCTGTCTCATCCTAATGTCAGCACTGCTGCCAGGGCACAAGACTAAGGCTTGAGGCTCAGGAGGAGATGCCACGCAGCTAAGTACTGCCTCTGGGGTCCGTCACCTCAGACAGAGGGCTGCAGTAGGAAGGCAGTCATAGTGCCAGCCTCAGTGTGTGAGATCAGCATTGGAAAGGTAGCATTCGATAGGAAAAAAACCAGTCTTTCCTCCTAAACGAAATGAGGGTGAAGGACAGGACTCAGCAGAACACCTTCATCCTCATTTTTGCCTTTTGAGAAGCTGTTTATTTATCATCTGCTTTTAGGTGCCACTAGTAAGAAAACTACGTCTAATACAGGACTGTGCAATCTTAAATTGAATGCCTGCGCTGTCTCCAACACCACGTCTTGGCAGCTGTGTTTCTGGTAGGTATGTACGGAGACCCTATGCCCAGCCCTATTGGAGGTAAAGATATCAACATCTATCCTCAACACTGAACTATAGCCCAACATAAACCTGAAACCCCCTGAACTGCAGCCAGTTTAGCATCCTGCTTCTTTTCTTTTCTTTTCTTTTCTTTTTTTTTTTTTTTTGAGACAATTTCTAACTCCAAAAGAATTAAAACATGTTTGCAGTGATAGCAAGCTGAGTGGGCATTTTACTTTTATCTCCTTTTTTTTTTCTTTTTTCTCCCAAATACCTGAATTATCGTGTGGAGCTGTCAGAATCTCTGCTTCAAAGTTCATGCTGGGGAACCTATTCCTGTAAGGAAAGTATAGCACTTCAGTTATTTGAAGAACCTGTATGCTTTTTTTGAAGCTGCATTGAAAATGCAGAACAGAAGGAAGATGCTCCAGGACAAATTTTCCTCGCCTGATAATCGATGCCTTTTTGTTCTCTTTTACTAGACTAAAGAAAGTCAAAACTTCTTGGTTAGCTGATCCCCGTGAGTATCAGCAACGGACGGGCCACCTGCACCAGTGCTTGTCTGGAAGTGTGCTGGGGAAGCTTTTCCTGCCGCTGGAGAATCGATATCCAGTCAATACAGTGGAAGGCATTAGACTAACTGATACTGCACACTCTGTGAAACCTTTAGTCATGAACGGAGTAGAAGAGATAGCAGTGAACCTATAGGAAAAGGTTATAGTGATCTTCAGTATCTGAAGTGCTAAAAGATCTGCTTGGCCCAAAGTTTCAAGGACCTTTTTGCTTTGCTTTTTCCCCCTTAACTTCAGATTTTCCTGGCTGCAAATATTACATTGGGGAACTTGTAAAAGGTACAGGACTCAAAGGGCAAAAGTCAAAGAGGCCATTTGACCATAAATGTTTTCATTCAGTCACATTTTCATTCTCAGTTTACGTTTTTTGGTGAAGATTTTCAGCAATGCAGTCACATCTTCATTTTCCTTTGACAAGGTGCCTCACCTGTAAAACGGGGGTGAGGTGCCACTAGCAAAAGGAAGGGATGAAATTCAGCTGGAGCGAGGACCTCACTTCTGCAAAGACAGTGTTGGGGTGAGGCTGTTGATACAAGGTATGTAGTCGTCTAGGTAACCACATTTCAGTACCAAGACGCACACCCAGACTTAGGGGCGATATTCCTGTACAACCCGGGTTTAGACATGTTGCTCCTCCCAAAGTTTTGCTGTTAGAGAATGCTTCACCACAAGCATTATCAGTAATATCTGTAATATCAGTAAGCAGCCCCCAAGTCCCCTCTGCCAGGGAAAATAACTCCCACACGGATAAGAAACAAGCCAGGAGGTGGAAAAAGAAAGAAGGAAGTCTTGCAGTGGGGCTTTGAGATAAAGGTATGTAGTGACCATGCTAGCAGGTAGCAAGGAAGAGGCCACATGTGCGAATAACGCACTGCTTAGGTTGATGAAGGCAAGAAAAGACCAAGGTGTCCCAGAAATCTCGGACACTCTGGGCTGCTGCCAAAGCAAGACCAGTTGACTACATGTGAGTTCACTGCCAAAGTCACACACCTGGCTCCCACAAGTTACATCAAAGGTCTCAGCTCCACCACCTTGACCTCACCTCACCTCAGAAAAGAGCTCACAGAAGTTCAGCGGTCACATGCCTGAACTCAGCCCACCCTCCATAAGCTCCAGCCTGGCTGCAGGCCAGTTCCCTCCAGCTTCTACCCAACCCTCTGACCTCTTCCACCTCTGCCTGTCATAGCAGAGGACTATTTTGTCCTCCCAACTGGCTGAACCAAGCAAGATGGTTTTCAGAATAAGTATCCCACTAAAATGCCGAGGGGTAGCATGGCTTCCCCTGCGCAGAGAGGAACAACTCGTGGGGTCCCGGGACACGCACTCCATTTCTGACCGGTCAAACGTTTCCAGCCACGCCAGGAGACCTGCCAGGTGACCTGGACAGACTGCAGCACAAGCATTCACCATGACGGACGATGCCAAGATAACTTTTCCACCCAGACTTTTGCCATTTCTCCCCAGGCAGGGTTCCTAAGATTGGTTAACGCTTGTTGCTGGGAAGGTGAAACAGGCTTAATTATTGCTGGGAACAATGGAATACGTATAAAATCTCGTTGAAAATCTAGCCCGGATCTGAAAACGGAGTGCAATGCTTCGGGCTGGTGCTGCCCATCCCAGGAGCCCGATGCCCAACACAGGACCGGAGCAGTGGCTGCCAGGGAGCGGGATGCTCGTGGGCAGCTGGTCCTGCCCTGGCTCCTGGCTAAGCCAGGGCTCACCGCTAGCAAGGTTAAACCCCTTCCCCTCCCCGAACTGAGCAGGTGGCATCACCGACTGCAGGTGCAGGGCATGGAGGGAGTTTGCGGTGTCACTTTAAGTGATGCAGCACCATTAAGCGAAAAGAGCCATGAAATTCAAGATGTTTCTTGCGACACAAATTGCAGGAACATCTTTGTAACTCATAATCTCATTACACCTAAACTTAGGCTGCTAAGGGGCTAAGGGTCTCCTCACAGAGGGTGGCTTAGCCCCCATCCCTCCCAGGACAGGGGCACATCTGCTGTTACCCCCAGCTCACACACATCTGTCGGTGACACAGGGACGGCAAGGGGTGGCTCTGCCACCCAGCCGGACCGTGGGGAAACGCGCACCCTCGCTCCCTTCCAAAATCCACATACCTCTTCATCTCCGGGGCCAGGTCCATGGTCAGGGTGTGTGCCCTGCTGGGACACGGCGGCTGGGCACGGGGCTGGGGGCTAGCCA
>JAVJGI010000064.1:36838430-36850900 GCA_035590275.1 Ibycter americanus | reverse complement strand
CAGTGCCCGCCGGGACTGGCAGCGTCACTGGAGCCAGAAGGGGAAACCCGAGCCCCGCCGGGCAGGAGCCAGGGGCCGGGGCGGGCGAGGCGCAAGGCCTGACGTCTGCGCGGCGGTCATGGCACGGGAGCCGCGCTGCTTGCAAGGGGAGAAACAAAAACAAAACAAAAGAAAGGAAGAGGTTGAGACTTTCAGACTTTTAAAACCTGAGTGGAATTGGCTGAGGGGTGTCAGCCGGCACTGGGCAGACCCAGGGCCGTTTCCATCCACTTTTTATGTTGCTTTGGACCCTGTCTCTCCTTTGTGCTCGCTGCCCTGGGCAGGAGGAGATGCTTTCCTGCATCCTTGCTGTGCTGCTGCCTGATGGATGGATATGTTGAGGATGCGCTGAGAAATCCCAGGTTTCTCCAGAGAGAAGGGGGGTTTTCTGGCTGCCCAGAGACCTCAGCAAGTCATTTTTCCATCTCTGATGAAGGGAAAAATGAGGCATAACAGCAGCACCCGCCAGCAGGCACCGCAGCCCCTGGGCAGCCTGGCACCCCCTGTCCCTGCCCCATGAAAGGGACGGCAGGGATGGGCAGGACGGTTAAGCCCAGGCTGCTCCCACCCTGCTTGCTAAATCACAGGGATTAGAAAGCAAGGAAACATTCCGGGGAGAGAGCTGTCCGAGCCAGAGCTGGCTGGAGGTCACTCAGGATGGGATAGCACAGCAGGAGGTGCAGTGCTCGCTATTACAAATACAGAAAATCCTGGGTGCTCCCTGCACAGGGATTCAGCCTTTTCTCCTGCCAGCATCCACCAGACTGATGCTCCTCTTGTCTAAAATCTAATAACACAAATGCAAGAAAAAAAGAAAGGATCTAGAAACTTAATGTTTCCAAGCGAGGTCCAGTGGTGGAAAGCACAGCATTAGGATCATCTCCACTCCCTTTCCCCGAAGGCAACAGGCATAACACGTTTAGCAGATGACAAATAAAACCTCCTCCCTCGCTGAGATCCCTCTCCCAAAACACCTCCTGCCCCACATAGCTCACCGAGGCCAGGGATCCCGTTCTCAGTTGGGGATCCTTCACCATCAAGTGATTCATTCTGGTTTAGACTAGATTTGGCTTCCAAATGGATTTAAATTATCTCCACTCCAAGACAGGTCCACAGCAGCATGTTAAGCTGGAAACAGCCACATTGCTGCTCTTAACCAAAATATCCAAATCAAAGCTGAGGAAAGACCCAAACCTCTTTGCTAGCTCTAAAAGGCGGATTTGGCCCCTGGTGCTGTTTGACCACCCAGGCAGTGATTATACCTCAGCCATTTCGATCCCTAAATATTTCCAGCAGAGACACCAGCCTCCAGGTAGCACCCATGCAGCGGTGGATAGCACCTGGCGTTTCTCAGCCGAGCCCCACACGCTGCAGCCACAGCCGCCTCATGTCCCCCTGTCAGCCAGCCTTGTCCCAGCTAAGCCCCACCACCCACTCGGGCCCTGGCACCCCTCCATGCCACCGCCAGGGATGGACAACCCGCCGCTCCCAGCAGAAAGCCGTACCTCCCTGGAGCAACAGGAGCTGGAGAGAAACCTCCAGCATCCAGGAGCTGCACAGCCCTTGGAAGCCTCCTTGTACATCCACTGGGGGCTGATACCCTTCCCTGGCCCCCCCCGTGTGTCGTGTCCCCCCCCCCGGCTCCAAAAGCCCACGTAGGCGCATGCCACAACTGAGCCGGCATTAGCCTACAACAACAGCCTTTGTTCCCCTGGCGCTGGAAACAACAGCACATTGTGGGCAGCTGCCTGCGCCGGCAGGGATCGGCGGTGGGGTGGCTTTGGAGGATGTACCCGAAGCACGCTGTGCTTTCGGTTGTTCTGGCAAGCTCGTGACTAAATCTGCTCTAAACTGTGTTTTTCATGCGAATTGAAAAGGCTGGGGTTTTTTGCTCAGTGAGATGATGGCTAAAGTCAGAGCCGGGCTGCAGCGTGAGAAAAACAAAGCAATAGTGTTTTTCCCCACAAGCTGCGGCTGTGGAGGTCAGTTTTGGGCTGATCCTGAAGAAATAGGTCATTCCCTTTCCCCAGGGTTGAGCCTGCCCACGGTGCCGAGCCCCCTTGGTGCTCCATCTCCATCAGTCCGCCACTCTGGATATTGGGACATCAAATTTCAATGAATTTATCTTCTAAATCGTGATCCACTTTTAGGCAGATGAATGTCAGGAAGGTCCTTGGCATTTTTACAGAGTTCCTCAGGGCATTACTAGTTTATTTTTTGACACTCTCCAAGCTCCACCTAGAACAACTGATGACGACCCATGTAATGTAACTTTGATTTTTCTTGTGAGCAGAGCTCCCTTCTTCTGCAGCAGTGTTTCCTTTTCTAATGAAATTGTTTTCATCAGCTAGATCTTTTCAGTTTCCTAGACAAATCTTCTAAGGGATAGCCAGCAGTTTCTGTACACTCCTAAGTGAAATATTTGGTGCAAAGATTTTATTCTGCATTTAGGCAAGTTCTGGTAGGGAGGAAGATAGCCAGCGATTTTGTAGCACCTATTTTCCTGATACTTAAAGACAAGATTTCTCATTAAAGGAAGAAATTTTGTTTTCCATTAATCCTCTTAGGTATTTGACAGCTCCTGGGCAGCAGTAGATCTTGGAGTCTGAGCAACGTATTTGGTTTTGTATGTGTATACAGGTGGGGTTTTTTTCCTATAGGAAAAAGATTATGACTTCTGATGAATACTGAAAAAGATGCCTTTGGAGAAGAAGAATCCATCCCTTCCCAGGGGCAGCAGCACTCACTGCTGCTGGGCCCAGCCACTCCAGCCACGTTTCAATTCAACCTCCCAAAAAACATCAAAGCATCTAGGTCTGGAGATCAGTTATGTTTTTTTAACACAGCCCTTCCTGCCTTTTTATTAAAGCCTGGCTATTGGTGCAGTTCTCCCAGACCTTTTAAAACCATCCTTTTCAAACTATTTGACTAGAGGTCATATCTCATGTAGCTGTAATTATAGAGCTAAGGCGAGGGCAGAGGGAGAGTCCAACACGACCGCCTTCAGAAAAGGCTCTTTGATTCGAGGTGAAGACCAGCTTTTGCTCTCCAGACCATACAGTGTTAAAAAAAATAATCTCTGAGAGCAGATGGGTATGGTAAAGTGTGTCTTTTACCCCTCAAGAGCTCACAAGCCTTCAGCTGGGAAAATACGCTCAGAATTTAAATTCCCCTGGCTGTACCCATGCTGCTGGTGCTGGCACGTGCTGGGAGCGCAGCATCGGCAGGAATAAACACATCCGACCAGTACAGTGCTCCAAACCCAGGGCATCAGCACACCCCGCTGCACGGAGACGTGGAGAACTGCCGGAGAAAGACGGTTTGCCCCTGGTTCAAAGTCAGCAGTGCAAATAGTAAGGCTGTGGAGACTGGTCCCTGAGAAGTTTTCCTGGTTCAAGAGACTGGGCTAAGGGGGACAGGAGTTTTTGGTAGGAAGCAAGGCTGCGCTAAGGGACCCTCACAGGGCTGGGGATGCTGAGGAGGGGGTACATCCAGGGGAGCCCAACACCACGGGAGATTGGCTTATGTTAAGGTTTCTCAGGGATGCTGGTGTGTTAAATTGATGTTCCTGTGCTTCAGCGGGGCCCAGCAACCAGCCTGTAAATGGGGGCACGTAAATCTGCAGGTGCAGGAGTTACCGCTGGGCAGTTTGCATTCATCACAACCCGTTGCAAGGCGATGCAAACTGCCGGCAGACCCAGGCACCCACGGGTGCTGAGCAGCCATAAGGGAGATAACACGAAAGTAGCATTGAGTTATTAATGTTACCGATTACATTTCAATCGTACCTGAAATGAAGGGTCACAACTGAAATCCTGTTCACTTACCTCCTTTTAAAGCAAGGCTGAGCCCAGCCATCACAGCATGTGTGACACTGCACTGCCTCCGAAGGGAAGAGGCTTGAACACACCAAACAGCCAAAGTACCCCAGGAGAAGCCACTCTGTGGGGCAAAAACATCTGTTACGAAACTGGAATATTTCCTTTTATGCGGTCAATGGAAATAAGATGGCGAGTCGCCCTTCTCTGGGTGAACAGAGAGAGCAAATGGTGGGAGCGTGGGTACAAGTCCGATGGGGGATGCTCACCTTTCACAGAAGCTTTGGCTGACCTTCCGTGAATCTTTCTGGTTAGTCCTGCTCTTAAAAAGACTGTCCTTAGCTAAATCAACATTTGTTTGAAGGTTGGGTTAATGTTTCCTTTCCATGCGCGGTGAGCTCTGCCCTCTCTCAAACGCTGGGATTTACACCAGGCAGCACCCACGCCCGTTTTCCCCCAGGACATGGCTCCTGGCCCTTTGGAGCCCAGCAGCAAGCCACCGCCACAGCGGCTCCGGCCACAAAGTCAGCAGAGATGAACAAAACCGCTTTGAAAGCCTGAAAACTTACGGAGGAATATTCATAAAAAATTGAACCCAAAGACAATACATCAAATCGAGCAGGTTTGACCCAGTCCAGCACTTCCGATGCAAGTTTAGCAATGTGCTTGTCCGTCATTCAGCAGGTTCCATCAACCAGGAGAGGAGAAAGTCTCCAAAGGGGCTCCAGATCTGTTTTACCAAAAGCCACTAGATGGGGATGCAAGGACACTTTTCTGCTCTACTTCCTACTCTTGGATCCCCATGTAGTTGTGCCTGAGCTGGCCGTTCCCGCTAACAGGGGCTGTTGTTTGCTTTTGCTTTTTAGGAGCTGACAGAGGTCGTTTGGAAACTTATCACTCGCTGACTTTCCATCCTGAACGAGCCAGGCCTCAGGCAGCAGTTACGATGTGATTACCGCTGGCCGAATATTATTCTCCGCATCAAGACTCGGCAGAGGGAAGAGTGAAGGATTTGGCTTTCAGTTTGCGGATTAGTCTTCTTTTATAGGCTGTAGAAGGGAAAAGTACTTTATATTGAACACAGTGGGGGAAAAAAGGCTATTCAGCGAACTGGTAATCTCTGAAAATGGCCATACTTTGGAACGGTTACTGTGGGAAAAAAACCAGGAGCTTTTCCTCAGGCTCAACAGTCAAATCTCCAGGCAATTTTTTTCCCTTCTCCTTTGAAATCCATATTTCTCCTATGAATAAGAGAGATAAAGGCAGAAAGATTGATTTGGCAGAGGTGTAGGCAGGATCAGCCCTGCTCTTTGGGGCAGAAGCACTCCATAGATGTATACCATGAGCACATATGGGCTGCAGGAATCCATGCAATGCATAAGCACTGCTATGGGGGGTAAGGAGTGAGGAGGGCTCCAGCTATACAGTAATCTCCGGCTCTGACCTCCATTCACCTTGGGCCTCTGCAGTGAGCACCCACTCTTACTATTTTAGCTTAAGTGTCAGGATATTTGGTGCTCATTAATTCCCAGCTCCTAGAGTAAGGTGAATGTGAAAAAACTCTCCTAGCAAATTTTTAACAGTCAAATTCCAGTTTCTGCGGTATGGTAGGGTACCCAAAATGCACTCCAGGGTTCAAAACACAGATGCTTTGAAAGAAGTCCAAACATGGATTAATTTAAAGACAGTTTCATGATAGCTTTCAGGGGTCGGCAGGGAGAGGGTTGAGGGTGTCAGGGTGCCTTTGGAAGTCTGAGAACAAAGGCTCTGGTAAATACCCTGAAAGCAAAATAATCTTATAATGATAAATTCAGAAAACTAGGTGAATCATTCAAATATTTAAGTGGTGAAGTGTCTTTCCTACTCAGTATGCTTAAAGAGTGGAGCTAATGCTCCAGCTCATAGCAATCCCTGCTTTAAGGATTGGGGGGCAGAGTTGGGGGGGACTGGTTTGTGTTTTAAATTTGCATCACCATTAATTGCTAAAAACCGATCATGTTTCATTAAAAATGCACAGAAGTGCAATTGCTTTTCCTGGGTGAGGGGGTGGAAGGGTTGCGGGCAGAGGCTGACGGGGCACTGGGCTGGCAGCGGTGGCCGTTTCCCTGTGCTCTCCGGCTGCCGGACACTGCAGGCAGCTGCCTTGAGCCCATCCTCCAGGTGCTGCCCGTGATTCCTGCCAAGGTGTTCCCAGCAGCTGGAGCAGGTACTACAGACCCTGCCTGTTTTTCTTCTATGTTTTTTTCCCCCCACTGCTTAGTAGTCTCCTCATGGTGACAACAAAATGTCTGTTTTCCAGGAAACCATTTGAGCTTTATGGATTAGCCATGGTAGGCACTTGCGGACCTCCATAAAGCACGTTGACATGCTCTCTGGTGTATTACTAACTCGACTGAAAAATTGATCAAAACTGATAGAGTTACAGGGCCCTGAGTCCCTTTACAATCTGCTGTTGTGCTGCTCAGCTCTTACAGAGGCAGCACAGCCAAACCCAGTGAAAATTCTTGCCTGGAAAAGACACCTTCATCCCACCCTTGGCTTCGCACGGTGGCAAGAGCTGCACACCCAACGCGGGTGATGTACAGGGCACCCCTCTCAGCTGCTGCTGTTCCTGGGGCCAAGCTCCCCCTGGCATCTGCAGGTATCCCCAGACTGCAGCAGGGAGTGCCCACAGCGTCCTGCCCTGCCATGGGGCCGTGCCACCGGCCATGACATGCTCAGGGCTGGCACGTCCTCACCCCGATGCGGGCCTGCCCTTGGGTGCCTCCTGCAGCCACGTTGCAGCTGTGCATCCCCTGTCCCATCTGCTCCAGCAGCAGCTTTTAGGAAAGATTGCTTGAACTACAGAAATATTCAACAAACTCATTAAATGTGCACATAGGTTTGCTGGAGAAGGTGGGATGCCATGCAGTAGAAGAGCTGCTGGTCTACTGCAAGACCTCAGCAAAGTCTTTTTCCTTTCCCTCCCTGCCTCTCAACAGCTCCTTTTGCTCACTGACATTGTCAGTCCCTCGGAGCCAAGTCCGTGCTTTGCGAGGTATCTGTGCTTTATTTCATCCCAGAATCTCCCAGTCTTTGGAAAGGCAGCCAGGTGTTAGATGTGTAGACTCTCCCCAGGCATCCTCTAGTGTCCCAGTCCTACAGAAACACCTCCTGCTTCTGTTTATTATTTACAGTTTGATTTTTCCTGGAACCCCAAATGAAGACTGAATAGCAAAGCAAATACGTGATTCAAAGAGGTTTCCAAATGAGGGTCCAGGTGGGATACGAAGGATATTAAGATAATGGACAAGGGATTAGAAGCAGATGAGGTAACAGAGGAGATAAGGCACTTGCTTCCAGTCCTAGAAGTGCAACCAGAGCCAAAATGCTCTCCACCACACATTAAGTTGTGCCCATTCCTGTATGAGACAACAACACTGTGCACACTGTCAAATTCAGTTCGATACAGCTGATCAATGAACACACACAGATGAATGCAATGACATGATGCGTGCGCAACAGGAAGAAGCGCCACGATGGAAAGGCGTCGCTCGCACGCCTCTCGTTGTGCCGCCTTCAGATCACGCACCGCTAACAGGAACAGGACAGCAAGGGAGATGCTTGACTTTTCAGTTCCTTGGAGTTATGATACAGCTCATAGCCTCCAGCAATGTTATATAAACATGGCTTTGAAATTACATCAAAATATTATTCTCATATGGGTTTATTAGACAAAAAATGTAATGACTAGTTTCAGCATAGGGAGCAAAGAGAGTTAATTTTCAAATTTTATAGGTGTATGTGCATAGATATACAGGATATTCAAGAAAAAATGGGGTTATTTTACTGCAAACATCAAGCACAGACAACTTTCTATCACCTTGCAAAATGCTGGAAGTTTTCCAGTCCGTAAGCTGTATGCTGTTGTAACACCTCAACGGTTTAATTTTTATATGAATATACACAGAAATAAAAGGATCTTCTAGGAGCTCTTTGCACCCCTGTCAGTCGCTCCAGCTATGAGCAACTCCTGCTGGGCTCCTCGCTGAGTCCCGCACCCTGGCCACATCCAGCTGGGGTCGACACACCATAGCGCAGCGCAGAGCAGAGCCACCCCTGTGCCACCCTTGTGGGGTGACCCTGGCCGATGCAGGGGTGCAGGATCAGCCCCAGCAGCTCTTGGAGGCAGCTTCAGCTACCTCCGTGGGTGAAAACATGGAGCATGAATCCTGAGCAATGTTAAGGTACTTCATATCTTTCCAGACAACGATGCTATTTAAGTCATCATTACGGTAACTGTAATTCTTACTGTACATAAGTCCTTCACAGCCACCGAGGTGATGACAGGCCCAGATGGACCTGGCTCCCTCCTCCTGTCCTTGCTCTCCCATGTGGCCACAAAAACTCATTTCCTTTCCCCCCAACCAGATTTTAACTACTTACCCCATAAAGGGTCCGGTCACTGAGCAGGAAAGGAAAGCAAACGCAGCAGCTCCTGTGCAACCCGACCATCTCTTCCCTGCCCGCCGGCGCGCTCCATGGTTCATGCCATCAGGCTCGTCTTTCCGCAGCCCCCATCCACGCTGCGGGTCTTGTGTTTGCCCCCGTGTAGCGGCCATCTGTTTTAAAATGACGGCCCACATCACTGCCACTCACCTGGTGCCTAAGGAGGGCAGCTGAAATACAGACGGCATTGCCGGGGCTGCAGAGGGTACCTTCAGCAGCTTAATGCTCTTCAAAGAGCGCCGGAGGGAAGCGGCTCGGTCAGCTCTGGCACGTTCCCGTCTGCAGGATTTAACGTGATTCCTGAACTGTTAGCAGACCTAACCCAGAGCTATGGTTTTCATCTTTTTTCCTTCCCCTCCTTAAATAATACATACATGAGTGAGCTTTCCTAAAGCAGTAGAGATGCTTTAGATCTTGATTACTAGTATCAGCTACAGCGAGAAAATTAAAATTCAGGATTTGTTACCAACACTTTAATTATTCAGTGTTATCAAGTTGTCACCAGGCCTTTAATTATTTTTCATTTTATACCTAATTTCCCACACTGTGATTGCTTTAGTAATGTTAAGGTAGATCTGCAACTGTAATAGAAAACATCCAAGTCCTTTATGACGCCGGGGATTGGAAATGACAATGTTAATAAAATCCACACACCTCCCATGCCACAAGCCATCATCAATATAGTGCTCATCTGCAGTTGGCATGCTATTTAATTATGCTCTTTTGGTACCAATAAACACTTAATAATATATTCAAAAGGAGCAAACAGGATACAACACTGACTGTGATCGTGCATGTATTTAAAGGTTGGGCACAGGACCATAAGACCTCAGTGCCACAGCCCCTCGGCGGTGGACTTTGCAATTCGGGCGACAGTGTGGCACTGGGAAAGCTGTTTGTGTGCGGGGTACGTGCACCCGCGGCACGTGTAGCATTCTGGAGATGCGCAGAGGTTTCACAGGTGATTAACACCAGCCGTGCAGATGGTTACCGTTGTTTACAGAGATGGCTTGTTGTAACACACCGGGCAATTTTGACTCAGCAAAATATTATGCAAAGAAGGAAAATGTGGTTACGATGGCAGAGCTGGTGCAGAAACCCTCAAGAACCTCACCAGACCCAGCAAAACGGCACTTTGCCACATTTCTCACACAGTCCAGGGCAGGAGATGGATGGGATATTATACCTGCTTGGAGCCCTGTCACCAGAGGAGCCCTTCCCATCACCACACTCTCACTAGCCCTGGATCTCTGAGGGAAGGTACGAAACAGCTGTTTTCTCCTCTTTTCCCCTACAAGGCCGTTACCAGTCAGGGCACACTGTGGTGTGCAGGCGATGTCTGATGGGCCCTGGAGGCAGCTCACCTCAGACAAACGGCCAAACACCACTGGGCAACCGCCCCTGGCTGCCCTTCACCCCGGCCAGCCCCAGGGCTCCCTGCCGATGTGTGTCCGGGAGGACCACGGGCATCCCGGGGCTGTGCACACAGGTCCCACTGATGGCACGCGATCAAACACTCTGGAGACAAGCTAGGGGGAAAAAATAACTAGGGGAAAACTCGGGGTGGGGTGGGGGGAACTCTAGCAGAAGACCTGCTCAAACTGCCCGTAGTGTCACCAGCTGGGAGGGAGCAGGGAGAGTCAGCACGGGATGGAGGCATCAAGGGTGAGAGGTGCTGGGAATGAAGCCAGGCTGGAAAGGCAGAGAAGGTTTTGGGGAGAGCTGCTGGTGCCAGTGTAAGGAGGGGTCCCTGCAATCTGCCTCAGGAGAGGAGGGGGCTGCCTCCTTCCCAGCAAGGAGGGGAAACGGACAGATTCAGCTGATCAAGGTGATGGGGTGGGAGAGTGAACAGGAACAGAAGATGCACACAAAGCACACCCTGCTTTTATTCCAAGTATTGCCCAGTAGCAAAAGCAACCAGCAGCAGCTCATCACGACACTGGCGTGGGGTCACCATCTTCTTCACATGCAACCTTGAAGTTCTTGGCATAGCTCATTACCTTCTGTCTTGGAACGTTGCTTGGAATTACTTGGAAGACCTTCCAGGTTCTGAAGCCCTTCCCAGGCTCTGCAGACCTCCAGGGCTCTCCCTTGTCCCCCAGCCTTGCTGCTTCCAACTATTAGGACTTGGAAACCTTTCATCCTACTCATTTCTTTGCAACAGGAAAATGGGCAAAGCCTACTCACTAATGTTCATAAATCTGGTCCATAAACTCGATGAACAGCAAAATAAGGAACTTTTGTCTGACCCTGCTCTGTTTTACTCTGTGTTTGAGCACCCCGAAGCTAAAACGCAGGGAGAAAAGCCTTGAGCAGGTCAGCATCTCCAGGCTGCGGTCTCCCAGTTACCACCATCATTTGCTCTTCCAGCTGGTGGATAGGTGGATAGGTAAGGCTTACAGGCGCCTGCCCGCTGCATGCCTGCTGCTGCTCAAATATGTTGTTTGGCATGAATTTCTTTCTTACTATCTAAGGACACTTCTTGCCCAGAATTAGTTAGCAGATGCACGAAACAACCTTACTAACCAGCACCTCCATTTCTAGCCTGCAGCACTTCCTGCAAACAAATTTTATGTTTGAGATTTAAATTCACATTAAACCATTAGTGCTAATCTTCCAGAGACGGGGAAGCAAGGGTTGCTAACACACTACCCAAGTGCTTAAGATCATTGCATATTTTATACCGTTCCTTTCTCCTCTAATTGACTTAATGCAACGCACAGCTGGGAGTGTATTTGCATCCCCGAAAGGACCATGGCCCTCCAAACGTGTGCTCTTTCACATGCCAGTCGGACACCTTGGCTCACAACTGGCTCCCCCACAAAAAATACTCACGCTGTACAGATGCAGATGATTAGTGCCTGAACCAGAACTAAATTCTTAGAAAATTGTACTTATTGCAGGACAAATTGAGTCTGCTATGGCAGAAGCCAGAATAATTGCTCAGGGGAGCAGAGGGCTTATCCAGCAGTTAATTCATTATTTGTACCTGCTCAGAGCCAGGATAGAAACAGCAGGCAAGGTGGCAGCAAACAAGGTACAAACTCCAGTATCTCAGCATCAATTTGTTCGGATAAAGGCTTACTGCCATTACGGCCAGGTTGCAAAACACCTCCACAAGCACTTATGGGTGGGAAAATAAGAGGAGGGAGCTGTTATACTGCTCTCCTGTAGTCCTGTGATAAGCTATACAGATCTGAATGCAATTAATGCTGTGTTTTGGGCTTTGCAATGCCTTCAGATGCACCCTGAAGGCAGTCTAGAGGGGAAATGCATCTCAGGTTGGGAGGGCAGATCCCATCTTCACAACAGTGCCAGGATAAAGCAACAGGCACCTGCCAGCGGCAGCTGTACCTGGTCTTGCCATGTGTCAAGCCTGACACTTTAGAAAGAAATAGCAGCTTGAAAAAAGTGTTAACAACCAACAGCACCAAAAGTGATGCAGACGCTGAGCTCTGCCGTCTTTCTCGTGACACTTACCATACCTGGGCTGACTTCACTGCACGCTTCTAAGGGTACCCCTTTTTGCTGCCCTAAAAACACCTCCCGAAGGGACAGGGGCTTCTCCTGGGTGCTGGCCAGGGTGACCCTGCATTGGCCCCCGTCTCCACTGCCCGCTCTGCCATCACATCCGTGTGTGTGAGCCCCGGGAGCAGCTCTCACCCACCCTGCCAGCAGCGATTGTCGCTCTGAGAAGTGGTGTCTGTGGCCATGCGGTAAGACACGTCGTGGTGCCAGGACTCAACTTCTTCGAGGGTCTCCAGAAGATCTGGGAAGGCAATTTTTAAAAAAAAAATCAAGCCACTCACCAGGGCACACAAGTTCAAGCATGCGGGCACTGTGTGGGGTCCAGCCTAGCCTCAAGGCAAAGCAAAGCTGCTCTTGCCTGCAACATCGCCTTTAATGGGCTAGACAAACTGGAACAGGACATGTCTCTCTTATTTTCCTGTAGGATATCTCTCCCTGATGAGGAAAGGCTGCGAGAGCTGGGGCTGTTCAGCCCGGAGAAGAGGAGATGGAGAGGGGATCTCATCAGTGGCTACAAACACCTTAAGGGCGGGTGTCCAGGGGACGGGGCCAGGCTCTTTCCAGTGGTGCCCAGCGACAGGACAAGGGGCGACGGGC
>JAVJGI010000064.1:36735414-36838229 GCA_035590275.1 Ibycter americanus | reverse complement strand
GGGCACCTGCTCTGGCAGGGGGGAGGGCTGGGGTCTCCAGAGGCCCCTTCCAACCCCCACCGTTCTGTGACTCTGTGTCTCTGTTGAATGTGGGTATTTCCCCACCGGTTTTTTTTGTAGTCCTGATCGATGTAAGGGATCACCATCAATCTTCATTTGCTTTGCTGCATTCACAGTGGGTTTATTGTAGTATATATTTTTAATACTAGATATACCCTATTTTGGCTAACATTCATCTAGATCTTAAGATGTTAGCTCTATCAGATCTATTATTGCTTAATACTTCTTTAGAGTTGAATTATTTATTAAGGCAGAACCGTAAGAACGCTGCCGATTCTTTCATTCCCATGAAATGAAACGCAGAACTGCCGGGCGAGGGAGGCGGTGGACAGTGACGAGCCCAAGATGGGCTCAGAGCAGACCAAGACGATGTGGTTGGGGTGGTCACATTTGCTGCTGTGGGTGGCCGGGGAGCTTCCCTACACGATACAGGCACGGGACAGCTTTTGATCTCAATTGAGAGAATATGTTAGCTAAAATAATCTCAGGCAGATTTCTGCTATTTGTTCTGCGCCATTACACAGCCATTTTTGCTAAAGCAAGCGATAATTAATCTAGTTGTCCCCCTTGTGTTTGTAGGCAGTGGAGATACAGTCATTTTTCTATTCCTCAAAAATAAATACTTCCCACGTAGAAAAGCAGTTATCCTAACATGAGCAGGTTTGACTCAGTAAGGGCACTCACATCGCACCCTGTTAGCACAGCCATCTTTCCATCAGTTTCCAAACGGAACAGAAGCAAATGTGATATGAATTCACACAATACACTGGCCGGGGCAATACCTAGAGAGAAAAGAGTAATAAATGCAGTCCACACCGCACTACACCCACCACCCCACTGCCTTCATTACCAGCTGCAGCACAGAGAGGCCACTACCGACATCTGCTGCTCCCTCGAAATGACACCACCGTCCGTAGTCATTCAATGACTCGTATCGTCACTTGGACTAGAGCCGCATCTGGCTTTGGAAAAAGCAAGACCTAGGGAAGGGAGAATAACCGGAGCAAGTTGGTACGTCTGGGAGGTGAGCGGCAAAATCCATGAGGGAGCAAGCAGCTAAAAACCAAGCCGCGTTTCCTGCTGATCCTGCCAACACATCGAAATACTCTCACAGTTACACATGTGAAATATCCACACTAGAATCATGGACTAGCAAAAAGGTGGAGGGAAAAAAGGAATTAAAGAAACCTGTCCGTGACGACCCGTACGTGGCGTCAGGCTGTGCACAGCCCTGCGGGCAGCCGGGGCCGTGCTGGCGCCACTGCTCACGCACTGCCCGGGCTGGCGCTGCGCCACCGGTGCCCCTACAGAAAGCATCGGGGCTTTGGTGCACAGGTCCTGGCTCGGGCCCTGGAGACCGGGGAGACACGGGCAGCTGCAAAATGGGCGGGAATAAGTAATGCTGATAGCTGCGCTGCACTGGCACCAGCAATCCTGCACCACCGCTATGGCTTAGCACCTTGCTTTCAGTCCATACCACGCTGCTGAGCATCCAGATGAATTCATTTTGCTCCATTTTAACCCTGAAGGCAAAACTGTTCTTTAAATGTTAAAAATGCCACATATTTGGGAGGGGAAAAAATGTGAGTTGTTGGGAGACCTTGTGAATGCTGACAGTCTGGTCAGCACTAATATGAAGTGCTGCCTTGTGTGCAAGGCGGGCTCCTCTGCTTCACCCCCGGCATGGAGAGCTGCTGAACTTACCCACAAGGAACAGTCCACCTTCCAGTGACAGCTCCGGGCCAGACCAATGATTAAACACATTACAGGTTAGGGAAGGTAACGCTTCCAGGACTGTCCTCTGAGCACAGGAATGAGGAAGGAATTGATTCCACCTCCCTCTAATTCTTCTTTATAGTGAGAGAGTGCCAGCTTGTTGTCTTGGTAGTAGAGGAACAAACCCCAGCCAGCGCCTTTGCTTTCTGGAAGGGGTAATTCATGGCAGGGGGCACATGCAACACCAAGCTGAGCTCTCCTGCAAAGGGCAGAGCCTGCGGGGGATGGTTTCCAGCTCCACCTGCAGCCGTCCCACCCCCACTCGCCGCTCCCGGGCACTCGCAGCCCCCCCTTGGGCGGATGGCCACAGAAAGGGGCTGAGCACCCAGCACAGCACGGCGAGGAACCCACCCACTCCTGCTCTGCTCATCAGCACACTCCCAGTAAGGGCCCGTGGGTGCCTGCATCACCGTGCCGTCGCCTCTGGATCTCCCTGGGGTATTTTGTGCTCCCAAGCTGTTCCCTCCACCGATGCTCAGTCCTTGCCTCACTCACATGGAGAAGATGAGTGATGTGGGGAGCTGCTGGCACAGCGAGGGGCTGATCCCGGCTCCCTGGTGACATCAAAGCAGCAAACTATCAAGTCTCACTAAGAGCAACACATCACCCTCACAAATTAACCCAGGTTTTTCACCTTACACCCGCTGGGAGAGCCCCCTGGGCCAGCACCCCTCCGCCCGGGCAGCGGCAGAGGAGCAGGACCCGGCTCTGTATTTTTGCAGTCAAGGTCTCCTTTCAGGTGGGCAGCAAATGAACTCCTTAGGAAAGCAGAACACACTCTCCGCAGCAGAGATTTCGCACCAGCGTCTAGGTCCATTCGTGAAATTGGTCATTTGATGAAGTAATTTGGGAGTGGGGCCCCGCATCCACGGCCGGACAACGCTGACATTTCAGTTCTCTCCCGGCTGCGCCGCAATAAATGGAGCTGTCAGGTCAGAGCGCGCCATTTCATTTTCATTCAAGCACCTATTTAATATTCATCACGTTACAAGGGGACATTTTTATGTCGGGAAAAAACACAAGTGCTCTCCTGAAATGACTCAAGGGCAATAAAGAATAAATTGTCTTTAAACCTGTATAAGGGATGCTGAAGTCACAAACAAGGCATAAAATAATAAGGAGGCGGAAAGTGCTTTTTCCTTATTAGGTTTATCAAAGCAAAACTAGGCTGGCAAGCTTGTTCTATCAAGCAAATGGATGTGGTAAAAAAAGGAAATGAAAATTCTGATCCATATTCATTGTTTCAGTGTCGGCAAGGGAGAAAAAAGCTTCACTTTTTTTTTTTTTCTTCCTTTAGAAAGCTGATCTGAAGTTTTACAGAAAAAAAGTAAGTGGAGCTGATAAGGAAGCAAAAGAAAATCAAAGATAATTAATAGAAACAAAGCAAGAAGCAGACAAGGCCAGACAAAATGTCTAATATTAAACAAAATGTGAAACGCAGAATGTGCTTGACTGCACCAGGCAGCAGCTCCAGGCACTGACAGCATCTTAATAGGGAGGTTTCTTTTCCAAAGCTCCCAGCGCCAGCCTGGCCAGCGCCGCTGCTGTCCCTGGCCCCTGGCCGGCACCCATCTCCCCTGCACCCACAGCAGGCTTTACCTCCAAACACTTACCAGATTTTTTCTTTTCTGTTTAAATACAGACAGACTGTTTCCCAGGTTAAAAAGAGGCTTGTGCTTTGAACAGCCGAAGTTTAAGGGAGGGCTGGTGACCATATAGGGGAGTCTTAATGCTGGCGTGGGTGCGTGTGTGTATTTTGCATTTCCACAGCCGTGATGAACGAACACGTTGTTCTCTGTAGGACAACGGCAGGACAAACAAGTTTCAAATAAGTCCCGTGTGCCACAGCTGAGACCTGGCAGGGAGCTGGTCCCGCAGCCAGCACCGCACCCATCGTGCTCTGGGCAGCAACACTCCCCATTTAATTTCAAATTTCACAGCATTTGGCTTTTTTTTTTTTTTTTCGCCCCGCTAACATCCACTTCCCAGGTTCGCATGATTAGGTGAGACAGGCAGCTCTCTGGTTTTTAGAGTTGTACTTTCATGGCTGTCACGGTGATGGAAATAAGATGATGAAGAGTAAAAGCACTAGCATTCTATGGAAAAATACTCAAAATTTTCATTATCTGGGAGAGTCATCCCTCATGATTTGTGAGTCGGGTTGCCAATTCAGCCAGTCGTGTGATTTCTGTAAAAGGGAAATCATAACTGTGTGCAGGGGGGATCCAGCAGACTCATCTCTGACAGCGGCTCTTCATTTCTAAATCGTGTTCCGCCAGTACATCAAAAATACCGCACAACTTTGAAAAACTGAAGAAGGGATTTTTATTTTTTTTTTTATTTTTATTTTTATTTATTTTTTTTTTTTTTTTTTTAGTTTTAGGATTGGTTTGGGGTGTTTGGTCAAAGGTTATCCATGTTGCATGTACGGGAGTGACAAAGGAATGGGATTTTGATCCCTTTGGCCTTTCTACAGCCCGCTGAATGCAACGACCAGATCTGTACTCCTTTCCCTTACACCTGCCTTTTGCCCCATGGACTCATCAGCACAGATTTTCGTGGATAAAGCTTGATGACATTGGGAAATGACACCAGCCCCTACTTCTGTAGACAACACAGAATTACTAGAGAGCAGTTTACGTAAATATACTCTCTTTTTCCTCAGAAGAGGACAGTGCTTTTAATGACAAATAGAGCGAAATCTCACTTGGCATGAAGCAAATAAAATAGTAGATATTTGAAGTTACTGCTTTGCAGTAATAGAGACTGCATTTAAAAATAATTGCTGTGGGCCTGCCGTATCACACAAAGAAACAGAGCGACAACGCAACTGTGATGTGACACATCTGCATTACAGCTTTTCATCGCAACTCAGTCTTTAACAGGCTCCATCAGCCGATTGCATTCAGGAACATGAAGCAACATTTTCCACCAGCCTCCACTGGAGAAGTAGCAGCAATATCCTGATGCTTCCCAGCACCGAGAAACCTGCCTGAATGTCATCGCTGCCACCACAGAGTGCAGCTGTCAGTCACTGGGTAGACCTTATACAGCTGTATGGCTCTGATGCTCCTCTGCTCAGCCCATCATGCACAGCCTGTTGCAACAGAAACCTGAGCTAGGGCTGGCACTGAGATATAAACCCCCATTTTCTCTGCTCCAGGACTGTCACACACTGGAAGATGAAGCATTTTGCCCAGTCAAAATAGTGGTATGGGGCCATTAGAGGAAACACCAGATTGCTGTAAGTTGCTCTGGTGCACTGAAAGGGTTGTCAGCACTGCAACTGGCTGCCCAGAGCCCAGAGAGGCGGTGGAGTCACCATCCCTGGAGGGATTTAAAAGACATGTAGATGTGGCGCTCAGGGACATGGTTTAGCGGTGGGCTTAGCAGTGTTAGGTTAATGGTTGGACTTGCTGCTCTTAAAGGTCTTTTCCAACCTAAATGATTCTACGATGCTATGACCTGCCTGTGCTGTGGCTTTCCCTGGCAGTCCCTCAGCATGTCTGTCACCGGGAGAGATGGCTCAGACACACTGTCTGGGTTTCAGCAAATGCCCTTCCTACACCTCTCAAAACAGTTCACTGGTGCTTCAGCTGGGCTACAACCTCTACAAGTTCTACAAAGCGTATGTTAGAAGAACAAAACCCTCTGTCACAGAGAAATCTCTCCTCCAATGTCCTGCTTTGGATTGTTTACCTGAGGACAAGGCTTTTGTTTCATCTGAGGAAAGATTTAAAACATCCACTACAAATAGGAAAAACACTGATGTCGACAGTCACCGTGAACCTTCCACATTGTTTTTTCTCAAAGCATGGAAGATGATAGATTAAATCTCTGTTTCATCCCATCATTGAACCAATCCTGGATTTCCATCCTCAGGTAAAGGCCAACTACTCCACTGAGGCAAATTTGGATACACTTGGTCTACCCAATGCATGCAGGCCAAGAAGCGTAACACTCTGCCCTAGAAGAGCAGCCACAGACCACATTTCTCATGCTACACTTGCACCTTTCACTGGTCTGACCCATCAGTTGATGGGATGTTCTTCTCTAATCCAGTCACTGAACTAAACTGACTAGCAATGTAGAAGGCAAAATGAAATTGTGTAATTAAATCACTTAATTTGCCACATGAGGTATTTCGGGATCGATGAATTAATATTTGCAAAGGGCACTGAAGGTGGAAAACTCTTAAGGAAGCAACAGCTAATAGGCTACAAATGATCTGATCATCTCTGAGTGAAGTCAGTAGGCATAATTTACTGATTTTGGATCAGATACAGTCCTCCTTTGCCATCTCCAGATATGGTTTTGCCTGATGCTGCAACGGTGTCAGAGAAGTGACACTAACTGTACATCAATCCCCACTAAACCTGAGGCTCAGAACGCAGTTACCGAAGGGCAGTTGCAATGGAGAGAGGAAACGTCACATCGTTCCTTGGCCTAATCCTGCTGCTCTGCAGTGCTGTGATTACTGGGCAATGGCAGCAGCCTGGGAACGCCATTTCTGGACAGCACGCATCTGCTCAGACACTTCGGCAAGAAAAGCTACTCAAAGCCTGCTCATGTGGGGTAGAAGCCAGATCACACCCCAAAAAAAAGAAAAAAAAAGAATAATTACAACTGCCAACTTCCTCATCTACAAAATTAATGCTTGGTGCTGCACTTCATCCACATACTGTGGAAAGATTCCTCACTGTTATTATGTTTGAAGAGTTTTTTTCCAAATGTCATATTGGCATGTAACAACCACAATATTCATAACATGCAGGTGAACTTTCATGAAGCAGAAGAGAAAATGAACATTTTTCCTTATCAGAGGAAATTGAATCTGATTTTTCATTCCATCAAAACATCTCCTCACAGACAGGATAAATCCTATAAATTGCTTTAACCCACGTCTCTGCCTAGAGTCCATTCTATATGCTATTGTAACAAAGCATGTAATCAAAGTAAATGAGCATAATTACCAGCGAGTGCAAATACAGAGTTTCTGGATTCTTTTCTCAGACGTTTCATATGTGATCATTTTACCATATATTTACACTTTAAAATAAGAATAAAGTCTATTAGATTGGAAGATAAAAGGGTACACATTAAAAATTCATGCAGAAAGCATCTCGTAGCCATGATTACCATTATAACTATTCATTCAAATCTAGACTTTTCTCCCCAAATGTAAATGTCACCAAATCATAACCTGTTTCCAGGAACAGTGGGGTCCTGTGCTATCAGGCTTCACAGCGAAATTCTCATTTCTCTCTACCAGGTAGGAACAAGAAATGACTGAACACGATTCCATTTATTTAATGGTAATTCAGGTGAACTCCTCGGGGTTTTTTTTTACACTCGTGTTTCTAGTTCTAGTTATCCTGAGTGGCCAGACAGACTTCTTTAAGGCAACCTCACAGCTGCACAAGTTTCTTGACCGGTTACCAAGCCCCTAACAGATCACATCCCCATCCACGCAGCTGCACTGGGCAGGGGCGACCGCCGTGATCCGGGGGGATGCCTTCCCCACAGATGCAGCAAGACCAGGGGGAATTACAGGAGACTTACTTTATCTTCCACGTCTGACAGAAGCAGGAGGCCTGACCCATCGTAAGTGTTACAAGTCAGGTCGTGTCACATCACAACAGCCTAACAGCATGGCTGGTGGCACAAGCCATGTCAGCAGTTAAATGACGGTAACTGAGTCACCTGTCAGGTCGCAGCTCTGGGAATCAAGTAACACATGCATATTGATGGTGCATAATGGTATGCGCACAGATACATCTTCATAAAGCTAATATAAGTCAAGCTCCTGTCCAGGACAGGCGCATGTCACAGCTGTAAGATGTGGAAGTTAATTCATTTAAATTACATTTTAAACCAGACAGAATGGTAATCTGGCCTGAGGCACGTTAATACATCAGGTATCCCGATCCATCTTTCAAAAGGTCCTGAGTTAGTTCAGGGTTTTTTCCACATTACTACCTCCCATTTGAAAACAAGCCCTGAAATGATATTTAAACTGCATTTCTCCTTCCATTCATAGGTGTACATGAAGTTACATATTTAGAAAAAACAGGTCTTTCAAGAAATCAGCTATGCCATGCTAGAGCAAATAATAACTTCATATTTACCAGGACTCATCCTAAACAGAAGTGCTCAACAGATTATTCCATTCCACTCTGCCCCCCCACCCAATATTTCCTTCATTTCCTGATGAAGCTGGCCATGAACGTATGTGCACTTCAGCAAAGAAAACTATGCAATTAGGCTCCTCTTCAACACATAGGAATACAAGCACAAGCTAATTTACAAGTCATTAGCTATGTTGTCTTGTAGGAATTTTTACACTACTCTGCTTCCAGAGCAAAAAAAAAATGTACAGTCTTTGCTCTTGACTGTAGCACCCAAAGTTCAAGTGTCCAGTGACACTTCTGGTGTGGTTGCCGGAGGGAAGAGGGGTCCAGCTGGGATCCAGCCTCACTAACGTGGAAGCGCCCCAAGACTTCAGGATATTTCTGCAGGAAAAATGTAGTTTGAATTTACATACCTCATACAAAACCCAGCTGTTCGCAGTGTTTACACACAGTGCTATGCAGAGCCACGGTACCTGTGCCTGCAAACATCCCATTTCTGAGCACAGCCGAGGTGACTGCAGGAATGATGTAGGTATGCAACACTTCAATAACTTCTTGGTAATTTGTTTTCTGTGGTGTCTTCTACTTCAGGCTGCTGCTCTTTTGTTTTACTGTTGTGTGTGAAAGAATCTTTGAATGGAGGAGAAAAAATGCCACAGATGACAGATCTGACCAAAAAAAAAAACCAAACCAAAACCAGAGTTGCATGTTTTACAGCTGTAATACCGAAGTAGGAAACACCTAGTAGCAGACACTGAAATCAATAGTATTGAAACAAAAGATGACAAACTGCAGACTCTTTCATTATCTGGTTATTAACTACCAAGACAGATTGCCAGGGCATTTGGGAAACTTCACCCACAGATGCTTCTACTCACGATCACATACACGTCTTCACGTGCTGCCCTAGCTGGGGCTACGGGAATTACCTTCCCGAACGGGACCAAAGCCTCTCTCCTCTCTTCAGCAGCACCAGCTACTTCAGCATAGTTTCAAAACCCCAAATAGGCAAGAACAGGGAGTAATCCCTCTTCCACGCCATGACTTACTTTGGACTCTGAAAGGCTGGAATTGACTCCAGTGCTCCCACAGGAGGCTGGGCAGCCCTCCCAGCAGAATATCCAGGGTTCTTACCAACAGCAATAATCTTGTCTAAACTGATTTTTCTCCCAGATAACAAGCGACAGAACGAGGGGAAATGGCCTCAAGTTGAGCCAAGGGAGGTTTAGATTGGATACTGGGAAAAAGCTCTTCACTGAAAGAATGGTGAAGCACTGGAACAGGCTGCTGAGGGACCTGGTGGAATCACCACCCCTGGAAGTGTTTAAAAAATGCACAGATGCAGTGCTTAGCCACACTGTTTAGTGGTGGGCTTGGCAGTCCTGGGTTAACGGTTGGACTTGACGATCTGAAAAGCCTTTCCAACATTAATGATTCTACAATTCTATAAAGAACCAATTCTTTTTTTTTTTTTGCATTATGCTGCATTCTCAGCCTCATGGACCCTTCAGGGCCACCAGCTCCTCAGTTCAGTTCCACAGTTTAATTCAATCCCAAATTAGCAAATACATGCAATCCCACCATAACATTTGCATCACCGCACTGTCCAAGCTGCAGGATGAGCGGACTCAGGACTCACGTGCACGCCAGCAGACACGGCACACGGCCAGCAGCGGCTGTCCCTAACAGCAGCCTCATGAGCCTTCCCCTCTCTTTTATTTTATTTTATTTCACAAAGTCAGACAGGTGCACTCATTCCCTAAAGGGCATTACGGGACTGCACGAGCTCTGCAGCAGATGCTGTCCCTTGGCGCTGCACAGCCCCGCCAGCAGCGCCCAGCCCGGGCATGAGCCATGGCCAGTCCCTCGGGGGCTTTGGCCAGAAGGCACTATGGCACCAGGGGGGACACGGACTGCGTGTCTGTGTCCTCACTCTTAACCAGATCCACCTGCTCCGTATGAACACACTTTGCAGTGTTGTACCTGGAGCTCCTCGCCTCCCTCAGGCAGTACACTGTCCAGCCCACATCTCCTGCGCTGGGCATCACGGTTTGGACTGTAATTTATCCTGATGTTGAGGGCAACGAGCACATGTTGCAGCTGTCATTTTTTGTTATTATTACACCAACTTTCCCACTCCAACGACTTTTTGAGCAGCATGCTTAACTGCATTTATTCCTTCATTATTCAGAGAGTACCATTCTCACCACACGGTATCCCGCAGACAAAATATATTAAGATCTGGCAGTATTTTTCCTGATAGGACTAGATCATTATTCCCCTCAGAACTCTTACTCTATACAAGTTACTCAAAGGTTCAGTACCGGGCACTTAAAAAAAGATGTAGGCCCCCAACGTTACAGGAGAACACCAGATCCTGGTTTTCATATCATAAACAGTTAAAGCCTGAAAGGAGAAAGTAGGGCCAGCAGAACATCTTCAGGGCCAGAAATAAGCGCGACAATTTCCCCTCGCAATTCCATCGGCCTTTTCTTTCAGTGCAGGGAGAGGAAAGTGCATTCCTGACCTTGCTTTGACGACACAGTATCATTGCAATTCGACGCTGCAGGAGAACGGCTGGATGGGTGGGATACTGACCTGCGGAAGAAAACCTGTCTACAACTCCATTTCTTCAATGAAACCATAACATTCAAATCACTTTACAAAGCTGTGAATAGCAACATAACAAGACCAGCACTGCCTTCTGCCCTAGTTACACCTTTCTTTCTCTTCTGACAATCTGCTCTGACGTAACCGTGGATTGAGAAGGACCGCATAGGTGCTAGGCTGGTAACAATCCTTTTCTTCTCTTCTCTCTCGTTATTGGAATAAGCAGCAGCATTGTGCTAAAAATAAGACCATTCTCCAGATCTGCAATTATTCTCTCACCTGTACTTGTCTACAATATTTCTTCCACTAATCGCTACAGCACAAAATATGCCAGAATTGTTTGAAATCTAAGTCCAACCTCAGACACAGTAAAAGACTAATACCGAATGCTGTTTACACACATTTAATTCAACATACCAGAAGCAATTTTCTCACTCTCTTTAGCATTTTATTTGCTTATAAATACAAGTCAATACCACAAGATGGCACTTTCTTACTTGTTACACACACTATTATAAACACTTACCCTCTTCAAATGTTCCCAGATGTTTACGACATGTAACTTCTCAGTGGTTTCCAAACATTTAAAAAAGCAAGACCTTCTACAAACTGCCTTTGTGTTTGATGTATATTAAATGAGGTCAGGTAATTAAATTCAAAAAAAGAATTTATAAATATTTCAGATAAGAAAATTTAAATACAAAAGCGGAGTTTGTATTAATTAAACTGAATAACAATTTAAATTGGCCATAATGTATCTACATGGTTTAATTTAATTTAAAATACTTTTTAAACAATCAAATCCTCTAGCCATTCACCAAAACACCTATCTACTCAACTCTTTAAAAAATATTCTTGGTTAAGAAACCACCTATGCTTTTTCATAACAATCCTTATTCTGTCCTGTAGGTGGAAATGAAGCAAAATCATATTCCAGACTAGAAAACAGGATAAGAAGGAAGAAACTTTAAAAAACCTAGTAACTTCAGACACTTCAGCTCATTCTTCCTTGCATTTCTCAAAATACATGATCCAGTTTTAAAGTCTTTGAACGAAATGTAAACACTAGAAAACTCATTGTTGAAATATGTGAAGAATAAAGAACCCTGCACTAATATAGTGCATAATGATGCTGTGTCAAACTTGTCATTTACAGTAAATGTCACATTTTCCTCAGGATTGTCATGCCTTTTTTTTTTTTTTTTTTTACTAATTCCTTTTGATGTCTGTAGATTCTGTTAGGGTTTTTTTTATTCCCATTGCTCAACAGGAAGAGATGCATTTTCTGGTCTCTTCAGAAAAGTCTCACAAGATCCAAGTCTTTGACTCCATTTTTTTTAATAGAGAGGTGGCAAAATTTTAAGCTTGCAATACTTCTGTTCTGTTCTGCCCACTATATTACACATCAGGAGATTCCTCAAAAAACTGAGAAGTCAGAGAGTTCCAAAAAAGAAAGCAGTTAAGGCAGTCGATGTCTACATTTGGATTTCCTCTTTATGTTACATATCAATGTCTCCGTCATAGGCTAAGGTTAGAGGCTTCTGCTGTGGAGGAGTGCTTTGATGCTGCTTTGTTTTTTTGCTGCAAGAGATATATTTCAAGAGACAAAATTATAAACTGTAATAAGCTCAGAAACCTCACCAAACCCCAAACTTCTACCAAAAATCAACTTCCCACCCCAGCTCTTTCATTTTGGAACTAGGTGACACTGCAGTACAAGTGACTGCTTCCCAGAAAAACCACACCAACCTGCTTGTGTACGGTTACGTGTGTGGTGCGGACATACAGCCTGCCAAAAATGGGCAGCCAGCTGTGCTCTTCATCTGGAGAGGAAATAAAGTGTATTTGTCTCCCCTGTCTTCTCACAGCTGACAAAACAAGGAACACCTCGCAGAAAAATTGAAAGGTGAACTGTCTAGGAGTGGGATATTCTCATTTTTCCTTTGGCATGGTATTGAAGTAACAATAATTATTATTGAGAAATACATTTCCTCACCAGCCTTTGAGTGATGGAGAACTATGTAATGTTATTTAAAAAGTCCTCTGTATGCTCCACGGTGAAGCCACAGAGAAATGGTAGCTGCATGGCTGGGAAAATAACCGCAATGCCTAAGCAGCATCCAAATGCTGTTATTTAAGCTTCTAACTGAAGTGAGAGACTGAGAGAAAGACTAGGAGAGAGAAAGAGAATAAACTGATTTGAGATGGAAAAGGGCAATGATGCTGTCAGGCCACGGCTGTGACTCTCTGATTGCCTGCCCTGATCAGACAGGGGTTGGGACAACTTGCACCATTAATGTTCGTAAAGCCCAGGCCAGCTCCATGGTCCTCAGAGATAGCTATGGGCCTTGCAGGACACATGGCCACTGGCCACTGCTTCCTTCGTATCCTCCAAGACACATCGATGGCAGCATCCTTCCAAATTTTCAAACCAGAGAGCCCAACACTGGCTTTTTCAAGCCAGGCCTGCCACCCCTGCCCAGGGCAGCAGTTGCTTTGGAGGGCAGACATCTCCCCCACCAGTAAAGCCTACCACCAGTGACACGCTGGTGTAGACTGGGGCTTCGGTACACCCAGTACTCTAACAGTGGCTGGTAACAGCAGCCTTACCCACAGGACATGTTTCCACCTGACGCATTCACTGCAAAAACCTATTTAGGGAATCCCTGAGCTGGATCATACATCCAGAAAACCACAGTTAACACCAAGAGACCCAATCTCCCGTGAACTGTTATGCCATCTTTGAATCCATTTATCTTCCTGGCATGCACAGTCCCTGGCAGTGGTAAGCTCACAAGGTAATAATGCGCCGTGTGAAAAACAAAATCTTTTGTTTATTTTAAACGATCATTTCATCAAATGCCTTCTACTTCTTATATTGTGGGAAACAAAAATTCCCTAGCACCCTTTTCTACTCCATTCATGATTTCATAGATCGCTATTGTATTCCCATGTCAAAAATCATTTTCCGAATGAATGCCCCTATTCTATTTAGTCCTTCCTTGAGCAGAAGCCAGCTCCTCGATCCAATCAGCCTCCTCGTTTTTTCCAGTTTTGCTTTATCTTTTTTTTTTTTTAAGAATACAATATAAAGCCCTTTCTAATCCCAGCAGAAGTCTGCATAAATATAAGGGCCTATTGATAACCAAAAAGAATCCTTTCCCTGCATGACCACCATACTTCTTCACTACATCCATTAGCATTTACAATTTGGAGTTTTAAATTACTCCGAGGTAGGGGCCAAATGAAGGCAGTTAAGTTATCCAAGCTCCATCCTTTCCTACAGCCTTGAGGATTAAATCTCTGCCACACAGAGCACTATGATACATTTTGGATTGTTTAAATAAAAGCAAACTAGCTTTTATCAACGGATAAAATATAGGCCATACTCACCACATCAGGTAGGATGCAAAAATCAGGAAAACTATGATGAGGAACCCACCAGCTGATACTCCGTATACCCACATCTTCAGTTTACCGTCTGTTGGAAGATGAGGAAAAAGGACAGGGGAAGAAAAGGGGAGAATAAAAAAACTTTATTCTAAAATACACAGATTCTTAAGAGATTAAGTAAAGAGAAAGCACACAAGCAAAATTAGTGGCATCATTGATGGGAAACACAGCAAGGACAGGCTGGGAATAACCCATAAACCCCACATTTTTGATAGAAAAAAAAGATTCCTGTAAAAATCAATCATTTTAAAGACAAAATCTTAACTTTGGTAAGGAGTGTAGATTTTCCTCAATGATAACTGAAAATGAACTCCTCATCTCAGTTTTCCAAAGCAGCATTATTTCATAACCTCCCCTCTGGCTGAGCTCCCGCAGTTCATTACAGGCAGCCCGGGCTGACGGTGCGGCACCAGAAATACAACCTGGCCAGGCTCCTGCCTGTGGAAAGGAGCAGGGGCACGAGATAATTGCAGCGCATTCGCTCCGGAGCCCCCGCGGCTGCTCTGGCAAAGGCAGCTCAATGTTGAGCTGACCCAGATAGAAGCGCAGGTAACACCTGACACGTTTAGCTGAATGAAAAGCGGACTGAGAAGGGATGGGATTGTTCTCTGTAAATACCTGGGGGTCAACTGGGGTAAACACCAGTGAGCAAGCTACTTAGAGCTGAAAAACACTTGGGCAACAAACGGGCATAAATTCGGCTTAGAGTAAAAACAAGAATACACTTTGTAATAGTAAGAGGGATAAAGTTGTGCAAGAGCTTTCCAGTTGAGCCACAGGAGCCCGGGACACAGTGGGCTTTAAGACAAGGTAAGGCTCTTGACAGGAGTGTTTGGGTTGCAAGGACAGGGGACCCGCTCTGCGACCCCTGCAGGAACCCCTCCTTGCACATGTGGGCTTGAGGGTGTTGAAGCATATCCTCTGCTAGTCCCAAAACACGTTATTTGGACAGGTCCTTAATTACAAGCTTTGCAGTAATAATAATAATGATTTTAAAGAGAGCAATATTTCCATTTCTCGCTCCGTTCTGGCTGTACAGCTTGCTTGGTGGGGAGAAGCAATAGCATTTTTTCCCATGCAGCAGTAGTCTGAGCTGATTCACATCAATAGAGCTGTTAATACATACCGGAGGCAGGAATAGGAACCTGCGCCGTGCTCACAGCCATGGTTTGACAGAGGCCATTTCAAACTCAGTCATGCGAGTGGGGAGTTACTTCACGGACAATCACTGAGCCTGTTTTACATTTTACGTTTGAATGATGAATTTTTTCAAAGGGAAACATATTTAATCAGATCCCATTCTTTCTCTTTTCTCTCCCAGGCTTTGTGGAAAGGCTGAGTACCTCTCAGATTTTCTCTTCTTCTAGAAACACTTACAGCCTACCTCTCATGTGAGAAGAGCTCCATTTGTCAGGTCTGGGTTGGGTTGGTTTTGGTGGTTTTTTTTTTTTGCTGAAATCAGGGTATGAAATTTGTCACCCTCTCAACTGGAGATGGCCATGAAACATTCAGCAGTCCTGCAAAGGGACTGTCGCAGCCACAAAAAGGCATCCCACCATGTCTGCTGTGAAGGCAGCTGTGCTCTCCACCCCCAACACAAAGGCACTGGACCGTGTCACCCTACAATTTAAACACCGCTATTTAAATTGCCTCTCAACTTGAAAAAAGTTTCTGTACCTGAACTCTGGCCTCCCAGAGCGTTGTAAAGAAAGGAAAAACACAGCCTGATTCAAAATCAGTTCTGTGCACTCCTGCAGAGCATTTAGAAGAACAAAAACATCAGCCTCATTAAATCGTAATAAAATTTGTGTTCCAAACTGTAAACAGGAAGGGAAATAACAAATTAACTGGAGAAAGGCACATATACTTTTACTGACAGATGTAAGTCCTTAGACATACACAAATGTCAAGGACTATGGTACTGAAGGGCAGTAAATGCCATCCATACAGGGAGCATTCACCACAGACCTGCTATCAAGAGCCTAACTGGTAGGTAACAGCAGTTTACTGGCTCAGCTAGCAGTAATTATTGCAAACCCCCAGACTAATAAGCCTGACAGCCTGTTTAAGGGGAGTAATTACATATTTTGTCAAGAAGTTAGACAAAGGGCAGTGATTTGAAGAGCTCCAGCCTTGAGCTGGGGTCTGAGGGGCACATGCAGACTGAAGAGTTACCTGCAGGATGCCACGGGGTTGGTGATACACTTCGCACACGTGGAACACCTTTATACCTTTCCCATCTATTGTTTCTCTAACATTTCTGCCCTAAAATTAAGTAACACCATGTTCTGTAAAAGCTCCTTAGTCCCTATTTCTGTCTTGCAGTCCCTGGGGGAGAATTGGCTCACAGATGCTGCACTGAGGTCAAGCCCACCAGAAGCTTTCAGGGCTGCAGCCTTGAATGCTGATTTAAAAAAAGAGGATTGCAGCATCCACCTACACCTCTCTCCCTTTTTCTAACACCGTAAAGGTACCAGCTGAAAAGATGACACCTAAGTAAGACAGCCTACAGAGGGCCATGGATGCTGACAAAAAGGCAATTAACCCCAAACCTGTGACTCAAACTGCTGGTGAACTGCGTGGGCTTCTGGATGACGGGTTTGATCAAAAACCAGCCAACTTTAAAAGGCTTTGGACCAAACTCTATGAGCTCAGAGACTGTCAACGCAAAGGTTAACTACTGTATGCAAATCAAATATGTAAATGTAACATTCAAAGTGTGATCACATATATCAGACAGAATTATGGCTCCCTGAATCCCGTAACAGAACCTTTTGTTACATGTTTTCTGAAGTCTTGTGTTCATTACAAACTAATAGGAAACAAATGCAATGTCAGGTAATAGAAGAGGGGCAAGACTACATTGCCAGTATTTTAGAATACACCTTCATTTCACATTTTGAAGTCCTATATGCATTTTAGAAATTTATTTTGAACAAATTAATCCTGCAAATAACAGCCAAAATGGTAATCAACCATTACAGCTACAGCACCAGTCCTGTGAACCGGTCTGGCCACATCCAGCACATGGTTCAACTGGGAAGCATTTTATAAGTGTGGAAGTTAAAGGTCCGCTTGGGATGCACTGCTTGGGCACAGCAGCTTGCCTGCTTTTTGCCAGGCATTTTTTAATGTCTTAACTTTAACACTTTAAACTGTGCACTTTCTGCACCCTGGTTTTTTCATATACTTTTGAAATATGGCAAGAAACAACCAACGTTTTCTTTAATGGAATCTTAAGTACTTTCTGCTCTGAATCTTCTGAAGCGCAAGTGATCAATATCTTTCCTGGTCCAAACGTATTAGTTCTAGAAACATTATCAGATAACAGTTCTTAGCATCCCCCCAATTCACATATGAGTATACTTTTGCAAAATATTATTGCTTCACTCTGTCTTTGCTATCTCTCAACACAAGGGATTGTGATTACTCTGTATAGGCACAAAAGAATGAAAGATGGCATGTGAGTTAGAAACTGGGAGGCTGCTCTGCAGCTCCCAGACACAATCTCTGATGTTACAATCTACAAAGCTTGTACCTTTCTTCTACAGAAATGCTGTAAAGACAATTTATTCCATTCGTATTTAAGTTTTTCACCTGGATTAAAAGGTTGAATAGACCATCCTTTGAAAATGTCATGCATTTTTGAGTTGACAGGTTTATTTTTTCCAGCAATGGTCTTAACATCAGCTTTCTTATCTTCTAAACCTGGTACCTTCATGCAGTAATCCAGGAAACCATTTGATCTCATTATTTCTGTATATCCTCGCTCACAACCGCAGACTCCTCTCTAGGCGATAAAAGGGAATTCAGTATTAAACCAAACAGCATCCTCTCGCAGATCAGTGCAAATTGCAGGCAAATTATGAAGAAACTGCAAGGTATACCCTGCACATTCAACTTCACCACCACCAAACCAAACCAGGAAACAGTGCCTGCAAACCCATTTCAGTTCAAAAAGCCAACATATATTTGGGGAATTGGCTGAAAAAGAGTCAGTAAAATTACAGAAAAGCCCAACATATAAACATTTTCATTTCACAGGCACCTGTGGCTTGATCCAAACTCCTCTTGTCAGTAACAATTTTCCCATTGACGCTGCTGGGCATTAGAAGAAATGACAAGAAAGAATCCCACTTCAGACCCAAACCTTCCCCCACGTATTTCCACTCTGATATTTCACAGGGCTATCTGAAACAAAGCTTGCTTTCTTACGGCCAAATATCCACTGGATCAGTCTAAGCAGTTTCTTCAAGAGGTTTCTTAGAAGTCTGTGGTTTGCTAAAGAGATACTCCATTTTCTGGATTTCTACTTTAAAAGCAGCTTTTTTAGATTGTTTTTCTTGGCTAATTATTCTATAATTACAATGCCTGTCTGAGGGTCTGATACCCTGGGTTATGATTCAAACAGGTAACTGATTTACAATCTCTGTGGTAAGAACTCCTGACATCAGTTTTGTTGCCACAACATCCCCCACTCATTGACAGACAAGATCCTGAGCTTTTTTGGACAAAAGGTGAAGTCTCAAGAGTTTTTATAGCTAATAAATTCATGCTTATCCACCATTTTTATATTCCTATAGGCTCTGAGCACTCTCTTGACCACCCCCTCAGCACCACTGAATTGCGCATGAGCTAGTTTCTAATGGTAACTCCTCAGCTGAAGCTGAAAGCTCTGGAGGCTATTTCAAAATATAAATATCTAAACCCCAACTGCTCCTGGCTACTTTAAGGGTTCTGGGGTTTATGCTCCATCACGGTACTGACATGGTAAGGCATTTTGGGAAGCTCTGTCTAGAGTTCAGAACAGCAGGAAGGGACATTCGTAACCTCTGGGCTCATGTGTGCTCAGAGACAAGGAAGTGGAAGGGGCTCCACGATTCAGCAAGTGTTGCAGATGCTCAACATTCCAGCAAAAAAGGTCACTTCCAGGTTTTGCTTTAGAAAGGAGTATGAGGACAGTGGTATCACACTGCCACAGCTTCCCTATGCTCACGGGGGCTTTCTGTGTCTGTGGAAGAGCGGGAGAGGACATACTCTTTTATCTCCTCTTTTACAGAAGTTTTAAACAGCCCATTTTCTACAGGACAGTAAAATAGCATTCAATGAAAATTAAACCAAGAAGTTCAAAAATCCCTCCACAGAACACAACCAGACTCGTAACACCACATAAACACACCATCACTCATTTGTGCAGGTTTACGGTTTCCTTTCAGACTGAAATTCCCACATCTTCCTCGAGGTGGTACCAGGGACACACACTAAACGATTTTCTAGCTTCTGGAATGCATTTAAGATACAGAAGCTAATTGAATAGATTTTGCAGCGTTAATTTCTCAACCATATTCTGCAGCGAGCCATTACCTGTGTGCAGTAGGAGAAGGGTTTTCTGCACGCTGGGCTGCAGTGCTGAACTTCTGCAGGTTTCGTCTGAAGAGCACACCCTCCTGTAAAAAAAATATAATACTGAGTGCCTTCAAGGGCATGTTTTAAAATGTTTTTGACATGGATCACCATGGTGTAAGAAGTGCTTGCTTGCTTATTCTTATATAGTTAAATACTAGTGTATTGAGCGCATTAGCATCCTATCTGTAGGCACTGCATTAATTAATTTGCCTTAACAAGGCAGGGAATTATTATCATACCCATCTTGTTAATGGAGAACAGAGAGATACAGATATAAGCAATTTGCCACAGGCCACAGAGGAAGTTGGGGACAGAACTGGGAATTATGCAGATCTTCTGTGTCCTCATTAATGTCCTATCTACACAAGATGACATAATCCACGTAACACCTTTGCCTGTCCTCACTTGGGGAAGTCTGTGTTTCCATAGGAATAAAAACACGTTAACGAGTTCTTACCTGTTCAGCAACTTTTGCACATACAAATTTGTTATTATCTTAACTACTCATTATAAATAGAACTAGATGAGAAGATCTGCATTTTCATTTCTACTCTCTCCTCAGTCACCCTGAGCATATTGAGAGAGATCCGATGGATATGCAAGCCCTACTGCCTTTGCCAATCTCTTGTGGAGCTTCAAAGCTCTGACCATGAATTTCCCTTTTCATCCCGCGCAGGCAGAATTTGTAGGTCATGGCAACAGCAGGAATCTCATCGTTTGAGTGATTTGAGATTCCTGTGTGTTGAATAGAAGAAGAGGTACAGAAGCTGGGCTCTCTACCACGCATGTGATGTTCTCTTCTGTTCTCCACAGCGACAGGAAGGTTGCACTAACAGCTGCGCAAGCCAGCCCAGGCAGCCCTTGTAGTACACGTACACTCATTTCTTCCCGTGACCAGCCCAACAGCAGGGGTAACTCGCCCAAACACTCTCATGTCATACACGTGCGATGGTGACCCAACAGCAAGGCTGGTGAGCTCCCATCTGTCTTTCCTACACACAAATCTGAACTGAAATTCTGGAGGAGTTAGGAAGGATGTCCAGCTTCTCTCCGAGCAACTGATGCAGAAGAAGAAAAAGCTGGATGGAAACTTTTCATTCATAATCGTGCATGGCAATTTGTGGACATACCTGTGACATTTATTCCATCTGAGCGCTGACACCACACCGTGCGTATGTTGTCTCGCCAAAGGCTGGTTTTCCACAGGTAATCGTAACACTTCCCTCCTGCAATATCAGTACCAGTTAGTCTTCACCTTGCAACAAAACCAGAATAAACTCTTGAATGGGAAGAAGCAGCACTGTGGCCACGCTACCTGAGCAAGGCCGTGTTTCCATCGCTTGTCCAGAGCAGCTCTCCTGGTTCTCCGGAGACTGGACGATAAACGCTCTGGATCGAGACTGGCGCCCTGTTGTCTCGAAGCTCCTGCCATTGATGCAGGTGAGCTCACAGGAGCTCCACTCTGACCACTCTGTCAGGTGGCAGTCACCTGCACGTTGAAAGAATAAATTATGGGTTTTCCAAAGGAATCAGCCTTAAAGGATAAGGACAACCTAAGCATACAACAGCTTTAATAGTGAAATACCCCAGTGTATCATCCAGTGGTATGCAATACTCAGATTTTCTGCTTTGTGGGGATCTCATTTTTTTAAAAACAAAAAAAGCCTTCTTCAGGGCATCTAGAAACAGCAGGCTGAGCATTTACCTGATCTGCTGAGGTACAAATTTTTACGATAGCTGACAGTACCCAGAGCTATGGAAGCATGTCCATCTCAGACAGCTATCACAGGCAGAAATGCACCACGAGTTTCCAAAGACTTTACCTGGGCAAGGCACAGAGCACGGTAACTGCAGCACGCTCTCTTTCAATGGCAGCTCACCACATAACGCATTTTCTACTGGCCTGGATGCAGCAGAAACAGATGCATCGTGCACTACACACGTGAGGTTGCGGACTTGCAATCCTTCTCCACACTGTCCACCCTACAAAATGACAGAAGGGAGCAGAGACACACATCACTGACGTTAGCAGATGACAGAAGAAACACAGTTGATTCCACTTAAAAAGACTTCAAAGATACAAATTTGGTCTTCAGACTGCAATAGTATCATCAGTTATGGGAAGACAGATGGAGTACACATCTCTACAGATGATCAGAGGCAGGGGCAAAGCCACACAGAATGTGTCATAACCAAAGCTGGAGAAGAGGTGGGTACCATAAAAAATGAATACCATCTTCAGGGTCGGCCCTTCATGCCTTTCACTACAGCTAGTGAATTTACTGATGCTTAATTAGTGCCCAGTTATATCAGCACAGACATTTTTGGCTTCTCTAAAGAGGTTAAGGGCAGAGCCTGTCCATAAGGAAGGAATGGACATTTCCACTCACCTTTGACAGTACAGCCCAATAGGAGCACTTAGGTGGAGGAGGCTCCATCTGACTCATCAGCTCAGTTCCAAAATACTTAGCCATACACAAAACTACTTGCTGAAGACTTCCCTTATCAGAAAAATCAATATTGTTTGGTTAAAGTGATGATCAGGGGCTGAGGATGCTGTAAGAGCTGAAGCACTGAGACTATTTCTAGAGGCTGAAATTGTTTCACTCACATCTGAAAAACAGAGCCGCAATGATGCTTGAGGTGCACATCTTAACCCTGCGTGATGCTTTATGAACATGCACCTGAAGCGTTGCCGAAATGGCACTTTACATAATTCAGTAAATGAATCTCAAGAAGGAGAATGAAACATTGTTTTTATATAACCAAGGGAAGTGCTCCTTTGGATCACTTGGCAGTGGATTCTTTTAAAATAATGGACTTCATCTGCAGAACAGAATGGCTCCTACTGGGTCCATCCATTCAGCAGTGGGTTTCCTAGCAGGAATCTCAGGATTGGCTCTCCTGCACACATCTGGTAGCTTTTTCATACTCTCCATCCCTTCTATTGCAGACCCACAATGAAATGGAAATAAAAGCATAAGTAGCCGGATTTAGAGCAGTTGCTAATCAAAAGCATCTTAGAGAAGTATTAGTGTAGATTTACTATATGCAGCCAGATTTCAAGTTTTTAACACCGTGTTTCACATTAGTCAGTATGTTACTTACTGTTTCAAACTACTCTTTCACCGCTGAAACCTCTATTGCGGTCTGAGATTAATGGTGTGTGAATAACTCATGCAGCTGTCAATTGTGTTAGAGCTCTTAGAAATGGCTGGTGGAAACAGAAGACAACGTGGAGAAAATTCTCAGGGGAAATGGGCACTAATCAAACTGCAGTGTATTCCCAGCAAAAAGTGGCTCAAGGAATGACTAAATGACTGGACAGGACAAAAAAAGTTTTTTAAAAGCTGCTTATTCTTCTACAAACAATTTATAAAGTAATTCTTTATGTATCAACATATAAATAATTACATGAATATCGAGATTTCAAATGGTGAAAACAATACATTCCTTTGGTACAGCAGTGTCCACTATAAAAGTTCACATGCAACATTCTTCATTCTACTATCATGCAATATTGGAAATACACATATTTTTTAGTGTTTAGAATAAAAAATAAATAGGAAAAAATTTAGAAAAAAGAACAAGTCTCAAACAAACCCAAAGATAAAGGTTTGCTTTTCAACAGTGGCTTCCATCTGCTTGCTTTCTTTCAAGACGAGCGATGTGTTTTTACAATCAATTGAACACAAAAGATCAAATGTCATCCTGTCATTTACAGTAGGAGATGTTTTTTCGCATATTTGGTAAGGTCATAAGCAATGCAGGAGCACTGCATTAACTTCCTTATCACCTTCAAAATTATTCATGTCCCCAAAATTATACATTTGAAGATCTAATTAAAAGGTGTGGGAATCAGTGGAAGTTCGCTGCAGTGATGACACACTCAGGATGCAGGGAATAGCTGCTAATCAGAGGAGAACTGCCAAGGAAACGATCACATATTCAAAACTCAGGAGATCAAATCCGTATTATAAATGTCTCTTCCTTGGAAGATGTGATCATCTGAGGTTTCCCTAGAACCAGGATTTGTCTCTTCAATTACGAGCTCCTTGTAGGAAATACGTGGGTATTTGGCTTCCAGAGGGGATTCCCTCCATTTGGCTGCAAACATTTCCACGCTGACCCTATGGAGGATGCAGAACACATCCTGGGTTCCCTAAAAACAGCCTGGAGGTATGCGCCCTTCCACAAGTACCCGCATGGAACCCCCACCTCTCAATCCCCCTGCCCCAACCAACCACCGGTAAAGTATGGAGAAGGTTTACACCAGGACTGCATTTTGACAGCCAGGTATCTTTTGAATTTAGCAACAGGCTAACCTAAGGCAACACCTGCACAAACCTCTCACATACTTTCCACATACAACACAGATAAGACAAGAGATACCAGTCCTAATGAGATACTTTGCCCAGACATGCCTTTAAGAAAAGTCTTCTCTTTTCAGCTTTTACAGGGGTTCATGTGTGTTCACAATTATTTTAGGTAAAGAGTTGACTGGGCAATGCTTTCACAGGTTGATGAGCATTTAATCATGTAAAAGTCTTCTCTAATTAGGAAGTGCTGATTGACCACATTTAAGGGAGTGCTTTTAAAATACATTAGAAAGGAAGGGTTCTTAGCAATCTTATGAATGTGAGGCAGCTAGTTCTTGATAACGTCTGGCTACTTACATTTGCTTCATGGAAAAATTCTGAACAGTGTCAGCCACTGCTTTTTTTTTTTTTTTTTTTTTTACGCTAATCAGGGTTAATCAACTCCAGTAGGAAAACTATTAATGTAATGTAACCCTTTAAGATTAGGTGTATTGACCGTTTCCCAAATTCTGCACCCCTCTGAACGCCCCAGGAATGCCCCATGCCCACCAGAGGTGTGCCTGTGACATGTGTGATTACCTGGACAGCAATGCACTGATTTCTGTACTGTGAAAATCAGCCACTCAGAACACTTAGCAGGCTGTTCCTAAACATGCAGAAATCTCTAATTATTCACATGAAGTTTATTTAGCATAAAATAGCCCTTCTGCAATTAAGAAATGCAGTCTCAGTTATCTCATAATACAAGGAAAAATGTTTTAGCCTTATAATTAATTGTCCTGTTTATATTATTACAGGAAGACGCTTACACAATATGCATTTTGGTCTTACTGTAGGATGCATTTACCTTATTTCACAAAGCATCCTTGAAAACAGGACTTCTGAAAGCTTTCTTTAGAAGGTAAGCTTAAGCTTCTTTTCCAGTAAAGCACAGGAATAAATCACCCTGTATTTATGAACTACATTTAATTCCTAAGCACCTCATTAAAGAAAAGTGAACACGAATAAAATGGCTCCTCTCCAAAACAAAGCAAAGGGTAGAGAAACTACATCATGGTAATTTAAGGAGAGAAGTAGGCTCTATCTCACTGAAAGTGTGGGATGATATCTGGGTTAGGGAAGGCTGTGATTGCTTGCTCGGAGTTGAAATTTAGCTGGCTTCTGGATGCACACACTTTTAATCTGCATGATGTGCTATTTATCTGGAGTATGCAAAAGCTTTAATTCAGCTTCCCTAATAATTATCAGCTATGTTAGCTCCTATGGTTGAAGGTCTCTTCCCTAATGTTTAACAGAATTTGCTTACATTAGCTGGACAAAGTATAAGTTGATGTTACCATTTTGTTATATTTATGTTATACATAAATAAATATGACTGCAGTACATACAAGGACCATATTCACATCGCTAGTTGCAATGAGCTGTTGTTCAATATATAAAAATATTTCTCTTTCTCTGATCTTGGACTATCCAAAGACTGCCATGCTCCAGATTTCATTTGTGAAAACCTGGGAAAATTCTGGGTGTCTATTCTGCCGCCCACAGTACTCACTACACAGCCGCCTACCGCATCTAGAAACCACGCAGGTACTCAAAGCATTCACAGGGTGGTAGAGGGCAGAGCAGAAAACACAAGGGATTTGCCTTTATGTGCATTACTGGCTTCAGTCCCCTATAGGGTATAATGCGGAGAAGCAGCCACAGATCTGTGCACAGGTCCTGTCCCCTGGGACCAGACATCCCACCACCATCTCAGCAAAGCCAGCTTTAAGCAGCTCAAGTGGACTTTGCTCTGCCCAAGAAACATCACTGCGAAAGATTCAACTCTGCTTAAAACTGTGTTACCAACTAATACGTTTTAATACTGGAAATGTGATCTAACAGATAAGGCGAGAAGAAAAAGCATAGAGGGGGGAAAAAAAGTCACTTCACGCCTGATGCAAGTCACTGGCAATGAAAAAATGACGGCTCCAGTGTTGAGCAGAGGTACCAAGCACAGGTACAGCACGTCACAGCTGAACCCAGGCATTTTCAGAACACTGAAAGGATAGCCAGGCCAAGGAGAAGGAGAAACCATCGCTTCACACAACAATTCACACTACTGTACCAGAGACCTTGTGGGGAAAGGCCTGCTATACAGTACTTAACAAAAACAATGGGGGGAAAAAGGAAAGAAAAAAGCGAAAAAAGGCTAAGCTCTCTTGAGAGCTAGTGTATCTGTTTTCTTGTTAAGAGTTATTTTATATAATTTAATTATAGGTCACTGTGACTGTGCCCACTCAAGCACGTTTACTCCATAAATCTCCTTTAATACATCTATAAGCTCGCAGTACTTGAACCCGTACTGCCATAAATCGCTGCTGATGGCTGGAAGATGAGGTGCAGAGGTTTACCGCTTCTGAACTTCCCTGCTTTCCTACGGATCTTACCAGCACCTTCAACGGCCACAGAGACACCTCCCACCCGCCAAGGGTGCCCTCAATCAATTCTGCCACGCAATGACGATTTTTGTTGGCGACCCTGGCCGCGGAGAAGGCAAGAAGCCCTCGGGGAGTGCTGGAGAAAGCCGTACCTGGACTCTGCAGGGAGACCACGGGCCCAGCAGCCAGCTGTAGCAGGGCTTCACTGGGCAGCTCCTGTGCTGGGTGAGCTGCTCTGGGCAGGGTCTGCCCTCGCCCGCTGCCCGCAGGACCACCGAGCGCCCACGCACCATCTGGCCTAGGCAAGGGGAGAAGACAGGACATGGTGAAGGAGACCAGGAGGAAGAAAGAACGGCAGATTTTGTGATTTATCAGTATTCCTAGCTCATTTTCCAGCACTAAAATCTGTTAAAAAAGCAATTAATTGGGAAGACTGTTGGGATAATACGGATGCAATTGCTAAGTCTAAGTGATGCAAGTCCCTGGTATTTTCAAACACAGTTTTTAAACACAGTTTTGTGTGTTTTCCAAATATCTTATTTGTTTATGCAACACATTTAAATACTTGACTAAATCCTGATTATTAAATATGACATGAAAATAATTCCTACGGCAGCATCGTTTCTAACATTACACATTCAATATGTTTCCAGGGATTTTTAACAAATGAAATTTTCTTTTTATGAGCAATTATGTGCATCTAATTTGAAAACTGCAAACACTGTAGTGGCTATTACCGTCCATAACCACTTCCGCCATTTCCATTAAAATCCTATTTATTATTGGTGAAAACTTCTTCAGCAACTGAATGGAAAAAGCAATTATGTTACTACTTTTGAAATAGTAAAAGTGAATATATTCATTAAAGTTACAGCAATTCCATTTCCGTCTCCTTTGCTGTCCATTTATGTCCAGGAATGTTTTCACTCAAAATGTTTCAATTAGAATCCCAGCTCCAATTAAAAAGAAAAGTGGGGGGAAAAAAGCCTTTATGCAAAGGGATGCAGAAGATTGTGCCAGGGATACAGTTTCTGCCTTGACTTTCAATAGGAGTGGATTTGAGAGACAGTTAAAAAAATAAAAGGTCTGGGTAATAAGGGCACAGACATGCAAAAAGACAGAGGCAAGCAGTAATTGCCAACTCACTGAAAAGGAAAGAGATAACACGTTGCGGCGGAGCTCTCCCATTTGGATCGCAGTCAGCTAGCTGCAATCGTGAGTGGAGGGCAGGCTGGGGGGGAGCGAACACCCCTGCAAAGTGGGGAGGCTGCAATATCCAGCCAGATCCTTCTCCCAGCTATTTATACACACACTTTTTAATTAACAATACTGCAACAGGGTTTGAGGTACATCCCTAATACCAGTCATCGCGACTGTCTACGGAGCAGGGTTTCCAAAAACATTTTAGCAAACAAAAATTAAAAGCAGACACACCTGAAAAAGCTACTGACAGATACCTTAGCAAGCTCTCTTCCCTTTACAATGCTGTACCCTTGCTCTGACCTATTGAATTCCATTTTAAAGCCCATTTAAACCAATTTTAAGACTTCTTTCTTTACCAATTCTAATACCCTGGACCTGGGGAGCTTGTAACAGAAATGACGATAAAAGCTCTTATCCACATGACTGTGCATTCAGCCATCATGGAATCAGATACATTAGGAGGTGGAAAAAAATTCTTCCAGCTGAGAGGAAAGGTAAAAAACTCCTGCAGTTCACCGGGGGTCAGAGCAAGGGAAGCAAACCCCCCCAGCCTGCTGCTGGCAAACCCCACGCAGCCCTCCCCTGCCCAACAGGCCAAAATTAGCTGTTCCTGCCTCTCCAGCACTGGACCAGATTTGCCAGATTCTTCTTAATTCTGCATGCTGAGGACTGGCAAGCAATGGAAAAGGCTCTTTAGGAAACTGCGGGAAGCCTGTGGCTGTGGGGTTTTCAGGATGCCCTGGGGCAGGCGGCTCACCCACGCCAGGGAGCTCTGCGGCCCCGCCAGGCACAGGCTGCCAACACGGCAGCGACAGAAAAGGAGGTCTCCTAAGGTTAAAAGATCTGATTTCATTAGGAAGGACTTGAAAGCCTGAAGCATTCATCAAGCTATATTAATTAAAGAAATAATTTCCCTTCATACACTCTGCTTAACATCTTTCTAGCAAAATATAAATGGGAAGATCATTGAATAGAAAACACGATTTTCCTTTTAAGAGAAATTAACAACTGTTCTGTAATTATTTACATTTTATTTTCCTACAGCTGGTTATCCAAACCATTTAAACTCACTACATTCACAAGGGTCTGCTGGTGCTTGACTCTTTTAGCCTATCACTTTCTTTTTATACTGTGAATAAGTCAAGAAAGAAAGAAATTCCACTTACACCTTTCTTTGCACAAGCACTGTGGTGAGTTTTGGCAAGATCTGATTTCTTTTTCTCACTCCACAACATTAGCTAGGTGCTGTTACCATCTAAGTAGCAGAAAAACTCCCTGTTTTTACTTTTTAAATATCTTTTGCTGCCTACGGAGAACAGAATCTCACTGAATTTAATCTGAAATTAATTTGCTTTCAATACAGTCTCTGGAAGAGTCAAAGCAATCCTAGCTATTTCTTTAATTTCCCAGTGAATTTTCCTTTAATTTCCCATTGACTTGGCCACATCTCTGATTCCTCTCCTCTGCAGTGTTAAATGATACAAAGATTAAGACAGAAAGCGTGCTGAAAATTGAAAATAAGTATTTCTCCATATCCTCAAATTTGTTATTAGTTTAGAAAGGGGGAAAAAAAGAGGCTAGTCTTGTTAATGCTGGTCACTTAAAATTCTGTTTTGCATCAGCAGCCAAAATGTCATCTCAGAAACATAGGAACATATTTTCAAATCAGAAGAATAAGATTTTTTACCCCCCAAAATTCTTGCCATTCCTTGCATTTTATCCCCACAAAGTGATGTGTCGCGGCTGAAACCAAGACGATTAAAATTCCTGCTAGAGTTAACCCCAGTCAAAATTACTGACACGTCGTTATCTGTTTGATGAGCGCGAGCAGAGCGTATCAAACAGCCCTACCAGGCAACCACAAGACTAGAGCATGGATCAAGTTACTTAAATACAGCTCTGAAGGTCAGGTTAGGTCAAGTCACAAGCAAACAGGACTGGTGATAAATGAGGCTTTTCCCCTACTTCCCGCTGCCAGTCCCTCCAGCAGGTACTGGGGTATTCACAGCTCAGGGAGAGGTTCTGGTGGCCCCTCTTTCAGCAATATCTCCAGCACCATGAGACTGGAGCTTGCCAAGTTTGAATAGCAAGTGAGAAAAAGTCACAAAAGTTTCTTCTTCAGAAGGCAAAACCAAAAATATTTTCCCAAATCAGCATTGAAGCAATGGAAAATGTAACCACCAAATTTTTCAGTTGTGCACATCCCTGCCCCTCTCCTTTCCATCCCGCAGGTCAGTCTGGTGTTGGGGTGCACGTCTCTGCAACCTGCTACGGGCACTTCTGGGCCCTGAGGACTGTGCAAGGCATGGCAGTGCGTTCAGCCCTAGGTAATTCCAGTAAATCCCATAATTTATCAGATGAAGTCAGCTTTACAAGTGGCAAAGCATGGGTTTAGGTGGGTTTATACTATTTAGCATTCCTGTTAGACAACTTGGGAGAAATCACGTGGGATTGGAAAACGTTTATGCAGAAAAATTCAGCATCCTCATGTATTCATTTGCCTTAACAAAGGCAATACAATTTGCTGGGGATTATCCTTACCAAACATCTTTCCAGTAACTTTGATTCAGGCCATGGGAGCACCATCCATTAACGCAGTACTATACATCTTTTCATAGCGGTACAGCAACTGATATGAGGAACCCTAATACATAACCCACCGTCAGCCTAAAGCCCTAGTCAGCATCCTGAACAGATGCTGCCCAGAACTACAGCTGCAACAGGCAAATATCAGTTACACATCTCCATAGGCTCAGTGCAGGCAGGAAAGAGAGATCTACTTTACTCATCATCATTTATAAAAATCAATATATTCGCCTTTGGCTGCTGTGTACCAGAACCGTATTAGCTGTCAGTGCCACGTACACAGCAGCACCGCTTCATGTTTAAATGCATTGTTCCGTAAAATAAAAGCTGAGCAAGAGAAAGGTACCATCCATTAAAATATATCACAGCAAACCAGTACTGGAAGAGTTGGACAGAATAAAAATGTTAGCAACAATGCTCAAGTTAAGAAACACATGAAAACGTAAATCCAGCAATACTAAAATTTGATCGGAATGATATTTAAATTTTGTTTGGAGTCATTTATGGTACTTCAGAAGGCCCTTCACATGCTCTCCTAGAAAAGCCGAATATTATTGCGAGGGGAGCCAGTAACGGCGCGTACAACTGATATGCTGTGAATTATTTCTGAGAACTGTGCATCTAAGGCCTACGTTTTAGCTTTATCAAACAGTGGGCAACTACTTATTTGGCAAAGGGAAGCTGAATCAGTGTTTACTACAGCCAATTCCCACAGCTCATTTATTGTCATCCTTTGGTTTTCCCTCTCTAATTGGAGGCTTCATCCTATTCTCACAAATGGCTGTGAGAAATGCATGGTGATTTCAAAGGTATTGCAGTCTATGAACCTTCGGGTAGGAAACCCTCACTGTATTCATCTGTGAAGTACCACCTGTAGATGAGTACATAATTAATGTCTTCTCTGTTAATACCATCGTCAAGTAGTACTTATAACCAACAGGCACTCAGTGAAGATGCTGAAATGCCGGTATCTCTGTTGTTGGAACCACACAAAGGCCACGGCCACAGGACAGGTGCCAAGGTCCCTCCATCACAGACATTTGATGTCAGTGTAGCTCCACACTTGATGGTTGCTGCAGCAAAACTCAGATCAGGACTGGGGCTGCAGTAAAATAAACCACGCGCTTGGAATAACTTGGATGCAAGGTACTTTTGTTTCATTGATGCTCATGCTTTGGGATGAGATTCAGAAGAGTCTTGGGTCCCTGCAAAACTATTCAAACGATAAAGAAGGGCTGAGCAAAACTTGGCTTCTTTATGATACAATTTTTAAGACAGCTTTCCCAGCTGCTTAGCTGCTGTAGGTTCACAAAACAGGATCTCCAGCTTTTAAATCGTACACATCTATGGCCTGAACTGTACAAGACAGCTCTCTAGCCAGAGTTATGATCTCTGAGGACCAGCAGGTGACCCATAGACTGAGCTGAACTTCAGCCTGACCGTGTGGTTCAAGCAGCCTTAATGAGGTTTGGCATCTGTAGCCAGGACACACTGGACACTCTGAGGAAGGTCTGCTTCAGCAGGGCACGGATGTTTCCAGCTTTCCTCTGCAGAAGCCCAGCTCCGATTTAGGGCACTGAAGTAACCGTTTGCTCCTTGCATGCACTGGCAACCATCAGCTCTTTAACCAGTCTTTCGGATTTGCATAAGCACTTCAGGATCAGGGGCAGAATACAAGGCATACCTTTACTCCAGTACATCCCTTTGCAAACTACGCAATGTAAGAGCTCAGGATGGAAAAACCTTCAGGCATTATCTAAGGTGAGCTGCACCTTTGACATGCTAACAGCCATAAAGAAGTTACTGCCCATTTCTGCACCGTAACTCTGTTTATTTTAGTAAGTAATTGAACGTAAAAAAAAATAATTTAAGTCCATCCAGCAACGTGAGTATTAATGCTCCAAAATGGATTTTGAAAAGAAAATAAAATTTGGAATTAATAGTATTCCTAGTGTGTTGTTAAAACACTGGCCATGAATTATTCATTTCTGTTAAGAAAGCACTACTTTACAAAAGGGCTAAAAGCTCAGCAAAGAAAGAACACCGCTAATCCAAATATTAAGCTTTTTCCGTAACATTCTTTGATCTCTAAAATCCATCTGAAGGAATCACTTTATGGAAGTTAAGAGCTTTTTTCTTTTTGACCTTAAGTGAATTTGATTCAAATATACATTATGGCTCTTGAATCTTAAAGACCATTAGCTGTACATCTAATGCACGTCAGAAGCCTGGGAAGCTTATTTTGAATACAACCTTCAACGCATTTCCTCATGTTAATACTCAAAGGGGTTTTTAATCATATAAAGTTTAAAAAGGTCCTAATCCTTTCACTTTCTGCATGCTGGTGAGCACTACTGGCTATGGAAAACCTTGCTGAAGTTACTGGAGTGATACATTCAGGGACCTGAGGATACAAGATGGAGACAGAGGCACGTACTAAATGATGAAAAATAGTCTTAGTGTTTTTTTCTTCAATGGGATGTAATTATGTTACTAAAAGTAACTTCACCAGATGATTTGTATTTATTTACCCATTTCTCAAGAATCCGGTAGCTCTCCCCAGCTCTTTGCTAGCTCTATGTACTCCCCCTGTCCCAGGGGTTAATGTTTCCTGTGACTGAATTCTGAGAGTTTGAATTAATTAATAAAACGATCCTCCAGGCATCTGTCTACTTGTTTCCTAAGTTGCATTTTCACTTCAGAGTACTTTGAAAATAGCCTGCTTTGTTCAAAAAACCCAACACCTCAGGACCTTGAAGGCATCCAAAATCACATCTGAAGGGTTCAGTGCAGCTTGTGGAGGTCCCCGTGCTCTGCACCCCTGCTCGAGGGCTCTGTGAGCCCGCTGGGGGCTGGGGGTCCTGCCTGTGCTGCCTTGCTGAGGCGTGGAGGGAGGGAAGGGGGCAGGAGGGGACTCACCGCCAGTGCCACACGTGTGGGAGCACTGCGACCAGGCTGACCACGCCGAGAGCTGGCAGTCCACCGCGCACCCCACCACGCACTGGCTGCTCGTCTGCACGGGTTTCTCCAGGCGAAGCTGTGAGATGACAAGGAAACAGAGGTGTCAGCGTCCCCAGGCCCCCCGGCCGTCTCCTGCCAAGTCAGGAAAACGGTAATTGGCAGCGACTGCGGTGTGACACCGGCAAGTTCTGCCAAGGGTGCAATTGGTGAAAGCGGTTTCAGTGTTGAGGCATTTCACGTCTAAGAGTCCCTCAGCGTTTGGGTCTTACTCTGAAAGGACAATCCCAACCTTCTAGTAGGGCACAATCTCCCTTGTCACCAGCTTTGTTTGAGCCACTGGGATGGTGCAGGGTTGGCAGCCGTGCCCTGTGAGTCGAGTCAAGGAGTGATACCACCCACTAACACCCTGGGGATGCTTCATTCCCCAAAGCGCTCAACTGCTGCGTTCCCAGTGCCAAACACAACTTCTCCACCATTTACGGACAATGTCCTGGCGTGGACCAGAAGGTACCGGCTTTCTGGAAACTAAACCAAGCTCCGGGTGTTCCCCTGCCCCATGCACACACGTGTGCTATCCTCACCCTCTGGCAGAGCTGCATGCTGACGGTGGCCCCGTCGCTGCGCCGGCAGCTCAGGAGGCGGCGGCGCTCCCCATGCCCACAGGTGGCATTGGCACCCAGCTGGCACCCACTCCAGCCTGCGGACACAAAGCAAAGGATGCTGTGCTGTAGGTCAGCACTGCCATTCAGTTTTCACACCTTTATACTCACAATGTGGGCTACCTTCGCCTAAGGCAGCGCGTCCCCACATCAGGGCATCCCACACACAAGAACAACACATACAAAAGTTGCTCTTAAAACTCAGCAAGTCTCTCAGAGGAGGAAGCACTCACCCTGCTCTCAGATACCCCCTTAATGCAACTGGTACATCAGAGTGCACAGAAAACTGTTGGATGCTGATAAAGTGTATCAGTTCAACCCAGCCGGCGCAGTTACAAGACTGTATTGTCTGAAGTAAAATTTCACTTTGATAAAGTAGCTGGGGAAGTTCCTGAAGGGTAACTCCGGTTTCACCTATTCCTTGTCTCAAGGCAAACCTTTCCATTATTTAAAACTAAGCTCTTAAACTCATGAAATAAAAACAGTGCTTCTAGTAGAAGAAAATTCATATTACTTGTCTAAAATTATGATGGCCAGAATACGACTAAACTGAAATAAGCCTTAAAACACCATTTAAAATAAACAAAGAGCATAACACAAACAACTAAAATTTCCATACACCACCAACAAATAGGAAGCATACAAGCAGAAAACCTATTACTTTGTGTCTTCCACCTCTGATAAACATGAACATGTAAATGTTCTGTATTTCTGAAATGTGATGATAAAAAAGGCACCGTCTTGCTGCCTGTGTGTTTCTAGGGCTTTTATTTCAAACAGACTGAGTTTATATTCAGATATTTTATCCTGCTGTGTTCTCCCTTCCCACCAGTCCCCAAATTCCTCTAGATCTCTCCTCTTTCTGCTTTTCACATTTATCGGAGCTGGTTAAAACAAAAGGAATTTTTCTTTTTTTTTTTTCTTTTTTCTTTTTGTTAGTTTGTTTGCAACAGATCTAATTGTTTCTGAGGTCCCAAATAATGCATTTTGCTCTGAATATCCTACACCCACGCACACAACCCATATTGCTTCAAAACAGACTTTTGTTGGTATTATTTGCTTCACCAGAATCATGCAGATGATACTCTTTTAACTGGAATTTTGTAATTAATTCTGTTGATAACCCACCAAAAGGAAGAGATCCCACTTAACCTGTTTTATTTCCAGTGTACCTGCAATGACAACTTAAATACAAAAACTGTGCATTTGTCCACTACCCTGTAAAAACTCAAGCATGTAATTAACTTTCTTGAAATCAGTGATGTCTACATGTAACATCTTTTAATGTCAAGGCTTTAACCATCACCACAAGCAAACATAACTAAAAACACGACTGGAGAAAGCCTTTAAGGAGCTGAATCTTTTATGCAGAGATATTTGGAAAAGCAGAACGTCAATTTAATATACATTGTAATTAGTGTCACTTCCCGCTAAGAGTATACTGGAAAGTTACACTTACCTGTGAGATTGTACTGATAGTGGAAGCAATTTTGGTTAAGAATACATGGCTTCACTTGTGAATCTTCAGGGCAGGGCTTTGCATTGACAGAAGGCCTTAGCACTTGTCGAGTTCGGGTTTGCATAATATTCGGATCACACACCTGTATAGAAGAGTGATGGACAGTACAAGAGACCCTTGTAAATCATACAGACACCAACCGCCTGGGGCTGTTACATGCACATCCATGGCCATAACAAGATACTATATAATCACTCTGCCATTCCGAAGATACTTAAAAGCATGTGAAAGAAATATGGTTCAAAGGTAAGGATCCAATATTACTAAAAGTCATCTTTTGTCCACCCTGATATGGCTATTTTAGGCACTCCTATACTATTTCTTTCCGTAATTTTTTGTGAGGATCCTTGGGGACAACAGCACAAAGACTGTGCCATTTTGCCGTGCTCTACTTCCCACCTCTTTCCAAGACTTCTAGTAAAATGCCATAATACTGAATAACAGGACAGGATTTCTGGCACAATTAATGATTTTTTTAAGAAATAACTGATGTTCCAGCAAAGCTTTCATTTCTAGAAGGGACATCTGTAATTGCTTATCAGTTATGAAGCTGACAACAAGACAGGATGACTTTTCAAAGAATGTGACACAAATACTGATGTCCCAGTGTCTATAAACCAGGATTTGCTTGTTTACATTTTTACGTGAATATGAACCAACTGAGGCAGGTTTTCATTTGTGTTTGTACATCACAGGCACAAAAATTGTTTTCAGCAGCCCCCCATCCTCGCTCTCTTAGCATTGTGACATGGGGCTGTTTTGTTTTCCATTTTGCTGCAGACTTAGTGACCAAGCGCTTTCAGCCTTCCAAGAGACATCCCTTTGTGCAGAGGAAAGCATCTGCTCATCCCCACAAATCCCCTCCTGCTGCCTCCTGCTCAGCCCTCCTCTGCAGTGCAGGAGAGCTCTTTGGATGTCACACAGAGGCATCACCCGGCTCTGCCTACACATTTCTTCAGTTTTTCCCTTGGTTTATATAATTCGAGGCTATAGCATAAGCACTGGCTGGACCATGGGGAACGTGGTGCCACTGCCAGTGCCCCAACCCCAGCTGTTGCGTTTGTTTCTCATGCCAAGGGGAACTATTTCAGGACGATGGAGTTCCGCCACCAAAGATTAAACGCCTGCAACACCAGGCAGGGCTAAGATGAAGAGCACTAAGGATTGCTGCTTTGTTTCATTAAATGAAATCACAAAAAAGTCTAAATAAGCTTATCCTGAAGCCAAGGTCATCTCTGTCCCTGCAAGGTGGAACAGAAAAGCAGCCCCAAGGGCAGGGGCTCCGACCCACTGAAACTCCGCAGAGCTTTCCCACAATCTGGTATGGTGGGAACGGCTGCATTGAAGCGGTCACAGCAAACTTAATGCAAAAAAATTCCTATTAAAGGTATTCACAGCCATTTACCAAACAAGACGACCTATTTAATTCCTAACAGTCTCTCATTAGGACTAAAGATTGCTCAGGAACAGCAAAGAAAACAAAAAAATCAATGCACGCACAAATTCATTTTCATAAAAGCTTGGGAATTTAAACTATGATTTTTCTACAGAGTACTTTAATTACAAAAAATAACTAACAGTTTAAAACCACAGGCTTATTATCATGCAACAAACTGCCTGCAAACACTGAACCCTGCACGGGTGAAAGTATGGATAATTCCTGTATTGCGAATATTAAAGAGAAACGTAATGGCATTGCAGCATAAACCTAGATCTCAGACTCCTGTGAACTGGATTAGTTGCACAGGTAATAGCATAACTAAACAGAATACATATCAGGACAAATAGGAAAAAAACTCTGGTCCGGTCTTAAAATACATTGCCAGGGCCTATTATCCCTACAATTACACTATGTGAAAGAAATTCTATTACGTCCTTATTGCTGACACATACCTTGTCAAATCATTTAAAATGGTAACCTTATTCGAATATCCATGGTCATCTAAAATACTCAATTGCTCTTAATTATCTGAAAATTAAACCTATGCTAAGTGTTTACCAATAGTTTGCTGGCTTTTCCACGACTAATCTGATTGCTCAGCCTCACAACTAACACTAATAACTTAAATGATTTGCCAATAAAACAAAACAAACAAAATAAAAAAATCAAATAAGGTATCTCAGTAGCTACTCCTAATTAATGTTTCTCTGCATTATGTTACCAAAGGGGAAAAAAAAATAAATCAATGAATGCTGGGACAGAAGTTAAGTCTGTGCCATCTCGGAAATACCTACTTTTGCTCCCTTCAGAATAAGAACCTGCAGACAGAAAACATGCAGCATTTCCAGATAAGTAAATTCTTTTAATAAAAGTCTTTCCCTCCCACCTAGCATGCACCCCATTGTGCTCAACTAGAGGGCACTGATGCCGCTCAGTGCTGCACGCACTGTCATACAGCCCCCCAGATTTCCTGGCTAGCAGGACCGTTTTCCTTCTCAGATGTCCTCCCAGTGGGTAGCAGACCAGTTCAACAGGTCAAAATCTGGTGTCTGCCAGGATCCAAATAAACAGCTGGTTTACCGCAGCTCTGAGGCCGGCATTCTCACTGCGCTGATGAGCCATGGTGTTCAGAAGTCAGAGCCGATGCGATAAGCTCCCCACTTTTACCAGTTTTGAATAATAAAGAACCTCTGTAGGAAAAGTGTTCATTTAATCAAGCTGAGTACATGGGAAACATGCAAAAATTCAAAGTCGGCAAACTGTAACTAATATCCTGTAATATTATTTGTCAAATTTCTCTTTACGTCAATTGAGAAGTCAATTTAGTTTTATAATTGATTTTCTGGCCTTACTCTTTCAAGTTAACTATGTAAAAAATTGCGCCAAATATGTATGGAACTGAATAAGCAGCAGGAGGGAATGACTTGCAAAGAAAAAGATGAAAGCTGGGATTTTCAAAGGAGCAAAAGGGAGCTGAGTATCCAGCTACCCTGGAATCAAAATGGGCTTGGGACCACAACTCCCGCAGGACCCCTGCGAAATCCCAGGCTTGAAAAATTAAATATTTACAATGTGGCAAAGACTGAGGAATGGCTTGGCAGACTCAAAGTCATTTAGGGGATGGGAACGGTCACAGTTAAAGAGGAGGAATTGTTTCCAGTGGGGACATGCTAATGGTATCAACAAGCAATAATGAAGAGACGTGTGTAAGCTGCACAGCAGGAGGAAGATATTATGTCACCATTGTCACTACTGCCATCACTGCTAATGACATGTATCTAGTCCTGAATTTGGATCTTAAAAATACTGAGAGAAAAACCAACCACCACCAATGGCAAATTACATTTTTAGGAGGTAGGACAGAAACAGCAGTCAGTAATGTTATAGATAAGGCAGCAAAACCAAGATGTATTACTTGAGTAATTAAAGTAAAAAATTATCACAGAATTAATTAAGATTTGGGCAAGATTACAGAACAGGTTGATTCCAAATATTCTCACAAATGAAGAAAATGACAAAAACAACTTGACTGTTCAAATACTCTTCCACACAAAATACTGAAGGCACATTGATCAAGACTAGATCTGCTCTACCCAACTAGGAATCCAAGTTTCTTATCACAAGCATATATGAATCTAGAATTTTGGAAGTTTTAAATAAATAAAACCCACTGTGATTCAGCAGTCCTTTACCGATTATCTTCATTTACAGCTCCCCTCTTCTGACTGAGTAGATGCTATACTTTCAAAGACATTATTTTACTTCCTACTGTTCTATTAATAACTACTACTTTCACTGACCATAGATTGAGCTTTTTTAAAAATTATTTTTACATTAAGTCAGCCATTACCTCCTGTAAGGTTGTCACAACGGGTTTGTGCCCAGCATTAGCCAACACTTCTTCTACAGTGGAAGCACAAGGAAGGAGGAAAAGGGGCAGCCAACAACACTGTTAACAGAAAGGCAGGAACAACAGAAGCATTGTGTAGTGGGAGTTTAACTTCTGACTTGTATTTTTGAGATCATCTCTTTATGGTCATGCTGCTTATTTTTATGCATGTGGTTACAAATCTTGTAACTAGCTTCCATGGTTGGGGAATTTGGTACATTACAATGGGGCAGAATTGAGCCTAACAGCAAATCTTAGGCAGAAATCGAAAGCCAACGTGATAGACTTAGATTGCAATGATTTATTAAGATAGATTTAGGCAGTGTCAAAGCCAGGGGATGGTTGAACTGAGCGCAATGCAGAACCCCATGCAGGTGCTGAAGGTCTCCACATGCACAGAGCTCACTGATCCGTGCTGGGTACAGATCGAGCAACGCTTGCACAGACCTCATGTAGAAGAAATTAAAAAAGAAGATGGGGTGAAATTCAGCTTCTTGCTTGGGTCTCGGCTCCAGGGACGTCTCCAGCAAACTGCCGTAAGAGCAACTGTGGAGACTTGGCACCTTCCCCTGATCCTTCCAGGAAAGTGAGGCTCTGCTCTGCCAGAGGGCTGCTGCTACCAGGATGGACAAGTAATTCATGCTACAGCCTGAGGACCATCAGAGTTTAGTGCCCGCTTAGCAAGTGGAAAACCTTTGTCCAAATTCTGCCTCTATTCTGGACACTGAAACTCACTTCCAACACCATCCAGACTAGAAACAGATTAAAGATGTATGGATCAAAGAAGGACAATGAATATGGGTGCCAGTTGGCCATAAATATAAGAGAGGAAACAAGTCCTTATGAAATGGAGGCATCTGTGATGCACGGAGGTAGAATGTCAGAGGCCTGGAGAGCTCGATGTATCTTCAAGGTTAGGTGCCAACTCAGTTTGGCCATTAAGTTTTACAGACTATGTTGTTTCTTGGATTTAATCCAGATTCCTATTTGATGACTGTGAGCAACGGGGTGTGTAATTTGGGCATGTGCTTCCTTTGGAATCAGTGATAGGAATGGAATTAATTTCTGGATAGAAGTAATAGCGGGGACCTAGCTCAGGTTGGACATTAATAGCTTACAGCAGTAGGAGGTCATACACAGACACAGTAAGTTTCTTTACGTGTATAACTATACTGCCTCAGTCTATTGTATTAAATCTTATCCATTGTCCTCTTCCATGAAGTGTGAAAAAGCAGAGCTAAACCCAGGGATCTATAGGCCAGATTATATAAACCACTTCAGAAACAAAATATTCTGAAGCAAGAGAGGTACATAAAATGCTAAGGTAGGAATGAATCAGTTTTTCCTAAAGGACCATTTAGAAATTATAAAAGCCATCATCTTGATTCTATGGAGGAATTCTTGGCACTATTAACTACTGCATTTTATAATATTTCTTTTAGCCAACCACATTTTTCCCCCATGACCACTTGTCATTATTTTAAGCTAACATAAAAAGCGCGGGACACAAACATACACAAAGGATGTACCCAGCCTTTCCTACAGACAATAACAGAACAGACAAAGCACAGAAACTTTGTTCTGGAAGAGAAGCATATCAAATAAAAGAAAACTGCGAGGTTATGAATGCTAAGGTCCAGACTAAGAGCTGTTAACATATCGCGTGTTAATATACACTATTAGACCTTCTTTGAGACGGATTTCAAAAGCTGTCCATTGATCTAAGCTTTCATATGTGTTATAATTGTACAGCACAAAGGTTGTAACCCATTAAAAAGCCCTTTAAGTTAATTTATCAAACAGCTTGTATAATGCACACTGCACTATAAATAGCTGACCACATTATATTTAACTGGCTATTCATACAGAAACATACAGCCTCAAACTAAGGTAAATGCATTGGTAGCAACAGGATTTGACTATTTTTAACAATGCAATGAACCAATATATTGTTCATGCCAATGTGGATGTTTTGTAACAATTTAACAAGCCATTTACAATAACATGAGGAGTCTTTTAAAATGAAAATGCATTTGCATAAATTTTCTTTTTGAGATGCATCTAGGTTCTGAAACCTTATCTGTCTCCACATATAACCGTTACTTTTTAAAAAATCATTATGAATGAAGATGAATGAAAATAAAATGAATCTAAAAAATACAGCAGTTACCAACTTTTTGATAAAGCTATTAACAAACAATATCAAGCCATAGCTATGCATAAGGAGCTGTGCATGTTCTTCCAGAAAGCCTTAGACCAGCATAATTATCATGCTTGACCTACATAAATTATCTCTTGAGCTAGAAATACAACTCTGTGCAAGCTCCATTCTTCAATCCAGCCTCCACACTGCAGGTCCTCTGCCAAACCTACTTATAAAGGTGCTAGTCATGATGAAGACTTCGGTAACAGACTTCGGAGGCCCAGAGTCCACAGGACTCCACAGTTTCTCTTCCAGCTGGCATTTCCAAACTCTAATGACTCCAACTTGCATCTGCGATGAAAGTCGATGCAAAACCCGAGAGCTGGCTGTAGTGCCTGGTGCCACTTTTAATATGATCGGTTGTTGCAATCCCTCCGCATTCAAGAGAATAATAACTCAATTGTCGCAAGTCCTGAGCATTGTACATCGCTATTGATCCATGAGGAAAATGCTCACTGAAACAGAGACAGCTGTTCTCGCTCACTAGACATGTAACCTCCTATAATTAACTAATTTCGGACCTCTTGGAACTAGTTGATAGAAATGCCAACAGCTGAGGCAAACAAGGAGGCCACTCTGATCGGCTACAGGGGCTGTGACAGCTATCCACACGACACAGAGAGCTAACAAAATAAATTCGAGGTAATTATTTCAGGGACTTGTAGCACAACTCGCGTATTAACTCTTTTTAAGAATGCTTTGATGAATTCAATTGCAGTCAATTAATTACATTTCCAAGTCAGATGAATACATAGCTGAGACACAGCAGGACGTGCATGTTAGTCGATCACTGAATATGTAACAGAGATGATAGGATTTTGGTTTCCAGATTGTTTAGCTGGGTCTTTGAGTAATCAAGTGATGATGTCTGACTGAACACACTATTGTAGCTGGAATGAATATGAAATCTCTGAAGCAAAATGCAAGTCAGTCTAATTTGCTTATGATTTTTTTTTCCTAGCTTTTTCTAGCAAGCTTCAAACTGTTATTTTGAATGGCTGTAAAGCCTTGATATTTAAGTTACACGGATGTTACTTAGCGACAAAGAACAAAACTTTATGAGCCAAAACCCAGTCCTCAATCTGAGGGAAAACCGTTCTGAATTTACTTCTCACAATAGAGAATGTGAGATTAATAGGGAAGCTTTAAATCAGTAATTCTGAGATCCTTGAATCCAGTAAAGAGACAAAACCTCAAAAGTAACCTCGAGGTATTACATTTCAGACACCTGCACTTCTGGGTCACAGCTGTGCCATTAGAGAAAATACTAAAATTTAGCTTTGTGTAGCAGTGTTAAATAGCACTATAATCAAGATGCAAAAAAACGCAGTTCAGTTGGAAAATATACGTAAAAGAATCATGGGAGCATCTGAAATCAGAAAAGACCACCTTAGAAACACAAATATTTAAAAGTAAAAGGGAAATGCAGCCCAAAAAGGTAGAACAAATACAACATTTTAGCAGAAAGAAATATCGAAGAAAATATTTCCTATTGACAAAGCAGTCACCACCTTTATGACTCATTGATTTCAACATGATTCAGGATCATTTACCATCCTGAAAGTGGAGGATTCACATGGGAAGAGTATTGCTACAAGATAAAACCGAGTAATACCCTAGAAAGTATCCAGAGTACAATGACATATTGACAAAAGGTACACTGGATAATCTAAAAGGCCTTTTTATATGCAGCTGATAAGAGTTAGTTACTCTGATATCAGGATGAATTTATTATCAACACTATAAAATACGAGCTGAACACCAAAGCGACTGGAAAAGAATTCTCACCTGACCAAAATCTTAGGTAAATACCTCAAATCAAAGAGCTACTGAGGCAAAGATGAAACTGAAATTGTGATTGTTCACTTCTTACAAACTAGAATTTGTCAAGTTTCATAAATCCTCCTTATCTCCAGCAAGCCAAACATGACCAGAGATACAGGAAGATTGCCTGGAATGATCTTTGGCAGCTGCCTCACAAGAGCGCTACAACTAAAAGAGTGCCAACTATTTTGATATGAAATGTAAATATGCTTGAAAAAGAGCAGCCAGGATGTATGGTTTTGCTTTTTCATTGCAATATGATGTGATCCTTCAAATTTTTCAGATTACCTGGGGAAGAGAAAGGAGCCCTACTTAAAAAACAGATTTTTGGTGAATATTCAGAAAGCACTTCATACATTCTTGGAAGACAGGCATTTACTTCCAGTTTGGCATGAATCAGAAACCATGCAGGAGCACACCAGCTATTGAGCAAAATTCCCTCAAATACAATTAAATACAGCCTTAATGAGCAAGAGGTTCTACGCACGCAAACTTACTGATGTGGGATGTGATTTTTTTGGGGCTCCGTGGGAAAACATTTGACAGAAGGCTGGAGGCACAACGGGTCTGACCACAAGATTTAACATGAGATTTGGCTCTAGATGCAGACTCCTATATTTGGGTGTTCATATATAGAATCTCCACGCAAGGTCCAGACCCAAGCTCTCCCTTGCAACCAGTGGAACTGTTCAACTGACCACTCGTAGCTCTTCCCTTACAGACAAAACAGGATCCTCTGTAGGCTCCGTTGCCTTTGTAATAACACTGACCACATCCACCAGCTTGTGGCCGTTCTCAGTGACCCCCTTGCCTAGTGGCAGCTCAGGAGACGGAGGGTTGCATTATTTACCCTGGTGCTGGCAACGCCTCACTCCTGGCCACCACGTTTCCCCCAGTCCCTGCCCCATCACACCAGTACCCCCACACGTACTGCAGATACACCACTGTCACAGCACAGTCATTCCGCACTCACAGCAAGCCCAGCACTGGCCTCGAAGATGTTAAGCATGTGCAGCCTGGGAAGAAGTGTGCTGTGTGGTCCCCTTTTGAAACCAAACACAAATAGCCAGAGCAGCTATAAAAGGGAGACAGCGCTGCTGTAAACTCGTCAAAGGGAAGGTTTTATCTGTCCATAAAACTTGAGGCTGTTTATTGCCCCGTATCTGGACAGAACTATTTAAACACATGCTCCATCAGCACACAGTCATCTCAGTTGCGCAACAAAGCATTGCAGAACAGCTTGTGAAAACATATTGTTCAGTTAATTGCATTGGCATACAGATGCCCTCACATTTATGAATTAACATCTACCATGGCACAAGGATGTACAAGGAGACACAGGGACTGTGGCACTCGGCCCTGCGACTGCCAAGAGCTATGTTGCCTGATGGAGTGCAGCCCACGAGCTCTGGGCATCCCTTTCCTGCTTCTGCGGGATACAGCGGCTTCACGGTTGCCAGAAAGGAGCCTTCAGGCAAAAACTCAGGGTGTCTTAAGAATACCAAGGTGCTCAACGCTTCAAGCAGTCCTTCATAACCAACTGACTGCCACCTGAAAAATACCCAATGGCCTTGAGAATCTCTGCATTAGTTTACTGCACGCTAAAATGAAGAAAATCTATCTCTGGAAAAAAAAAAAAAAAGTCAATGGCAAAGAAACAGCCTAACCACAGTGGGACTCTGAAAGGTATCCAAGCATCTGTATCGGTTGCAAGAGCGTTATACTTCATCAAAGCTATGCTGCTCAGGAGGAGGCGAATGCAGGAAATGAAACACAAGATTTTATTTGACATGTTCTTACCGAGTCTATTGATACGCTACACAAAATATTATGGAAGGAAATTACCTGTGTCAGCAGTAGTATAAATACCCATCCAATAACCACTCAGACTTTTGATAATGACCCTGTTAACACAGGGGCAATGAATATATGTTTGTCACTTACATACATCAAGCAAGTCTACTAAAAAAAGCTCCTGAGATTAAACCTGGCACCTATTTCAACACCGATCAGAAAGAAACAATAGGTTTGAAATTCCATGCTTTGAGGTCAGAGAGTTTTCGCAAGACAGAACTTGCAGCTTCTTTCCACCTTGCACGCTTAGGAAAACACAGAGCACTTGGCAGTGGCTTGAATCCCTGCATAATTCACAAAGTTTCCAGTATTTTGTGACATGACAAATTGTTCAGGCATCTTGCTGCCATGCCCTTCTGTTGCTGTTGCCTCAAATCTTCCCTCAAGGTTTTGAGGAGGAGGAGATGCTGGACAGAAATAGTGTCTGTTGGGAAGGGAGAGCTGTCATTCCCTCAGGCCGAAGACCTGTTCAGAGGAGTGCCACCACCACGGTTTACCAGTAGGTTGTTATGGCAGTTGTGCATTGCTCACAGAGCTCTGCACTGCAAATACTTCGTAACACAGACAGCCCTTACTGCAGCTGGAATACTAGTCCCTTCACTTGCCCTGCTTGTGGGGGCCCTCTCCCACAGACCAAGCAGACGGATGTGTTGAATCAACTGTCACAGTAATAACTATGTGTTTTACTAACTATAGCTCAGTCTCTGTAGAAATATAAATATCTCCAGATTGAACCATGCTGGCAGGATCCACTGAGCCCAACTTCCCTCAGAAAATAATTAGCTTTCTTAGACAATCACTGTCATGAAACGGCTGAAGGACAGAGAAGACCGATGCGTGAGGAACACTGCCACAGAGACAGAAGCAGGAGAGCCTACCTGTGGGCACTCGCTCCACTGTCCCCAGTCAGACACTGCACACTCACTGGGACAGTACAAGCTACACTTCTGCATTACATCTGGGATTTCAGCCTGATTACACAGTGCGTTGGGCACTGTCTCCCCTCCATGGTCCTCAGCAGTACTCACACACCTACACAGAAAACAGACATTTTCATTAGAGGATCATTAGCATACTACAGAAGTGCTGGCTAACAACATGCTTGACCCCATGTAGTACCCCATACGTAAAACAATATAGCTATATGCCGCACGGCTGGTCAAAAAGTAGAATTAATCATATTAATGCCAATCAAAACCAGCTACACACATGCCATGCTTTTGTTAGTCACAGATTTCAATAACCACTTTAAATAAACATTTCAAACTTCGTACAGAAGGATTTTAACTTTGATCGGCTGACAGATGAGCGAACAGAAAATGACAACCAGCAAGAACAAACAGCAAGAACAAACCTTTGTGCTCCTGCTAGTAACATCCGAACATTTGGAAATAACTCAGCATTTCCCCATGCCTGGGGAATGAGTATTCCCTAATAATGAATGCCACTCCGGTGCCTGCAGTTCCATTACTTGGGGAAAATGTTAGCAAATCAGAATATGGAGGCTTTGCACCTCAGGGGGCTTTATGTATATATGGCATTTAGGTTGAAGAATTCTAATTTAAACATCATGCCTTCCTCCTGAAAGATGTCTTGATAGTAACACAAGGCTGCATCTCTGAGATGCTTTTCCTGTAAACCATTGCACATAAACACGTTTCTTTTCATTTGAAATACACTGGACTCAGCAATGTACTCACTGTCAGATACTGCAGTTTTATGCAAGTATGTATCACCTCTTTTTAATCTGGAGTACCTGTGCTTTTGTCTTCACGCACCTGACTTTCCTTGTTTGTATTCCTTCTCCACAGTGGAGGGAATTTTGTTCACTGTTGATTTTGCACGGAGACCACGGTTCTACTACCCAAGAATACTGATTGCACTCGCTGTAGCATGGGACTGCATCATACACCTGCCAGGAGAAAGAATCAAAACTGTTCATTTGAACTATCCAGGTTAGCATCTCTGCAGAAACGCCTCAGCCAAACCCAGGAAGGAGCACGCTGAAAAATATCCTGCCTTACGCTCCTTACGCTGAGGGTGTTGTAACAGCTTTAAGTTCATTTATTCATTGTTGACTTGCCAAGGGATTTTTAAGTATATAATAAACAGCAGTATGCATGCAGCATCTTAGGAAACAGGCTAAATAACAGCTATTTCCTGCAGCCAGAAGAGGAACTCCATTACAATTTCATTTGCTCTGACTGCTTTCGCTATAATCTATCACGCGTCACTCATCAGGACCGTATATACTGAATCCTTTTGTATTTCAGGAGGTACAAACTTAAAATCAGCACTCATTTACCTTTGCTTCTAACATATCCTTGTAAGTCATTTACCACAAAAGAATGAAATTCTGTGCATCCTACAGATTTCATTTTTATACACAAAAACTGTAAACCCTTTTTTCCCTGCAAGTGACTTATCTCTAACACATCTCCTAATCAAACATGACTGTGAATTCACCTGAACTATGGTATCTATGTAGAGAGAAAAATACAGCCAAAAGCTTGATAAACATTTTTAAAAGGTGCCGGATATTCAGGTTGTTAGAGCCAGCACACAGATACAGTACTTCAGCAGATTTTTAGGTTTAAACAAATGAATGCATCAGGAGTTCTATTACAGTAATGAATAAAAGTTAATTATTTTGAATCTGGTTTGTCTGCAGAAGCTGATTTGAAGATACAGTGTTCTCTGTTGCTTGGTGTGAAGCACAATGTGCTGTCCTAGAAAAATACGGTGCACCTAAAATTTCTTCTTCCACACACTATAATCTCCTTGGCTTTGCTGCTGGGGAACCATTCAGTTTTCACAACTAAAATAACCGTAAATCCATAGCCTTCCTCTCAACTACCCCCACCCCCACCCCCCAAAATATTCAGCCACAGGTTTAATAATTTACAGCTGCATTTTAAAATAGCAGATTATGACTATGCACGTTGTGGCCACAGCAATAAAGAAAACTTATTTGCAACATTTTGGAGGTGGGAGGATGAGATCGAGATACCAATCTGAACACAAAACTGGAACCCCATCAGAAAATTACCTTCCTATCAAACAAAAAGAAGATAACTTGCTAAAGAAACCCCCTCAGAAACAGAAAATGTCAGAAACCAATTTTAACTGTGGGTCCGTCTGTAGTTTTAGCAGGGAGGAAAGAGTAAGAGAAGCTGAAGAGTGCAAAATATGTGAAGGAGAAAAGAGAGGGAAGAGGGAAATGGAAGTTGGGACTGGTGGGGGCAAGGACAGCATGAACTAGCTAAGAGCATCACATTTCATGCAGAGGGAGGGGAACGGGAGGGGAACAAGGCAGTAGTACGATTAGTACTGGTTTTCCTATATATTATTAAGCACAAATCCTTTTCCACAGTCTGTGCACAAGTAACATGTAAGAACATGTGAAATGTATTAGCACTGCTATGTCAGAGGTGAAATACGCAGAGGATAATGTTTGGCACAACAGCCTCCTTGCACAAGCGAGCGGGGTCAGCGGGGGAGCGCAGGAGGTGTGCGGCGTTTCCAGCCTCCCCTGGTCCTGTACAAAGGTCTCTGAAAGATGACAGTGCACCTCGATCACCCCATACGGGCTGACGATTCCTGCACGCCGAGGAGGTGGTATTTGGCCTGACTATATGATATATAGGTATCTATACAAAGTGCGCATAGAAGCTAAGTTTCCTAGACTGAGGAAGCAGCACCAGAAGTGTCACTAATCACCTGTGCAGCCCATGCTCTTTAAAATTAACTGGTGTACACAAGAGCAAAGAAAGTACCTGCAGAGCAGGACCCGTGCTCAGCACCAGCGAGCGGGGAGCCCACAGGCACGGGGGGACGCGGCAGCACACCGAGTCCTGCGCGAAGCCACCGTCCTGCCCAGCCAGCCTGTCACCTCGGGAGAGTTACGGACTCCTGCAGCCATTTCCCTGCACACGCTGGGGGGAATAACAATCCCTCTTTAGGCACTGCAAAGCCTTCACATTCCCCAAAGACAGCCAGGAGATGGATGCAGAGACAAGGAGTATTTATGAGCTTCCCTGCTCCGTGGGGGGCCAGGGCGGGAAGGAAAAACTACACTCTGCCTATGTTGTCGAACCAAACATACTGCTGTCTGCAGGAGACGATTAGTTGGAGAGGGAAATGTGTCTTCAGGCATGACCAGAGTTTCCCTCGTCGCAGAGGGGAGGCAAATCCAAGAGAGCAAAGCACCAAACTTCGCAAGAACCGGCTGCCAACAGGCAGGGAACCTGCAGCCCAGCAGGACAGGTCTCACTGGGCAATGTTAAGGGAGGTAAAACTTACTCATTAATAAGTTTATTAAGAGTTGGGTGGGTGCCTGTTCTTGCTCTTCAGGCTTTTGGATGGAAAGACAAGTTTGGGAGAGGCCAGGAGGTGACGGTGCAGGTGCTGCCCCTGCCCCTCCACAAGCACGGCGGGGCGGCGGGGGCAGGTGCAGCAGACAGCAGCTTTAGGGATTTAAGATTCTCTTCCTTGCTCTAATTAACAACCCTTGCTCAGGGTTAGAGGATAACCCTGTGAATCCTGCAGGTCACAACGTGAGCACTGCCAGCCTTTCAGCACTCAGCCCGCTGCCTGCAGCCTCTGCTCCTCGCTTGGACAGGACCAAGAAGTTGGCAATCCCGGCTTGTTGCCTCAGTGACCTCTCATCACTCTGCACCAAACTCTGCTAAACCTCAGGCCCCTCCGAACCAGCAAAGCCCACCTGTGGACAGCAGTGAAGGCCTAACACCAGGAATTCACCCCAACTGCATTTTGGTGGTCAAAACTTCCTGCAGCATTTATCTGACGTGATTTCTGTGTAAGAAAACCAGCAGGGCTGGGGCAGAGATGGGATGCCATGTGAACTAAAATCTACCTGAGGAAACGTGCGAGGACAAAACGGAGATCCCATATGCAGTGACACAAATACATGAAATGTGAAGTGATACTTCAAATGAGCTGTTTCAAGAGCAGGCAGGATCGCCATAATAATAAAGCCATTAATAAACCATTTGTATTCTGCTAATCACATCAAGCCTGTACAATTACACGCGAAGCCCCATCAGCTCTCCTCCTCTGACAGACATCCCACCCTGCGCCAGAGGAGGGAGGGCACACAGCGCCGGCTGTGCCGTCCCTGCGGTACATCAGTACCCCGGCAGCCTGTTGGTGACCCACTCGGTACTTCCAATTCAGTCAGGATTGCCAGGTTACACTTGCCACCAAAACCCTGAAATACAATTGTTAGAAATAACCCGTTTTCCTAAGTTATTGCACTGACACCACTGCATATCCCAGCTGTGAACAATCTCTATGCCCTGTGCCAGCACTGAGCAATGCCATCTCCGCTAGTACCTCTGAGACACTGGGAAGGTGTAAATAACCACCACGCACCACTGGGAGGGACAGATTTCTTCCAAGCAAGTTACAACGTGCATCGGTAGAGTCTGTTACACTTTTAAATGGGAGTCTCAGAGATGCAAGATTTCCATGGGTGAAACTCTGTGGGTATGCTTTTGGAAGCTGTGAATATCATTTGTGACTTTTAGCTTTGCATTTAAAAACCATGGTGGGTGATGTGGCATGCGGTCATTTCCTTCACAGGACAATGTTTTCCTCCCGTTTCTCTTTCCTGGCTTGCCATCATTTGTTTTCAATCATTCCCAATTCCTCTGTTTTCAATATTTGAAAAAAAACCACAAAACCACCTCACAACACAATAAACCTTAAAGCCTTTCATTCCTATCTTTTTCTAACAGCTGTGGTACTTAAGGAGGTCAAACAGCTGATGTTCTTGATCTTGCATTTTCAAAGGATTTTGGCTAAGCCTTGCTGTTCTTCGGGTCCCACCAACCAGGGGAACCTGGGATCACTTCCCACCTCCTGGGTCCATGAGAGCACCCTGTCCAAACCCTAAACAGAGCTGGGATGGGATGTGGTGCCCTTACTCCTCACCCAGCCCGGGGATCCAAAGTGCCTGAGCCTGGAGGGGTTTGGGATATGCTCCCATAGATCCCTGGCTGCAACACAGACTGTGGCCAAGCTTCAAATTAGACACAGCCCCAGTATTCTGGCTCACATGACGTTCGCCATCTGCTACCTCTGCTGCAGATACAGAATTCTCTTGTCCAGCTACGCCACTTCTCTTCCCAAGCACAAAGACAACAGTTCCTTTGAAAATGATCTGCTAAATGCTTACCCTTCCCCAAACTTACACAAACCCACTATGACAGTGCATTCACAAAAGCCTTCAGACTGAATCATCCAACACACGTATGGAGCTGTACTACCACAATCCATCTCCAGAAGGACAGAAACTACATGAAGGCCATGCGGTGGGCACAGGGGCCCATTGTTCTGCACTGCTCACGGTGGGAGAAAGATGCAGGCACCTGACCTGTGTGGAGCTGCAGAGCTCAGCACCCAGGGTACCAGCCCAGCTCCATCCCTTAGTGCCTCGCCTTTAAACCTTTCAAGAAACAAACACAATCAAAATACTTCTAGTATTTTTGGAAGTTAAATGTTTTCCTCAATTTTTATTCAGTCTCATATGCTGGGTTTTGGGCTCAATGAACCAAGAGGTGAAATGATGCCTACTGAAGTCAATGGGAGTTTTGCTGCTGACTTTCATAGGACAACTGTATCACTCTTTGTAGCCACAATTAACCTAGAATACGTTAACATCTGAATCCTAAAATCAAGTTGATGGGCACAATTCTAAATAAAATAAAGGGAAAAAAGACAGAAGCTACTTTTAAAGAGACAATCTGCTATAGGCTTGCCTAATAAAAGAAGCCAGTTCCCATTCACTCCAATGCAAACCCTGGGTCCTTGCTAAAGTATCTTGACGTCAACAGTTACTTCAACAAGACATACAAACATTAATCTACTTTAATAGATGATACTTGCATTTTAATGAAAAGTCCAAATATCTAACACCAAATAACTCTGGTGTGACTTATAATGTCTGCAACTTATTTAAATGTAGGTCAGGAATAATACTGACCTTGCAAAGGATGTATCAAAACAAACACACATGATCAACTGATGTGATTCATTAGAAGAAATTCATACCCACTTCAGGTGGCTTTTCTGATGAGCACCTGCAAAGTAAACTAGAACAAGGTTCAATGCTTCTGAAAATCATAGTGACTTCATATTTCAGTGAACATCAAGATTTATCGTCCCTCAGGGTAAATATTGACTCCGGTTTTCCCTCAGTCAATATTTTAGCTTTCAAGACAGTAAATCTTGGTGTTCACCTCAACTAAAGTCAATATCTGCTTATTATATTAGAACAACCAAACTGATCACTGTAGCAGTTGCCTGAGACCCTGAGGACAATCTCTGTGCTATTCATTTCTAATAAAAATGGACTAAATTCATTGCTAACATAAGTTCATTTCACATCGCTGCCCTTATACCAAGGTTACATTAGACCTAATACATTGAAAAAGCCAGAACCGAAGAAATAAAACCCTATTTTTAAACTATGGAGACCACCATGAATAACACTAAAGCTAGAAAAGATGTCATATAGGAAAGAGAGCTGATTTGCTCTAGTTTGCTGAGACTGGCCAGCAATTTCCTCACTTTTAACACTTTCTGCATACCCACTTTGATGTTCTCTGCACATCCAGGTGGCAAGAACAGGCAGTAGTGGCACGTCACCCTGCAGAAGTGGCCCTCTCCTCCTCTTACAGCTTATGGCCACCACTTCCTGCAATCTGGACCACAGCCAGCACTCCTCTTGCAACCAGCATGATGCAAGTGATCTGGAGCACAATAGGAAATACAGCTCCAAAAATGTCCATCCATTGCAATCACCTACAAATTTGACTTCTATGTTGACTCCATCTAGTTCATCCAAATCTCTTTTTCAGTTGTATGGTGCCCATACATTAACTGAATAATTTCTATAATGCTGTAATACTGCCTTTGCATCCCATTTAATCCAAAACAGATAATTTCTAATAATGAGTTGCTTTCATTAAATTCTTTAACACTGAATTCAAAATGGAGTACTTACTTTGTTAATTACTTAAGTGCATGTTTGATTTGGCAGATCTAAGCGTGCATTTAAAAGCTTTACCGAATTAACTGTATATCTGAAGGAAAAGTACTTGCACATTAACAAACACTACATCACAGAAAAGACCTCATTAAAATTTCAACATTAAATAGTTCTCTTTAAAATAAAATTGATTTTATTTCATGCTAGTTTATGTATTGATCACAACTGCCAGAAATATGCTAACCGCTCACCAGTATTAAAACTGGTTGAGCAATTAATTTTCAAGCAATTTGGATTTTGCAAAGCGGCTGTTTCACTGATGAATACTTGTCTTTAGGTATTTGGATGCTGCAAATAGCCACCAAAATTGAAAAAATATTGCTCAAGAATGACTTACAGCACAAAAGTTTTAATAGATCAGTTTGCGGTAAGTCTTCTGAAATTATTGGAATTCTTACACCTCTAGCAGATACCAGCACAAATATTCGTGAAGCAAATTCAGCACTTTTAGTTTTCATTTACACCCAAATCAAGGCAGTTAGTGTTTTTTACCTCCTTTGTGGTACAGAGAAAAGAAAATCAATTAGAGCTCCGCTAAGTTTATGAAAAGCCTTCATTGGTGTTGAACCAAGTTTATAGAAAACCTAGACCTGCCTAAACCTTTATAGCTGGCAAAAGGATGGGATCAATTTTATTCCAAGTACAAAATATGAATTAAGAGTCAGCGCAATAATTACTATAGCATAGACAGAAAGACGTACCAATTCCCAGTCTCTGCCCTGCAGGCAGGATGGAAGCCCCTACCGAAACAGAACCTTCACCATTACCCTAAGGTACTAGCCATGGCGACAGCCCTCAAAGACACTGCCGAAAAATGATTCTCACTGAGTAGGAAGGGTAAAAACACTTAATCAGTCCTCTGAAGTTCCCCAGCTCTTGATTATCTATTTATAGCCTGACCCTCAAAACCGCTCAACTTTAATCCTAATTTACACATGAGAAAACGGAGGATGAAGAATTGAGTGATTTATTAGAGGGCTGGTGAGGAAGCCCTCAGGGAGTGGGGGACTGAGTCTGGAAATGCCCTATTTCTTGCACTAACTGGATGACATCTCAGCTTAAAATCAGATACTGGAAAGTTCAGATAAAGACATTTCAGGATGAAGCCATCAGAAAAAGCAGCACTGTAAAATTCTGGCTGTAAAATCAGGAAAAGAGGGGAAATTGGGAAAGCAGCAGAGTACCCTTGCTATAAAGACATCTGGATGCTCCACTTTCACACACCATGGCCTTCAGATGCTTTTACTGTACCCAGTCTTTTGCTGGACTTTACAAAATGCTCCTAGTAAATCCCTTCTTTTCTTCTAATGGATGATTAAATATGCAAAGACAGACACCACTGTATTTCAAATTCTTAAGTGCAATGAGTGGAAAATGCCTTGTTTAAAACGTTAATTGAAGTTAGCTCTGTAGACCCCCAGTCATTACAGCTCACACTGACAGAACTAATGTGTTGCTTAGCAATGTTTATTAATTTGTATTTACTAGTGGTAAGTGGCTTACTTTCTGTAAGATTGGTGCAGGCATTACAAATACCAAGTTGTAATATGGTAAAGCATGAGCACTCCTTCCTGGAGATTCAAATAAGAAGTTGGCATCTTTCAACGTGAGAAAATAAGGGAGAACGTGCAGCTCCCGGCCCCGAACCTGCCTCCCTGGTTTTACTCAAGGTTTTACTGTCACTACAGCCTTTGAGGAGCAGAACACAGCACGGAGCATAACCTTGCAGATATCACACAGATACTGGGTATTTATTTCTACCTGAAATGCTCAGGCAAGACAATTTAGTCTCAGAGTTACACAAAAAATGGCGATGTTAAAGAGTGAATGGGGGACATGCAAATACAATCACAAATGGCCAGTTCCTGCGGCTCTGCTTTTTCTTTTATTTTTTTAATTATGTTTCTTCACTATCAAGAAAACATTGAATCTAGACGAGATATTAACAAATGCCATTTTAGTATGTTGCCAAATATGGGGCTCTAAAACAAGGCAGAAACTTGTTAGTGAGAGTTTTGGTGCACTTTTGCTAATTCCAGAAGCTGTAGGTGCTGTAGCTTCTGCTGTCTCCCTGTCACAAAGCCAGGCAAGCATAGCAAATTTAAGGAGATATAAATAAATCAATGTCCCTTCTTTTTGAAACAGCACTCTGCTGCAGCTGAAGGATAGTTTCAGGGGTAACAAACAAATGTGGCACCTCTCTGGATGAATCTGTTATGCATAATAACGTTGGATCCAGTTTTAAAGAGAGGAAGGGGAAAAAAGTTCATTGATGAAGAACAACATCGAAGCCCCTTTTTACTAAATGAGAACAATAAGGTAAGATGAAGACAGATTGCAACACCAACCTGAGCCTTTGTAGATGTCCGTGTTAGCAGGGCATGACAAGCAGAAAGGAAAGAAAATTACATATTCATTAGTTTAGCTGCTGTATGATAATAATGTGAAGAAAAAAACCAGCAGAAAATCTGCTTAAAATAAAATTGTCATAATGTAAGATTGTATTCAATTCTTCGATTTTCCCATCTTTCAAAGAAATCAAAAAATCCCTCAAGCAGAAATCAGGCATTTATTTGTGAGTGAATGAAAAGCACGACTATGCTGAAGAATAAAGCAGAGTTCATTCAGCTTCATCCAGCAGTCCTCTGGATTTCATAAATGTGCCTCATGATCAAAGCCTTAGGATAATAAAAAAATTTTTTAAATCTATGAGGCTTAAACTGAAATCTGGTAAGAAACCCCCCGAACAAGGAATATCGATCACAACAGATATGAAAGGCTTTCAGACATTTAAATCTTAATTGGGTGGCACTGTCTTTAGTGAAGCCTGCAGATGACATGCAGAAGGCATGCCAGACGGCACTCAGCCAGCTGGCCTTTGTCAGGTGGGACTCGAGCTCCGTGAACACCATCAATAACGCAAAGTAGATTTCATCATGGAAAAAATAATTAAATTATAAAAATTCAATACCACGGGCATGCAGCGCATGCACACCCTACAGACACGGAGGGCTCTGCAGGGATGGCTCACACTGAGATCGCCGGGGTCCACCGGCAGCGTAGGAGCTGCACTATTTAAGCCCATATCAAATCATCCTGCAGCCCCCAGGCAGTCTCACTGAAACGGCACGGACAACATAAACATCAGCTTTTGCTAACAGAGCCCGGGCAGCCTGATGCTCCCGCTCCTCTCACCTGACTGAGAGGCCAAACAAAGCCCACACAGCTGTGCAGCAGCAGCAGCCACCCCAGCCTGGGGGACACGGGGTGCCTGGGCGAGCCTGCGACCACCACGGTCCTCTGCCCAGCCCACCCGCGCTCCCAAACCACATCACTGCCTTGCAGTAGGTCAGCAGCTTGCCCTGATGGGATATGAGCAAGTGATTACTAGATCCAGAAGCCAAGTTGTCTGTCACATGAAATGAAATAAATGCCAGTACTAAACACAAAGAGTCCCAAAGAAGCACTTTCTTTGTAGGCATCTGTACAAAAGGCAATTTAAAGAGAAGACCATCAGAGCTTACTACTAAGTTTAAAATGATGCCTGGGAGACAAAGTTTCAGCCCCAGTCTTTCTTTTAAGAGATTTTAAATCATTTCAAGGTCTAAAAGCTTCAAATTGATATTCTATCAGTTTATTTTCATGTGTTAAGCAAGAATGAATTAGCATGGCAGAGCAGTCATATGTTTGTCCTTACGTACTGTTGATCTTGGCCTGACAATTTTTCCACACGAAATTTAAAACTGGTTAGCTGACAAGAACAATTTGATTGATAGCACTATCAATGAGAAATAGAAGAGACCGGGAAGTGTCAGGCAGTTGAAAGTTATGTTTTCTGAAACACACTTCCATGAGACTACACCAAAGGCTGGAAGCAAAGCAAACTGCAAGCTGCTGCTGGGGCTTCCCTTAGTCACAGCAAGACCAGTCCAGTTCCAGGTTCCAGCAAAAGCAGGAATAAAAATGCAAACAAGTTCACAACCTGATTGTTTCGTTAGGATGCGACTGTCACTCTCCCCCAAGTCTGCTCAGCAGTGGGTCTGATTCCTCCTCAGTGGCACCCAGACAGAAACGGATGCTCGCAGGGAGAGCAGGACAGATGCAGATGGATGAGTGATAGATCCCATAGCTTCACAGCTCGTAAAGATCACCCACAGCCTGATTAGGAGCTGGAGCTGGAGAATTTTTCTTAGAAGAGCAAGTTACTGAGAAGCCAGGATATTTGACAGCCTGTTGCATCACATATTTGTGGTAGCTGTCCTACTGCCAAGACAAGCAGATGTTAGTACTGCGTTTAGATGCAGCATTAGCTTGAGCAATTTTCTCTGTATAATTACAGGTAACGCAGACCTCCTAGCAGCGCTGCTGAGAGGCCAGCCTTGTGACAAGGCAGCTGAATTCACAGATTTGAAGGCAGCTACAATCACACTGCTGCACACTTAGAAATCCTGCAATTGTTATAATTTGACAGTTTTTATTGATATTTCTTATAGGCAGATCCAGACAGAAAAGATTTAGGCACAGAAGAGCCGAGTCGTCTTTCCCAAATGCATACATTCAAGAAAAGTGATGCGCTGCAGAGAGAAACCATGCTTCTACCTGTGAGTGCTCCCCATCAAGAACATCCATATTTAATAAACTAAAGGCTCCCTTGAGCCAAAAGTTAAATTCTACCCAATCTATTTCAAACATCAGACTGCACATATACTATCCCCTGAGCCAAAAGATAAGATGGAAGCGCTTGCGAGCCACTACCTTGAGGGGTAGCTGGTGTGTCTGTAGTTCTGGGTATCTTTCTTCTGCATTTCCATACTTTTCTTTCAGAGCAGGGAATATATATTTTCAGATACCTACACTTCTATCATTGGCCCGTATTTTGAGGTTAAACGCTTTACATGGACGCACATGAATCAATGGAAAAAGCCTTCTACTGACTTCCACTGTTTGGGTCATTCTGTAGCAAGCAAGGAATGTCGAACATTTATAGGTACACCACTAAAATAAAAAAAATTTAAAAAAGTATGGATCATGGTGAATTTTTGCTGCACTACCCGTTTATTTAAAATGTACATCAGTAGTGCCTATATATATTGCTGGTTAATGAGAAGCCATATAAAACCCAAATATATTTTTTTGGAATAAATCTGACCAGGAACAACTGCGTAACTCCATGTGCACACATGCCCATGCTCCGCAACCATCAGCACTAGCACACAGTTCTGTTTTCTTTGTACTTTGTTTTTAAGGAGTGTATGAGTGTCTGACTATTGAAACCCTACCAGAAAACAGAACTCCTTATTTGCTCATGTACCAGTGGGTAATGTACCCCGTAACATCACCAGTGCACCAAGTCCTGCTCTCTACCACTACAGCATTCAGGAAGGGTATGTCAGGGCATGAGTGATTCAGCAGTTCTCACACCTCTGCCTTTCCCTAGAGCATCATCTTCATGCATCCATGATTCTGGAAATAATGGAGTGAAAAAGGCTGCTTCCCAAAACAGTAAGTAAAAGGAGAAAGTAGAAAGTAAATGCATACAGAGACTGCGCAATACAGCTGTGCTTTCCAGTGTGTCGTACACACAAACCACTCTAGCTGAAACTTTTTAGAGAATTAAATAATGCAACAGAGCAAATAGCATGTGGTATAAATTAGAGGACATGGTAATTTAAAGATCATGCAAACACTCTAAAAGCAAGTAATCACTCAGACCACAGCAGATTAGAAAGAAAGGAAAATTAAAAGGCAGAGACAAGAAACTGAAGTTGAATGGCAGATCTCAAAGGAACTGAAAAGTCAAAGAAACAGAAAAACACTGTTACCCATTCCAGGAAGCACACAGAGAAAGCCCAACACTAAAAATAGTCAATTTACAGTAGAGGGAACAGTAGAAAATGAAAGATCACCAATGGGGTGAAGGGAAAAAAAGGTGAGAGAAACTTTTTGTGATGGGCACTGGCTCAGAAAGTTTGGCCAACAAGGAGGACAAACTTGAAGAGATACTTGAAATAACTTCTGGGTCAATGGGGATGTTTAGGAATGATGGAGACAAGATTGTCTGGCATCCTTCAGAAGATGCGACGTGAGAGAGCTGGAGAAGGAAAAGGGGGGGAAATGGTGAACTGCATAGCAGTCAGATAATCTGTTCTTGGAAAAATATTTTCCTACAGACATTATCTATAAGCAGCAGAAAATAACAAGGAGATGAGTAGCAGGCAGCACAGGTTTGTCAAGAACACACTGTGTGAAATCATTCTGATGTTCTTCGGTAACAGGATAACAGATGCTGTGGATAGGGATGAAACGGCAGGTATTATGTTGACTGTAAAAAGCCTTTCACACTACCTCTCAGGCTAAGGAAATATGGTCTGGATGAATCTAATACTTAGCAAGTACAACGTTGGAAAATGATACTCTGAATAGTTAATAAGGTAAAACGGGCAAGAAACCTTATGCATGGCTCTGCAGAGCTTTATGTTCTGTATCCAGTCATATTTCTTGTTTTCATTAATTTGGGGATGATAGATTGAAGATGATTCTTACCAATTTTGTGAATGCTGCCAAGGTGAGAGGGACAGTGAGGCAACTGGAGGACAGGAAGAGAATTCAAAGCGGGCTTTATGAATTGGAGAAATGGACTGAGAAAATAGGGTGAATGAGAAGTAGAGGACTACAATGATGAGAGTTCAAGCAGCCAACATTGTTAACACAGCATAAGAGACAACCGGCCTCTTAGTGGTACCACAGCCCTGGCTCCACAAACTGTAGAGAACCAAGGAGAATGTGACTCAGTAATATTATAAAAAGACAAGACAAATGCAGAGTTTGTAAAATGCTGAGGTACCACTTCAGCTACGGCATGGATTCAGCTCGGGAAGCACGTCCAGATCTGTGCACCCAACTTTGAGAAATCTGAAGGATTTGAACCACCTGAAAGCCAGCGGATGACAGTAAGATTAGTAAGACCAGAATCAAATTGCTAAGGCGAGCGGTGGCATTTCCACGGCTGCTTTACAGGTAAATATTTAAAACACCAGCATAATTAGTGACAATCTATACAATGGCAGGTCTGTCAATGAAGCATGGTATCACTGTCAGACAAATTAGCAATACTGAGTCATAAAAAGAAATAACTCTGCTGTATCATACCAGATGCGGAGCAGCAGAAAGACACCTGAGAGAGCTCTAAAGAGATCTTCCAGCAGCTTGAAATCATCTATCTGCAGCATCACTGAGCTCCATGCTGCCTAATTCACTGCTGCCTTGAATAAATCACAGACTGCCAGACTGTATTTTGGAAACGAGGGACTCTCTTAAACCTCATACAGGAACAGGGCAGTGGAATTACCATTATATAAAATATTAACAGCACTGTTATAATGCCGCCTACAGTTCTAGCTCCTCATTGTAAAAGTAACATTAATAACAACAGAGTGGTTAAAGGAGAAATAATTCAAGGTCTGAAAAACTTGCCTAAAAGTAACAAAATAAAGAAACCTACCTCCTTGGTTCAGCTGAGAGGCAGGGAGGAGGAGACTCGATCTTTTCTGGCAATATATAGACAGGATTTCTCTTAGAAGAGCTCTTTTTAAGCTAGCAGGTAAAGATACATGTTCCCAAGGCTGAGAGCTGTAGTTAGACAAATTCATATTGAAGTTATGAAGAAGAGGAAACTTTTTGAGAATGAAGGAAATTAATTACGAATCAACTTATCCAGGGTAAATCCTCCTTCAGCTGAAGTGTGTGCCAAGGTGGGGTGCCTTTCTACAAACCTGCTCCATCTCCACAGGTAGGCAGGGATTTGACTGCAGTCACCTAGTTTATGCTATACAAGAGGTCAAAGCAGACCATCAACACCATCATGGTCTATATCTGGTCTTAGGATGTCTGAATGAGGAACTCCACAGAAGATTTCTAAATCACATACTAATCATTTATTAACCCATACTACATACTTAAAATACGAATAGTATGTTAAAGTTGAAAGGATGACTGTGTGGGTTTTACATGCATTTTGAGAAGTAAAAAAGATAGTTCTACATTATAGATCAGAAGTGCATTGGAGTTCAGCCAGTCCATGTGTCATCTCATAAACGTTGATCCCACAACAATGACAATCTTTCATTTATTGCATCAGCTCTAGCTACTGAATTGTAACCGAGAGGAGCTGGAACTGAGCAGAGAGAACACACTTTTCAACTAGGTCATGATGTTGCCAGTAGCATGCAGGATGGAAGAAGAAAACAAAAAAAAGTAATTATTTAATAAAGCAAACACTCTCTTGGCTGCATCTGTTCATCAGTGACTTCTGCCATTTCTCAACCGTAACTCTGGTGTGGGTAAAATAGATGGCACACTTAGAAATGCGAGTTGGACTCTCCTGCCTCCGGATAGAGGCTTCCAGGTCTTTGGGTTGCTTCTCAGCCAGCTGCTCCTGCTGGGTCTTATTACAAAGACTCCTCACTTAGCAATGCATCCCTGTCCCTCCTGCAGGTCAGTGTGTGGTACCTGGCACATGGACAAGTATATGCATGTATACATGGACATCACTAGGGATAAATACAAGTTGATTGACAGGAAAGTGAAAAGAAAGAAAACAGAGAGAACAACCATAACTGCATGTGAGAAAAGAAGGGCAAATACCCACTGTACAGAAATGCATTTAAGTGAAAATAAGAAAAAGAGAAGAAATAGCTGACAAGGAATACTGACAATGACACAAAAGGGGGTAAAAGCAAGGAAAAGACAAAGGAAAATACTAGAGGAAGAGGCTCTATACAAACACTTGACAAAGTACAACATACAGCAAAATATTTCTGAGGCAGGACAGAGGTGCGCGGAGAGGCAATGCCAAAGTTACTTTGCAATAGCAATACACGCAGCCCTGCTGGGCTCTACTTCGGTTGTTTCTTTGTGGTTTGGTGAGTCCTGTAACAGCCTCTGATTACATGAGACACATGCAACACGCTGGAATACTTGGAAAAGAAGCAATGTTTAAAAGGCTAATGCTTTTATACCTATCAACTGACAGCTTAATACTGACGTTAGTGCCATTGTTTGCTCTACATACGAACAATAGACAACACTCCCACAGTTATTTTCAGCTTACTTTACAAAGACACTTCTGGAAATCTTTGCTTTCAGAGAGTAATGCAGGCGTTAGAATCAAGCTCCATCCACTTTGTATCAAAGCTTCTCCCACAGCACAGCTGCACACTAGCACGTAGGGTCCAGACATATACTTTTCTATGGTTGCTTTTGACCTGCTGAGCCAACAGACTGTACGCACACAGATCCTCCTTGCCCACGTATGCTGAATTGGGAAACAATCCACATTTGATTACCTTTTCACTTAGACTGATAAATAACTTAGAGATGAACACTAGACAGCAAGGAAAGTAATTGCTCACTCAAAGTTACATTTAAAAATACTTAAGCACAGCATTAAATTTCTCTCAGTGTTTATCATACAGACATCAGACAGTTTGCAAATAACATTTTTAATCACCAAATGTTGACAGCGCTAGAGTGTGAAGGACCGATACACAGCACATTGTTTCAGATGGGTATAGAGAAATACACCCTGGGTAGAGATCACTGAAAAATCCACTGCATTTGGTATAAATAATAATTTGGGTTGGGGTTTGGTTTGGGGTGGTTTTTTTCAGAATGTATAACGGAATAATTCAGCTGCCTTCTATTACTTTCTATTATATCAACAAAAATTATCACAGAGGAAAAGTGCCAAACAAATTCCCTCTTGTGCACCATAGAGATGAAAAAAATCCAATCAATTGAGTAACACTGATATTTGTGCTTGTGTGTATTTAGATATGGAAACATTTTTCTTAATAAAACAAAAAGACGTTACAATCTGGAGAAAAACAGAAGCTGGAGGTAATGTGTTACCCTTTTAGGTACTGTGAACAATGCTTCTCAAGGACAATGCCTGACTTTCTAACTCAGGCAAATGCTGGACACCAACAAAGCCAAACCAGGTTAATCGCCATGATGGTCAGCAAAACTCAGAGTATTCAAAATAAGCAACACAAACCACGAAATTTATGCCTCTCTGATGGACAGGGGACTCTGGAGCAGGATCTACTCCTGTTAAACTTGAGAAACACAAGTGGGCAGCTGCAGTGCACTGCCAGCCAGCTGGCCCTCTGTGAATATCTCCAAGTTGAGGTTTCCCACACTAAAGGAAAGGGGATTTCTCTTCCTCACTCACCCAGAGAAAATTATTACGGTTGCACTTGAACACTGCAGAGTGAAAACAAAGCAACTAAGGAAAAAGCCTTATCGTACACTGAGCAGGAGCTGCATGGTTTTACACAACATGCAGAAGCCATCAGACATGTCCCTACTGCTGGCACTTGAGATTTCCACCCAAAAAACAGGAACGTGTACTCAGAAACACCATCCCTCCAGTGTGGAAAGCCATGGGAGCTGCCCAGCGCTGTCACTGCAGCCCCCTAGATCGGCCACAAAAGCAGCAGCAACTCAAAGCTGTTGGCATGTACAAAAGAGCATAAGGAACCACAGCATTCACATGGCCAACCCGAGAGAAAGGTGCCTCAATTCTCCTACCTGCCTACTGGAACAGACGCTTCGATGCTTTCCAAAAATTACAGCCTTCTAGTTTTTTGCACTCCCAGCTTCAAAAGACACATTACCACTGGGGAGGAGCAGGGCAGAGAAAACGCCAATAACTGACACTATTTTAATGGCTGTGCTTTTAAGACCTCCTGAGGATGAGCTTAGATGCCACAGTGGGTAAAATACCCGTTTCCTTAGGGAAGAATTATGGGAGGCTTAAAGAAAATCCGGTTAAGTACTGAAAGAAGGAAGACCCCGGTGGTCTCCGGCAGAGGTGTCTGTAATGGTAGCTCTAAAATACAGAGAACAAACCAGGATACAGTAAGATAAGATTATCTTTGCTGGGCACAGTAATACATGCAGTCAGACTTCTTTATAGCATATCTACTTAAATTTTTACCAATTCTAATGATAAGAATGCATGCTTTTGTTGGGAATTAGCCCACTTGGACTGAATGCTTACAAAAGTCTGTCTTTCTTGGTCTTCCCAAAGCAACGTGATACTAAGCATTCAGACTCTGCCACGTTGCCTCTTCTGGACTGTTGCCTTCATAAAATTCCATTTAAGTCTGCTCTGGGTGCAGCAGAACAAACGTACCTCAGGATAAGTTACGTGCAGTTAGACTGTACTTAGCACAGCTCAGCAAGTTAATGCAGCATGCTTTACCCATGCGGCATGGCATGGCACCTAACCGCCACCACCAAGCAGCAGAGGACTTCACCAATGTGACCCATTTCTTCTCTACAGATGACATCGCGACATTGCATTGCGCTGCAAACATGCCGATGTGTGAGGGCATCTCTGCAGGACGCCACGCTGCAAAGCGGAGGCATGGCAATCGCAGACAGGGAGAGTGAGCATGGAGTGAGCACGTCCCCAGTGAGGTCACACTTTCCATCAGGCTGGCACAGCAGCAGAGAGGCTCATTCAACACAGCAGAAATAACAGGGCCATTCCCACGCACACTTTACAGCATGCACATGGTGATTCTTCTTCATAGCTCCACTCCATCAGCAGAATTACACGCAGCAGTACTCCACACCTGGGCCTCTGGTAGCACCTAATGAACTTGAGAAACTCTTGAAGGAAGAATTAGTTTGCTCCCGTTTCAATAGCTCTTTCCGTCTGAAAAGGGCATTGTTGTATAGGTTGATTGGCTAGGAAGATTTTTCCTTATAGTCAGCCTCTATCTCCACTCTTTTAATTCCACCTCATTACCCTTGTTAACACCCCTGGGCCCCACGCTGCATAACCACCGTCTTTCTTTGATATTTATGCCCTTTATATGTTCGGGAACTGCTCTGAACCACTGCAGACACTGCTCAATCCCAGATGCCTTTTCATGCCAGTATTTGGCTCTTTCCACTCCCCTAGCAGCTGGATGACACGGCTGCTGTTAAATACAGCACAAATTCTCACTCAGAAACAGCCTGGGCAGCACAGAGGGGCTGTATGGCCCCACCCCACACAAGCCCTTGAAGTTTTTAATGTAAGCACACACAGGTTTATTCAGACTTTGATGGAAAACAGGAACACACTATTTCAAGATTACTTGCCCTCCCCTGGCTTCTTGGCCCATTTACTGTGCTCTTCCCGTGCATTAAAGTGGAAGGCAAGCTCTCTATCTATGTTTATTACACAATTCAGTTTTACATCAGCATATTTAACCTGTTTATGCTGAATTCTACTGCCTTAGCAAAGAACCATTGAGCTGAGTCTTACGGGATTAAGTTCAGTATTTCCTCTTAATTGGGCCGCACTGGCTCCTAGGATGCTCTGTGTTGCTTTTATCTGCATTCTCCCACAAACTGGAATTGTGTATCTCAATATTGCAAAAACTGTTTTTACTCTTCTCTGAGATAAACCTAAGAAGATTAGAGTGGTCGGCTTCTCTCAGGTTCCTGCAGATTATCACCCGCAACATAACTGCCCCTGTGTACGTGTCCCTTATCTCCCTCCAACACTTCCCAGTTTTGAATGTTTCTGATTATATGATATAGCCTGAAAAATAGCCAGGGTCTCCCTCTGTGTTCTGCTCTTTCTAAAAACGCACTCATTTTCTCATTCTTTCCTTCACCCATTCCTTCTTCAATACACCATTTAGGACAATAATCTGAAAGCATTTCTTGCAGTCAATGTTTGATATATTATGGGCTGGTTTGCCAGAATCACTTGGTCTGTCAACCATGGAGATTCATCACAGCACTGAATTTCAGAAACCTGGAGGCAGGGAAATGCCCAAGGTTTCCTGGAAGTCAGAAGAAATCCAAGGACTAGCCCTTATTGCCTGACCTAGCTTTCCTTAGGCTGCAGTACATTTTTCTGCAGGGATTATGATTATTTAATATGTACATTAAGAACACCATGAGGCTAAAATACAAGTGTCGCAAGGCACCTCAGAAACTTTAATCATACTGTCAGATACAAGCAAGCAGTGGGAATCTAAGTGTCAATAGGACTTCATCCTGCAGACACCTTTCTGCCCAAAACACCATCATCCTGCCTGGGCTCCCACAGTCCTGTCCACATCAGGAAGGTCAGCTGGCTGATGGGTATTTTATTCGTGTTAAATCTTTATTCAAAACATACAGCCTTGTATATGTAGGGCATGGAAGTTCCTGCAGGAGAAGTAGGTCAATGAGTTGGCCTTCAGTTCAGCGGGAGGTAATTTCTGAGAGCAGACACCATAATGCGAGGCAGGGAAATTATGTCTGTCTCAGGACAATGCAAGCCAATAAAGGAGACTGCCAAGATCAGCCAGGGGAGATTCCAGCCTCTGGCACAGAAGCAGCAGAGCTGTCAGGTAACAATTCACATCAGCAGGCAAGGACTGGGAGAGCTCAATCACCAATTCAGCCCAGGATCCCTGGGGATCAAGGGTCTTTCTGAATTATTTATTTGGTTCTACAGGTGATCTTGGGTCTTTATATTATCTGATCCCACTCAGCCACCTCCATAATATATTTTTTTTTTCTTTTTCATCTTTTGCCCCACTTTCCCAGTGAAACTTAATTTTGTCTCCTCTTTTTTTGTTCAGCCATGTGCTGAATCCCAGATGACTGCCCTTTCTAAAAGGAACATATAATAGGTGTCCATTTTCCCACTAGCAACACCTAATAAATGCACAGGTTAGAATCACAAATACTAGAGATAAAACACTCTTGAATAATGTCAATATAACTTTCCAACTAGTTCAATAGAGTATTAGTTTCAGTATAACAAAGTCTTATTTTCAAACAGTTATTTATAGGGATTTCACCAGGTTACCTGGGATATTATTTCACTGTGCATAGCTCTTTTCTCCTTAATATTCAGCCTAAAACACCTCTGAAATGAGAGCTGAAAAACCTCTTGGTTAATCTGATGTTTTAAGTGTCAGTACAATCTCCAGAAAGTACAAGAACTCCAGAGGTTGAAAGAACCACTCCAACTGACACCTTAGTGTTCATTCATAATGAGTCTTAAGATATCCTTCAAGGACAAAATGTTTTAGCCCCAAGTTCAATAAATGTAGCTTTGAATTCGGGTGACCACTCATGATTACTTGAGCTCCTGTTTGAACAGGAGCTTAAGTGACCATCACCATGCTACTGGATGCTGCTCTCTCAGTGGCAATAGTCTGCTCCTAGTCGTGGCGCTGCAGGTGGTTTACAAAAGCCCTCTCTTACCCTGCGCTGTGAACAGCAGTGTGCACAGTGTCAGCCACGCATCTGCCAGGAGAACAGAGCTAACAGCTGAAGGATGGTGGGTCTGTAAACCCTCTCCAGATAGTCACATGCAGCACGTCATTAATATGCTCCAAGTACTGTAACTTCAGAGGCAGAAGAAAAGGGAGCAATTCCAAACCTGGTGTGGGAGCTAAAAAGCACTTTCATCTCGATTTTCACCGTGGGAACACAGAGTTATGGACGAGCCAGTAATTACCAACTCGCATGAGACATCATTTGTTTCGTAACTGCTAACTTATCATCTTGAGTGGACTTCTGTCTGTGCAGCCCTCCATGAGACGCCTATCGTAAGCTCCGCTAATTGGTCAGGCGCAAGAATTGCTGTCAAAAATGTGCTCGGTTGGCATTTTCTGATAAAATCTATCAGAATGTCAGCTAGAAGTTTAGCCCTCAGACAAAAAAGAATGGGAAAGGCATTTATGAGTTTGACAGGATTTTACTGCAGAAGTTAAGGGAAGTGATGATGGTTTGAGAGAGACACACAAGAGGACAACTGATTGCTGCAGATCCAGTACAATTATATTGGGGTCAGCCACCAGTGAGGCACCTGTCTGAGGTTTAGCATTGCACTAGTGGAAGACACTGATTTCCCAGACATCACTCTGACATATTTTAACACAGAAGAAAATGGTCAAACTATATTTGGATGCCTCCGTGAGGATTTTTCTATTTCCTACAGACTTTCTATGAAAAATGAATTCAGACATATTCACTTACTACATTTGCAAAGTTTTGTAAGTTGCCAATAACTGAGCAGTGTTTGAGTGGGCTATTTTTTCTGCCATGTGTATCTCCCTCTCAAAAATACAAGAGGTTCAGTAATACAAAAATACAAGAAAATACAGCTGCTCTTATTAAAGTTAAGACATTTGGCCACTAAAGACAGCACTGTACTTGTTGGAAAAAACATAGTTAAATAGCTCAAAAAAGTTGTTTTTGGCCACAAATGTGGCTGAACCCTTTAATCTAGTAATCCACACTTGAAGACACATCTTTACGGAAGAGCTCACTGCATTGCAAACAAGTAATAAACATACATAAAAAGGTTCATGCATTAATGCAAGAAATTGCATTACAGAGATCAAGCCACCTCTGCAAGATAAGGAGCAAGCAGTCAAATTTATTTTCAAAATCAGTTTAATGCTGAGCTGCAATCTCATTTACCTAAAAATAATGAAACAAGAAAGGAAAACCCACCCAAAATTATGATTAAAATGAACAGAAAAGAACTTTTACCACGTGTCCTACCTTTTGTCCTTCTTGACATCTGACACATTCTTTCATTTTAAAAATGCATTAATAAGATCATGGATCACAACAATAAAACAGGTAGTATTAAAACCCTCTAATTGAGGCTTCTAGTTAAGGTGTGTTATAGGCATTCACCCCCTTCCATTGACTATAGAAGGATGTCAGTCTCCCAGCTTTAAAGATTAATGGGAATATCGCCAGTGTCTTTTTTTTTTTTCAATTTTATTTTAACCTCCAACTTATCCTATCCTAGAAGCTAAGCCATTCCCATTTTTTCTTCCCTTCCACACTAAGTGCTCTAGTCCCACACTTAGCTAGTCCTATACATTACTGCCGTCAATATTGAGTTCAGTGAGGTTACTTCTATCAATGTTGGAAGATGCACGTAGAAAATCACATGGGAAGCAAAATACCCAGGTTCATCCTGAAAAAACTGGGAAATGCCATGCCAGGAAGCTGATGAGGGTCACCAATCATCCATATTTAGCTTTATGGATGGAGGAAGGGGAGCAAAAAGAGGAACGGGTAGCTGAAGTAGAACCTATACACTGGAGGAAAGGACCTGCATTACCTGTGGTACATCAACACACAGACAAGATTAGCTAAACCATCAGTAAAAGCGACTCTGAAATAAATAATTGTTAAAACCTTGGCAGAACTGGAAGAATGGCAAGATCACAACAGCCTTTGCCGAGCAAGACACAGGCAGAGGCAAGGAGGGAACATACAGAAGAGGATGTAATGAAAAGAGCTTACCAAAATCAGGAGCCTCATGAATTGTCAGAATAACGTCAGCAGGGATATCATCTTAAAATGGTATTTGAGATAAGGTAAAGTAATGCTTTAAAGAACTAGAGAGGGAAGTTTTGTCTATGCATGGAGGCAATGGACAAGGTACGTGGGGAAGAGGGACGCAAGTGGGTGACTGAGGCTGTCGTGGGAGGTGGCACAACCTCACGGTGCATCCAGAGCCACAACTGGGGCTCACACTGGGAGGAGGTAGAGGCAAGGACACGTTCAATGGGCTGATGTAGCCAAGGAGGGGCAGAGCTTGTGGGGCTGTGTGGGAGAGCTGAAATTCTTGCGAGAGGTGATCGTACATAAAAAATTCTCTTAGAAAACTTGCCAAATCCCTCACAGTGCATTCTGTGACTCCCAACATAGAGATGCTTTTCTGCACCTTACAGCGGTCCAGCACAGGCGCTGGTGGGATTCTTCTTTTCAAGGGAAGGTTTGAGTTCACGCTCCTTTGACTCTTTAACACAACTTACAAAACCACAATGGAATACTTTTTACCTGATAAGGAGTACAGAAAGCAACAGAATTACAAGCTGGGTGAGATAAAAACTAAACACTGCATGCAAGATACCACCTCCGAGGCAGGAAAGGGGAAATATATGCAAACATTTCCTGCTTCTGCCAAGGATCAGCCAAATTTGCAGAGCTGGAACGTCCTCTTATTTTTATTGGGTTTCTTTGTAATTCTATTAGAAAAATCACTCCTGACTTCCAATTGTGTGAGATATTGCAGAATCAGATCTAAAATATGTTAATGTCATGAGAATAACGGTTGCAAATCTTGAAGATACTTTGTATGCTGCACAGGTACATCTTGGATTACAGGCTTCCTGAATCTGAATTTGTTTTCTGATTTTGATGCTTTTACTTGTGCTTTCTGGTACACATTCCACTATACTTTTTACTGCAATTACTGCAGTAATTCCTTAAGAATTTTTATTCTTTCACCTTTGATTTATTTATGGAAGACTTCTTTTTTAATTAAAGTTCTTAAAACTTGCTGCCAAGGACTTTGAAATTTAAGGATTTGATTTAAGCTACCAAAAAAAGACATTCATGATCACATTGGGATCCCGCTTTCTTCTTTTCAACACCAAAGCACAATTATATCTCTGTAATAGTTATGCTGAATATTAAAGGGAGCGATTATTACAGGGCATTTTAACTATATCAACATTAAAAACCTAAAAGCACTAATCATAATTCCTCTGCCATATTAAAACATCATGAGTAGAGCAGGAGCTGCACTAAAGCAATAGTCATTAATCAGTATTTAAAATAAGACTATTGCCAAATTATCTCTTAGGCTTAATTTCCTTGAGCAGTATCATCCCACAGAGAGAAATCTGGAGCATAACCAGACATATTACTGTTCTTCAGGAGATTAGTCCACCATTGGCAATTGCTCACCTGTATTAGCTGGCCCCTGCAACACTGCTAGAACCTCTCCTCCGGCTTACAGAGGCGCAAATGTCAAATTAAATACCCATCTGCCTGTCGAGCCAGCCCAAGGCTGCTCAATAACGTAGGCAAAATTGAATGAGTTATTTTGCCCTAACTCTACAGGCTGCAAAATTGAATTTGGTGGCAGCAGCAGAGCTGGATCCAAGAGAGGGCACAAAGGACTGACAGCAGCCAGCGAGAGTTTCAGGAGGCAAGGGTGAAAGGAGGGGAACAACTGTATTTTAAAGGCCACTGATCTTGGGCAGCTGAACAAAGGGAGCATCTGGTCTTCCATGAACCAGGGAATGCCAATTCTGGCTCCTTGTGCAGCCTCTTCTGCCTGACCCTCATGCAACACTGTCTCAGTCATCTGTACCCAAGCAGCTGGTCCCCACTCCCTCGGGCAAGGGAAAGCCCCTGCGGACTGCCACCATCGGGAACGGCCCCGTCACCTATGTCTGCAGCTTGCCCATCAGTCTCATGTTTTCACTTCTCTCCACACTCCATACCAGCCAATAACCTGGCAAGAAAACACTTAATAAAAAATAATTAATCTAACCATTCTAATAAGAAAAGCTTCACTGAGACTGAGAGGGTGCAATGCTATAAGGGAGAGCATATGGTCATGACACAGGTCTGTGCCAGGTTGGGCCAAACTTTCTGAAGTTATGAGCTAAGTGCCAGCAGCACAATTTCCCACCTGCTGGAGATGATGAACTTCTTCCCTCCTCCCTCCTTCTAGATGGAAATGTTCCCTGCAGAGGTACTTCCATCTGCAAAAGCAGAAGCCATGCATCCCTGCCTGCCAGAGTGTGCTCCAGTGTGGGAACATCAGAAGCAGACATAAACTGCCATCCAAAATTGCTGTCCCAGGCCGGCCAGACAGGCAAGAGCATGTGTACTACTTACCATCTAGATGTAGTGCTCCTGCCAGAGCGTGCCACTGGTGACTTGTGTGTATGGTGTTAAAAGCCTGAGGTTCAAACATGGAATGAAAAAGCTGGTTTCTAATCCAAAGATGTTACATACTATTTTATATACATTTTGCAACGAGGAATAACTATACAGAACAGGAGTTAGCTGTCTCTTTGCTATGCCTTTCATAAGTTTGCTCCCTCCACTTATCCTCCTTTTTATGGGGCACAGGAGAGCTATCCCTCAGCTTGCCTGCTTTACTTTCCTCCTCTCTTGTCCACAGCTAATTTTATCTCCCCCATGGCTTCAACTTCCATTTTCAACTAGCACTTACACTGTCATATCTGAAGTGTTCCTCTCTGGCCAACACATTATTCTATCCCATCTTACTCCCAGTTTAGTTGTCCCCAGTTCGCTGTGTCAATGACACCAGCGAGGAGCACTCAGGTCTGAACTTCTGTTATACCTTTCTTTATGCTGCCCCCCTGGAATACTTAACCGAAATTAATATGAAATAGCATTCCATTTCCCACCTTTCATTACTTTCTCAAGATCTGCTCCTGCTGTAAGCCTCACCTCTTCCTCCTAAAATGAGACAGACACAACACCTCAGTTGCATGACTCTTGGTAATACTGTCTGCTATTTATTGTACTTGTTCTTTCAAAAAATAACGCTGCAAAAATATCATCACTGTCCCATTATGTCTACTGTTAACCTGCATGACCAAACACTCCCAGCACTACCACCCTTTTCATTGCTCTGATGCTTTCCCATTGTTTTGTGATTTTTATTTTTTTTTTTCACATGTGGTTCAGTACTGATAGGCAATCACTTCTGGGAAAGAAATCTGTCTTATGTGTATATACCGCAACTACATCTGTGAAGGCATTACCATAAAAGTGATAAGAAATAGCACTAAGAGCTAGTTCTCTTGCTTTAATCCATTTATCCTACTGTGCCTTCCAGTAGTCAAAATGAAGATATGTCCATGGGACACAGCAAAGAATCAAATTTACATACCACAATAAGACATGAAATAGTTACAACTGCAATTGCTTAAGGATAATTTAGCCTATTATCCCCTTCTGCGTTACATTGAAGTGTCTGGGCTACTGGTAAGAGCTGATGCATAGGAAAAAAAAGTGTGTTTTATGCAACAAACAGAATGCTTCACTAATTTAGAAGAGTCAAGAAGAAAAAAAGGAATTGCAAATTAAAAAGAGAATGCAGTTGTTCAGGGGATTCGGATACTTGTGATATTTGTACTGGGACCAAAACAATGCTTCTTTTAATAAAGCTGTCATCATCGCATATCGTATAAATGGCCACTTTTCAGCCCGAAGCACCATACAAACAACGAACCCAATCTGGTAGTCATTACTTAGTCCTCATGCTCATTAGCTTTTTATCTAAACCAGTCTGATCTCATCAGATTTTCTCATCTGTTGTTTAGGTAAGGATCTGAATGCATTTTAACAGGGTATATCGGTTAGCTTTGCAAAATAGTTTAATGTCTCGCTAATACTCAGTATAAGCAGCATTACAATACATAGGTTGTTGCTTGTAAAAGATGCGCATATTCCTCTGAAACTGGCTTTTACCTGCTGCCTAAAGGAGAAGTAAGTCCTATGAAAAGCCTTTAAGGTGAAGACTAAAACAGTGTAACTCTTAGGTAGCACATCAATAGTTTAGAAAGCACCTTCATAATCATGGTCTCTCTGATTTCAAAGTTATCATCTGATCTGGAGCACTCACTTCAGGAATGTCACTGCTGTTTAGCAGTGAAGTCCTGTCTGGGTCCAGATAAAATTCAGTGTACAAGTGTCCTTATTGAAACCCATCACCATACCAAATGACTGCTCTGTCTGTCTAATGAGAACCTGAGGTTGAAGACCAGAGGTGAAATGAATATGCTGACAGGACCACCGTTCCAGCTGCAGATGATCTGCTATTTAAATGTATTTGGGACAGACAGATAGTGAGACAGAACAGAGACAACCCCACTGACGTCCATTTTGTACTACTCTGTGGCCACATATTCCCAAACGAGTCCATCAAGCTTGACCTTTCAACGTTCCACAGCTTGGGGGCTAAGTGGGAAAAAAATGACAATGGTATTTTACAACGGGAAAAAAAGAGGGTTTTTTTTGCTAGAATTGCACTATTTATAAATGAAGATCTTTTTGAAAACTGTTTGTGTGGGGTTTTGTCTTTATTATCTTTGAAGTCACAGCTAGCATCCCCAAAGGCGAACATTTTCAGAGAACAAACAGGACAAACTAATGGCTGAAAGTCCTTCTTAAACTTTTCTATGCTGGTATAAATCTGTATACATTTGTATTTGCTTGCTATAAACTCTATTCAGTAATAGTATTCAGGCCATTAACTTCTAAAGTTCATTTTTTCATAGTACCTCTAAGAAAATTTTTTTCTTAATTAATTTGCTCAATGACCTTCTAGCCAGCACCATGCATTCTTATTTATTTTTCCTGTGAACAAACATTAATGGATTTTATTTAATTACAAGGTGAAAAATATCGCTCATTAAACACCAATTGCTAACATCTATGCATTTCCCAAGATGATACTTGCAGTTGAACTTTCAAACATGTTTAATTTAAGGCTAAAGGGTGGCAAGGTTGAACACTGAGTATAACTGATCGTATCACCAAATCCTTGGCCAAAGGGCAATACCAAACAGCCAGAGGAGGAAGGCATCTTCAGCTTCTACCAAGCTGCCCATCCAGTGAAACCAAACTGAACTGCTCTATTGGTCTCTGCACATTTCAACAGGATTTAAGTTATCTCAGTATCTTCTCTGTGTGTTGCCTTCCAACTGACCACTGGAAGTTCTTACTGAATGTATGAAATTTTTAAACGTGTATATTGAGGACAATCAAAATAAGTACACAGTGTACTTTCAACCTAGCTCATCCTTTCATGCTTTCTCTGATACATTGTTTATGTATATCCACTTACATCCTAATACACACACACATCTTAATTCAAAATTTATATCAAAATATTTCTTTAGTTGTTTTACTGAAAACTCTAAACTCTTCCCAGCAAATTACAGTTCATGCATCAGGAAATAAATACAAACATTTGCATTACCTGCTGAAAAGCAGCACAGCACAGCCCTGTAAGGCTTTAAATAAAGATGACACTTTGCTAGCTTAAGTTTCTTCTTACAGACATATAAATCAGGAGGGACTTACTTCACATCATGGAGATTCACCAGAGAGAGAGGTAAATGAGACTTGGTGAATTAAATTATTGAAGAAGACAAAAAGTCAAAACCAGGCTGAAATTATCTGGGGTCTAGAAAGTAACACTGTGCTGGTTCCATTGTGATGATGCTGGCAGGCAACACGCCACAGACCTCCAGAGCTGGATTTTAATATAAGAGCAACGTTATTAGAGAGCTATTTTTTAACAAGACTTCTCATTTATTGGAGAACAAATGCTGCTAATAGTAATATCAGAACCAGATATTCCCAAAAGCAGTTACTGACAGGTCAATTCAGCCACTGAAACAAGATGTGATGCTATTCTACATTTCTTTTTGATATGTAAGAGGAATAAAACTGCTGGTTATAAAAAGAAATTTGGAGTACATTATTATATGCCAATTCTAAATTAAAGTATTCACCGACGTTTGCAGAACCCTTAGAAAAGGCATTTTCAGTCACAGCTTTTGGCTTCAAAAGGGCAACTTCTGCACAGCGAGGGAATCAGCCAAGAAGTCACTAATCACAAGGCTGAAAGATCTGCCTGGGGAAGGAGACTGGAGTGTTTCAGTCAGAGATGCCAATACTTATAGATCCATACCTCAGGTAAGAAGAAAAAACTCGAAGGCAGCGTGCCTGGTCCTCACTTGTCAAGGAGACCAACAGACAGAAAAATTCCTGCGGGAACAACAGAGCTCACGTGGAGATGAAGAAAGCACCAAAGAGAAGCCCTACCTTACAGCTCAGGAACGGCCAAGCAGCAGAGCAGAGAAGGCAGCAAGGGGCAGCTACAAAAGCCCGGCCAAGGGAGCTGCTTCAGAAGATACTAAAACAAGCAACAAAAAGATTCGTTGCCTACATGAAGAGATAACCTGCAAAGAAGTGGAGCTGCTACACAGTGAGGCTGGAGTACAGATTAAAGACAGGAGGTAACTCCAAATTACATGAATACTTGCTCTAATTCTCATCGAAGTCAATGATGATAACCACACAGAAACCATCACAGTTGAGATATGTGTCTATCTCAAGAAACAAAATGTCTGAAAATGAGGAAGTAAGTAATTTCCATCCAGACTAGTGAAAGAACTGGCATATGAAATTTCACGTGGGGTAGCAAGTTTAAATAAATGAAGCAAGACAAGAACAATATCATGCAATCAGAAATAATAAATGTCAAATCTATACTTAAAGAGGAAAAAAATTATCAGAGCAACTAAAAGTCCTTTCTTCTACGTTCACTGACAGCAAAGCTTTAGAATAATTTTTAAGGAAAGAATAATCAAAGCTAGCAAAGCTAAGAGAATTTGGGGGAAAATACCACACGGGTTTAACACAGGTAAGGCACACTAATCTGACATCTTTCTTAGAGAAGAAAACTCACTTTCCAGAGAAAGGAAATTAAATTGATCTCAGCTGTCTGATTTTGGTAAAGCTTTAATGTCATGTCACCTGGGAAGTTATTAGTTAAATTGGAGAAGATGGGGGATTAACACAAAAATTGTAAATTGGCCTGAAACTGCTAGAGGTAGGACAGTAACAGCAACATTACGTGGAGAACAGCAGGCTGGAAGGAAGTTATTAGCATCACTGCTGAGGGACTGGTCTTGAGAGCCAGTTAATATTTCACCAAGCATACTGGCACACAAATAACGATGGTCCTGTTAAAATTTTACTTACGACAAGAAGCTAAACGACATCTTTATACAGAGAGAAGTGGGACAGTGAAAAAAAAAAACGGGCAAAAAACGGATGGCACCTGGACTGGAGTACCAGAGACAGGCTGCAGTTCAGTAGTACAGAGTGTGTATCATGTATTTGGAGACAAAACAAAAAATAGCCTTGGGAAACTACAGGGGTGCATCACAAAATGAAACACTGTGATGTGGCTATAAAAAAAAAAAAAAAAGAGAAGAAAATGCAATCCAGGAAGGTATTATGTTAGAATTTCCCTACAAGATAGGATGCAATTACCAGTGTTTTGCAAAGCCCTGCCAAGACCCTCTCTGATGTAGTGTGTATGAACCTGGACACTTAAGTTCCCCAAACTGAAACAGAAACAAATACAGAAAAGAAACATCAGGGTGATTGTGAGAATGATGCTCCTGTCTTGCAAGGAGAGGCTAAAAGGGTTTGATATGTCTGGAAACGGAAAGCTACAAAGGACGGCTCTCTTATCATTAGAAAATAGAGATGTTTTCTCCCTATAAAGTCTGCAGGGCAAGAAAATACCAGGGAGCAGAGCTTTTAGTACTAATGGAAACTTCAGCAAAGACAAGACAGAAAAAAATACTCATCCACTCAGCCTGGCAATGACAAAGTTTTTAAAGAGGAGAAGATAGGCCAGCCTTTTCACTGGAGTAATGCAGATCATCTGGCTAATGTCAATGCAGTTTAATAATGTTTTCAACTGGCCAATACAGTTGCCTGCAATTTATGTGACTACAACAGAGAAATAAATCCTGTGTCCTGTGAAAAAAACATAAGCATTTCACATGTGAACCTGGAATAAGGCAGTATGATACCTCCTGCATCTCCCCTCTCCCACGGGTGATCACACATTAATTTTCTTGCAAACCTTCAATTAGAGGAGTGAACCAACAGGCAATTATCTTAATGAAACCTCGAATTAAATGCAAATTAAATTCAAGACCACTGAAAAAGTGATCTTTGACTAGGAGTAGATAATGAATTGGGTTTTGTATTACGCAGTTGTTAACCAGGTTTAGGTAGTTCTGGGATATCAAAGAAAAGATAAATTGGCTTCAGCAATGACTAATGTAAAGCTATTAAGATAAACTCTGGGCTTTTACAGCTTATTACAAAATATAATTAGAAAAAAGAAAAGAAAAAAAAAACCCAAACAAACAAACAACAAACCTGTTCTTAGTAATTGCCTCTAGTTGAAAAATGCTTCTTTTTTTCCAGTCTGCGCTGTTTGCAACCCTGGGTGCGAACAGCTTCAGTTTAGGAGCCAAGCAAGGCTGGCATGGGAAGACCGGTGGAAGCATCATACAAGTGGCCCATTTTGGTTTCCACACAAGCCATTAAGAGTTTTAATCAATTGAATTTAATGGAAAGAGGAAAAAGCTGTTATTTAACAGAAGAATTTATCTCCTACCAAATTAGGAAAGATAGGTTACTTTTCATGATTTACTTACCCTTATACACACCTAATACAACAATAAAAGCTAGCAACAGTTTTACATGGTAAAATTGAAAAGCAGAGGTCTTCCCTAAGCAAAGTTTAACTATTTACACACTGCAAGTTATACAACATAATTAAATATTTTTTTCCCCACAAAATTTGATGGAGGGACAGTACCATACCTGAAGCTGCAATTTAAACTGAGGAAACATAAAGCACGGACCTCTGACAATACTTTCACTTTAAATAGAATTATGTTACCTCAGGTTATTCTGGCCTCTCCTGGTTCTGCTGTAATTCATTCCTGGGAAGCATACTCCTTTTCCTCAGATGCTTGCAGTACAATTCAGAGAACATTTTACATTCATGTGACTTTGAGAAATGCTCCAAACTTTTGTATTTTTCCCATTTGCAACACACAAAACCTTTTTTAAAAAAACAAATGTTCCTTATTTCACCATTTAAAAGATGCTTCAACACTGTTGCAAATGTTATTGGACACATTTCAGGGAAGCATGTGGAGACTGATTGTTCCCTTCATTATTAACTCCGTTGATAAACATTGGTTCGAGCCAAAAAATTATCTTTTTGTTTACAGAGTCAAACTTCATCTGTTACCCAGTCTGCAAATTAGACCACAATCTAGCAAAAATATGCAGACTTCTGGTATATGAAAGGATTGACTATTCTATAGGGAGGCCACTTTGTAGGGCTTTACATACGACTTGGATCAAAGGTCTCACCTTCACTGAATAGACAGAAAAAAGGGAAATATGGTGTAAATTAATACTGCTTTCTGAAAAAGCAGAGCCGATTCCAGGTGTCTTAAACGTGAATTGGAATTTGCCTTTATTTAATTAAATTATGAGAGTTAGGCCAGAGACATTTGGTTAGAGTAACACAGTAGTCAGAAAAACACTAGGTGGAAGACAGGACATAAAACTGGTGTTTGCATCTGCTGTCACACAATATGCCACAGATTTCTGGGCACGTTCCAGAAGCGAAGAGCTGCCATAAACTCCTCGAGGCTGGGCAGCGCAGCCACCAGGCAGCGGCAAGCAGCCGGGGCGCATGTCCTAGCACTCACCAAGTACTGATCGCTGGTTGAGGCAGAGACGATTTACTGTGGATTAAGGGGAGAAAGAAGAAATAAGCCATGTAGAGCCTGGATCCGTATCCAAACTTCTCACAATTGAGTTTCAAGTGCAGCCTTTTGACATGGGGTGCTGCGAGATTTACTGACTGATGCTGTTCTGCACAGCTGGACATGAAGATGAACTCCTTAACATCATCAGGAACCAAAAGAAAAGAGTTCCAACCTCAGTTTTAAATATCGTACCATCTCAAAAATCAATATCTGTCAGGCACTAATTATTCTTTTAATTTGATTACAAATTAATTTTCATTCAGGTGCATAGTAATCAGGTGTACAGGATCAGCAGTGTGAGGACTGCAGTCTAACAGGTGGTGTGACCTGTTAGGAAGAATTTAGTTTTTTTATAAAGCTATAGCATATAGACTAAAAGAAACCTGTCTAAAATGAACATTTTACTCCAAAACAAGTAAATATTTTAGTGTTATCTGAAGGACTTAAGAAATCACCTGTGTGCCTTCCCTTGCTAAGCTTTCAGGTGCCATGGTATGCTACATTATTATGACAGGGTGAGAACAACGAAATGAAGTTAAAAAATATTTATTCTTCCTCTAGCTGGGATTAATTTCTGAGATTAGCATGCAGATATGACCCAAACACAACTTGCGCTTACAATTTCCTATGTGATAAGTAACTACACTGAAAATGGTGTTTGCATACAACTCCTGAGAGGATACTTCTTATGCAAAAATGGAGACGTGAGAATGTTGATGAAAATCTGCGAGTCATTTATCAAACACTACTTGAAATGAATATTAAGAAAAACCTCTTTTATATGCAAATGTTTAATCCGATTGAGTTTAATCATTACTTTTCTTCCTCAGGACTGATGAGTTGTGTACGTACTGTGCACTGTAAGATGCAATCTTCCATATCTCATTCTCAAAAAAACCAGTTGTTTTGTCAATGGTTGCTCTGGGAACACGCAGAATAGAAAATTAATCTTATTATTTTACTCACCTGTGAGACTATCCATAAAGCCTATTTTGTCTGCCCACCTGCTGATCACTCCAGTAATATCTGGTTAACACGGACCAAGTACTTCCATTCTCTCAACAAGACAAACTCGAAGTATAATTGATTTCTCCGATGGATTTTCTAATGAATATCTATTGCTACTCCAGTTGCTAAAGTACTCACTGATGTTTGTGTTCCAACAAATATAAATCTGTTTATTTACTACCCAACATTACAACCAGCTACTACTGGGGAAAAGCAACATGAAAAAAACCCCATCAATGCCCATGCATTTAGAGACGTTATGCTCCAAACTGGCAGCCTAGTGGGAATGCTGACTCACAGATCCTCTCTGTGACTAGCCAGAGGAGCAAAATCCTCCATCCTCTAGCAAGCATTAACAAGATCTGAGCCCTATTAAAAAGCAACATGATTACATTCTGTAAATCAGACTAATTAAACTACACACTGAAACAAAACAGAATTTAAAGCGCTGGTTTGTTGTATGGTAGTTTTATCAAAAATATGCATTTCATTAACAAAAATTAATATCCCTGGACCTGACACAGGATATAGTCTTATATCAAAACCTGGATTTAAGATTTGAATTTAAAGCTAGGATTTAAATTCTCAAAGAGGACATCACATACAAGATGGATAAAAATTTGGCATGCATGTTTTGATCCAGGTCTGGATCCCTAGTTGCAAAGGAGTAATTCCTTAGTAACTGGATTAATAGCAGCAAAGATTGTATCACCTAGCTGTCAGAACTTGGACTTAGTGACCACTAAGCATTCCCACCAAACCCAGAACAAACTGAAGTGCCTCAGGGAAAGTCTGGCCACTGCAGCTGCATTACCTGAAAGCATGGACCAAGGAGCACAGGCCTTCTTATATCCCAAAGACTGAGTGAAAAACTCCATGTATTAAATAGAACACTGTATAACGGCATTAAAAAATGTATATTAATTATTTTCACCAGTTAAATACATAATAAGATATTATAAAAGTAGCATATGAACAGGTCTTCATTACTTTTCAAAATCTTGCTTAGAAGAGACTGCTAAACCTTACTGTTTTTCAGCATTAATCTTTTTACGCTGACTCTTCAGAACAAGAATTAAAGTATCTCTATGCCTGGTAGTTAATTAGAAAGTTCATGAACCTTATAATGTCACTCAAAAAAGGAAAAATTCTCATCTTTACTTAGTAAAGTAATAATTTAAAACTCAAAGTCATAATTGAAAACTAACTTATAAGAGCATAAAGCACACCTAAACTTAACAGGTGTTGGAATAAATTGTTGAACGTAGACTGACCAGCAGAGCTGACAGATACTATTTGGTTTAGCATTTCTAATTGACGAAGTTCATACTAATTAATAATAATTGTCCAGTTCTCAAACTCCTGCAGAATGGTCTGGATAAAATCTTCCTGACTATCTGAAAGACATCTACATTTTTATTTAGCGTGGCACAAAACATTTTCTACATGATTTTATATTAAACCATTTTCATCAAGTAAAAATTAATTTTATGATTTTTATTAATGAATCTAAAATATTATTATAAAGTGTTTAAAAAAAATCCAGAAACAAATTTTTGTTTCAGGAACAAGACTGTTCAGTGACAAAACTGTAATTATATACAAAGTCATTAAGGAAATACAAAACTTAAAGGTAAGGTTAAGAGAAGTTGAACATTTCACAGCGGTTACATCTTGTATCGAGCAGAGGTGTACTACTGGAAGGACCCCACTGATTTCAAACACCGGACCAGCAGGCAGCACTCAGGGAAGGCCCTTCCCATCCATCCCACCAGAAGTCACAAGAAACACAAATGAAATCACAGCAAAGCTGACCTAACCAACAAAGGGCAGCGGACTCACAAAAAAATCTTTCCTGATGAAACCCATGGCAAAAACCCTTGTCATCAATGAAATCCAAGCAGATATCAAACCTTTTTACCTGAAACCTATAATGCCAGGATTGGACAAAGCTTTGCTAGTGAAAGAAGGAGATACACCTATCGAAGTGCAAATCAGATGAGTGCTCTGAAACATGCAACTCAAAACTGTTCAGATAAAATTTTTCAAATTTTGCAGAAATTCTCAAGCCATCCATCTCTGCTATCACTACAAAAATTGAAGTTTGCATACTATATTTATTCTTCAATAGTAACTCATGTGGAGAAAAACTTGTTTTTATAACGCACAATGGTTATAACCTTAAGGAAAAAACACAACGGTAACCTACCAACTAAAAAATCATAATCACCCAAGTACCAAATTAAAACAAAACATTAAAACTGGTTGTTCTATTGCTTTGACAACAGCATGTGCATGTGGTTCAATAATAGAGCCAAATTAATTCTCCATTAAAACACAAATAACTATTTTAAGCCTGCTTTTTAAATTATTAAAGTGTAGCCAACATCTGTTTAATGGGAAACCACAAATGAGCTTCATCCCTTTTAAAATTAATATGTGACTTTAACAAACGTATACACTGTATTTGCCATCAAAATATAATCGATGCTGGGTAAATTTTATTAAGTGCACTAATATTTAATTATCTTTGGTTCTGAGCTGGAACTCCAAAGTCAATCTGGAACATCTGAGACCCCGCCATGCACCACATCTGTCAGTGAATACGAGAGCTCACAAAATGCTCCCTTCATAAAACGATACAATTTTCCTGCAGTTACAATATGAGAAACAGCTGACTCAAAAATAATATAAATTATAGACGGATTAAAAGCCCTCATAACTTTTAATTAAGCAATAAATCACAACAGACTACACAGGGCTGCTGATTTATGCACTTCTCAAGTGAGAAGCAGTAAATAAAATTAGACAGAACAGAATATACATCTTATTGGAGAAGAATAATCTATCCTTTGGCGTTTCATTCATACATAAAAATCCACTCATCTTTAGTTTTTCTACCGGTGGCTAATAGCCTACAACGCACTTATTTATAACACAAAGATGTGTCACGATCTATAGGTAATGAGGAAGGATTAGCTGAACTTGTGCAAACTCATATTTGCAACTCTGTTTTTAGTGTCCTTGCTAAAACTGGGACTTCAGGAGGCAGGGAAAGCCCCAGACAACTGTACAGTGGAGACAGCTTTAATTTCTGCTTTCTTTCCCCAAACACACCTGCATGTGACTGGAATGAATTTCAACTTCTGGAAAACTGCCCTTGCAAACAGCAGACCTCCCTGACACAGGGGTCATATTTGACAACCACTCAGAAAGCTGTAATTGGGCCTTGAAAACGGAAACCTCAAAGTGTTTTATATTCCAGCTAGCAATCTGGTAATGCTGATGATCCTGATGCTGTCACCTAAAAAAGATGCAAAATTCATGTATTCAACTTGTGGTTCAAATGCATACATTTAACTGATGCCAAGCCCAGCACAATCCTTCCAGTCACGTGAGGAAAGATCAAGAGGAATACAGAAGGTCATTTGCACTTTTATTCTGATGGCTTGGAGGAGGAAACCAATTAAACAACATAAAAAGAAAATAAAATCCATTCCTGAATCTATCAATCAGCTACAGTGCATAAAACAAAGCCAATCGAACAAATGATATGGGTATAATTTCTGGGAAACAGCCACAAGAAATGTCCGCACCAGAAAAAATATTAACACTTGCTAAGTATTCATCAATGATAACTGCAGTAGACGGAACAACACAGTGTAATTAAATACTTTAAAAAGGCAAGACCAGGGTTATTCTAAGGACCATGATACAAGAGGTGCCTGAGCGTTCCTGGGCTTCTTTGTAGCTCTGACAGATTAATTCACACAGCTTACATCTTCATGTCCATTCTCCCTGTTTGAGCAGCTACTTCATTTCCAGTTATTCTCTCTTATTCATGAAGGAGAGTCAGAAAGTAGGAATTTTCTGCTCTGAATGCTCAGGATATGTTCACAGCATGCAGGTGAGTCAGACCATGTTTAACAAACTCTTCCTCTTAGGATAAAGCCATCCACCGGAACGCGGTCAACTTTAAACTGAGGACACACAGAATCTGCTATATATTTATGAGAAAATTCAGTCCTTCTAAAAGACATTGCTGTCCACTGGAAAAATGAAAAAAGTGACCAAAATCTTCATTAATAACCAAGCTAGAGCTGCATACCTAGCAGAGCGAATGCAGAAGACCTCCATATAGAGGCCTGCATAAGACACATTCAGACTTCGTTTTTTTGCTGACCGAAGGATATATGAGAGAGTCTGCCCTGCGGAGAGAAAACTCATTTCTTTACTGCAGTCTTCCCAACCTCAGAGCTCGGGGCAGACTGCCATGACATTCTTTCTTAAAGCTTCTTCCTAGGACAGCCTCATGCTGGTTTCTGGCAGTAGTAGATGCTAAATCAGGCCAATGCCAGTTACCTAATTTACCAACTCAACCTAACCCAACTCAACCCAACCCAACTTTATTTCAGGTTGGATGTTCTGCACTGTGATTCAGATTGCACACACGAGCTCCCCAGATTGGACAGATCTGGGCTGCCTTCTGCTTAACACACTCATGTTCAACACCTTGCCAGTATCTTGTTGCATTCACACTTTTGAAAGTTTTGAAGTCATTATGTGGCAGGTTCTATAGAACTGTAAATTTCTGTCATTAATTTTATTATTTGATGTAGAATCTATTTCAAAAGAAATTTCCACATTTGTGTCTTGTATTACAGCAAACATTGTTTTGTAATCACCAAGATAATATTTTGGAAACTAATTTTGTATAGAAAGGAATTGTAAAAGAGAGTACAGAGAAGCAAAATGTGTCAAAATCTTCATTTAACTTGCCAAAAGCAAGAAAAGGGATACTTCTGTATAATTCACTCTTTCTGAAGACTAAGTCACATGTGATAAAATGCATGATTTCAAATAGCTCTATTTCACATCTTCTACTATATGAAAAGGTGAAGACGTTCTAACATTTTTATTCTGAATATTCTCAGGGTTGTTCAGAAGCTAGATCCTTACTTTAAGTGTTATGCAGCATTTCCCCTTCCTTAACGATTGTGAACCTATAACTGAGAACAAATTACACCGCAAGACTTTGCAGAAAAGAAATAGAAAACTTTCTAAAAGGAGGAAGGAAGGGAAAAAAACCCCAAGATTAAATCTGCTGCTAAGGAATAACCAAGGCATCAATCCTTTGTGTTCTCCTGCTCCTAAGACAAAAGACAAGCAAGAGTAAGTTCAGTCTCAGTGTTAGACGCTGTCACACTGATTTATGACACACAGTGTATGCTGGTCCTCCAACATGACATATTGTCCATGAGAGATTCAGCACAAACAAAACTTCTTTCCTTAAAAAATATTGCCCAAACCAATTTAACTTCAGTTCCTTAGGTGAAATGCTAATACTTTCTCCACTGGGCCACCTGACCTTCTACGGCTGATTTTCTGTTTACTTCCATCTCCTCTGCAGAGAAATAAACAGGGCAAAGCACTTCTGGTGTGACTCCTGTCTTTCACTATATGCAGTATGCTATCATATTAAACAATAAATATTTTTTTTCACCAACAAACAAACATAGGAACTGTGTTTGAAACAGAAATAATTACGGGTAAATTTTCAGTTCCAGAGATGCGAACATATCACTTCCTTTTACAGCAATAAGTCCTGCTTTGATAGATAGTTGACAAAGAACTTGGTAGGGGCTGCAGTAGGCAGAACAATGTAGTTTAATCAGTTAGCACAAGGCTGCTCATTTTTGTGGATTCAGAGTAATTCTGAGGAGGAGACTGGCACTGTAAGATACTTAATTTCACAAAGTGCAAATGTACTCTTGCAATTACAGAAAATAGCATTACACCCTATATCAAGATTCATTATTATTAAAGAGAAGTTTAGAGGAGCTACGTAGAAAAAAAAAAAAGCCATATATATATAAAACACTTTTGAGGAAGTTAAACTGCTCCATTTTTGCAAGGCTAAAGCTTTTCATGAGTGGCAACTGTGAAAATATGTTTATATAACTCTTTATTCCACAGAAAACCTGCAGGAGAAATTAAAATCAAGTGTGGATAGCTATTGAAGCTGAATACAAAACTAATGTATGCTGGGAGTTAAGACGTAGATGCTACAGGGTTATTATCCTGAAGGACAATGTGGGAAATGGCTGTATTTTCCTTAGGAAGCGAAGCAGTACCCACCCACATGACGGACTCTCCAGACACTCACCTCGGGAAGACGAGATAGTGCTCAGGCTACACAGATTTGGCTTGCTACTTCTGCTCATTTAATGAACTAAATTATTGTCTAGTATCAAAACTTTCAGTCACAGCAAGAAACGTGTAAGGAAACCAGGAGGTTCTCACTATTTTTTGACACTGAAAATTCTCCCACATTAGTGTGGCAGGCAAAAAAACTTGTCATTTTTATGATACTGTAAAACCACACTAGAATGAGAAGACAAATGTTTTCTATGCTGTAATTCTTTCTTTTAAGGCAGAGTGAGAGGAAATCAGACCTTCTGAAAGTAAAACCGAGATTAAGGATAGCATTTTTGTTTGAGAAGTTAAGTTGCACGTGAGGCAAATGAGTGTTGATAGACAGAGCCAGAGGAAAATATAGGTCAGCCATGTCCTTGCATGCCACAGAAAGGGATCTTACAGAGCCGATGCTATTGATACCGCAGCACAGGACTGGGCGCAGAAATAAACTACCGAAATCCATGAGAGGAAGACGTTTTGAGTGCCTTAGAAAAGTTTAGTGAGTTTTCTGACAATTAAAAATCTGTATTATAAGAGAAGTGATTTAAGCAGGAGCTTTTTATAGCTAATACATTATTACTTACATTCTCGAAGACCAATTTCTGAAGCTGAAAGTTAAGGGTTACACATGCAACTCGCCATCCAGGGACTGGATGTGAGCTAATTCAGTGATAGCAATGAAAGATACTGTGTTCAAACTTAACATCTAATGCAAGAGCCTAACACTTCTGAAAACACTTCATACGACACACATATGTATGTATAAAAGATATATTTATGCAAAGGAAGTGTACAAGCACATACTACACCAAAACAAAGCATGACAATAAACTCTTTTATACTCAGTCAAAATTAGTATCACAAACACTATTTCAGTAATTCACAGTCAGGGGACAAAGATAAATAAAAGAGGTTGCAAATGTTTTGTGTCAGCAAGTAAGGACAAGTACATAACTTGAAGGAAGGAAAACAGGTGAAATACAGCAGTAGTTTTATGCTGCTTATTCAGAAACGTTATTGTACACAAAAATATTGCTCTGAGAACCGTTACCTACCTAAAAAAAGTGGATCTTGTTTCATTACAGTGCCCTGTGATAAGCCACGTTGCTCTTCCTTAGGCAGAGCTCCTCTGACACAGTCTAAGGGGATTTTTGGATCCCGGAAACTTAGCTTGCCAAATGTGAGCCAAAAACTGCCTAGAGAAACAGCTACTGAATGCAAGTCAAACTTTTTTCTGCATAGTACTGTGTTGGTTTTCTTTGCAATTTTTTGAGGAATTGAAGTGTGAAAAGCCCTGGAAACATCTTAACAAAAGGCTGTTCCTGGACAGACCTTTCCTAATGTTATGGATTAGAAAAGGGGAAAGATCTTTCACACACACACACACACACACGCACACACCCCCCTCCACCTCTAGACCAAGCCCAGCTTTGCCTCACAAGAGGTAGTGACTTCTACAGTTAACAGCAGTCTCCAAGATGATCCAGTCTTGTACATTCTAATGGTGAGGGTTTAAAGCCTATAATTTTTTTGTAAGATTTTCACTTTTGAAAAGAAATTTGACGCATTTTTTGCTGATCAAAAAGATGTGTTTTCTCTTCAGTGCAAGAAGGACTAAACCAGTCATTTTCTATGAAAAGGTTACCAGAAGTTCATACATCTTCACACCTGCTCTGAGAGATCTGATCTGTAAATGTACCACTGCCCTCCTTTTCCCTTCCGTTAAAGTTCTGTATGCAATTTCAGGAAAAGTACTTGCAATTGTAATGTGCAAGGTGTCTCTATTTCTCATATTCTAGACTGAACACCAGAAAATGTCATTAAGAATAAAATACTCATTTTACAGAAAGCAGTAAGTTTAAATTTCAAATACATTACATTTTTTTCCTGCTATACCTGCAGTTACAAATGCTCCCAATCCTTTAAAGATGTTTGCTTAAATATATACAGTATATATAAAGGGAATAAATGACTTGCTATGATATTCGTCCTTTAGTAGGACTGGGTAAAAGAAGGGGAGGAAGGAGAAGGAGGGAAAATCTTGACAAGAATATATATTAGAGCAATCGATGAAAAATAACCCTTGGAATTCATGAGTCTTTAAAATAAGATGCATTTTCCTGTAGTAATCCTAAAAACCTATAAAAGAATATTCAAGCAATAAGCCCCCCATAACTCATATTTAACCTTTCATCATGTAGAACTACATATTAAATAGCTTAGCAACTGCATGCTGTGTAAATGCATTCAAATAAGAGCAGAAATAGAAAAATGTAAATGCTACACCTCTTTTAACATGCATTGCACAGCAAAGAACATCTGCCAGCTGACCCCATAATCCAATCGGCTGTTCAGAAGCAATCATATCCTTAGATAAGAGCTGCACAGCTTCTACATGATTTGCCCATTTTCTTTAAGAGATGGAGGAAAATGTAGTTAGCCAACTCTTCAATAATTTTCAAACACTTAGAGGTAGAAGACGAAAGTAATTCAACATATTACATGGCTCTGCATTAAAGTACTGTCATCTCTTCTCCCAAATATTGTAATTCATCTTTTAATTTCACAGGGCAACAACACAGAGGAAGTTTAAGGCTGAAGTGACTATATCAGATCTAGTGATCATATCAGAATACCAAGTGTAAACAGTCCAGCAAACTGTTTATCACTTCTATTAGAAAATAACAAAACCTGGAATAAAATCTGGAAGCGTTCAACCTAGTCCACGACTGTAATGAGAAGAATAAATACATAAAAACTGAAATAATTCTTCTAACTCTGAGTTTACTTCTCACATCTACTGCAAAAGGAGTGGACTGCTTGAGAGGCTCTACAGGCGGGGGGAATGAAGACATCCAAAAGAATGACTTCCAGATACTCCAGAAGAGCCAATACCTCTGTAGAATTAGGAGCATAAAACCCATGGAATATCATGCAGTAATAAGACGTGCCATTATCTCTGTATAAAACTAAACTTCTACTAAAAAGTTCTGTCCTAAATACACAAGTAAGCTGCACTGCACTGATGGAACTGACTCCAGGAGGGTAGTCTTTTATGAAACAGTTTATGTGACTCAAATAATTACTTACATTCATTAGATAAATTGTTTTGATCATGCAAATTGCCCCGCTCTCCAAAGCAGTAGCTTTGCTAAAGTACTGGCACGGCCCCAGACATGGTGGGAAACGCTAAGAGAGAATTGCGGGAATAGTGTTTCAAGTAACTCTCTCTGTAGTTAAATTTATGTCAAATATCTGAAAGGCATTTAAAAAAAAAGACATACAGGGGTCTGCCAAGAAGCCTAGATAACACCCTGCACAAAAAGAGGGTGAAAAGATTTTTTGGCTTAATGAGAAAAAGACACAAACTGACTGAGGACTTTAATTATAAGAGACTGGAAAATGAAGGGTTCTCCAAAGTAATTCATTAAGCAATAACAGGACCCAAGCTCAGAAGCAATAATTAAAAAAACCAAACAACCAAAACTAAAACTTCTGGAGGAAATAATAAGGGAAACCTACTGGCACCTGGAGGAGTTTATTATTGCTTCTAAGTTATCTAACATCTTTACCAACTGCATAAAACACAATATAACACAGTAGCCAGTGAAAGACAGAGCAAATCTCAGCACCAAGGTGATTTAGCTTTCCCATGTCTGATATCAAACACAAGCAAGTATTTTACCGCAGGTATTTAATCCAGATCATATAATAATGATTAGGATGTCACATATTTATACATAAAGAATCTATAGAGCTTTGCTTTAGGATTTAAACACTGCCCAGACCAGAGGAAACAGAAGACAATCCACCTTGCAGTGGATTAATGGTATGTGTCCAGCTTAGCTAAACAGCAGCGCAATCAACTAATTCAGTTTACCATCTGGGTGGGCAACTTGAGCGTGCTGCAATATCCCTAAGGACCTTGGTGTAGCTACATCGATGCTGGAAGTCAAAGTCCAGTGGGTGCAGAGCAAAACTCCTTCCAAACTGCGCAAAGGACTGAGAAGCATTCAGGGAGGCAATGAACAGAATCATGCATGTGATGCGTGTATGTGTGCATATCTAAGTGTACATATATATACATATGTATATACACACACTTTCCTTATTAGTACCACAATTTCTTCTTACCCTGAAAGCTCTGAAATATACAGAATCTGATCCAATCCTATAAAGCTAAATTGGAAAAAGTTAATCTATTTGTGCACTAAAGCAGCTAGAAATAGCTTCTTTTTCTACCCTAAAAATAGCCACAAACCCACAGGCTAAGACACAAAAAAACCTCAAAAACCCAACCAAACAGAAAACCAGCCCGAAAACCAAAAAGTCACCAACCAAAAGAAACAGACCTTAATGAAATTCTAAGGTGTCACTACTACAGCCCTCTAATGAATTCAATAGGTTTTTGATCAAGATGTGTGTTCCCAGTAAAGAGGCAAAAAAGCAGCAGTCACATTTATATTAATACCAGCTGTGGCACTTCACAAGCACTGGGCACCAATAAACCGTACAAAGACATAATTTCCAAGTTTAAACAATTTCTTTCCTTTAGTATCTTCTGAAAGGCTTTTGAAATTAGCAAATCTAATGTGTGTGGGAATAGGCAACACTTTATAGCAATAGGTTTACTTTTAATGGAAGTAGTCTGCTGTATCTGTGGGTAACAAACCCCACTATCTTTTCATTACAAAGGAGCTTATTGTTACCGTACAATTTACTGTGGGATTTCATTTTGCCTCTTTGGTGATCTGTCTGATCTATTAAGAAAAGCACTGAGGTATGGACAACCTACACTTTATTGCAGTTTTATATTTTTGTAGTCCCTGCTGCTTCTGTTAGACTACTGCCTATGAATTTCAAATAGTAATAAGGAAAAACAACAACAACAAAAAAGTATTTACCAAGTTTCTCACAGGAAAAAAAACAAACTGTGAAGAAAATGAAGCAAGTTCAGAATCAGGTGTTAAAAAGTGGTGCTGTATCCTCAGACAGGACTGCTGCAGCAACAGTTGCACAGAAAAACAATGGGATCCACCAGCTCCAGCACCTACAAGCCACTACACAAATAAATCTTTGTATGAACACTGTTAAAGTCCTTCTACACATACCACACATATATTTTTATATATATATTCATAATGTATATACGAAGTCCTTTACCATGACTGTTTCTGTCCTATTAATTAATTTTCATGGTTGAGTCTGAAATAAAGGACAGGCAAAACTAAACTACTTCATCAGTGTTAATTAGTGTTGAGAACTAATCAGCAAATGTAGGCAATCACTATTAGTTTTGCAGAAATGCATACAGCATTAAGTAGCATTTAAAAAAAAGCTGATCTTTTTTTAAGAGTACCAATTTAGAGATTACTTTCCTCTGATGGGATACTTCAATACTGAATATAGGGAGATTAATGTTCAAGTGAAATTGTATTGTGTCAAAGGGAAATGTTGCTAAAAATAGCAATATATATTTAACGATTGTTTCTGCAGCAACCATAGTCTCATAGAGAATTAAAAAGTTTTAAAATAACCATGACATCTGACCTCTCTGACGCCTACACACTGTCCAGGTAGGATTATTTGTCCATGGCTTCCTGTGCTCTGAGAGATAAAAATTTCTTTATATAAGGAATATGGTGTTTCAGGTCAAAACCTGCTGTTACATGAGCATCTCCTCCTCAATCCTCAAGAAATTTGGGGATTGCCTACAATCTGACACAAGGTGCGGTCCCAGAGATAACTCATATTTTTAATTTCTTCACCAGCACGGTACCTTTTGATCACAATTAAAAGTACAGTAAGCACAGAGAGATTTCTGTTGGCTCGTTAACGCCGCTCACCTGATTCTTGAGATCCAGCTTTGGGCAGGGACGACCTCCATTGTAAGGCTTCTCCTTAAGCCATTTGGATCGGACTTTCACCCCCGGTCCACAAGAAGAGCTGCAAGGGGACCAACTGGACCAATCGCTTAATTTGCAATCAAACGGGCAAGGGACTGTGCAAGTTTCTTCAATGTAACCTAAACCAAAAATTTAAGAAAGGTTTTAACCACCGCAACTAATGAACCCCGATCCTCTGATGTCTCACTGCAATCTGTGTAACCAACACAAAATGAGAATTTCTTAAAGAGAAGACATTTGGCAGCCTTCCCAACATGAGATTATGGTACTATTTGTAAAGAACATCAGTGATGAAAACTAATTTCTACTTGGTTTAGTTCAATGAAGGCTGCAATAAAACTGACTGATGGGAAGGACACACACTGGCAAAAGTAGCAGCACTTAGTGACATGGTTTAGTGATGGACTTTGCAGTTCTGGGTTAATGGTTGGACTTCATGATCTCAAAGGTCTTTTCCAACCTAAATGATTCTATGATTCTATATGATTCTATGAAGCTGGTGGCCACCAACAGGTGGTGATTATCTTCCCTATGAGGTTGTTGCCATAATAAATTCTGGAGAACTGAGTGTATGGACCAATGTTGAAATCCTTTAGTATTATGCTAGCCATCTCCAGAGCTGGCACAGGCTCTCTACCCAGCAGACAGAACCAGAGGACGGCGGAGGCACCAGATCCCTGGTCTCGAAAGCTCCCACAATACATGAGGGACGTGCCTGCAGCCTGCTAGCTGGAGCAGTGTGGGATTCATTCCTGGGGGAAGCAGATGAAACGTGCTTCCCACTTCTTTCTGGTAGTTCTCTTTATCCATCTCTCCAACCGTTTTGCCTGTTCTGGGTTTCATAGATGCTGTTTTAAAGCTTTGCTTTCACCTTAACCTGGCTTGACATAAAAATCCTCCCAAGATCTTCACCTTTGAAAATCAGAATACCAGATATCTGCAGGACCAACACCTTGCTGAATTCAAACCCAACAGGGTTTCTCAGGCAAAACCCGAGGTTCCTCCATAGAGGCACAACCCCACAGCTGGTTTAGGAGCTGACATATGGGAAGAAAGATTTTGCAGAGTCCAGCACTGGCTGTGGAGCTCCTGGTCTGCAGAAAGGCAGTGGAGGGTGGCCAAACCCTCGGGGTCTCGAGGGAATTACTGGCACCAATCTCAGATCAGCAGTGTGGAATAGCTCCTGCACTTTCCTGCTCACCATGCTGCATTCATTCTCCTTGAATTTCTATTATCTGCTTGTCATGTCTGTATGTACTATGTTAATTTAAACAAAAAAGAGATTTCATGTTAGACCCTGGAAGTTAATGGCTGCCTAGACCAGTCTTTATTACAGGCAGCTTCGACCTTCTGACAGCTCTGGCAATGATGGTCATGGAAATAACTAAATCTCACCCCTACCTTATTTCTGATGTTTCTCATTTTTATGCCCCTTCTGTTTAGTTTTCATCACACTAACACTCCCTTTATATTCCTTACCTACAGAATACCAGATTAGCTCATTCAATTACTCTTTTATGAAGGGTTTCCCCACTCTATCAAAGTGACAGTCACTGCAGCAAGCAGAAAATAAAAACAAACAAAATCCAGAAAAACCCAACCCAGAAGAGCAGCTGCCCTCTAAAACCCCCAGATAACAGCCCCAAACAACCAGGAAACACCGAGGATGAGGTGCAGAGATTATTCTGGCCGGGAGCTGGATTTACCAGCTCTGCCAGGCCCAAACCCGCTGCTGACTCCAAAGCAGGATTGCATTACATCCTGAGCACTGACCCTCAGCAGCAACGCACTGCCTCCCTCCTGCCTTCAAGCTGAAGTCACTATCAAGAAAGGTTTCAGACTTCTTTAGGCATCCCCCACCAGAAAATATCCTCCTTCTAGACGCACAAGAAATATTGATGTTGGTTTTGTAAACAGTGCCTTAAAATATGCTAGAAACAACAGCAGTTTCCTCCTTCAGTCCAATGATTCTCTATTTTTCCTCTTTCTCCTTCGTGACGGCACTGTTCCTTCTTCCTTTATGGTGGCCACCCTGTAGTCTGACATCTGCAATCATTTCCCCAGTAACTCATGCTGTAACTCTTCCCTAAAGCTGTAGACCTGTCCTCATACGGTATGCTCTGGTTTTCTTTGCTACCTCTTATCTCCGTGCATTGCCATTTCATTTGCAGCTCCAAAGCCACTGGAATTGGGTATCTTAATTATTTCCAATCCAATCCATTACACTGGTGTTCACGTGTTTGAAGTATTTCAACTTTGCATGTTTTGTATTCTCATCTAGGCGAGATTACACCCATGCACATACATATACAAATATTTCCAAAATAGACTAGCTTTTTTTTCCCTAAATGAAACTCCCAAATATCCCACTAATATTCTATTCCACCTGCTTAGGTTGCCACTCAAAGTAATTCATAATACATTATGATAAGTAAAAGAAATTTCCACATGATAGATTTATGAGAAGCATTTCTTAGGCAGTTCTCCAAAGAGTTCTGTTCCACCACCGTATGAAATATCATTTTTCCTTGGGCTGTGTGACAGCCTAGGTAATTAACTCTCAACAGAAACAAAGAAAGTTCCTTGTTTCAAAGTAGGATTAGACAGAGGGGTTATCAACTTATCAGTGAAGGCAAAATGGGCTAAGCCTTTTGGCAGTTCAAGACCTACCTCTACAATAAAAAGAAATAGAAGATAAAAAAAGAAATATAATAAATATAAAAAAGAAATATAAGGAAGAGGAAGGAAAAGTTATAACAAACAAAACTAAAGAAACCTATTGTATTCAACCCCGGGGAAGTGCTGTGGGGATCCCTAGCGAATCACAGAATTTCTAAAGACATCCTGTTGCTAAGAGGGCAGCTCATTACTTTCTGAGTTTCCTCACCCATATTTCCGAATTACATTAAGTATAAACAAATAATGGCCAGCTAATAGAGCATTAAATTACCATGCTCCCCAGAGGAAGCCAGTTCTCCATATTGAACAATGCTACAGAATCGTAACTTACTTTCAAGCTCTTCTCACAGTCTGCCATTATTTCTTCTATCAATCACTTGAGGTTAATCTTATGCCAAGATACACACAGATCAAAGACCTTATGCAACAAAAATTTTACTCCAGAAGTCTTTATGTGATGTGTCCTCTCAGCTCAGATGAAGAATGCCTTTATGGCTATCTTTTTATAAGAAACTAGTAAAAAATATTGTACTCAGCCCATCCATTGCCTATGAGAACAGGATATTTGGTTTTCTCTATAGGAGCCAAGCAATGGCTTGTCATTGTCAGGGCGCTGCAAAGACTTCGGTTTGGATACCCACAATAATCCTAGTACTGGCATTCCTAGAAAACTTGTAGCATTGGCATGGTGCATAAAAAAAAACAACCGCAAAAAACCCAAAAAAACAACAAAAAACCAAACAAGGGAGATATGCTGTTAAAACAACCTATTAATAAAGAAATCTATGTTCAGGCTGTTATCCAGAGAAACACTTCCATAAGAGAATATGAATAAAGGAAACAGCATAAACACATTTCTGAGTTATTGTTGCTCATTTTGAGGAGACCAACTCAAGGCTGAGTTTACGAAGCTGGTTTTGTCAGTGTCATCCTTAAACATCTCACTCATCCATTGCATTCCCCATTTTTCTCTCCTCTGCAGAACCTGGTACCAAAAATTCGTTAAGTTTCCAAGACCTTCTACAGAAAAAGATGCCCTCTTCTTCCCAGCTCTGCTCAGCCTGCTTTCCATATGTTCTTATATTATTTCTTGAAGCTTCCTTCAACTTGTTTATTCCTCAAAATCTCAAACACCATTAAAACAAAGCTCATTTAATTCAGAAACAACAGATGACAGCCTCTGTTCTATCTGAACCAACAGCAGGCTCCTGAACTCTACTGAGCTGGAGCTGCACACGCAGATGTCACAGGAGATAGTGACAGAAACACGAATGTACGGGATATTTAAGTAAGCGCTTTGAAACATACTACTGGGAATAGCCCTGAATTGGCAGGAAAAATTGAACTGGATGATCAAATAAGCCTTTTCTTTGTTTAAGTGCTATTGTTTTACTACTGAGACACTGTCAACATAATGGGATGAACAAATGCATTTACCTAGGCTGCACAGCTCATTTTACTATTATTTATTCATTAAGAACAACGTGCTTGTTGCTCTACAAGCCACAAATGGAGTCTCTTCCCTAAACAAAGCACACACAGATTACACAGGATGTAGCAGGAAGGCTCAAACACATGATGTCGCAACCATTACTTGTCTCATTTCTTCTGTGCAGCCTAAGAGACAAAGCAATCGCAGGTGGATGAATAAAGTGAGGATGATGGTCTGGTGGGTGTCAGAGGTTAAGGCTCAAATACATGGTGTAAAAACTGTTATTGTCTCATTTTTGCTGTACAACCCAAAAGAGCCAAGGCAATAGGAGGCAGCTGGATGATGGGCTGGTGGGTGTCACCAGCGCAGAAGCACAAAGAGGCTGTGGATTGCACTGCAGTGCCGGAAGGAGATTTGCAGCAGCACAGTTTCTCTCCCACCTACAAGATGCCACAGGTATCACACCAGGCACAGCCAAGCGAGGGACTGCAGTGTCCTTCCATGTCCCCCTCTATCTTCACAAATGGATCGTGGTACGAGAAGCAGGCGATTAGTAGGTTTACAAGCTAACGTAAGATGCTGGCATCCACCTGATTGTTGCACCTCCAAATGATAAATTTGCTATGGGTGTAAGGTCTGCACACAGCGTTAAACAACACTGCCAACAGGATTCCAAGAGGCTGACTTAAAACTGATTTGAAAATAAACATTTCTCCAGCAGCTTTAGAAACAGATGCAGTTCTAATTGAATTGGCTTTAAACTCATTTGTATCCTCTCTAACGTATTTCATCATTTCAATTAACAAACTTCTAGCAGTTCTACCCTTGTTAGTAAACCTTGAGGTGCTTCATAAAACTCAAGGTCATTACTATGAGAGGGACAATTCTGTGCATCAGTGACACTGCCACTGGTAATAACAGCACTAATTTCCCTTGGATTCTGTAGGATGAAAGTGATCACCCTTTAAAAAACAAGGGAGCAGCAGAGTGGACAGTGATACACAAGAAATATTTCTAATTACACAGACCAAAGGTAGAGGAAAAAAAATTGATTCATTTTGCAATTAATATTTACATTCATTTGGTTACTGAGTGTGAAATACGTAGAATAACACCAGTAAATCCATGCGGTGCTAAAAGTCTAACAGCTAAAGACTTTATGAGGGAGACCTGGTGGACCATGGCACTCGGTGGGCCACATTCTGCTCAGCTGAAGCTTCAGTATTCTCCTACAAAGCACACCTCATGTTTTAACTCAGGTCAAAACTCAGCATCGAGCACAGACTGCAGCTAAGAGACTGACTCCACCAGCTGATCACAGCTCTATGGTTGGGGCTTTCCCAACTTGCCACGGATAAGGCAGCCACCAGCCATGGGCCACACGGCATGACCAAAGGCTCCAGAAGCTTGTGAGCTACAAGGGAGCACCTCACCCTAAGCAATCCAGGTCCAAACATTTAAATCCTGCTTCAAGGGAGAACATTATTAACTGAAAGAAACTAAGCAGAGTAAGTCTGGGAGTCTTAAAGTTGCTAACAACTTCAGCTGCATCTGAAAAGGATGCAATATTGTCATGGAACAAATGTTTAAATTTTTATATATATATATATATATATGCACAAGGATTTGAGAGATTTTATGCATTATTAGTTTGCTAGCTGGGAAATTTAAGAGATAATCTAATGAATACATTCAGTAAATGCACAACCAAAAAACACAGCAAAAATAACACTCATACCAAATATTTTGCAAAGCTCAAATAATGGACCCTTAGCTAATTTATTCCCACTTGCTCTCCTCAACAAAGAGGCACATGCTTTCATTATCTCTCAGCAGACTGATTATAGATTCTAAATAGACCAGAGAGGACTTGTAAAAAATGTTGGTAAGTTTAACTCAACATTATTGTTATTGAAATTCATCCAAAGGTTGGTTTTATTGCTCAATTTCACAGTCTCTATAAATCCTGACGAGGCAGTTGGGTTGATGCTGACTTTGCATTATGATTCCTAATTTCTTTTGATTTTGCATTACAGTTTTCTTCCTTAAAGAACCTGCAAGCTTACCCTTTGAGTTACATATGAATCGTAACAGTTGATACATTTAATCTTTTAACTAAATAAGGAAATCTCCATTAATTAGCACATTCCTTGTACCAGGTTGCAGAACAAGCTGAAAACTCTTCTGCGGCCTTCTGAGTGCAAATACATAGGACTTCACAGGGCACATTCATCACACAGGAAACTTTCGATGCAGACAGGCAGAAATTCACTGCACAAATCTGTCTGGGCTCCAAAGCCAGCTGTGGAAATGACTCCCTCTCCTCCTGGGGCTGCTCCCCCACAGTGAAGGGCTGGGCTGGCTGCTTGGGAGCCCTGACATCTTAAGAAAGTCCTTAGTCAAATAAAAAATGATGCACTGAGATCAACAGCAGTTAGGGTAGTGTAGCTCAGCTGTGGTTTTCTATATACTTTGCTCATCACCCTGCCACTGGGAAAATCATCTGCTTTGTCCAAACAAAATTAAGTAGCTTCTTTTTTTCTTTATCAGTGCTGTCATCTTCTCTGTATCAGGAAAGAAACTCATCCCACTGTACTTCATTATGAATTGTTTAGCATATGTATTTTTACGCTACTCGATAAAAAAAGCACATCTTTAGAATAAACCTGAGCTTGTGTTTATTTTTTATTATTATTATTATGAGATCTATATAATAAAACAAGGCTTTTTTTTTTTAAAGGCTGAACACACTTCCACAGTACATCACAAAGACAAAATTAAATTGTCCACAGATTGTCAAATTCCCCTCGTTCTCCTACATCTGACTTCTCTCAGAGGCCCAATTGCACAGGAGCTCCAAAAATAGATGTGCATTGCACAGTGCTTTGAAAATCAATATAGACTTGGGCAATTTGGACTAGGCGGGAAGCATCTTCCAGAGCCAAGGGTCCATCACTGGGAGAAAGCTGCCACCAAATGTCACCAAAAATATCTGCCCCCATCAGTAGATCATATATGGCCTGAAGGTCAATGGTTTCAGGCTCTGCTGGAGCACAGTAAGAAACTCAATTTCTGAGTCTGGGGCCCTCCACAGAGAGCATCTTTCTGCCAGTTTCTAAACATATGACGTTAGGCAATGTCAACACAATATGCCACCTCATTTCAGCTGCCAAGCTGCGACCCCAAGACACAGACCAGTCTCATTTAGACAACTTCCCTCGGACAACAACGTGATGTCTTCCATTTTACAGAATGGGAAACACTGATGTATTTCCTTGCATCCTAATAATTAGCACATATCATGTATCATAATACTGCTCTTATTTCAGACAAAATAAAACCACCAGATGACTCTGCAGAAGAAGGGAACACAAAGCAATTAGATTCATGTACAATTAATATTACCGAGAAGACTCATAAGAACAGGGAAAAAAAATTTCTGTCGTTTCTTTTCTTTAAATCTCCGTTCCTGGTACTTTAATTTACCAAGTCCAGCAGCATTACCATGTGTAAGGGCCTCTGAGCAGGTCACACAGGCACTGAAAAGGCAGGGAGAAGCTTCAGAGCCCGCAGTGACCTCAGCAGCCTCCCTCCCCAACATCACGGGAAAGCGAGTGACACAGTGACCTCGTAGATCAATACACTTAAATCAATACACTGCCTCAATTCCTTCTCGTCTCATCGACACTAAATGAGATACCTAACTACATGCTTTAATTATACTGGCGCTGTTTTAAAGATGCCACTAACCATTACCAGCATTAGGAAGATCTGTGAGCACTTTTCCAAATGCCAGGTAGCTGCCACAAGGTCCAGCCTGCTCAGGTAAGGAGTTCGCTCCTGCTATTAGAGGTCACCTTGCTGCAGAAGCAGGGATGCAGAGGCATCTGACCTTCTTAAATAAAGCTGTACTATAAAAAACATCTGATGGAAACAGGATTTTAAGGCAGGGAACAGTCCTGGTTTTCCACAGCTTAGGCACAGGGAGAACAGCACAACTCATTTAGATGACAGAAAACCTTGAGATGGAAATAGGACATTTTTGTGATGTTAGCAGGCCCCAGCACAGAGTACTGATGTATTGAATTCCTGATAGACTTTTATTTCAATGTTGCGGCATGACTTTGAGCACTCTGGTTGTGTAGTTCAATCTCCTCTGCTGCAGGACTCCAATGAACACAGACAGAAGCAGAAATCAATGCAATCTTGTTAAATAATATGATTTTTAATGGCCAATCCCCCATGTTATCAAATACAAATGAGATCCAAGATTTCACAGAGGGAATCTCTGTCTATAGTGTGGGGTATTGGAAGTTTTGCAAAGCAGGCTCTCAGTAATTTAATTTACACCATCCTTGTTTGGAAACCTTGGAGGACAGCAACAATTCAAAGTATATCTCAGACCCAGGAATAGACTAAGGTAGAATAAATTCTCAGTTACTCATCAATATCATTATGATAATTCTTAGAGCAGACAGAGCTGGTTTAATTTCATCCACGTTTCCTAATTCAGGCTCATTTCCTCAAATTTTCTAAATTCAGCTGTTGCTATGTCTCTGAGTTGGTCTCCCAAACTCTTTGATCAAGCAGACTACATCAAGCACCTTAAAAGATATTCACTACGTGCCCATCTCCCCCTGTTATGCTAACTTTATTGCTGTATGCAGTGCTCCAGCACACTTATTGCTGCTCAGGCAAGTCAGCTCATTTTGTTCAGACACTGGCCTATGTGCAAAACTGGAATTCTTCTTTTTGTAGGACTCTCGTTCTATACAAGCAGAAACACATGATGTTGCTTCCGAAGATCTTCAGAATATGTCAGATGTGAAACCCTTCAACTCACTGAAATCCACTAAAACACCTACTACGTCCAGCTGCCACAGGGCTCCCCACCAGTGGTAAAGACATGAAACTATGACCTTCCACTTAAAAATTATTTGTCATCCATTTATTTGCCTGAAAGTCCTGCTCACCAGAGCCATATAAAAGGCAATCAGGTTAAAAAATAATGAAAAAACCCCACATAAGACATGAGAGGAATCCTGTGAACTACTGCCAGTACCTGGTTCCAGTACTGCCAGTACCCAGTGTGCCACTTCCCAGTACAGCTGCACATCTCAAAGGGATCATGAAGTTCTCCATGAGCAGGAAAAGAAGTCTTAACACTGGAGTACATAATTCATGAAAAGGCTTAGGGTGAAATGGTATTTCTTCATAATTCCAACATAACATATTAAAAGGAATGACATATAGGGAGAGAAAAATGGTAATTCTAAATCTTTGTATAGTAACATTTTATTAGAGCCTTGCTTCATAACAGGCTGTATTTGTGACCGATGCATTATTAAGGCCGAAGAGATGGGCCACATTTCAAAGAGATACTCTTACTGTAGCCTACTGCAGGAATCAGGGCAGTAGATCGCCCAGTGCATTAACTTGCTATCAAAGCTCTCCTAAACCTCCGACAGACTATTTCTACACCAAGTTACTATTTCTACACTAAAAACATTCCCAGCTTCCATGGAAAAGCTTTAATCAACCTGTCAAAAACAGAGAAAAACTGACTGAGGCTAATAATAGAAACAAAAGGCATGGACGGGAGCAAGAGTGTGCAGAGTTGGTCCGGCAAGCGGAGGCTGACGGTAATCGTTAAACACAAGAAAACCTGTTTGAGGTTAGTAAAAAAATCATTCCTTCGCATAGTCTGGTACTGCCGCCTCTTCAAAAGGGTCATTTTATGGAATGCAGCAAAAAGCATAAAAGAAATTTGGGCAAAAAGACACGCTATAAAAGATTGATATTTAGACCCAAGGAGTAAGAACAGACACACTACAACTAAATGCATCACCTACAGAGCATGCTGCTCAAATAGCTAATCCTCTAAATATTTCCTCATAAGATGCGTGCTTGTTTTCTGTAAGAATATAAAGATCTCAAAGAACGTGCATTTCTACGTACTAATGTCTCAAGGGAAGTCTTACCTTGCTTTAAACAAGCTTCTTTGATAGACAGTGTGACCCATTCAAAAATAACTTTTTTGATGGCTGTTTACCTTTGATTCTGTTGCCAGAAAACATAGAGAACAGCAATGTCTGAACAGTTCTCTTGTGATCCAATTTAATTTGAGAAGTCTTTTAATATCCAGGAAGGAAGAACTGTGGCCAAATTTTCTTATGGCAAATAGATTTTGGAAAAAAAGGAAAGGAAAAGATAGGGAATAAATCAATGTTCTTTCAGCACTGTTATGAGACCAATATGTAAAAATCCTGTAGTCAAACAAGAAATGGAGGGCAGGTCCTTTACAGGCTGTTTCTGTGCTTACAGCTCCCCTGGCACCTACCGCTGTAATTAAGAGCACCACTGCACAGCAAAGGAGATGTGTAGAAATGTGGGAGAGAGGTCCAGAGGAGAACCCAGCCAGGATTTCAGGGCTAAATTTAGAAGCT
>JAVJGI010000064.1:36687116-36720238 GCA_035590275.1 Ibycter americanus | reverse complement strand
GCTCTGTGCAGCCTGCTGCAGGGCACCTGCTCTGGCAGGGGGGAGGGCTGGGGTCTCCAGAGGCCCCTTCCAACCCCAACTGTTCTGTGATTGCTTGATTAGGGACAGGCAGGTGACTGAAAAAACAGAATTGCTTCTCTGCTCTACTTCAGGAATTCTTTTAAGTGCAGATCCTGCTAACTCAATCTGTCCTTCCTGACAGAGCGACCAAGTCTCAGTGTCAGCAAGGAGACAAGGCAGCAGCCAAAGAGCAAGGAATCCAAAAAGCTTTTTTTGATGCCTACAATACTGCCTAAAGAGCAAACATTCCACTTGCTTCCCATTCTTCTGAACTTCTGCATTTATCAAGGCCAATGGTGTTATTACTAAACTGGTGAGCCCAGGTGAGCACCTCTTTGGTGACCCAACTGGCAGCTGCATCACTTCGTCAGGACAACAGGCTCTTCTTGTTTTACATGCACCCTTACACACCAAAACCCCACACCTCCTCAGATTGGCCTAAGCAGTTCAGTGCATTTCAGTCATATTAGGAGGCAATTTATTTCCATTCAGGAGTCTGCAAACATCTTCAAAGATGACACCAGTGCAAGACTTCTTCATTTGAACTGAATTATCTTCAAAAGCCTGAGCTTAACGGGCCTGATCTTTACAGCACCCCAGTCATAAGAAATGGCAGGATTTCTGCTACATGCTTACAACTATGCTTGAGGTGAGCAGCACGAACTGCTAAAATAAATTACATAATAAAAGAAAAGCCCATTAGGGCATTTTAATGGATTGAGAAGGGCCAGACAGGAAGCAGCAGAGCTGACGGATGCACTCCAGTGGTTCATTCAGGAACTCATCACCTCATTTCTGCCTGCTGCACACTTGCTTCCCAGTTAAGTTAGCTTTAACTTTTAAGAGAAAAGTATTTTTAAATACAGGCACTTCTGGAAACAGAACGAGACAAGTTTGTTTTCAGTGGACCTTCAGGAAGTTAGTAAAATTACTTATCCTCCATGGTTTCAAACTACTGATTTGTTTGGCTTATGTGTGGTTTATGTTGCATAAAAAATATTTCCCCATAATCCTCAGTTCTGTCACAATGGTTGTAAATAAACTCAGACCACAAAGCCATTTCTGCTATGTCAACATCTTTTTTTTTTCCTTTTTTTTTTTTTTTTTTTTTTTTTAAAGTGGGATACCACCAGAGGGCAAATGCAGTCCATTTGCAGCCCTATGCACTGAGAAAAAAATCACATAGTAATGACAAATCCCTCCTAGACATAAACTGATTTCTACCGTCTCTGCAGCATTTAAAATGGACACAAACATAGAATAGAAACAGCTAATAACAGGACACTGCCAGATAGAGGGTTTCAAATTATAATATTGATTCACATGAAGAGGGGAAATGCAGGATTTCCTTTTGAACTCTCACTATTCTTTCTTATTACCACCAGTCAATGCCACCAAACTGGAATTAAACACTTGGGGCCAAGCTGCAGGATGGCAATTTAATGCAGTTCTGTTGATATAAAACAACGGCTGGCACCAAAAAAAAAAAAGAAAGTACACTTCTCGTAACAATAAAAACAAGATCATGAATTAAACTGAAAGCTAACCAGGTTTAAAATGCTAAAAGAAAATACCTTTTTTTTCAGGGAAGGGCTGGAATTGCTTAACAGTGTGGATACACCTGTTAAAGTGCCAACAAAAGTTAGCAATTAATACAAGCAATGAAAATAGCTCCAGATGTAACTGCTTTGCTTCAAGGCGTAAGTCAAGTGTTCAATGTACAGCTTGGGGAGGAAATTCCCCCTTCTGCTGGCACAGGGTCCTGTCAGGATACTGAACAAAGACTTCTAACAGGATATTCAGTACAACAGTCTCTGTCTTCTGGCTTTATATTTACACCCACAAGAGTATGTTTGTATGCCATCATCTTAGCATATGGCATGCAGAAGCATATGGAAGCCATATTCTTTAACTACATTTGTCTTAAATTAAAAGTAAATAGCAGACGCTTATTCTATAAACTTTTACATGGTGAAATCAAATGTTTGTATGCTGTCAAATTGCAGAAGTGCTAAATGCATCCTTTGATGACGTTACACCACCACCAAAGAACAATGTCAGCATCAAACTGGGGTAACTCAAGTGCTCTCAGGCACACGCCTGACTTAAGAGCACTACAGATGGTCCTAACAAAAGGCGTGTTTTGAGAAAGAAATATTATAGGCATAGCATTGCATCCAATAAGGAAAGATAACATAAATATAGTTCCTCTTAAGTAAAAATCCAATTACAGACAGTCTTGGTAATCATATTCATTTGCCAAAGTTATAATCAATTCTCCTTGAAAAATGCATTTCAACAGTTTCCAAAGGGTAAAAAGCTGAAGAGTGAGAGTATCAACTACAAACCAGTAAAATTATATTGTACCATGGCACTTCAATTTGAGAAACCTAAATTAGTGGTTTCAAAACTCTGGAATTAAATGTCATTAGAACATATGAAAACAATGACTGATAATTCCAGAAAGGTACACTCAGGCCAAACACTGAAACTGAAGCTATGCGGTAGTGTAAATCAAATGGCTGGACTTAGTGCAGGAACAACAGTGTGACCTATGAGGCTAGACAAGAGGTCTAATGCCCAAGAGACATAGACACAATGATGTAATGATCTCTGGCTTCAAATTCTAAGCTTGTACAAAACATCAAAGCCAGCATGAAAAGTCAAAGGAATTATTTTAACGTAGCTGTTTACCTTCTCATTGTTCAGTAAAATTCTCATTTTGTGTTGCCTAATTACTCTCATTAGCTCTCAATGTAACAAGACAACCTATCATTTCTTGGACATATCACTAATGATAGGTGAAAAAGAAGTTCAGGGATAATACATTAGAAAAAAAGAAGAAAATAACTTTAAGGATCCAGACTTGCTGACTGTAAGTACAGTGTCATAAGTCACGATGACTTCATTTATTTTCTATATTTATGCTCCTTTATACTTACAAGTTTCTCCAAAATCCCAGGTGGAACATTTATGTTGTTCTCGGTATCCTAACGCAACCCCTAATTAAAGAAGACCAGAAGCAGACGTAAGAACATAAGAAGGATGTGGACTTGCTGAAACAAGTGCAGAGGCGGCCACAAAGATGATCAGAGGGCTGGAGCACCTCTCCTGGGAAGACAGGCTGAGAGAGTTGGGGCTGTTCAGCCTGGAGATCAGAAGGCTCTGGGGAGAACTTACAGTGGCCTTCTACTACCTAAAGGGGCCTACAAGAAAGCTGGAGAGGGACTTTTTGCAAGGGCATGTAGTGATGGGACAAGAGGGAATAGATTTAAGCTGGAAGAGGGTAGATTTAGATTAGATATAAGGAAGAAATTATTTACTGTGAGGGTGGTGAGGCGCTGGACCAGGCTGCCCAGAGAAGCTGTGGGTGCCCCGTCCCTGGCAGTGTTCAAGGCCAGGCTGATGGGGCTTGTGGCAACGTGGTCTGGTGAAAGATGTCCCTGCCAATGGCAGGGGGTTGGAACTACATGATCTTTAAGGTCCTTTCCAAACCCAACTATTCGATGAGTCTATGATTCTATAATAGAAGACATGACATAAGGCTCTGCTGAGACTCACATTTAAGTCTAAGGTCCTGATTCTATAAAAACATAAACATACACCTCATCACTGTTACAGCCCCCTTGGATGCATCAGCGCTCCTTGCAATGAAGTGTGTCTGAAGCCTGCAGAACCAAACTTTAAGATAACCATTAAAAATAAGTCTGATGAAAAGGACAAATGATGCCAGGAAGGACATCGCAGACACAAATCTGGTAAAAATAACTGAGGAAGAGCTGGAACTAGTTATGCAGCAAAGAAACTGGCTCTGAGATCACCAGATTCCCATTTTGTAATTATTAATGATATTGACAGTAGTGCTTAAAGGGCTAACAAATGCCACCGAGCAAACAGAGCACTGAATAAACACAGACCCCAACCAACAGTGCTCTATAAACAAACAAAAGGAGCCTGAGATGAGGTTGGGAAGCAATAAAGATGGTAAATATCAACTGAAAAGATAAAGGAAAGCAACTGAAATGATTTGCATGAAAAAGGTTCAGGGAAGAACTGGGTAGAAAAGTTGGATACAGAGCATGAGCACGGAGAAGTGATGAACAGGGGAAAGTGGAGAAATTTGGGATAGAATTAGAAGGGAAGAAAGAAAAGCATGCAAAACTGTAAAGACCCTTCTCAAGTTAAAGGTCCACGTTTTAGCTGCTCTTTGGGTTGGTTTCTTTCTGCAGCCTTCCCACAATAAGACACGCACGTGGGGAAAAAAGACAGGTTAATCTAGGTACAGGAGCCTCAGAAGAAACGGAGTCCCAGCTGCAGCTTTCTGGGGGCCAGCATGGTGGGAGGCCACCTCCAGTGCAGGCACCGCCGTGCCCTCACTGGGGCAGCCGTCCCCACGTGCATGTGCCTGACCCAGCTGTAGAGCTCCCCTGTGGCTACACATCATCGGCATTCACCGGACAGAAAGGGATAACAAGGTCTGCACACAAGGTCTATGATACCAGCAGCACACATCCCTCCCACACTGTTCACTCTTCATGGCTCACAGCCTCTCTGCCAGCACCACGGAGCGAGTACCAGACGAGAGCAGTTTGTCTGAAAGGGATTACACATGTCCAGGGCTGCATATTAAAACCCGTAAAATCAGTGCAGGCTGACCTCTGTCATTTAATGCCTTAAATGGGCTCACCTCCGTTCCATTTTAAAATAACTTAGAGTACAATTTTTATGATATTTATAGATGAGGTTATCAGTTATTTGGTTTGGAATATATGATTAGAATCACTGTAGGAACTGAGCTGTACATGTCAATTTTTCCAAGCTATGTGACTTGGTGTTTTAATCCTTCCTCATCTGTGAACCAAGACTGCCCACTGTTTAGGGAGAAGTAGCAGAGAACTACGTTGCTATAAAGCCCACTCCTCCTCCCACCCACACACCGAATGCAGAACACAGGATTGACACATTAATGTCTAGCACTATTTTCATTTTAATACAAGTATTTTCTTATTGCAAGTGGGTCACACTCTGCCTGGCTAGAAAGACAAAATAATATGATTTTTTAATGTTTCAAATTTACTTTGGCCAAAGAATAACTGCAACCTGAATGCTTCTACATTATGCAATCAGTCTAAGGAATCTTTCACAATTTTCCCCTTTTTTTTCTAATATTATTATAGGTTTTGAATTGCTTTTAATTTCATTTTCTATTAAAAAGAAAATCAATGGAAGTACATTACATGATTAATGATAGAAATTATGCTTCTGCTCCTTTCAAAGAACATAACAAAATACAAAAATATGCTTCCTTTCTTTCATCTTTCTCTGGCCCACAATTACTAAAATTACTCAAGTTCAATTTCTTTGTAGCACCTATCATAAAGTTATATTTAAGGTGAACTATTTATTGCTCAACTTGAAAATAAAACTAAGACATCCTGTTATATATACACACATTGAGACCACAGTAAATAAAGAGAATCAAACATGCCAAATAACACAAGAGAGAGAAAATGGAAAACAAACACATTTACAGTATTTCTAGTAACTCAAGTTGGAAAATCACTTAGCTGATTAAGAAAGCACTGACTTGCTTCTGAAAGCTCTGCCTCAGTTATACATTCACTTGCCAGTGGTTTTAGTGATAGCTTGATGAACTTAAAATCTCCTGCAGCCTGTTTTATTCCAGCCAGGTCCATTTTTTTGGTAGCACCCCATGGTAATCTTTCACAACAGCAGTGGAGAGCTCAACCCTACAGCCAACTCACACAGCAAACCCAACCTTAGGAAGGTCTCAGAAGACAGTCCTGTAAACTTGTCCAGCCAAATGTCCATTTCAGTCTGAATTTTTTTGGTATTGGGTTTGATAAAATTATCACTTGTATCATCTTTCAGAAAACTGGGGATTTGAAAACATCGCGTCATGTTGGTTTAGGAAAACACATTTGAAACTCTTGCTCTGGAAGGCAGGCACTCTGTCATTTCACCCCATCTATCCATTAACAGTGTAGCACAGACACTGAATCCAGAACTCACACTACCACACCAACATATTTACAGCTCCCCAACTTTATATTTAAAACACTATGGTCCAAGGTAACACCTAAAGATTTTAACTGACCCTTCTTCCTCAGCTCCCCACGCCCGAGCACTGGCTCTTCTCATTTTGGCATTCAAAACCCCTCACTGCTCTTGGCTGGTCAGGGAACAGCAGTTAAGTCAATGTGGACATATATGGGCCCTTCAACCACTTTTTAACTCATCCTGATGTTTCCTGCTCTCACCTGTCCATTCTTCTGCTACCCGAGTTAATTCTGCTGTTAATGCCCAAGCCCCAAGTAAGACAGCACAAATTAACCTGCCGTTGCATAGGTCTCCTCGTTACAAAAAAGGGTTGTGTGGCAGCCTGTTGTCCGTTGGGGTGGATTCATCGCATTTTCTCCAAAATTTGTATGGCCCCATATAAACAAGTTTGTCTGAAATTATCAACTTCTCCCTGAGAGTACTGCCCGCACAATGCTGTTTATACCACTGCACCTAAGTAAAGATATGTGGATTCAGACTGGTGGGAAATAAGACCAGAATGTGGTCTCCTCTATTTATTTTTATTTCTAATTAACCATGCTTTTCCAGAATTCAGACCACCATGGCATTTCACAGCATACAGACTAGTCATCTTTATCAAAGTCAAAAACTGCAATTCAAAAAGCAGTAACATGGAAATTTGGAAACCGCCTTATCACTTTCTATATTCCACTCATAGAAACCACCGTTAAATTTTTCTAAAGTACCAATAGATTTTGTAGATACAGTCCTGCATAAAACTTTCCACTCCAACTATCGCTTTTCTACAGTAAAGAACAGATAAGGATACTAAATGCTTTGAGGTCCAAAGTTTGGCTACTCATCTCCAGCCTAAAACTGATAAAACAACTAAATCTACTTTGACCAAGGTTAATAAAAATGCATACTAAAATAATTCATGTTATCTAAATTCAGTATCTTTCAGCCATCATACAATATTGTCTACCTCATAAGCCAAAATAAAGATACTGTACTTGAGATTGAAGGGTCAGCATAGCCTAAGTACAGTAAAGACACTGCACTTAGATTAAAGGTGAGAGAAGCAGAAAGAGATTGTGAAAAATCTCCATGCACAACCATGAGAAATCAAATGTTTGGGGCCTGTCAAGAGATTTGCCCAGTGGAAAACCTAAGTATGCAGATTTGAATCCCAGTAAGAGCAAAGTCACACTCTGATGTGTGGGAGTTCCATACGTGTATACATAATGTATAAATTACACACAGAGAAAGGCTTTTTATACTTCTTACTAAATGTTTCTAGTGTGTAGGGAAAAAGTGTTTTACAGAAACCCTACCTCAGGGCATCCTTTCTGTAGCAGGGAAAAAAAAGACAAACAAAACAACAAAAAAAAAGAAAACCAAACCAAACCACAAATTCCCCAGAAGAGACTAACAGTCTGAGATACTAAAGAGTATAATTCTATATAGCTCATATAAAATACCCTGATTCCCGTAAGTACAAGAATTGGTATTTCCCCTAGGTCACATTAAATGAACTTTTTTATGTGAGCAAAGGAGTTCCAATAGGTTTGCCTCTTAAGAATAATAAAAATAATTACACTCATCTTTCCTGATGTTTGTTGTTCAGACCATTCTCACTGCTTTTCACCCTTCTTTTGAAGCTAACAGATCTAAAGGGACTATTTCCTTTCCTCTTCTAGTCTCTTAAAAACAAGGTAGAAGATCAGAGAAGATGCAAAGGGAGGTATCTTACAGTACATTATGTTTTCCTTATAATGATCTTCTCTTCCCTTCTTAGAGGCAGAAAACAAAGAAAAGAAACATTTCTTATTCAGCTGCTGCTACTCTTCTTAAATTTGCACTAAATTGTTATAATTGAGCGGGGATTATAGAGCAGATTGTATTCCTGCTGAAACAATGGGAAAACTCACATTTGTTTCAATAGGAAAAGAACAGATCCTATTACACTTTCTTTTTAACATCTGTGAATGAAGCGTTTGTTCGCCAGCATTTGTTTCTAAAACAATTATACAATCCAAACACTGACTGATCACTATAGGATTGTTCATGTATAAGTGATACAATATTTGGACAAAAAAAGGTCTCTTATTGTGATTTCTTTACCATTGGTTCAGATCATATAATTTATGGTTTGTTTAACCGAAAAAAACAATCAAATGCAAAACCAATCAAATTAATACAACAGAAAGTAAATTGCATCAGACCTAGAAATACTTGTCACCTTGCTGGAAGATTATTAGTGTTTTTAGCTATTCTTCATATGCTTCATTCTAGCTAACCCCAGGGTAGAGCTGACTGGGACACTACGCTACGTTTTCTTGTATTACAGTCTTCCCAGTACAAACCTTTTTAATCTTGACTACAATAAATCAGCAGTTTGATTCTCAGCATATACCCTCTTTTCAGCTCTAAAGTTTGTTCATCTTTTCTGGAGCTCAGAGCAGTTTCTCCCACAAAATTGCTCTGTGTGTGAATCTTTCTTGATGCAGAAGGTTTCTGTCAACTGTCATTACAAGATCAGACAAAATCATGCTTAAAGTGAGGAGCATTTAAAGCAGGGGAAGGTCATCTTTGGAAAGTAACCTGAAATACAATTTTACAGAAGTGGTTTATGTTTATTTTTTTGGACTTCTTAAAAATTATTCTAAGAATAAAAAAAAATTTTAGAAAAAGAAAAAAATCAGGAAAACAAGAGCCCATGAAAACATAGAGGACACAGTAACCTGATGGCACCACTGGGGTAGGTGGCTGTTCACGTTCTACTAGTGCCACAACAGTGGACCCACCACAGACTCATTTGAAAGTGGTTGAGCCACAGGTATGTGGCTCCTCCTCCTGTAAGAACATAAATATCCCCCACACCTCTGAGAAGTCCTCAGCGTCCACGCAAAGCATCAGGACCTATGCTCACCTCTGGAGAGGCAGGTCCCTGGCAGCCATTGGGGGCATCATTAAGGAGCACATCAGCAACTCAGACCTGAGGCTGCCTTAGTGACACACAGCCCAGAGGAACATCTGACCCTTTCTTCCCTGAAGAGGGAACAGAGAATATAGCCAATTATGCCCAGCACTACCATTTCCCTTAAATCCAAGTAAACATAACTAAAGGGACTTCCAAAACTTCCCAAAGTGGCAACTACTACTTCCATTTTAAAGTAAGTTATTTAGGAAATAAAATTCAATGCAAAACCAACTCAATACTTTGAAAATCCATCAAGATCCACATCAAATTTCCATTTCAGAAGAGAGAACTGATACTTAGAATTTCAAGTGTGTATTTCAAAGTAACAGTAAATAGCAACTTTTTAATTCATCAGAAAACCAAAGGAAAGGGAACTTTCCATACAAATGTGCTGTACTTGGGTAACTAATTCTTGCTGTTGCTATAATGAAAGTATAAATACAGCACACCACGAATTCATAGTAGTTTGTTTCTATGAGCAAGTTTAACACGGCACGGCCAAATAGATTAAGATTGTACGGCTACACAGAACTGATTCTCTAAAATACAGCATTTTGTATTTTGCCTTTTCTAGATCATTCATCGTGTCAGACCTTTGTCTCAATTTCTCTTTAAACCTTTGTCTTATCCTATTTGAAGACTCACGCTCCAGGGTTATATCTTATCAGTTAATTACCTTATAGAACGGAAACATAGCAAAAATGACTATATAAACTTTTGCTCATATATATCAAAGCCAATGTCAACTAATGTGGTTCCTGTGTACCTAATCCAGGAGACTTAAAATAAAATCCCATCTTCCACTTACAGCCTGAGGCAAAAGTAGGTCTTGCAGAGAGATGTGTGAAGTGACGAGGTTTAGTAGGGCAATAACATTGCTCAACAGCTTAAATATCAGTCTAGCTACTAAACTTTAGGCCATGAGGTTCTGGCATTACATTATTAAATACCAAGATTTCAGCCACAGTTTTCACTTACTCAGAACAATGCAAAATTCATTTAAGCAAAAAAAATTGCAATTTAAGTTTGCAGTCTTCTTTCCCCCCCAAAAGAGCATTGAAGGTAATGCTACTCTTCAGTAGATAAAGGCAACGCTAACGGGGAAGTAAGGGGGGTGGGGTGTAATAAATCAGTTCTTCACTGTAAATTAATGAATGATTTAGCAACAAAATACTAGCAGCAATGAAAACCATCGCTTTCATTCTGGCTCTATAAAGTCACTGTCAATGAGGAATAAAGGAGAACCAATTAAGCTGGAAAGTTTGAATCAACAAATAAGGAAGAGGAGGATCCTCGGAGGCAACTTTGATTTCTATTTTACTGGCTCTTCACCCAACATCAGCAGATCTCATTGATGTGTATTTAAAAAAAAGAAAAATCAGGTAAGAGGGAATTGAACAAGAGCCAGTGCTTGAAAATAATTTTGCCCACGGTTCAAAATCACAATGAAAGACCCAGCAGTGAAAAGGATGAAACACAGAAAAAGAACAAAAAATTTGAATGGGAACTGAAGCCTGAGAGGATGTTGTGAGAGCTGGGAAAGCCCAGTAGCCCCTCGCTCAACTCCCAGCACACCTCTTCCCCCAGGTGAGGATCAGGCCTTTGGGCTCCTAACTTTGGTTATTTCAGAAAAGCTGTGATCCAGCATCAAGATATACATATATATCTATTGTAATTTACCACCATTCCTGATTTTTTTTTTTTTTTTTTTTTTTATAGTGCAGGGTTAAATCTATATGCGTTTGTTTAGAAACTTTCTGAAGGAAGTTTCACTAAGAAAAGTTTTTAAAAGTCAGTAAAACTTCTTATCACTTAGTTTCAATAAAACGCAAGCAAACATACTGCAGATTTAGATTACCATATCAGTACTTTTGATTTACTCACATTTTCAATGCGAAGACAGGCAATTCCCGTATATAGCTTTATTCCAAAACTGTGACCTTGACTTTTACCAAAAGTTCAATTGCAAGGATATTGTTTTTGAGGCAAGATGAAGGAAGAAAGGCGTTCTCTCTGATAAGATAATGAACTGTCAAGTGCAGCTTATGAAATACTACTATTTCAAATAGATGCTCTGATTTAATATGTGTTGACAGTCGATTCAAAAATTATGACTAGGTCATTATGTAGTACACAGACTACAAAGCCTGTATTACTTATTTATTTACCTCATAAAGCATTAGGTGTGTGAAGCAAAGACATCCCCACAGCCTTCCACGTAGGGATCTGAAGTAATGTTTAGAATAATACTAAATTAAATACCACATATTGGAGATGTGTGATTGACAATGTACACAAAACTGGAATTTGTCAAAAGGTAAAGAAAAAAGTATTGAAAAGTACTATTGCTAAAGTTACTGATCACATTAAAAAAAATAAGTTGTTCTTTAGTTGTTGAAAATAATAAATGAATGTACAAAATGGCTACTTTAACTATTTACCCACTGTTCTAGGTACAAAAAACCCACCCCAAACCACAAGATTATCTCCTGGGTGTGATGAGAATTGTGTACCCGTATAAAGTATAAACACAAAATAATCTTTTTTTTTTCCTACTCAATAAATGCAGCAAGTTTTTTTTTTTAATAAAAACAAAAAAGATGACTTACCAATATTGATGTGTCTGCTATTCAGTAAATGAGAAGCCTTGATGAGACTACAAGGTTTTCCAGTACAGTAAACATGCAAAAAAATCTGAGATTCAATGACGCTTTGCACAGATTCTTGTTTTCTACATTGTCCGATATAACAGAAGCCCATTTCACACTGCTATATAAAATTATTTTAGAAAAAATAAGTGTATGCTGGAGGTAGGGACGCAGGTTACATTTAAGTTAAAAGACACAAGATTGACAGTCCTCTCCGAGCAAAAGAATCAGCAAAGATTGTGAAGAAGAAAATGCTTAACTCTTTAATGTTTCAAATGCTTACCTACCCTCTATCATAGATGTTTAAAATGAAGTTTTAATATACTTTCCATTACGATTATAGTGAGACTCTTCAGTAACAACCCCAAACATATTATACATAATCACCTTCCAAAATCAAATTACCCTTTATCAACATGAGATCTTCTACAACTACCAAAACGTTGAATAAACAGCAAACCACCACCACCTGCTACCAATACTAAACTATTCTTTTCAGAGTAACTTACATAAGGCAATAAAGAAATGGGACCCGATTTTTCTCCCCCGCAAGAAGACAGCCTAATGTACCTTGTCCCAGCACTGCCAGAGGCAGTGACCGATGATGCACCCACATCCCTCTCCCAAGCCATGACAGCTGCTCCATCATCTTTACATTATACTTCAGCTAAGATAACCGAGGTTTCAGAGTAAGGCTATTTTTATTCAACAAAGCTGTAAAAAACAGACCGAAAATGTTTACACAGTTACCACATTAACAGGTATTTTTGAGCGAAACCCTGTTGCAGCCAATATTTAACAGGTGAATTCACATGACTGGAACGGTAACATAAAAGGGTACAGCTCTTCTGGAAGGAAATGCAAATGATGACAGGTTTTATTTTACCTAGAAATTATACAACTTCCCAGTCTCTGGGCTAATCTATAAAGAATGACTGACCTACTGAATGCCTGGTTTATGATTAAAAGGGAGAGGAACATGTGTGCTAAGCTGGAAAAAGGACCTTGAAAGAGGTGAGCTCATAAGCAAGCAGGAGGACACCATCCACATCACTCCATCTGGTGCTACAGGAACAAAGAACAGAGTATAGCCAATTCATAGACTGTTTCGGTGCATTTGGTAGAATCTGTTCGGTTGGGATGGGGACAAAGTAACTCTACTCAGCTAGACCATAAGCCATGAGGAAGATCCAATGGAGAACATCAGGGTGGAGGGCAGGCTGGAAGAGAATGGCCATTAATTACAGGAGTAACAACAGCTGGGATGGGCACACAGACTAATACATTAATATAAATATATTTGCAATAAAGCTAAGTAAGGTGTCCTGGAAAGCTGGGCTGGTAGAGAAAAGAAAATTGAAGAAAGGTGCAGTTCAGAAAAAAGGCAAACAGCAAAGTGAAAGCTCTCCTGTTAGGGAACGGGCACAATCATGGCAGGGATAAACCAGCGTATGAGAGACCAGCTAAGCTCAGTCAAAAGCTGTTCGCTGCCCTCAAACAAAAAAAAAAGGTGGAAACTAGGTCAAGTTGCTGTGGAATAGCATAAGATTGCAGCACATGCATGCAAAAGTCAGAATTAACAACAGGCATTCAAGGTAGCAAAGGATTCTTCTGCAAATGTGGTAAAAAATGGACACTCTCCCCTCTCACCCCACCTCCCCCAAAACTGGCCCAAGCTTGCACCACCCTTCACGGAGTGGATCAGCTGCAGTCCCGGGAGCGTTACAATTAGCAGTTACAAAAAGGCAAAACCTCCGGCCTCTCAGACCCCTTTCAGGGAAAGGGCTGTCAAGGATAAGCCAGCTACTTTGAGACGGGCTGTCCTAATGAATCCTGGCTCTAGCAAACTTGTAGAAACCAATCTTGATGTGTCAGAAATGAGCATCTGTGAGACCTCACGGAGGAAGTGCAACTTACCAGCAAACACACTGCCTATCCTTGTAACAGCTCTATTTATTTTTATTTTTTATTTAGGATGAGGGATATGGAAATACCGGCCCATCAGCTTATTTGTGATTTGCACAAAAATATTGGAACAAGTAATTAGCCAGCAGACAACAGCTACCACAGATAACAAAACAAAAAAAGTTAAACGCATCAACTTTCTTTCTGGAATAGATTGACAAGCTCTGGGAAATAAAACCAAGAACAGTAGCCTCATTTTAGAATAGCTTGTTTGCTTGAGGACAAAAATCCTAAAAATGCTCAGCTCCGTGAATCCTAAATGACATCCAAATGACTTTCTTAATAATTAAATTATACTGCATCAAAAAGAACATGCCTTTAGCAGTTCGATTCGTATGTGCACACTCTAAGCATGAGTAACTGGGTAAGCAAAGATTGGGTGGAGTTGCCATAAAAACATATAGTATGCGTAGCACTAAAGAAAACCTCTGAAACCAAATACAGCCTTTTGCTTTATGATTATCTCCGGACCTGATTCACCACTGTTTTATTACCAACTTTCGTTATTGTATCTGAATACAATTTGATTTTATGAGATCTTAAATATTACCTTTATAAACATTTCATGGGATGTTGACTCTCTATCTGCAAATTGCTTATCTGCTTATTTTATCTGTTCATTGATGCCATTGCAATAGCTTATTTTTGCATTAACTTCTTTGTTGAGTCTAGTTTATCTTCTGAGAAAATCCTGGGATGGAATTTTTAATAAGAAACCCTTAAAAAAAAAGATATTAACTGTAACTGGTAAAGACATTTTCCCTTACAGTGTTCTGTTTGCAGTATAATTCAATCAGGGAGTTTATGCCAGTCACCATGAGATTTCAAGAAAGTACTTTGTTTATCATTTAATCAATATGATTTCAGCAACCCAGAAAGATTTTTAAGTAGTTGGCTAAATTCTGTACACACCTCCTGCAGCTTTACCCAAGTTTCAGACTTTTGCTCAATAACTGCTCTCACACATCATTTCTTTTGCTTCCACCATTCTTACCGCGCAAACTCAAGACCAATAAAAACCCGCGGCTGACCTCCATCTATGCAACACACATTAACTTGTTTTCAAGTAATGGAAGACGACGATGACAACTGCACTGGGAGAAAATACAACAGGATCACTGTGTTCCCTGATCAACCTACATGACAGGTTAGCGCTAACTGATAGCTGTACTCATATACCCATCACTTCTTCTGCAAACCAGAAAGTTTACATTCCACAAAGCATATACTCAAATTTTACTGAAATAAAGCCCAAGAATTAAATGTATTTAACTTCTGGAAACACATCACATGATTATTTCACTAATAGTAAATACTTAATACTAGCAAAACCACAGGACCAACTACAAATTGCTAATGTTTCATTATTATTAAGTTTGCCCCTTGGACACCCCAGCTCTTAGGGTCAAATGAAATTCCATAATCCTTCTAAATTTCTTTCATGGTTACTTTCAATATTTACATTTACCTGTGAAATTCATCTCACTAGGAAAGACAGGCATCTTTCAAAGTCTTCAGATAAGACGATTTAAGCAGAGACATATTTTGGCCTGTTATTCATCAAAGCACTTAAAATTGGAAAGTTTATGCTTTCATACCAGATTTGCAGAGTATTTACATTTAAATAAGATTTAAAAGGCAGGATACATGATCTAAACCCAAAAATGAATAAAAAGCAGCCATCTTCCTATAAACGCTACAATTAATCATTATGCTGAACAAATAGAAAGCAATCCATCTCGTCATACCATAGAGCTGATGTAGCTTTTCCTTTCATATACCACAGAAGTTAATTATTATGAGCAGATGTGCTTAGATTACATGAAAATTTATACTCCATGAAACTAGGCACTGAAGATACCTATTTATTTTAAAGCACAAATGCGTTCCCTGTCTGTTTGGAGGTTTGCTCACATGCAACTTCACCAGCAATATGGCCCACACAAAACCTATCCATCTGGCAGGCAGGGATTTTTCATGTATTCCACTAACCAATCATTTCAAAGTGGTACTGAAAAAGCATCTGCTGGTCAAAGCAACTTCTCACAAACACGGTGCATCTGACTTGCCCCACAAATTCCCCAATGTGCCCAAAGAACATCTGCCATGATGACATCACATGCTCTTGTGGTTAAAATGCAACAGAAGAGCTACATCCCTCAACCTCTCACAAGAGCTCACGTCTGCGTGTAGGTGAGTCAGCTCTGCAGACCAATTTCCACTTGATTTGCTCAAATATCGTTAATAAGTACCTATTATTACGATGCTGTCCCAGAGCACAAGGAATAAAGTAAGCCAGCTGCGAAAGCTCACGCTCTGCAAGAACAAAGGCTGTGGAAGCCCATATATTCCTATCACACAGCAGTGGTTGGGAGTGCTGCTCTCTCATGTCATACATCCCCCTGAGGACGTCCTGACCTCCTTCACTCCAAATTCAACAAATGCTGAAGCAGATGTCCTTCTACAAGCCTATTACATTTTAATATGTCAGTTAGACTCCCTCAGACTGTGTACCTCTAGTTCAGGCATTTCCTTTGCCTACACAAAGACCAGGATAAAAACAAAGATACAGAAACTCAATATCCAAAAGACAGTGGAAAACAGATAAAGAAATGTCAATCACCTCGGGGCACATATCAAAGAAGAAAATATATGATTGCAGGACTGAAACTTCCATGAACTGTCAAGAAGGAACAATAGTACTGACCAGAATTAACCAGAAAAGCTGTAAAAAGTAACATTGCCTACAAGCCTTCAGATCCAAGATTTGAATTTGACATTACAAAATATCCTACTTCTGGAAAACTCTGTCAAATATCACAATATATTATTCCAAACTTTCCTTATTTCACAAAGTCAATATAAGCAATCCTTTAATAAATGATGCACGCACCAGGCAAAACCCGCAGCTGCCAGGAAAAAAATTGACTTTAGAAAAATCTTTGTTAGAACACGACATTTTTTTCATTACTATCTATTGCCATCAAAGTATAGAGATGGTTTTTTCTTGTGTAGCAATTTTAATCCCGTGGAATTCCAATTTTTTGGATGAAGTTTCTCTTGATTTATTATAATATAAAGAAGACTGAGTCTTCTCTTGAGTCTTTTGAGAAGCAAGTCAATGACAATACTGTTAACAAAAGGGGAGAAGGGGTGTTTCCAACAGGAAAAGTGCTTGGAAGTATTACTGCTGCAATCATCAAGCTAGTTTAGAAAGCGCTAAACACACTGCTCAGTATTTTTAATATTTCTGGACATATTTAGAAACAGTGGCAACGGAAAAGAGCACCACTGAACACATAAAGCAAATGTATTATTGACTATTTCACAGTTACCTGACGTATTCTCACAAGTGCAAGCACTTCATAAGTATCCCCGTCACTTCCAGTTATTCTCCTGTCACTTTGGTGCATGCGTTTGAAAGGAAGATGCTGGGAATTTTGAAAGATAGTTTGAGCCAAGGTTATTCATTTATTCTGAAACTGAAATCTCATGTCTAAAAGCTCTACTGCAGACATAAAGCTATTGGAGTAACATAAATATACAAATTCAGAGTCAAGGAACATGACATCAGGATTCCTTTTGCACCGTTCTGGCATGTCACATTTAACACATCTCATGCCTGAGATTTACAACAAGCCACACTGATGAGCTCTGCCATTTAGCATGCTAATATTCATGTTGAATGTTAGTGCTTAATTATTCAAAGAAACCTGACTGAACAATTTCCAATAAGAAATGCTTTCTAACTAATGCAGAATATGGGAAAACACAAACTGCAACTTTTACCAAGTTCCTCTGAAAGAAATTCCCCAAGCAGTCCAAACCTTAGCAGCCTGACAATGAACCATATCTGCTATAAATCAAACTGCATTCCTTTCAACACCTCCCTCTTTTTCTTTCATCAACAGTTGAGTTTGTTTATTTGTTGGGGTTTGGGGGTTTCTGATATTTTGGGGGGGAAGGGGGTGTCCAAACAACCGACAGAGTGCTTTAATATTACATAGATTTAAGCAGGATCAGCATTTCAACCCAGAACCGTCCATTTCTTCAGCTAAGTAAAATGAATATCAAAGTAAGCCCCTTTGGAATTATTGTACTGTGAGAATAACAGCCAGTCTTTATCCTTCCAGTTAAGGACTCCAGAATTCCTCACAATTTGGTATTACACTTGGCTGAGATCATTATGGACAAGGAAGAGGTTATTCTGGTAAAGACTGGGAGAGTAACATCCCTAGTGTTTTCCCAACAACAATAGTATAAAACCTTTTCAATAAACTTACTTATTTTAGGTCACACTTCAAGGTTTTCCATTTGAAGTGTCTATCTGAAGAAAAGTTCTCCTTAAGGCCGTTTGCCAGAGAACCTGGATCTTATCCTGCTCAGGTCAGATGAATCTTTAACAATTTCCCTGTGAACCACAGCAGCTTTGACATGAATTATCTTTGGATTTGTAAACAGCACAACCGTGACAAGGAGGAGATTAAAATTTTATAAAACCAGAAGTAGATCTAAATCAGTACTGAATGGGACTGCCTGCAACACGGAGAGGTGGACAAGAGGGACATGAAAGTTTTAAATAAAATAGCAAACAAAAAAGGAGACCAAATGGGACTCAAATGTCTCAAGAACAAAGGATAATTCAATTAAATTGAAAATCCTCAGGAAACTAAAACAGTTCACTCACTGCAGCATCAGCCCATTGAACTGAGATATGCCAGACACAGAGGCCAAAGGACTAAGCAGAACACGAAAAAATCAGATACTTTTATAGGCAGTTGCAGTGACAGTTACATGAACTCATATAAAATATTAAGGATTATAAACCCTCATGTTTTAGGTTCTAAGTCAATGAAACACAGAGTTTTAGGATTAAATGGCTCCTGTATTTCTGATAAGGAGCACACTGGGCTGTGTGATCAGGTCTACTTACAACCCACCTGTGGCCACCGAAAAGGCTTCTGTTATAGTTTATAACATGCTCAGCACAAACCATGAAGCATGACCACCCAGGCCTACTGTTCACATAATAAAAATTCCTCAAGAATTGTACAAAAATCTGAATCAACTGTTCATAACTAGGATTTTACATCCCTGGAAGCTGGTATTAAAAACAAGTCATAATTGGAAGGGTCTGTCTCCAGTTTGAGGGGGAGATTGCTCTTCATTATATCTCTCATTATGTCTTTCATCCTCCCGAGTAAGTCTCAGCACAGTTTGGTTCTCCTTGGACCTCTTTCATCTACTATACTCTGTTTAATGACAATTCATCATTTAAAAAAGGACCCCAAAAACGATTTCACCAATGATAGTTGCTTAGATCATACAGACTACGCACTAGATGAAAGAAATGTTAGGAGGACCAAAGAGAGCTGAACTTAATCAGAGGGATGAAAGACAAAATGAAAATCTATCTACCCTTACATTTTAAAAGGAGTTTCCTTCAGATAAGATGATCTCAGCTCACTCTCTGTACCTGATAAATATGGTGTGAGTACTGTCAGATCATTTGGGACTTTTATGTTTGAGATGCTCTAGCAATTCCTGTAAATTGTACACATATGGATGGCGCTGTCTTTGACTTTGAGGTGATCGGGCCATTTCCTATTGATCTAAAACCTTCTTTCCCCCCTTCTTCCCTCCTTCCTCCTAATCAAGGCAGAAACATATAACCTGGCAAGCTTTGATGTTCCTCTGCTTTACTTCTCATTATTTTGATCTTTAACAATCCCTCTGTTGGTACACACTTGTAGTATACATTTTCAGTGTTCAAGCCTTCTAGCTTCAAAAGACTTTTCTACTTGATCAAGACTTTTTTCCCCAGAAAACAAACGCTGTGTGTGGTACTAAGGTGCTGATATTTGTTTTGTTTATCAGATAGGAACAGTGTATAGTTAAACTAGAAAGCCTGCTTATTTCCTTCCACAGAGTGGAATATAACTGTCCTGGTTTTGAACGAAATCAAATATATGTAATTTATCTGACACAGTCTTCATCATCTTTATTTTACAGAAAGTCTGCAGATTACTAAGTTGCCTTTGGATAAAATGTTGCACTGTAGATTGCTGTCAGGACAAATGCTCTAAGAGTCTCCTCAATTTTTATGTTGCTGGTATAAGGCTACAGTGACAGAAATGAGCTGGAGTCTTTCTTGCTATTTAGTTAGCATCCATAAAGTAATGTCATGCCAATTCTCCTACCACCTATGAAATACTCTTACAGCAGCTATACCTGAGGTGGAAGCTGGGCCAGACCCAGACTGAAATATAGTAGCACTGTTTTAAGCGTCTTGTGATGCCTGCTGACATCTCCCATGAAAAAAGGAGGGTAGCCCACCATCACTCTTTGGTGAACAACCTGTCACTGGAAAATCAGTATCAATCTTTCTTCCCCTTGTCCTATCAACTAAGACCCAAGGAAAGAAAAATTGGTCTACAGTAACACATTACCTGGAGATCAGTGGCATGTAATACAATACGAGGATGAATTTCCATTTCCCAAACCAGTGCCCAGCTGCAGACTCCAGTACAGTCATGCAGATATTTACACAGACAGCTCTGCTAGGCCACCAGGTTTTAAGAAATTAGCCCAGGATGATTTCTACACAAGCAGGCAATTTTATTTCTCATAAATTAAACTGCAGGAATCTCCAAGGCAGCCACAAAATGCTCTACAGAGATTGATCCATCACATCTCACATAGCCTCATCTGTCCCTTCCCCTATGCTTCTCAATTCTAATGTTCCAAAACTGAAATAAATCCCACTGAAAATCTGTCTGGGAGAGGATATCTTCCTCATTTCACTAGTGCAGGAAAGGCGAAGAATGCATACATGCATACATAACGCTAGTATTGTATTTTTATCTCTTCCTCCTTAATTTTTCCTTGTTTTCCCCTTTGTGAAACAGTCATACATTTTTGCATTAATCTAATCTACTATCAAATCCACAATTAAACCCAGGCTTTGGGAAATAATTTAAAGATCAAAGCCTATAGGTAAACTGATAGAAATTAGATATAAACAATCCAGACTCATGTAATACAATATCCATACTGCAGTGATAATTCTCTCCAATTTCCATGTGCAGATATACATCGCTCACTAAGAATGAAGGTAATTTTTAAATGCAAAATCAAGGGTAAAGTTTCATTAAGTTCAAGAGATTTTAATTCATTCACTGGTATTCACTAGAGCTTAAGACTCCTAAAGCCTAATTTCTTTGTTAATGAAATTTGGGTATTTGGAAAAAAGGTTCCTAATCTATTCTGAATCTACTGGCAAACCAGGAATTGCAATCATTCAAGAGAAAGTTTTGATGTTTTTATTTGACCTTAATTGTTTGTCATTATTTACAGTGGCAGAAAGTGTTATGGAACAACAATAAAAGGGAGGATTACCTGTTAAAAATATTCTATTTTAGTAATCAGAAGAATAAATTTCAGGAACTTGGGTATCAGAAGAAAAATGTAAGAACTACATGATTTTAAGATGGGTGTTTTTTTACAAAGTATAATGCTACTCATGTAGTCCATAACTCTCAGTTCCAGATTTACATCTACAGTACTGCTGCCCATCTTTCTACATAGTGCGAGTGCTGCACATTTTTTTATTTAATGAAAAGTTCACTTTTCTGATTTCAGAGCATGCTCAAATTTATCCAACATGTATTTTTGGCCTGCCCTTCAAAGTACTCACTAACTGCAATTACCCAGATGTGTTATAGTGGTACTCTCTATTTCATTATACACACTGTTAGTGAAAACACTGAAGACAGTCACAAGTACGTGTGCCCCGCAGGAAGCCATTTCAAATGGCCTTCCTGGCTGACAGTAAGTAACTGATAACAGAGCTCTGAATGTGTTTTTCAACAAGTTGCACAACCACCTCACCCTGCATTTCTCTAGGTTGTACTTTCTTACTGCACGTGGGAGACTGTCTGGTGGGACTGGACTCTATGTCCTCCTGAAGTCAAGAGAATATTATCTGTGCTGCTTCCCACTTACCTTACTGCCTAACCTCCAGCCCACTGCCTTGTCATGGGAAGAAATTATTATCAAGAACAATAATAGTAAATAACTCTGGTTTGCTTGTTTTCTACCTTATTACTCTCCATCTGTTTATAAGATAAAAAATGCATTATCAATGTCAAGAAAATAACAATATAGATAACACGTACTTTATGAATTTGCAATATGATGTAGAGTGGCTACATCAGTAAAGTGTTGGCAAAGCCCCAGGCAGACATGGCTGATAACAGACTGATGCTCTCCATCCTGGAAAGGCAAAAGCCCAAACCTCAATCCACATCCTAGCCAGATTTTGCTTCAGAATAGTTCCTTTCAAACGTATCACAAACAAAACTCAGCTCCTCTCCTTACCCTGGTAATTATTTTTCCCTCAACTATTTGCTATCAATGCCACCAGCTGCCAGACAGGTGTTTTCAAGACCATGACACTGGCTGGGACCACTCAAGAGCAGCTCACTGTGCTTCCATTTGTGTCCTTGCAATTACCCATTACCCTAGACTAGTACAATCAGAAAAAACACTGTCAAACCTAGTAAATGCCCAGCATCCCTCAGAAAAAGGCTCAAGGTGCCATTGTCCTACCAGGCAAAGTTAATATGGGAGGGAGCTACTGATGACAGGTAAGCCAGTATCAGCTGGACAGATTTATACATAGGACTGCACAACAAAGCACTGCCCATAAAATATCACTAGCTAACCGAAGCAGTCCGTGTCTTTGCCACATTTATTATCATAAATATATTCATTGTAAACTTTAGGTTATCACATAGCATCTAGCCTGTAAATTGTAACAGGATTCTAATATGTACCTCCTGACATTGGTAATTCTGTGCAAAAGCATTCTGTAGCCTAAATTACAATGAATGTATCTGTTAATTTAGCTAATCAGCAGTTACATTAACTACCTACAAAACAGGGGGTAAGAACTGTTGGGTGACTATCTTATGAGAAAAAAAAGAAAAGGTAACACTGATGCTTTTTGATGGCACACCTCATTATAAATAGGTTACCATAAAATAATTTCAGCAGAAACAACAGTAATGTATACGGGCGTTACTGTGTTACAGATTGGAAATACACAAGATAGCTGTAGCTAAAGAATGCCCGTTTGAAATATTTTTGTAGATGTAATGTTAACAAGCAATACCAAAATTCACCTTTTCCCCTTGCTTAGTACGGAACTCAGGTTAACTTAGTCACTAATTTATGACAAATTATGTTTATAATCACAGTTCTGCCTGTATTTTATATGAGATTTTACTGGAACTATTGCTGCATTTAGACACACTCAGAAAACTTAGATAGCAGATTGTTACAATCATAATGATAAAGGTTTGATCTGCATCTCAGTCTAAAACAAGTCTTGTCTGCAGCATCCCTACAGCTATCAGGAAGCTCCAGCACAAGAGCCAGAAACCTGCAATGAAGGAGACAGGAATCTTAAATTGCTTTAGTCTGGTGCAGCCTGCATTCTACTTTCTCACTGTCAATTCACAGATCGACTTTTCAAGTGAAAGAGATTATATTTAACATCAACCATCTTAGCAAAGTCCACATGGTGTGAATTTACAACCTGGTTAAAGAAGGAAAGAAATACATCATATGTGGTCTGATAGAGCATACCAAAAGAGATATTCTATTGAGATGCCCAGTGAGGCTATCCAGTATCGATCCACCCCGTGACCTTAGGTGAGCTAGGGAGAGTGCACTTCTCCAAAGCAGAGGAGTAGTTTCTCATTACTGCATTGGTGGGTTTGTTGTTTTCCTGTACATAAATCAATAAATTATTCTCTAAAAATATTTGCTGTTCTGTTCTGTATTCTCGTGACAGGGAGCTACAGCTCTGAGATGGTCTTACTGTCTCATTAATGGGGGGAGATATGGTCAAATCCCCCAAACAAATCACAGTGAAGAAGTGGCAGGATCAGGAGAAATAAGACATGACATGTTCCACTGCTGCAACTTCTCCTTTCTTTTCGAAAGTAACTACTTTTTTCATAACCATGTTTCCAGTGTATTTCCAAGACCAGTTTTTAAAGTGGAGTCTCATTACATCAGTCTGGCCTGTAATATATATCTATTTACTTTATCAATGGCTTTTGAAGTAGCCTTCAAAGGCACATGCTTAAAACAGGCTTTCCATCCCCTAATTAAACCTTAACAATCCCTTGTAATGAGCAACACATTTTTTCCCCAAAAATGTAAATGTCTAAGGTGGCTGCTTATGGCAGCACTGAAGGAAGAGGTCCTTTTTGAAGGATCCTCCATCACAAACATCAGAGAACAGTAAAGTCACTGAAGGGCATCCGAAGCAGAAGCAATTTTCACAGAATCATCGAATGGTCTGGGTTGGAAAGGACCTTAAAGACCATCTAGTTCCAACCCCCTGCCATTGGCAGGGATATCTTTCACCAGACCACGTTGCCACAAGCTCCATCCAGCCTGGCCTTGAACACTGCCAGGGATGGGGCACCCACAGCTTCTCTGGGCAGCCTGGTCCAGCGCCTCACCACCCTCACAGTAAATAATTTCTTCCTTATACCTAATCTAAATCTACCCTCTTCCAGCTTAAATCTATTCCCCCTTGTCCCATCACTGCATGCCCTTGTAAAAAGTCCCTCTCCAGCTTTCTTGTCAGCCCCTTTAGGTACTGGAAGGCCACTGTAAGTTCTCCCCAGAGCCTTCTCTTCTCCAGGCTGAACAGCCCCAACTCTCTCAGCCTGTCTTCCCAGGAGAGGTGCTCCAGCCCTCTGATCATCTTCGTGGCATCTTCTGGACTCACTGTAACAGGTCCATGTTCTCCATATGTTGGGGGCCCCACAGCTGAACACAGTACTGCAGGTCGGGTCTCATGAGCCCTGAGCAGAGGGGCAGAATCACCCCCCTCGCCCTGCTGGCCTCGCTGCTTTTGATGCAGCCCAGGGTACAGTTGGCTTTCTGGGCTGCGAGAGCACATTGCCAGATCACGTTGAGCTTCTCATCAACCAACACCCCCAAGTCCTTCTCCTCAGGGCTGCTCTCAATCCATTCTCCACCCAGCCTATATTTGTGCTTGGGATTGCCCCAACCTATGTGCAGCACCTTTTCTCACAGTCTTGACATCTTCTAGTAAATTAGTCACTTGTCGAGGAAAATGACAGCTATATAGCACTATAAAATTCTGTAAAGCTCTCCATTTACTGTTAGAAATGTTGTCTATGTCACTGTCAAGCAACAGTAACATCCCCACCCTGTCTTACTCTCGAGTGCCCTATCTCAGGGGCATTTTGCAAATCATGCCTTAATGAAGTTTACGTAACAACTGTATTTCTTCGTTCTAAATGCTACTTTTCTCTTACCTGCATGATTGTTTTCTGAATACGTTAGTCCACAGAAGCTGATATACAAAATGAAAAGTTGTTGTAATTAGTGTAATATCATTCTAAGATAAAGCCATGAAAACCGCAGCTTCAGACAGCTGTCATCTCTTTGGCTGTTCTGCTTATTATTCACAGACAAATCCTGATATCTTCTGCATGTTACATTGTACATTGTGCAATTTCAGTGAAAACACTCATGGAACAAGATCTGTAAGTATCTATCTCAGAATCTAGCCTAGAGAAAGAATGGAGCTTGTAAGTAATTTCAGACTTAATTTTCCCTTAGCACAGTCATTGTTCTAAATAGGTACACATAAACATGCTTTCTTTCTTTAGAAATAATTTGTATTAATTAAATGTCCTTATATAATTGGCTAGATTTGACAGTCATTGAAAACTGAAATCCTCTTATTTACATGTCAGGATATGGACAGCAAAATAATAATAATAAAAAATCTCTAAAAATGGGTGCTCTAGGGAACAGCAAGACTAATTATCCCAGAATCACAGAATGGTCGGGGGGAAGGGACCTCTGGAGGTCATTATCTTCAGTGGTAAAAGGGTAATTGCTGTTATATGGTAAAAAAGAAAATGGGCAAGTTCATATAAATACTCTTTGGAGAATAAGCACTTACTGGCTTAAGACACAGACACATTACACAAGCCAATTACTGTGTGCAATGGCGGTGATACCTCGAATGCAAACTCATTTGTAGGATGCCTGCCTATTGCAGGAAAGCATCTATTTGTAACACCTGGCATTCTTCCACTGATGGCACAAACTTCCCTGAAAAGACCCAAAGACTCACAGAATCCTACAATATAATTTAGAACAGAAGGGATCTCTGAAGATCCTCTAAGCAGGACTGACCTCAAAGTTAGAAAAAGCTGCTCAAGACCTTATTCAGTTGAGTTTTCAGTACATCCAAGGAATCTGCAGTCTCTCCAGGCAATCTGAGAACTTCCCTCAATACAGCCTGACTATTACTTTCTGTCATTTCACTGTGCACCTCTGGGAAGAGTGTGGCTCCATCTTCTCTGTGAACCCCACTCCCATTAGATGCTTCTCCACGTTGAACAAGCCCAAATCCCCAGCCTCACCTCACATGTTACTTGAAAAATACCTCCAAAGACCCCCTTCACGGTGAAGAATGTCCTCCAGTGTCAAGGTCTACAAGCTCACGAGACCCTGCAAGGCATGTAAGTGAAAGCCACCCTTGGCTAAATGGCTACTCCCTGACCATGTGGTCACACAGCACCTCTTCACACATGCTAGCTGCTATTGAGGAGTTCAGGTAGAAGCAAGGTAAGGTATTAACAGAAGCTTTATGAAAGTTTCACTTACTAAACACTGCTATAGATAAGATACAGAATCGCTGAAAATCCAGCAGCTTTTTCTTTCAGCAGCAATACGGTCAGTTAGCAGCTTGGTTTCAACTGCCTTCTCCATGGAGATCAGTTCCTTTGTTCACAGGAAATATCTTGAAAATCTTCTTCCATGGATTTCATCTGAGAATTCATTTTCCTAAAACCCCACTCACCCTCAATAATACCTAGCAGACTGGTTCTATCACTACATGTAATTATGAAAACCAAAGCTGCTACAAATACCACAGTTAATTACAAAAAGTTAATTACAAGAAGTGAATGTGGCACTGAAACAAATTTTGCTTAAATCTACCATAAATAGCCTATGTAATTGTTGGCAGACTCTCCACAGAGTAAAAATAAGTGTGATACTCTTGTATTATACTTCAAATTCTGTCACATAAGAGTAATACAAAGTTCATGCACCTACTGGAGCATGAAGATTACCATCCCTTCACACAGAGATTGAGGAATGCATTTTAGGACATCTCAATTTACAGGCCTCTCTTTGAAAACCTTATGGAAAGGCTTGTGGTCAAAACGTAAAGATATTTACTCCTTTGAGCTTTAGTTTAAAACACATTTCTTCTTTCAGATACAGCCCACATACTGTCAGGGCTTTTCTTTCTTTTCCTTTGTTTCTAGATTATATAAGAAATTCATTTCATCTTTAAAGAATAGTTTCTACCCTTGTGAAGGAGTAAATTATTATGTCAAGTTTCTTCAGTTAGCATACCTGTATAGTAATTTTTTTTCAATAAAAATAACCTTTTGTTAAAGGTTTCACTAGATTTCCCAGGAGACTGATAACAGCCAAATCTTCAGCCATCTGCAGGAACCACTACAGAGTCTGATCACATACTCTGAACAGTGAAATTCTTCTCAACACTTGTTCAGGCAATGAGATCACTGTATTTTCCAAGTGCTTAATTACGCCAAGGGCAGGAGCCCAAAGCCTTTACCCAATAATCTTAATGAAAACCAGGCCTCAGGCAAATTATTAGTAAAATTTAAAATCATGAGGAAATTATCCTTTCCACTTTTAGCACCAAGAATGGATTACTTCATAGATGCGTATAGATAGATAGTTCTTTTAAAGACCATGTGCTTCACCTTTAGGCAGAAGAGCAGGTTACTGCAAAAGATATTTGAATACCATGCATGAATCCCCTCCTATGCTCCAAACACACTATCATGTTACTGGTACTTTAATGTCCAGCACAACAGCAAAACTGTACAATGGGTCCACTTTCCAAAACACTTGAAGTGCTTCAGTCACTTAGTTTCCAAATGAGACACTGTAAAAGCGTGAAGACCCTACTTAAATGCCACACTCCAACACCTTAAATATTTGGAGGCTGCATGGCGAAAGCTTACCCCTTGACTGCAAACCGTGTCCACATGCCTCATTATGTCCAGGCACACCCTGTCTCACCGAATCTGGCACCAGCACACAGTGACTCCAGTGGTGGGTCTTCCACCTGCAAGAGGAAAAGGCTAACAATTAAGTGGTTAAAACTGGACAACGGTTAACATGTGCAGGCAAAAACTTCAGTTACAAATTATTATATACTGTGGAGACTTAAGGAAAAATAGTCAAACAGCTGTAATTACTCCTAAAAGAAGCACTGTGAACTGAAATTCAGATGCAAAGTTCACCTTCTAGAAAGCCACATCATCCTCCCAACATTTCCCTTTCTCATTTTTCTAGGGCATGGTTCAAAGTTACATAAAATACAGAGCAAACATCTTCAGTGGGCTTTGCCATCAGGCTGTCATCCTGCAAGCCTGTTCTCATACAACTGATGCTGTTCCAAATCTGCTTTCGATGTTAGGATGTGTGCCAGTCAAGAACACGAGAAAGCAGCTTTCCATAGCACGACGTGGTATGGAGCCAGGCAGAGCTGAGTGGTGCGGTTCCTGCTTTGGCACCACCTTCAGCTCCCTGCTCTGCTCTGAGACCATGTCCTACAGGATGTGTGGGCTGGAGATTTATATGCAAAGATATAATGCTTTTCTATTTACTAATATTGTATAACAGATGGGTCACAGAATTTTAATGAAGAGTGGTGAGTAATTGCCCTATTGTACTATTTGTCTAATCAGAATTTTTTAAAGTGCATATTATTCACTGGAGTGAGCGCATCTGGGGAAAAGAAAAGAGTTTCTGCAATAAGCATACAATTATGATTAAGGCAGTTGAGTGCTTGTGGTCCCAAAATAGCTTACATTGATTTTTAGATACACTGAGGGGGGAGTTCCCAGTAATAGCTTCCTTAAACACATCGAACCCTGAGGTTACCATTTCTAGGAGCTGTGTCTATTGGTGCTTGTTCTGATTATGCCAGATCTACTGAAATCTCGAATTTGAACTCTACTTTTACACATTTTGCAAAGTACATTATTTGTCTGTAACTCTGCATTTTCCAGTATTGTGTTGTTTTCTGGTGGGAATTGTGCAGGACAATCGCACAAGAGTAATTTCTGGAGAAGCTGACACCCACTAGCAAGAGATTGATTCCAGTCTTTTTACCTATACACGGGACAGACGGGAATATCTTCACATTCTCTTTCTTCATACAAGGTGTCTGGGCATGCCTGTCCCCCACTGGCAGCATCCTGAATGATAATCCTGTACCGGGACTGCTTAACTGCAGTGGCATTGCCTGTAAAATAAAGAAAAATATTGCCTTTCAGACACAGTTGGCACCCTGAGTTAGTGATCTAGCTGTCTTTGTCGAAAACATGCTTTGTGTTTCATTTATATTTTGAAATTATGAGCACTCTGGTACAACCCAATGAAGGGAAGGAATGGTACTTTGGATCAAAAGCTCCATAACTTGCTTTAAAATTACCAGTAGTTCAGCAGAACAGCACCTGGAATGTTGACAGATCAACAGCCTAAGAGATGCATCAAAAAAATGTCTATTTCACAGAACGTCAAATCAGACAAGAAAATAAGTATGAGCAAATACTTACACACCTGAACAGGAGACAAGAATAAAAACAAAACAAAACCCCGAATTGTCGTAATGGAAGGTTTTGTTTCTGAAAACACATTCTGGTGGTCTCAGGCTGCTACCAGTAACCCATCTTTATGGGTCTAGAAATTCTAGAGGATAACTTCCTGACAGGAAAACCACTGCGACCAGCAGAGGCTAACTCTCTACTTAATCTGAGTCAATGCAAGATCAATCCATCTAGAAACACAGTTCACAAAATCTACAGTACAAAATGCAGGATGAAAGACAAGGCTAAGATTTATCTATGTATCTCTATAGCTAAAACAAACACAATCCTTGGCTGTGTAAGTGGCAAGTACAAACTGAGAGCTGCTTTAACCTATGTGTATGGCATTAGTACTTACTTGGGTACTGTACTCATGCTTCAAAAACAGATGCTAGAAAACTGAAAAGGGATCTCAGCAGAAGTCCATAAAGGATTCCAGACCAGGTAAATATCTTTTAATAGCGGACTTCATCAAATTTGCCCAAGAGAGGAAAGCCGTGTGTCAATTAACCCACTTACAAGTATAATTTTTCCAGCTCAAGATAAGGCCAAAGCTGCAGTAGCAAGATTACAGTGCATTAGAGCAGAAGGAAAACGTAGGAAAAGTCATACCATGAACAGAAAGTACAAGTACAGATCCAGAAAAAATGGTTAGCTCTAAAAATATCAAGTTATAGAAGCCTTCACTCAAGCACGTGCCATCCCTGTGATGAGATCACCATAAAGTGACTTTGGACCTGGCAGGAGGTTGCTCAGCCCAGCTGCTATCCTGAGGCAGGATAAGTGCATCCAGGGCGATCCCTCTCCTGTTTCTTTAACAACTGCTACCTGAGGCAGCTCTACAGCTTCCTACAGTCTCCTTTCAGATGGCTGATGCAGACTTATAACGCCTCACAGAAAGCCTCTTCTGAAAATCTAGCCCAAGTCATCACTCCTCTAAATTAAGCTAAACCTTCATCTTCTGTCCACTAAAAGACAGTAAAAGAAAGTAAAAAAAGAGTTTATCCCTATCATCTGATGCATAACCTTTACAAAATTTCAAGTGCTTGTATCCACTCTGTCTTTCCCTCTCTAAACTAAGAAACCCCAGTTCTTCATAGGTCCTGTTCATTACCTCTCATTGCTTACTTTCTTACAACACTGTGCCCAAGGAATGACACCTGCAGCCTCACCAGCACACAGTACAGGAACAGCTTTGGTGTTTTACATGCCACATGAGTTTGACAAGCCCAGTATGAGTTTTAGCATTTCAAATTGTTGACTTTCATTCCTTTTGTTGTCCATTGTATCTCCAGAGCTGCCTGAGGCAGTACTTCCGTCTTTACTTCCCATTCTGTCTTTGTGCAACCTACTTTTCCTTCCCAAGTCATGTTTTGAGAAATTTCTCAATTATTTCAATATTATTTAATATATTGTCTATTGTCTTTGCTACCTCTTTCAGCTCTGCACCATCCACTAATGTTATTATTCAAGCACATAAGCTGTTCAGACAAGTATCACACAAAGTTGGGGCAAGAAGAGTTTTCTGTAGGACTCCCTGGGTCACATTCCAGTTTGATCATGAATAGTGGGCGTCTATCAGCCAACCGATTGGAAGCAGCTTTGCAGAGAAGAACATGGGAGTCCTGATGGACAAGGTGACCATGAGGCAGCAATGTGCCCTCACAGCAAAGAAGGGCCACAGCATTCTGGGCTGCATTAGGAAAGCATCATCAGCAGGTTGAGGGAGGTGATCCCTTCCCTCTACTCAGCACTGGTGAGACAAGTGGGTGGCATGTCAAGTTCTGGGCTCCCCAGCAGGAGGAGAACTTGGGCATACTGGAGTTAGTCCAGTGCACGGCCACAAAGACTAGGGACTGGGGCATCTGACACACAAAGAGAGACCAGGAAAGCTGGGACTCTTCAGCCTGGAAAGGAGAAGGCTCAAGGGATCTTATCAATGTGTATCAATACCTAATGGCAGGCAGTAAAGGAGACAGACTCTTTTCACAGAAGGAGACAGACTCTTTTCACAGTGATATCCACTGTGAGATTTTTCAAGCAGCTGAGTACCCATTTAACAGTGATGTAATTCCAGTCACTGTTCCTCAGCTTCCTGATAAAAGTTTAATGTGTCAAAAATCTACTACTTTCCTTAATTAGAGCAGCTATGCTGTCAAAAAAAAAGAAGATTAAATTTCTTGGGCATGATTTGTTCTCAGTAAATCCATACTGGCCAGTTTATTAGAATCTGATCCTTGAAATGTTTGTATCTTAAGTAATAACTTGTTCTGGTGTTTTTCTACAACTTCCTTGACCTTTTTTTCTTTGGAGGGGATGGCGGGGACAGTGAGGGAGAGGGTGTTGGTTGGTTTGTTTGGTTGGTTTCTCTTGGTATTACTGAGTTTTAGTTAGTTTCTTAGTGACTTAGCAATTTCTCACCCAGAAGATGCTCTGGAGTTACTTTATTACTTCCTTCTCTATTCATACAGCCCTACAGACATGGAAACATCTAATTTATGGAAATACTTATTCTTTAGTCCATTCCTCTCCTGGCTGCAGACAGGAAACAACAGCAGCAACTGCACATTCCCCATGTTTTGTTTCCCTTGTTTCTCAGAAAGTAATGGACATATACTTCATTCAGTTTTTCGTTACTTTTAATGCATTTATGTAACTGTTGTTCTCTAATATCCTCTTATAGCATAATTTGCATTCTCCATTTCTTGTTTCTAATTTTTGAGAAACAATTTGACAATCAAAAACAATTCTGAACTCTGATGATGAGAAAAAAAATTAAAAGGGCTTCTCTAGCTGTGTTTGGTGTTTTCTCTTTATGGTTTGAAGCTTGAACATGCATATCATATACAAACCTACACATACCTTGCTCCCCTGTGCTGCTGGTTTGTTACTATAATAGTTTCAGGACAGAAAGCAGGGTCCAGTAGGGTTTCAGCCCTTTGTTACAGTATTTCTTGGTAGCTTCCAGGACGTCTAGACTCCTGTTTGCATAGAACATGTTCCCAAGAGGTATAGCTACCAATTCTCTGTTTGTTGAAATCTTTTTTTTTTAAGTGTCTTGCTGATACTGCCATCCTTCCCTTCTCCCAAGAATCATGAACTCTATCACTTCGTGATGATTTTCATTCAAATTATCTACCACCATTAGAATCTTAGCCATTTCCTTCCTATTACTCAGTACCAAATCTAAATGAGCTTCCCACAGTAATTTTCTCCACCTCAAGAAACTAAATTATCCTCAACATTTATTGCACATTACTCAAACCCCATTTTCAAAATTGAATTTCCTCATTGGCTTTTCTACAGCATTCCTTACAAATGTTAATGAACATAATTTTTATATCTCATTTAAAATTGATATAGCCCGATTTTCCAGAGTATTAGCATTATGTAGGACTGTCCTTTTAAAGCCAAATTTCAGCTGATTTCAAGCATGGGTATGATGGCTTGGCATCCTGAAAAAAATCAAGCCTCAGGATCTCAAGACCATCTTAACTTCTCGTGCTGGTTTTGGCTGGCTCTGTTTCTGTGCTTACAGCTCCCCTGGCACCTACCGCTGTAATTAAGAGCATCACTGCACAGTAAAGGAGATGTGTAGAAATGTGGGAGAGAGGTCCAGAGGAGAACCCAGCCAGGATTTCAGGGCTAAATTTAGAAGCT
>JAVJGI010000064.1:36674060-36686878 GCA_035590275.1 Ibycter americanus | reverse complement strand
AGATTAGGACATAATTTTTCTGTAATAAAAAGGCCACTGAGAGATATTGTGCTGGTTTTAGCTGGGATAGAGTTAATATTGTTCATAGTAGCTTGTATGGGGCTCTGTTTTGGATTTCTGCTGGAAACAGTGTTGATAATCCAGGGATGTTTTGTTACTGCTGAGCCAAGGCCTCTTCTGCTCCCCACCAGCCAGGAGGCTGGGGCTGCACAGGGAGCTGGGAGGGGACACAGCTGGGACAGGTGACCCCAACAATATCCTATACCATTGAACGACATGCTGAGTATATAAGCTCGGCAAAGAAGGCAGGGGGGACACATGGAGTGATGGCATTTGTCTTCCCAAGTAATGGTTACGTGTGATGGAGCCCTGCTTTCCTGGGGATGGCTGAACACCAACCTGCCTGCCCATGGGAAGTGGTGAATGAATTCCTTGGTTTGCTTTGCTTGCAGGTGCAGCTTTTGCTTTACTTATTAAACTGTCTTTTTTCTCAACACACAAGTTTTTTCACTTATACTCTTCTGATTATCCTTCCCATCCCACCAGGAGGGAGTGAGCAAGCAAGCAGCTGGGGTGGGGGAGTTAGTTGCCAATGGGGTTAAACCATGACACTTCTATGTCCTTGACTTTGCAACTTGGATAGTGCTGTTTGAGAATTTTGGGGTTGCCTTATCTCTGCTTCCGCTCACACATCCCTGTCCCACCAGCCTCCATTCTCCTCTCCTTACAACTCAGAGCCATATGACTCCTTCTGTCAATCCACTCTTACCATTCCTCCCTTGCTCTTGTACCTTTCCTTCCTCTGCATTTGATCCCCAGGTCTTCCCCAGTACTCTGCCCAGGGCTTGGAAAGGTGCATCACTATTCTCAGGTGAGGGACAAAATCCTTCTTCACTACTGTAAAGTGTGCTGTATCTGGTCCAGCTTTTACACTAACCACTTAGCTTCATACCCTTTGCCCCTGACCAGATGGAAAGGTAGAGTCTGGTCAACACAAGACTCTGAGCACTCAAATAATAATGACAGATTCTCCAAGATTTTAGTCACGAAAATCAGAGCTGTCTCCAGTATTTTTGTACAGATAAAAGCTTTTGAAGGGGTAAGTCTTCAACTTTGACCATCTCTGGTTGAGTGTTTGTTTATGAGAACTGGAAGTGGCAGGTCCTTGACAGAAGCTCTCTAACACAAAGTACAGGTCACCGGAATTTCTTTTTGTGGCATGCCATGCATTTTAATCCACTTGCACCTCATCTCGTTTCAAATCTGATTCAAGGCACAGGGAAATAAATAGGACAGTTACTACCTAATATTTCATGTAAACTTGTTTAGAGAATTAACTAACAGTGAAATTTCTAACCTTCCCCCTGGACAACCAATGGCCAGAAAAGGAGAGGTACTTATAGATACCATTTACTTTCAGGAAGAAGATGAAAAATGTTATTTATTGTCAGGTGTTTGCTTTTTTTAATCTCTCCATTTTAAATCTATGTTGACAGATCAGAGAGCACATCACCCGTGTTAAAAGCAGTTACCTCTCCAGGACCCCTTCCTCACCAGGAAAGCGGGTGAGAGGGGGAAATCTACATGCTGCTCATTCAAGCCATTTCATATTCTGAAACCTCTGTATTGATTCTTTGATTCTTGTTTCGATTTATCCTCAAAGACCCATTAAAACAGATATATTATAGAAGACTGAGGTAGACAGTTGTCACCTTTAAGTATGTGAAATGGCAGAGAATCAATAACTTGCAACAACCACCCTGTTCCTGCCTCACCAACAGGTGTTTGGATTCAATTGCACTTCTTTTGTGAATTATGTTGTCCATCCATCTGTTATAGCCCTAAGTTCACCACTGCCTACACTTCTGAGGTATGAGATAATCCTTCGCCAAAAGACAGCCAGTTGTCTGATGACATTTAAATGTAGGGAAAATGTCAGCTTTTTTATTGTTAGATAGTAAAGTTGGACGCATTTTCTCAGATAAACTACAGACAGCTTAACTGGTAAAGTTCTGTGTAAAGCTGATTTAGTGATTGCATGTTTGTCTAAGTTCTGATCTTATGCTGGTACACATTTAATTTTAAATCTGCCAGGCAATACCTGTGCCTGCTTGATCTGCTTAGCAATTCACCATCTGTATATTGTTTTCATTAAATACAACTTTTCTATAAAAAAAAAAAACACCAAAACCTCTAACAACTCACATATGTATAGTGGTTTTGAAATTTCATTATCATGCTGAGGTTTTAACTGCACAATGCAAATTAAAAAAAAATAATCATCTTGCAATGCAGCCATATCAATAACAGATTTAGCAAAAAGCACACTCCCCCATCTAAGAAGTTTTAATTTAGAATTATATTAAAATGATAACACTGCCAAGGAGGTTAAATAATTAATTTCTTCTCATTTTAATTGTAGACTATTATTTAATAAACAAAGTAATTTACCAGGTAATTTATTCTACTTCTTCATAATCAGCTCATTTAAAGTCTAAAAATAAATTGCTAATTAAAACAGGATTCACTGTTTTAGAAAGCAACTCATTTTCCTGTAAAATCTAACAAGGAGTATGCTAGAGCATCCACTGAGAATCTTTGAAGGGCAAGGAAGCCACCAACAACAATGAAATACTCTGATAACTGAGAAGGCTTTCATCAGAACAATTAATGAAACACACAAATTTGTCACAAAAAACAACACTAGATCATTATAAGGAAACTTTCCTAAACACTTGGTGTCCAAAAGCTAACCAACTAGATCAAAGAAATGTATGGTCCTTGAAAAGCCATGAAGGACAGGAGCTATGTGCACAGCCCTGTACGTACATCTATGTTGGTCAAGAGAAATAAACTTCATACAATACAGCAACTCCATTTATAAACATACAACGCTGGGACCTTGGACTTCTGACTCTGAAGGCAGAAGCCCAAATGGAATTTATTCCCAGTAAAGAGAACTTACATCTCCAAATCTGCTCACAAGTATCCCAACAACATTAGTATCAACAACACTGCCAGTCCAAAAGTCATTCAGACAAATGCCCTAAAAATTATTAGACTGACATAAACTACAACTACCGCACATTTCTAGGGCAATTCTCTATTTTTTTCCCAAATCTTGACTTCCTAAAGGCTTACCAGGCTGACATGCTGTTGGGCAGCGAGTCCACTCACTGAAAGGCGTAACAATGCAGTCTTTCTTGCAGAGGAGAAGACATGGCCGCACAGTCTCAGGTCTGATGGACTCTGGACACCTATCAAACCAAATGCAAAGATAAAATATAATAAAAAATTAAAACTACTGGGAAATGTTTTACTCCTAAGACTCTTACAAGGCTGTGAACATACTGCCATACCAAAGATATCACTCCTGGTCACAGCAAGCCTCGTTTTTCTTCTCCTTTGCACTCATGTAATCCAACTGAATTTAGTACACTTCAAAGATTAAAAATAATAATAAAAAGAAAAGTGGAGCTTGGCTTGATGACTACAGGCTAAATGTAACTCTGTCTATGATGCCTAAAATACAAAGCTCACTGAAGCAAAACAGATATATTTATTACAAAGAAAGCTAGTAGCTATGTTTATAAAGTCGTCCTGTTTTAACACAACATACAACAGCCTTCAAAGCCTTCAAACCATTTGCAACTGTGTGTAAGGCCTGACATAGTATTCCTCCATTTTCAACCCCTAGGAAACACAAAAATAGCTTAAAGTGATCTTTGATTGAGGCCTCAATTGTTATTTACAAAGTTGTACAACACAGTATAGTATGAAGAGCTCTATGATTTCTCTTTTAATTAATTTTTAACTCCTAACTGAAAAATACGTCATGCATATTCTAATAAAAGTTTCAGGCAGAGTTAATACATAAAAATTAAAAGGGTGGAAAAAGGGACAATTTTCTGGGATCAGGCAGATCTTGCATTTCAAGTGGGGTAACAGAAAGGGAATTACTGTTTTTTAATTTTTATTAATTTCTAGTAGAATGATCACTCAAAAATACCTAGTAATGCACACAATGCAAAATGAACCCATTTGAAAGACGAACATGCCACTGAACACTACTAGGGAAGAAAATAAAACAGTCATACTTCTGTTACTAAGATAGTAATAAGGTATTTGGAGGTATAATTTAAAAGAAAATAAATACAAAGAGACATGCCTTCTCATTGAACATGATTATCCTAGAGGGTAGATTTCCGTCACCTAAAAGAAGACATAGAAATATTTTTCTGCAAACATTTAAGTTTTCTTTGGCTTTCTGTGCCTTGCACTTTCTTTGGATATGGTGCAACTTGTCTTCATGAAATCAGGAAAAATACAGAATACGAAAAAATACACTATGCCAACACACAAAAGTGATTTGTTTATATAACGTATCCTATTTCTGAAGCCAAGTGATCAGTAGACTTCCACCACAGCAGTTCTAAAGCCAGCATTACTTTGAGTCAGTTTTCATCAACTCAAACATAAAATATAATATAGCCACCTTTGGTGCCCGCAGCGAGGAGGGCCACCCTCCACCCAAGCACCAGACTGGTCCAGACCCTCCTGGGTAGTTACAAGGTAATACTTAATTCTGAAACATGGAGGTTTTATTCCTTCACTTAGAACCTTCTTCCTGAAGACTTCCAGAGGTTTAAGCTTTTTCTTTTTAAGACAATTATGACCATAAGAACAATATACAGCACAGCAGCAAAAATAGAAAAATCAGTAAAAAGCTCTTAAGAACTCAGCAGTCCTTTCTGATCCAGCTGCTTTCATTACATAAGGAACACCATGGCACTGTAGCCACTACACCAAAGCCAAGGAGAGGCACTTTCTGAAGTCCCCAGTACACAAATCTCTTCTTTTGGCAGGATTTTTCCAGCACTGAAACTCTGGTTTCCCTTCATGTACTTCACTCAAGTATTTACTTACCCCCTCTCATTCCATTTCCCCTTACACCATCTCAAAAGTGGAGGGGGGAAAACAATTATTTTAGACCTTATATAGCTCTATAAACAACATGTTTAATTAGGTAAAGTTACAGCATATCAACGGATTCTAGATATAAATGAATACTACATTTCCCTCCTTTTATTTAGTTAATCTCATTAACCTCAAGAATTTTAATTAACTTTACTGAAATCAACACAGTCTGCTTACATGAACAGGATTGTTTTGAGAGCTACAATAAGAAATGAAACTCGGTTGTAAGCCTCTAGACTCATTAACAGTGCAAAAAATAATTAGCAATGTCTTGGTTTTTGATATTAGGGAAAACATCTGTGCTACTTATTTTCGCCATTTAGTAAAGCAAAGCAAAATTCAGAATATTTGTATTGCAGAATACATAATTTTTTTGTGTTGGTATCACATTATAGAAGCTATATAAATCAACTGAAAGATATAGATCACACGTATGGTTCTGCCTTGTTGTGGTGTAAATATAATGCAAAATATTTATTTGTTTCTATTTTATTACAGCATTGTTAATAATGTATTGATGAATGTTATATTCAGATGTACTTTGTATTTTCCTCACACTTGTCCTTCAGGAAAAATATTTTCAGAAAATTGTAAATCAGAATAACAGAGCAGCTACAGCAAAAAAATCTACACCACTAAAAGCATGCATTTTCCTTGGATTTACAGAGAAAATTAAAAATGGGCTAGCTATTTATTTTTGTTACATATTAGTATCCCTTTCATAGTAGTGATGGAATAGTAGCTGGAGAATTAGACCTGAAACGAAATTATTTTCAACACTGCAGATTCCACACACTAGCTGAAAACACCTTTGTATGTCATGTACTGTAACTACAAATAATCACTAATAACTTTTCTTTAAATACCTTTTTGGTGTGACCTGGCCAGAACTGCTCTTCATGCAGAAGACTTTCCTTGTCTGTATGCCCACTCCACAAGTTGCTTCTCTGCTCCAATTAATGGTTGCATTGAGTGCAGTTACCAGCACGTCTTCAGAGCAAGAGCTCCAGGGAGAAGTTTCCCAGAAGAAATGCACGCACGGGTGATCATTACAGGCACGGTGCTCCTGCAGGGCTCTGTCAGGGGGACAGGCTTTTCCACCTGGAAAGAGTCAAGAGAACGTCATATTTTATTTTATGGCATGCGGTAAAAGGAAGACATGGAAAAATGAACAAAAATGTTAGGTTTGCTTAATATCGTCTTTCCCCCCTCCCCCTATTAAAAAAAATAAATAAATAAAGCTTAAATAAAGCTGTTGACCTTTATGGCTGCAATAACAACCTTCTAAAATATTGTTTCCCCATTAAACTAGCCTTGCATAAAATTGTATTCCAACGCATAATGGAAACAGAAATAGGCAAAGTATATTTCTGAGTTACCTTATTGATACTCCTACACACAGCCAAGTTAATTCCATTTAAATGCCAGTATCACTCAGCAAACATGCAATTAGGTTTAAAGACAAATTAAGCATTATTTTTATGTTCACTCTCCTTGCTAATTTCCCAAGAAGGAACATTTCTTTCTAATATTCGGACTGTATTCATGCGTTGCCTTAAAGAGTTGAGCTGCAGAGGGTGCTGAACCATCCTGATGGAGGAATGTATCAAATGATACCCACATCTGCAAATCAAAGAGGGGGGAAACTTGAAAGATAGGTTTTGGGTATCAAGCCTTTACTTTTCTGAAGCAGCTTCCTTCAGATTGGTGTCCAAAGATTTTCCTAAGCTACTGCAATCTATTAACAACTGGTAATAAATCCACAAAGTACAGGAGTTTGAACAGCCTCCCTGGAAGCTTTAACACTCTAGCCAGCAGCCTGAATTTATCCCATAAAAGCAGCAGATGTTTGCAGCTCAAAAGCTAAGGAGTAATGCAGTGGAATTTAACAGTAAGCACTATTATTTTAGGAAGAAAGAAGCAAAAATTACTAAAATCAAAACCATTCTCTTCCAGGTAGGAGAATCTGGCAACTTGTGACATAGTCAAAGTGCTGCAGGTTTTGAAAGAACCGAAGTGTTGGGGTCAGATACCACAAGGTTCAGAGCACCTTTACACCCTACTACAATCAACAGGAGATGAAAGTATATTGCTCCTCGAAGGGATGCCTACTGCCTTGCAGGACTGAGCCTCCTCAAGTAAGTTATGACCCCAAATGGCCACAATGAATAGGACTGAGAAAAGAAAGAGAGAGAGAGAAATTTCTTAGCACACTGATTTGGATAATCATAGCACATTACTCTTTGTCTTTTCATGAAAATGGACTGTTCCACACAGTCTCAGAAATGTTTAGTATGATGATGGGGTAGAAAATGCCCCAGGTAACTTACTTCCTGAAGATTTTGACTTCGCAGGAAAAATGCAGACCAGTTACTGTTCTTGTGTGTTTGAGCACATGTAAAAAAAAAAAAAAAAAAAAAAAAAACCAAACAAACAAAAACCAAACCAAACTGTATCAAGCAAATGGCAAAATGTCTGGTCCATTAGGAAAAAATAAAAAGAAAAGATCTAACTCAAATTTTGAGCTTCCCAGGAAAAAAACAGGGTGTTTTTTCAAGAATATCCAAGGTAAGGAAGCTTTCCTAAACAAGGGAGAGTAATAATGAGGCAGTTTTAACTTAAAATAGTAACACCTGGTCCATCCAACCTAGCAGTCTGCCTGCAAAACTGCAAGCAGGAGATGCAGTTTACAAAAAGCACAAGAGCCTGACCACTTTCTGCAGTTCATTGACAAGTTTTGTACAAGGAAAGCAGGACAGCACACCACTGCCTAAGCCATTCTAGTAGCCATTTACAGACTTTTTATGGATCAGATGTTTATCAGTTCCTCTAATCCATTTTAAAGCAGCTGAGACTGCCTGCCTCCACAATCTCCTCTTGCACCAAGTTTCAGAAGTTTGCTGCATAAAGAAATAGCTTCTAAAACCTGATTTAAACCAAACCCCTCTAGCTTCATCAACAGCCTCCTGGTTATCATATTCTGGGAGATGGTGAACAGCTTGGAGAAAACAACTCAAAAAGGTCTGAACTGAAGTCAGGCTGTGAGATGGCATCCAGAAGTCCTCAGACAGCAGAGTCACAGCTAATATCACCTCAGTTGATAGAGGACAAATGAAATGGCACTTTCAAAGGTACTAGAGCTCTGTAGAAGCTGGTGGCTCAGCTGTGAGCTGGGTATGAAAGAGTGAGAAAAAGCAGGTAACATAACATTGCCTTAGTATTGCAGTGATAATGGTATTAAATCCACTTCCACGCTCCACAAATTCAAATCAATCACTATTTATCGGTGTGCAGGTGTGTGACTCTGCACAGCAAGCCATTATACTTATTGCTAAAGATGTACAGAAAAAGTTGAGGCATTTGACTTTACTCATTAATTATTCCTTCCTGAGAAACTTAAAAGTATTCAGTTCAAAGTCATTTTTAGTTTAGTGTATTTCAGGTTGAGATGACTGAGCTTATACACTTCCAGAATTCACTTCTTCAACACTCCACTTTCATAATTCTATGTTTGCATTTCATTACCTCCATGGAAAACATGAAGCCAACTGTATTTTCAGTTTTAATTATTCTCTAGCTCACAGACTTTTTTAGTAATATTTATTATCATTCAATTGACAAGTATATAGCAGTCTTCATCCTCACGGGCCCCAACTTTCTTTGCAAGTGCTTATACGGATGTTTATGTGACTACAGATCATTCACGTTAGTAAGGGTTTGCAAGATCAAGTCCTTACATTGCCCCAGAAACAGTGAGTGGCTTCAATGATAATTTACAAAGTAGCACTTAAGAGAGCTTGTCCTGACTAGATTTGCATATAGAAGTGCTTTGCTGCTGCATTAGCTCCACATAGTTCTGACGATAGTAGGTATTTTGTTATGTCAACAAGGCTTTAGTCTGTTAGACGTGTTTACGTTTTATGAATTTTTATGCACTTGATGTGGTACCTTTCAAATCCTGCATTATAAACCAACACATAAATGACTTACCATAGTGTAACTGTAGTTAGAAGACTACATTTCTAATATGAAATAGTTTGTGTAAATAATTGTATCACTGATGTTGATACATAAACATCCAGATACATGATGTGTCCGTGAAGATATACAGGAAATTACATATATTCATCAAGAGCTACTTACTTACTACAATAGAAAAACAAGAAGGTCGATACATTCTAGGTCTGCATTAATAAATTTCCTCATTTTTCACAGCTCAGTGTTCTTTTCTAAATCAGTACTAATACATTCCTATATACAGACACTCGCATGATGAGTCTGTGTCATGCAGCAGTTTCGTTAATATTGGATATAGCTCTCCTGAAATAAATTCACACCCAGACTGGCCCTAAATAGACAATAATTCATAGGCTGAAGTAAATAATTTTGAAGTGTGACAGAATTTCTCTAAGTGACACATGCATTAACTCAAGCCCATAAAGATCTTTTACTGGCTAAGCGTGAAGTACAGACAAGTATTAAGTATTATTCCTCATTGCTACAGTATTGGGATTAGCTCTGATCTGAACACAGTGTGGCTGAGGAATGCAAGTCAATTAATTGAACAAACAAACAGTGATTAATCCAAAAATGTTTTAACACTCACCCTCAGCTGGAAGGGCCAAGATGGACCTACTTCTGCTTTGACTGCCCTCAGCATTTTTACTGGAGCATGAGTGGGAACACGGGGACCATGGGGACCACTCGCTGATGACGCAGTCCATTGCACAAGGGATTTCACAAGCCACAACTTCAGGATGGGAAAGCTGTGAGCAGAGGTGATGTGGTACTTCTTCACCTGGAGCAAAGACAACAGACATGGAGGAACGCTCAGCTTTGTTCAGTACCACAGTCTGCATCAAGCAGACTGACTTTATGTCAAACGTCCATCTGCCCATGAAGGAATATACTACAAAAAAGTACGTGGTTGGCTTCAGGCTTGAAAGTGTAATACATGAATAACTAACTAAAGTATTTCTTCAGAAAAGGAAAAAAGAAAAAAATGTGTTTCAAGTTTTGTATGTGACATCTTGGCTGCACTCCATTTTATAAAGCAGGCAAGCATGAGAAATGAGATAATTCAATCAATAGAAAGATGTAATATCAATTAACAACAGAATTGATGATAATTGCCCCATATTTTCCAGCAATCACCACCTACAGAACCCATTTTCCACAATACAAATTGCACAGGTCCCCAGAGAAGCGAGTTTTCTTTTGCCTATAGGCCCCAGAAGTGTCTGATAGGTGTTTTGGTCCTTCTCCTGCAGCCTCACCAGAATGAACCACTATTATTTCTGATTCCGCTTCTCACCCAAAGACTTAAAGAGATACAAAATTGTGCATCTGTTGGACCACCCCCATCCCAGGGAGAAACTCTTTCTGCTGGAGATGAACCAAGGAACCTGAAGCAAAGCATATCTCATGATGAGAAGCATCTTTCCAAAACCCCTTTCAACAAGAAGGTAGGACATTGGGGAATGGTGGGGAAAAACCTACCAACCAAAACAACCGCTGGCAGAATGCGCAGCAAAACAAAGCACATGAAGGATACCACGTGGAGCCCAACACACAGAACTATTGTTTTGAAAAAGCAAAATAAAATATAATTTTATTTTTAAAATAACAAAGAAAATGTCCAGTAATTTTAGTAATTATATAGACATTACAAGGACATCATAATTCATAAAAAATCATAAACTGTTAACTCTTTTAGTACTGAACTACACCTAATGTCTTATAAAACTAATTTAAGCAATGAACAGACATTACTGACTTTGTTACACTGTTCTATTCTTTAATGTTTCTGGACCACCATGAATTTTCAGCTACATATCTGAAAATTCTGGAAGCTCAAATCTACCTGTTTATAAACAAGCTCACACTGAATGTTACCTCCTCTTTTGCCCTTATAATAGTTATAAAACTCTCCTTTGAGGTTTCTTTAATTATGAACCTAGGAAAAAACATAATGACTATCCAGGCTCAATTATACATAGTTATTAGGGAAAAAAAAAATTAAAATTTATAACAGCAACAACTGGCTCTTTCACCTCACGCTACAGGAACAGGCTCTGTAACAAGGTGGCCCAGGATGCAATTATAACTAGCAGGGTAGAAAACTGTACTGCTTTTGCAAGGCAACACATATACAAGTGAGTAAATAAGAGAGGCAGGCTGCCAGTGAGAGTGCATAAAGCTGTCAATAGCACAGTGGTATTATCTGCAGTTGCATCCCTAAATGAAGACAGGCTCATCGCCCTCGAGGTGCAAATAAAACTTTTCAAGCATATTATGAGAAGTAACGGAGAATCTAGCAGGCAATCAGACTGCAAGATATGTTTAAAAATACCTTCTTTTTATGCCTTTCCCTTGCACATGCCTATGCTCATCAGAAAAGGCTAGATACACCCAGTCTTTGCACTACTATTTTAAGTCTACTCAGTAAGAAAACAGAAACCAACACCCTCCCTACAGACATCCCCCCAGCCAAGGTACTGTGCTTGGCACCCCTGCAAACCAAGCTTAATCCATCATTCGCTTTGACTAGCCCATTATCACCACTGCTGATTTAGATTCTCACATAATGCTCAGAACTATCTTCAGAGAAAAACAATGTAAAAACAACAAATAAACCTGAAGTCTTATTCCAGCTGTCTTCCTGAGTCATTTTACTGTCAAAATCCCCGCTAACATTTTGACAGCTTGTCTGTACGGTGGCAGATAACGTGAGGGCATCCTGGGCAGGCATGATTTTAGGAGTCAATGGTACAGTAGAATCAAGAGATTATATGCTTTGGTGAAGCAGGGTAAAACAACGGTCCTCCTCTCCCATCACTGACACTTACAGGGAAGTATGCAAACAGTCAGTGACAGGCTTCTGAACGAGAAGGGATGAGATGGGACACTGGCCCTGCAAGTGTGCCCCCCACCCCTCCATTCATGCAAGAGGTTATCTTCATTACACGCAAACTTTACGGCAAGAGAGCACCATGAAGTTCACCAAATTCTGGATTTAGCCCAATTTTTCAACCAATCAGACTGTGCTAGAGATGTAAGCAGCAGAGAAAAACCTACTTGCTGAAAACCAGGAGAGCCTTTCCAGTGATTTAATCTGACTTTACAAAGTCCAAGCAACTTCACTCAGAAGATAGTTTAGAACACTTGGGTCTCTTTGGGGTGGCTCCCTCCACCCATGAGCTCAGGTGCCACAGATTTTTGAGCGACTACTAGGTGGAGAAGGGAGGCAAAGGACGAAAATGTGCTTTCCGCTTCTCTCCATGATTTCTTTTCACACTGGATTTACAGCAGATGACAGCAACAGTAACACTGCGAACAGAGGCTGCAATTCATGGTTCCTCAGCAAAGAAATGAAGCTTTGAGTTTTGTTATAAAGAGTTTACCACCCGGTGCATGAAGGTACAATTCAACACTTACTTTGATTTTCTTTATAGCTCTGTTCGCTGTGTTCAGGTTTAATTACTGGCTTGTATTACTGCAGAAGGGGAATATTCTTCTGTACAAGCTGCCTGGCAGAGAATTTGCAGAAAACTACTGTATACTACAAAGGGAGATAATAATCTTTCATTTTCCATGAAAAATACTCATACAGGATACATCTGAAGTGCACTTTATGCATTGTCACAGCTTTATAGGGAATATTACAATTCTCCAGAGCTTCCAAATTGTCCACCCAGAAGCCTGAAGGTGTAAAACTTATTTCAGATATTCTGAATAATCTTTCTAGATCTTTCTATAACCTTTACGCACACAGGTGTGTGGGGCCGGATGGGATCCAGCCGAGGGTGCTGAGGGAGCTGGCGGGAGCGCTCACCCAGCCG
>JAVJGI010000064.1:36573310-36660895 GCA_035590275.1 Ibycter americanus | reverse complement strand
AACTCGCCCCTGGTGCTGCCTCCGGGGGCCACCCGCCCCGCCAGCCCCCTGCACCTACCTAACAAAGTCCATAGATCCTAAACCATTTAACCTTCAAAATATATGTCTGGGAGTGCTGCCAGTGAATATTTGAAAGGGATTACAGGAAACCTATTAGTTGTCACTGAAAATACGGATTTCAATCGAAACTCTCCGTAAGGGGGACCGTCCCCCCAGACCCGCCCGCCCGGCAGCCGGGCTGAACCGAGGCAGAACGGCGCAGCCAGCTCCGGCTACGCAGGGCAAGCTGATGCATTTTAAAAGCTACGTTTTTATCTACTGAAATAAAAGATTTTACTTCTTTCTTTTTCTACTTTAATCAGAATATAACCTCATTAAATGACAGTGTGTGAAAAAAAAAAAACAAACCCAACATATAAACTAGAAAGAAAATATAAAAACTTTCTGAATAAATTAATGTTTATTGCTTTTAGACTTTGATATTCTGGTCTTTACTACTTAAATGCAGTTTAAATGTATTACTTGCCACGGCCTTTACGTTAAACCCAGTAAGCCTGCAATTTGCGATAAAATTCCTTATCTCTCTCTTTCTGAACCTACGCAAAGATCCAAGGTTAATTTGCAGATAATATTACTTCATGAAATAATTATCTTAGTCTATAGTACTTAAAATAGCTAAATTCAAGTTATTCTAAAAAATGAAGCTGTCACGGCTGCAGGATGAAGGCTGCTCCCCCCGGCACACCCCCCCACGCTGGCAGCATCTTCAGCGGGGTGCAGCGCCTGGCACCCCCAGCCCGGAGCAGCCGCCCGCCTGTCCTGCTCGCCTGGGGAGCCAGGACCAGGATGCTCCCGGCCAAGGGTACCGACCTCCCTGCGGCGGGGAGGGAAGGGGACCCGGCCCCACGCAACATCCCCCTCCAAGCCCCCACCGGCCGACAGCAAGGCAGCCTGCCTTCCTCTTCACAACCCCAGCACCTGCTGGAAAAATGACTTTCTTGCGCCATTCTTTCTCATCCTGCTAATTTTTCCAAACATCTTCCTATTAAACTATACAAATATATTCATTTAGTAAACATCCCATTAACCAGGTCAGCATACAGCATTCACAACTTATTACAGAGCAGCACCAAATCAGTCACAGAAGCAATTATGCAATTGTAGAGCAGACAACTCACTTTAATCTTAATATGGGGCTGGGGATGTACATGCCAATGTTCATTCACATGACTTATTCATTTCCAAGCATTGTACACAGTTTGTTTCACGCTCGCTTATGCAGCACTCTCATGTATTTTGATTTGTAAGCTTTGTGGACTCTCAGAAATTATGAGCTCAGTGCTTCACCCTTCACGTAAGGGGTTTTTTTATTGGATTTAAGGGTATTTCTAAGCTTCCATTGCCTGGGGGCAGGGGGAAAAGCTGGGCTATATATTCAGAATCAAGACCTAAATAATAATTTTTTCCTCTAAAAAAAATGAGAAAAAAAAATGAAAAAACGAAAGACCCTTCCAGAACTATTTAAAATAGGTGATTGTAGAGAAATCAGAGCTAAGATTGTGGGATGCTATAGTTACAACAGGAAAAAAAAATGGCTTTTAAACTCACAGCTTTATCTGAAGGTATTCATTTATTTAAGCATCTTGGGAAAACAAGTTGCCATATAATATTAACAAACAAGAATATGCTCTGTCAACCACATGCTGTACCACAGACATTTTGAAGACCTAAATAAATAATGTATTAGAAAACCTAGCCTAGTCTGAATTAATGCAGACTCATATGATATAAATGAACAGCGGTAGTGGAATTATTTTCCTGGGATTTAAGCCCTATATAGCATTAAAAGTAAAGGCCTTAAGATACTTATTGATAGGCAAGAAACTGCTATCTTTAGATCTATGCACGCCCAGGGAGCACTCTCCTAAATTTACAGTCTCAGAGACATTCCAAGAGAGTTACCAAATCAGTCAGCTTTATTTGTAAACACCATGAAAAAGAACAAAATACCCTCTTGGCTCTAGTCTCCTTTGACACAGCACGAAGCACGCAACAAAACAGTGCTGACTTTGTATTAAACTTGGGAAATCTGTTGGGGCAGGGGAGCAGGGAGGGGAGGCGGGATTCTTGCTGTGTTACATTTAATGGGAATTTTGCATCTGGTAACAAAAACTGGAATAGGAACTTACAGGATCATCTTGATTTCTATGATTTACTATGGGCAGCCAAACCCCATCTCCCTCCTACTTCAAGCACAGATGGAACCAATTTCTACAGAACTGCCCAACAGTCTATTGTTAAGTTCATGAGGACTTACCAGTTCTGATGGGTCATCGCTTTTTCACCACAAAAGAGACTTGGTATTTTACATCACATGCATATTTGCCAGTTAGAAATGAAAACAACCCCCAGATCAGGGACAGATGTAGGTGCAATGCCACAGGAGATGTGGAAAGGGAGCACAGGTGGACCTCACGGCACCTGGAAGTGACTTTGTCCATCCAGCAAAGTCATAGAATCATAGAATGGTTCACTTTGGAAGGGACCTTAAAGATCATCTAGTTCCAACCCCCTGCCATGGGCAGGGACACCCTCCACTAGCCCCCAAACTGACTCAAACTGTAGTTCTACTGTACCCTTCTTATCATTGTTTCTTTAGTATCTATCACACTGCAAATTCTAATCCTCCATCAATCCCCTTTGCCTCCAAACAGCATTACCATTTTAATATTTGTGTGTTCCCATCCTAGTTTTTATTCTGTCATACCTCCTGTTACCCTAAAAGATCTAGTTTTGTTACCAAGACTCCAATGATACCCAAACATCAAAGCTGTATCTTGCTAACGAGGTATTTTCCCTGGAAGAGTTGACAGTCCTCCTCCCAACAGTCTCAGCATCTCCCTGCTCACTTGCTGGGGCAGATAAATCCTATCACTTCTTCCAGAAACATCACTTTTCAAACTACATCTGTCTCCCACTGGACATAGTGCCTGAATCCCCACAGACACCACTAGCTGCAGAACCAAGCCAGGAACTAATTTTGCATGATTGTTTTTCCCTCCTTGGTGACGTGAAAGGAAAAAGCACTGTCTTCTACTTGCATAGCTGCTGACCCGTGGATGACCACCACATGGAGGTGTTGGCTCATTCCTCTTTCTTTTCCTTTTTTATCTTTCTGGGCTTGGTAATTACTGGGTCAATGTGAGGGTTCATTGGTAGCAACACCATCAGGTAACTGATGGCAAAATATAGACCACAGCTGCCAGAAAGGCACCGAACAAATTCACGCTTACAGTCAAATTCCCACATCTCCATAGGAATTTTTAAATAATGCATCTGTTTTAAGAACCATGGTAAAAGGATATGCTAAAATCATACAGTATGGGAAGACCAGGCTTCAGAATTGGAAAATGCATCCCAACAATACAGGATGATTCAGTTGCTAAAGAAACTCCATCTCTTACATACATTCCCTTCAAAAACTTTGCTCTGACATTTGCGAACAGCCTTAAGATAAAAACCGAACAGGCTCTTTATTTAAAAAGGAACTATGAAATATCTTATCCTGTTACTTGTTTAACTCTTCTAAACAAAGGCAGTACCTAATTTGAGACAATTACAGATGTGCTTCATACAGACAGAAAGGAAAACACCTAACAATGGAATTTTAAATTGTTCTCAATCTCCTCGAAGAGCTAATCTTTCTCGATTCACTAATTCACATTCACTCCAGCGCTTCACAAAAGCCACCATTTATTAAATATGAGATTCAATTCACAGATAAACAAATATGATAATGTAATCTACTCTTAATAGCTTGGCTTCAAAGTTTCAGAGGAATTAGGAGTTTTCCCTTTTTATGGCTGTTCTTAGCATTATTTCTTGTCACAACGTCAGAGTTCGTGTCCTGTAATTGAGGTCCACTGAACTTGTGTTTCCAACACAGGCCAGGATCTGTGTGAGGATCGAATCCCATCTCACAGACAGCACTGAATTCAGTGGGAAACCTGCCAACAGGAGGACGTTAAAGAGCATTTAGGAGCTGCATCCCATGGCCATTTTCCCTGCTCTGCAACTTCTCTACCATCTCATCACATGTGCTTTTCTTTCCATTACAACCACCTGACTAATCACAAACTGCTGCCTAATGGAGAGTACTAGCATTAAAATACTTAATTAGAATTAAGAGGAAGATTTACTTTAAAAACTTGACAGATCAATACGTCCCAGAGCCAATTTCAGTAGTGCAGAACTAGTGCAGAATTTCCACGTCCTGAATTCTTATTTAAAAGTTTGTCAAAACTTCTTATTTTAAGGGGGGAGCCTTCCCCTCCAGCATCCATTAATCTCAAAACAAGTGACTAAATTGTTTTTCATCAGCTCTACTTCATGAACAGCTTGATAAAAAGAAACTCAAGGAAAAGTGTAACACTTATCTTTAATTTCCACTCAACAGCCTTTGGAACTACCGTATAAAGGTGGCTCTCACAATCATTCCTGCCCAGCACACAACGCGCAGCACCGAAGGAATTTCAGCCACAGAAAAAGCCTTCTGTAGGGCCACCCAGCAGGAAAGGATTAAATTACACAAAAAAAGCCCTTCTTTTTTCCTCCACTAAAAGGCTGTGGTCAGAGATCAATGTAAGAAGCCGTCTATTGAAGTTAAGATTAAAGTTATTCCCTTATACAAACCTCAGGAGAAACTTGGTGCTGACCCCCACAGCAGAGCACACCCCCAGCGCTCGGCGGCAGCTCCTTCACCTGCTCCGAGGACCAGCGAGCACAGACGACCTCACGGCTGCAGGCTGCTCCCAGCCTTTTCTCCAGCCCTGACTTATCCGCAACTCTCCTCTCCCCATGCCCCAAATCCTCCTGCAGGCTGAGACAGCGAGAAGCCCCTTGCCCCACACACCACTGGTGGTTACAGACATCTGAGTCCTGTCTGCAGAAGCAGGTTTAGTTTATTTCTTTTAATATTCTCCGATGAAAATAAATTCCTAGATACTACCTCAGACAGAACTTAATTAGCTTATTTTGAAACTATTTGTTCTTTTTTAAGTTATATTGTATGAGTTGGATTCCAGCCCGCTAAACCCCACATACAGAATGCAATAAAATACAGTCGTTTCTTTACCCTAATGATTTTCTGTTTAATTTAAAGCCTTTATACTGTTTTGACTACTTCTCATAGGAAAAAAAAAAAAATCTTGGCTAAAACAATTTTGAACAAAGAGAACTGGGCAATTTTCTTGCCATTAAGAATTTGAAAAATACCAAATGCATTAAAAACTGTTTTCTGGCTTGTTTTAGCCTGGCATCCTCAGGAAATCAGGATACGCCGTCGTGCTGCTTACCCTTCTGCTGAACACCAGAACATTTCAGAAAGACTGTGCAAATGATATCCTATACATATGCTGTAATATCTGGTTAAAGACAAATGGTTTAAGGACAGTAATAATGCAAAAGGCTTTGAATTCATGTATCTCAAGGGGATATTATGGGTAGGAAACTAAAGCCTGAGGAAGTTTTGAGGTCACAACTGTGTAAAGAGGCTCTAAAGGCACCATGTCAAAACCAGGTGAAAATACCACTGATGTGAATGCTATGAATAGCCACTGGTTATTTTCAGTAAGTCCCTTTATATGTATCAGAACTGACAAGGGTGGGACTAAAGCATAAAATGCCTTAGAGACTCTGCTTGGGATGAGGAGGGTGAAAAGATGCAACAAAGCATCCCCACTTCCTATGTTCTTCAAGACTGTGCGCCGAGTGCTGCACGTTACCAAGTCATATATAAGGAGTGAGGAAAATTTCTAGGTATGTTAAACACTTGGTTCACTAAGTAGAAAAACAGTGAAATCCTTAACCATTTTTGGAACCTGTTTAATCCCAAAAAACAGAATCCCTATGAATGGGATTAATCCTCACTGTCACATCTTCCATCTGCTCCTCCTGCTAACTTCAGCCATCTTTGGGTTGCAGATCCAGAATCCTGTCCTTATTAACACTTTTCAAATCAATCCTTGTAGCCTCCTTCCTTTTCTATCCACCTAAGTTAATTTTAGAACTCGTCATCAACCTACCTTTCAAACAGAGTTCAAGAAGGATCCTTGATTTTGCTCACAACTCCCCTTTGTTGAATCAGTGTTCCCTAAGAAATACAGTAACTCTCTAAAATGAAAATGAATTCGACATGTATGTGAAATTATGCTTAATTTAAAGAAAACAGCCAAACAGGTATTTTATGCTGCATGCTCCATTTCACTGAGAAAACAGGAATTGCTATTGGCACTTACAGGTACTTTTCTCATTTCTTACCGAAACAATGTGGGATTTTTGTCTACAATGTAACGTGAGGGGCAAAACCAAATAAATCTATTCTAAGATTTCTTTTCCAGGCTTAAAAAATTAACTACAAATACTTTTGCAGTTATGAAATACCATACAGGAACCTTATTTCTGTCTCATAATTGAAAGACTAGAAAGCACCAAACTCAGTAAAGATTCCCTAGACATTAAAAAACAGTTTTTAAATAAATAGTTTAAAAGTATATGTTTGCACTAGCCTAGTACACAAATATTAATACTTCCATACAGTTTCCTCCAACCTCTTGCACCAATGTAACAGACCCACAGGTCACACACACACACTATGCTCTTTAGGTAACCTTTATCACAAACTCAGATCAACTTATGTCAAACTTATTCCATAACATTTAAAACATAAAGGGCAATACACTTCTTGCCATAATAGCTGATGTTTATATTTTTCTTAATGCTATAATTCCCATTTCTGAAAGGGCTACCTTGAACCTTTGTTCCAAATCTACAGGTGTTTGAAGCTCAGGTTCATTAAAAAAAATTTTTTAAAAACATCAGCACCTGCTGCTCCCTCTCACTAGTGCAAGTGGGAGCTCGATCTTTGAAAATCCATCTCCTCCCTGCTGAAACAGCCATAGGGAAGAAATAGCCTTTTCCCTCACCATTTTAACCACCACTCTGAAGTCCTGAAAAACATCTTTTGGAGACATGAGGTATCAAATAGATACAAATATGCACTAGATACTGAAATGAATCACAGTTTTGCATAGAAATTCATTTAAGGGTATTCTGCACCGACCACAGCTCACACTTAGCTCAGCTGGCACAGAAAAACGTATTTTCACAGGTAGCTGTAATACCTTATATTGACAAGCCCAGGAAGGATGAGAGCTGGCTATATCCCTAATCAGCTCCACTGGTATCTCTGTCTGCCAACTACACAGAGCTAACATCATCACTGGACACCGATTACAGCTGCCTTCTGGCTGACTGACACAAATCACGCCACCAGCATTTGAAAAGCACAGCCACAGTTCAGCTGGAAATCATGTAACATATTTGCATTCAAAGGCAAAGAAAATTAATCAAAGTATGTTGGAGTTTATCCTCTAGATTCAAACCCACAACCTTCCAGTTTTCCAGCGTTCGATATTTCAGCCTGTATTGCAGCACAATATGCCTGACTCTAGGACACAACAGATATTTACACAAATGTAGCTACTGCAAGAATTGCTTACAGACTTTCGAGTTTCTACCTTCCCTGGGTTGTGAGCCATGTGTTTGCTATGATATTGAATGAAGGAAAACTACTAAAGTGGCTAAGCAAGGAAAGCTCTTAGTTTTCAGCAGCTCCTAAAATTAACCTAAAGGTGATCCCTTTCTTTTGCAGACATCAGTTTCAGTAGAAGATGCAAAGACAGTAAATTCGCTCGAACTCATAATGGTGCCTGTCCTCAAACTGTCGGTGCAGCGGTCCTAGAGCAGGTCACAAAGCACATTTTGTCTTGTTAGATGTTTCCAGTAGGAAACATCAAATATTTGGCATGGTACCAGCTGCCGTGTGGTAAGGCTTGATGGAGGTAACTATATCCACTCCACCTGGCTCGTAAACAGTCAGCCTGCTCAAAAAGCACATCAATCTTTATGACTACAAAAAAAATGGGTCTCAAATCTATTGAGCAAACCACACACCATTCTTCAGGATTCCTGAAACACTCGTAATACTCACCAGCCCTGCTACTACACTGCAATATGCTCCTTCCACCACGGCTGCAAAACGAGAAGTATGGATCCTATCTAATGGCTAGAAGGCTCTGCACGTTGCCTTTTAGGATTTGTGTTTCTAACAGTCAGGAAAACATACTGGCTTGGGATCAACAGCTCCAGTGATGGGGTATAGTGAGGTACGCTCACAAACTGAGAGGAGGAATGAGCAACGTGGTGCACAAGCCTGAGCCCCACGACAGTAATTGAACCTGCAGGCTTGGAAGAGCAGGCACCTGTTTAATTTTATTGATGGTATGTGCAAGTATGTCGAGCAACTGGATAATTTTACCATCCCCCACAAAATAATTCCAAATCTTACAGCTGTAAAGTTGTCTCACCTCCAGTTTGCATTTACATGAATACTCCGTAATGTGTATGTATTAATCACACCCTCCTCAGGCAAAACTCCCATTGCAAGTTCTGTCCTGCTAAGGCCGACAGCACACACATTTGACTATAAGTCTGTCCTTTTGAACCTTAACAATTTAAGAAGCCAAGGCAAAACAGTTCCTAACCCCCTGACCAAGCTATTTAACTCCTAGCTATACACCATTCTGTCATCCACTGCACATCACTAGAAGCCCATTCTCCCCTTGCCCCAGGTATAGGCAGATCTGGGAAAAAGCATCATTGCAGAACAACTGATTTCTGTTACTCCATGTATTAAGGTCAGATTAAAGACAGGTACATTTCCACATTAACTTGAAAACAAGCATTTTAATTTCACAAACAAAACTGCTTCTTTTAGTTTCCAAATGTTTCTGTTTCTAAACCAAAAAAAAATATCACAAGCTAAGCTTATACTGCTCTCACAGGAGAGAGGAAATCTAGATGTATCCTTAGACATGGTGTTTTGTCATGGGACACTGCATCAATGGAGATTTAAGTTCTTATTCTGATACGTGAGAAAGAACTTATTTAAAACTTACTTTCAATAAATTGAACACAGCAAATCTTTTTTCTGAGAAATTAAACAGACTCTGCAAATTCATTCTGTATCATTAATCCATTAAAAAATGAAAAAAAAATCAAGAATTCTCCCCCGGTAAGAACTTGGCTTTGCTGAGATTTACATTAAAACAGAACCACTCAGAAAGCTGCTAGCTTCATGCCCTCAGCCAGGACTAAAACCAGACATCACCTCTACATGCAGCCCCTTCTTTCTGAAGAATTCAAGCACAGCTGCTGGGGATGCTCCTCCTGCCTCTCGTGATGCTGTGCACCAAGCGCAGCACACCTCGCAAGCTGTCTCTGCAGACAACCGTTCTTAGGGACCACGGGACACACCGTGATTCAGCTGGAAGTACAGACAGGTAACCAAGCACAGCATTATTAATATTCTACCCCCAAAGAGTCCAGCTTCCATAACTGCAGAGCTTCACTGTCAAGCTCTGACAGAACAAAATATTGGATCTTAAAATAACGCTGCTTTGATTACCTTACTTCCCTTTACTCTTCGCTTGAATTCCAATAGGATTTCAGTGTCTGCTCTGTCAATAGAGCCCTGTGAATAATGGATTTCTGTTTGGGCACTGAACCAAAAAACAAAAACAAACAAAAAAAAACAACCCCCAAAAAAAAGAAGTAAAAGGAAGAAAAAACTCTGTAACTCTGTTTTAAGCAGACTGAAGAGAGACTGCAGGAGGATTTAGGAAAAACTTAATGTCAAGATAAGGTAAAACGTTTGTTTAATCTAAAAGGAATATTTTGGTTTTATATTAACAAGCTCTTCTAAAAATATTTTTATTTTTTAACTTTAAGACTTGGCCTAGTTCATCTACAAAAAAAGCAAACATTAATCTAAAAACTGCTGAAAGAAAACATTTTGACACTGAAATATTGTTCTTCAGTTCTACAGATGGAACAGAAAGTTGGGCATAGATGTATTTCAACCCAAACATGTACTTTTTCAGTGAACTTATTAACACTTAAAAACAAAACCCTTCTTGTCTTCTTGGCAAGTGCCACGTTCTAGATACCGACTGCCTAGAACCAAAGAGATTGCACAGAAAAATAAAACAAAACTGTTGTGCTGAAATGACTCTTGCCAGTACTGCCAGAAGAGCAGCCACAGTAGCAGTATAAAGGTTTTCCGCTTGAAAGCAAAAGAAGCAACAGGCCTACAAGTTTTGTGATCGCTTATTTCATGGGCTTCTGCTTTTCACCACCACCTGCAAACATGCCCTGGAGTTTGGGTTTTTTGGGGAGGGGTGGGGGATTTAATGTTAGTATCAGGAAAAAAGGAAAAAGAAAGACAAAAGTTTAACCATCTGTCATAATGCTGCTGAAATGAGGACAATTGATTTTTCACTCCACACTGATTTACCCTCCTGACTGCTCTTTGCTGCCATGCATGCAGCTCCGTGTCCAGCAGCACCGAGGCTCAATGGGCAGGGGCTCAGGCCATGGGTGCTGCCCCCAGCTCCGGTAACTCTTGCAGGGTGGAGCCAGCAGCTTATGCCACTGAGAATACTTAAAGAAAACATCTTGCCACCGTAACAGCTACGACAGTAGGATTGCAGCGTGTTTTATTTCTAAGCTACCATCTTGGCAGATTGTCTGTAGCACGGTGGTTCGCCCCTTCCATCTGGGAGTCCCAGGACCTACCAGATATTATTCATTTATCAGATATGGCTGGGAAGGCTGCACGGAAACCTCCAAAGTGTCTGGGACCACCTAGGTTGAGGCAGAAGCTGCTGAATAAGGTGTTGGAACAGGTCCCAGGAACAGCCATTTCAGTGCTACAGGAGAAGAGGACAGCTATGTTCTTCTGGGCACCGCTGGACTCTACTCCTCTGGGTCCAGCACGTGCATCTCCCTATCACTGCATGAACTGTACATGAATAAAGAACCGATGGATTATTCGGCACTGTTATAAATACTGTCCTCAAAATGGAAGACAACCCCAGAATTTTAAGCCCCACAACAGAGAAACCCTGTACCCAGGCTGACAGTATAGAAAGGCAAATACTCAGCAGCTTTTGAGCTGTGATTCGACTTGTTAAACCAGGAGTAAAACAGCCTGAATCCAGCAAAAGCACACGACCTTTGCATTAAACCTTGTTGCCGATCTGGTACTTTCTGATCAAAACAATGAAGCCTTTGGGTATAAATTATTTCATATTTTTGATTATGTAGACACTATGCTGTTCACTATCGCAGAGAAATTGTCTTTGTTACTAATAGTTCTTCTGGTAGAAATCAGAACAAGCAGAAGCGTATTAATAAATGATGACATGGGAATTACAACAAAATAGATTGACGACTTGCGGGTATGATTCTGAATAACATTTCACAATCTATTCAAAAGCATTGCTAATAGGTGAGATTTAGTTTACAGTATTGTCAGAAACATTTATAAAATGCTTGAAAAATGAATTGTTCCTTTTATGAGTCATACTTGTTATTTCATAAATTTATTGTTATAGTCCCTTTTATGTATGTTTTCAGGTTGTACTGCTCACCCTAACAACTGCTCTGTTCATGGGCTACGTGACTATAACGTGCATTTCTAAAAACCACAGTTTAGTTCAGCATTTGTCTTGTTTCAATCTATTTTTCTGTTATTCATACAGCCTAAAATAGATGTGGGAAATAACAATAAAAAGGCTTTCCAAATTCCTCCATCAGACTGAACCCAGCAACATTTATGTGTTAAATCCAATTGTATTTCTTAGCACTTAAATCAAAAGACTGGTGAGCTACCCATGAAGGCGCACCAGCTTCTGCCTGGACTGAACTTTTACCTGCTGACCCTGGGGCAAGTCCTGCTGTCTAACGTTACCAGCAGTTTTCTGCACACTACTACAACATCGAATTCCCTTTGTCTCCGCATACTGAAAGTGCTTGTACCTATTCACAAAGATATAAGCAGCAGAGAACAAAAAGACAATTTTGGTCATTGTCTTCAAAAAATGAAACGCAATACATTTTGGCTACTGTCCAATTGCATTTTAAAACGAGAAAGTTTTGACTGTGTTCATGGTTTTGTATCTACTGAGCAGTAACGTTTAAAGAGAGCAAGTGAAGTGGAAAGTTTTCAGAGTTATTTTCATATGGTCAATGCACAGTAATGTTTGTCGGTTCTAATTAAGACTGCCCAAAATCAAATGTCAAATACTTGCAACTATCTGATCAAGAATACATTACAAACAGGAGGTTATTCAATTCCTTGTTGAACAATCTATGACAACCACTCTGAGAAAAATCACAAATATTCTTGGGTTGTCTGTGATTATAAAAAAAAAAAAAAAGAGTTTTTAAATAAATCCTTTGATCTGAATTATAGATCCATGTACCCAATGATACACTTACACAATTCAAATTTCAGTATCAACATCCATTTTGCTGTACTATTCTTTTGGCTTCACAGACTTCCCCAAAAGTATCCATTGTCCTTCACTAGCTAAATAAAAAACACTTTGCTGGAAATTCTTGTTTGGAAGAAGCATGCAATATAGGTCTTCTCCCATTCTATGCATTACTTCCTTTCATTTCTACACATTATTTAATTTCATTTATTACACTACTGTTCTCCAATGCTACAGAAGAGGCACGCTCAGGGGATGCGGACAACACACTAAGTTTCTCACAAGCATCATATACATGTTCAATAACTTATTAATGGCGATTAGAGACATTACTAGGTGGGAGCAGACACACATCTAACAATGAGAAAGTAATAAGGTGATTACGGTCTTCGCATTCATCTTCATCTATGCTAACTACTGCAAATCACAAATTACAGACTCCAGCTACTCCATGAAAAAACGCTGCACATAGGACGTGCCCTATGGAGGCCCCTTCACTACTGACCCCCTACATTAACCTGTGCAAGAAACAAAGTAATTCCTATACCTCTAGGCTGAGTGGAAGAGTGCTACGTCACTGAAATTCATACAAGCCCTTACAAAGCGATACTGCTTTGGCAGGGAAATCTTCAGAGAGACCCTGCAAACCAAGGTGGGACCCACGTATGGCTGGCTCCCAAGCTCAAGCTCCAGCTCAGGCCAGCAGCACCTTGTTACCTGGGTCAGTACCACAAAATCTCACAAGAAAGGTTGGCTTCTCTCAAATGGGAAGGGAGGACACCACAAGGGGCTCCGAAGGTGAGGTTTCAGTGGGAGAAAGAGGTTAGTTAGCCACTGCTCCCTGCTCACCTCCCAGACGGGTTCCTCCCAACCCTCTCTCACAGCATGGGCTGGCACCACAAGCATGCAAGGGACGTGGCATGGGAGAAGGACATTGGGGTGACCAGAAGGGGGACAGAGAAGGCCTAATGCCTTGTCAGCTTCACTTGCTGTCTACCAGCATGTATCAGAGCCAAAGATGCCCCTCCAAGTTCCACCTTGCTGGAGAGAAGTTTAGTTCAACAGGATCCCACAGGCTCTGCCAGCAGCAGCAAAGTCCTCTGCCATGGGAGAGGTGGCTGAAAAACATGGCCAGTTCCCTCCCGCCACAGCCAGCGTCATTAAAGCTCATTTTTGCCAAGTGAAAAAACAGTCTCCTCATGAAAAAGGCCTCTGGTCTCGGAGCCGTGAGAGCAGCATGCAACAGCCCCGCGTCACACAGCAGAGCACGGGCTAGCGAAGGGCACGGCTTCGGCCACGCTTGGATGGAGGGAGAGGAGATAGGCAAAGGCAAGAGGCAGTGAGGCCGAGCTCTTCTGCAGTACGGCTGACACAAACAGGACTGACAGATCGGCTACTTCTAACTTCCAAAGAGAAGTGAACTAACACACTGCAAGAAGAGAAGAGCATCATGCCAAAAAGTCTGGCATTTATACGAAAATGAAGACACTTGCAGGCAGGAGTACACAGAAGACCCTAATCAACATACTCCAGGACCAAATGAACTGTTGTTAAGATGATGATACATTGGATTTTTGTCATTTAATGGGGCCCAAAAAAATGCACTTTTTTTATCCCTTCAGGCATTTGGTGGGAATACTGAGCAACAATGCCAGGCACGGATGATAGAATGACTGGATAAATGACTGGATTTTAGGATATAGAGCTGAATTCTACAAAAGATGCTTAAGTAAATGAAAATATCAGCACATAAAGCAGCTACCCTAAATGCTTTCAGCAGGGCAGTTACTCGCACAGAATTTTGAACTTCTGTATAATGCTAAGCATTAGCATAGGCCTCATGCTATTTTACCTGTAATTGATATGTCTTGCAGTTTCCCACAACTCCCTGCTGGCTTCCCACTACCAACTAACCAACTATTCCAGGTAAAACACTTTATGCAACTCTGCCACTTACTCCAGCTTTTATCCAAGAAAACAGACCACTTGTTGGAATGGGAATCTAGTTAAAAGAACATTACAGAAGGAAAAAAGGTTATAAACAAGCAACTAAAATTACTGGATTGACAGAAGAAACAAATTGTTGTGGGGTTTTTTTCCAACTTCTACTTTAAGGACTCTGCCAGTCCTATCCTACTGGATCGAAAATTCAGAAAAGCTTAGAAGTAGTATTAACCAGTGCTTCTAATCTGCCTAGTGATCCAAGTATTTTCTTGTGAAATCTTCTCAATTGGAACTGGACAACAATCACGTCTAGTGACAATGTTTGCCTCAGGGTGGCAGGGCGGGAAGAATGCCCCAACATGTATTTTTTTTTTGTAACTAGAATATGCACAGAGTAGTTGACATTAAAAGGGTACTGTTGGCCTTCCAATACCTTGCTGAACAATAAGTGAAGAAGAGACACTTCAAAGGCATGGTTTCTTAAGGATCATAGCCACAGAGAGCAGCCTGATGAGAGATCAATGAGTATCTGCCACGTTACATGCTTTCCTTCCAAGTCACAAGCTGGTGCATAAAAATGGCTGTTGGCACAGTTTTAACAGTGTGAGGTACATGGTGCTCCTTAGCAATACGAGACTCCATCTGCACACAGCGCTGCAGGACCGGACCTACCGTTATGATCACATAACTGTATGTTACACATACGATCACATAAGAGACCACTTAGACAAAATTCAGAGATAGCTCTTTGCTCCCCACTGTATTCTGGCCATGTCATCTTATAACAGCTGAAGATGATTTTTTTTGTCCCCATTTTCACAAACTTACAAGAAAATCACACAGATTTAAATGTGTTTCAGGAGAATCTGTGCTCTTCAGACAAAGCAGCCATCATTTTATTCTGCCAGATTCTGATGGCTCATAAATGACACATCGTTTTTAACTACTTGCCAATTAACCCCTCTTGTCATCAACTTGAAATTTTTTCCTGTGATCAGCCTCAGCACCATGTAAAAGAAGCATTCTCCATTTCAGCTATAATACCAGGCTCTAAAGTTCCACAACTTTGCCACTTTTGAGATGCTAGCACAGTCTCACTGTGACTAAGGACCACAAAAGTGTGCTCCATGTAGTTGAATCTAAAGATCTGACAACACTGACCTTATCAAGAAATGAAACTTTTGGCTGAGGTTCAAACCGTGGACAAGAAATAAGCTCTTGCTGGTTGTTTGTAAACGTCATATAAAAATATACTTATTCATTATTAACAGCTTGTAAACTGAACCCACTGCAGGTCTCAAACTGCTGCCAAGTAAAGCAGTACTTAGTATGATCATTTCATTTACGTCTAATTCTTCTATTAATTATGGCAGCAGAACCGAGCATTCCTTTTCATGATTGCAAGAGATAAACACTCAGACTGCAAGCTAAAACCTGAGAACAGAAGAAATGCTAGGGGCCAGATTAATTTTGTGAATGCCCATAGTGCTCCTAGCCTTAGCATCAGCCCTACTTTAGTACAAGGTGTGCAAACAAGAAAGGATTCTAGGGAGTACGAGGCCACTAGTATCCCACTTTTGTCGTGATAAGACCAGCAGTGACAACACATGACCTGTACCGGTAAGCCATCTCCTTTAGGATAAAACAGAACAGAAGGGTCCAAGCAAAATCCGGGTAACAGCAGCACTAGGTTTTCATGAGCATCCCAGTCAACTCAAAAAATCTGAAAGTTTCATAAAAATTATGTAAAGAGCTATTGTAAATAACCCCAATTGCTCTGCAACAGAATGCTGTTTTACAAGGAGGCACGAAAAACTGAGGGGCTTTTAAGACTATACCATTACGCACCTTTCTTGTTCTTGCATACAGCTTTCAGGATGCGGTTTCCAGGTCCACATTTTCCATGGTCAGTCACACATATTCCTTCTGAAACAATCCACTCGTAACACACCGGGTCTTCATCACAAGGAATAGATTCAACTAAATGCGGACAACCTGCCAGGGTGCCTACCGGATCCACGATCACTTGCCTATGTCTCATTCTAAACCCTGGAAAAAGAGAAACTGAATTAAGCGGACAACAGCAAATAAATATTTATACCAATAATCTGATAGCAAGAGGACTATATAGGGCATCTGGAACCAGGGGCTAAAAGACAAACAAGAGCACAACACTTACAAACTGAATTGACTGGGACAACACTTGGCTGGACTGGACAGACTTCTGCACGCAAAGACAGCCTGGGCATGCAAAACCTAATTGCGTGTAAAGAATTCCAACAACCCATATTTTTCACATTTCTTTTTCCCCTTTCATCAACATCAGACAGAAATACACATGTCCAAATATAGGAATTTGCCACTGATGCATATATTAGTGTAATGACAACATTAAGATAAAAAGAAACACACAGTTAAGGAATTGAAGATATAAAGGACATCTATATTCTGCCTGGGAATTCACTAATGAAAAGACTTGTTTTGAGACACAGCAGAGCAGTTTACTAAGAAATTAGTATTCTGCTTTATAAAGGTGTAAGGATTTCTGATACATAATGCATATCAGACCTCTTTGAAATGACACCCTATTAAATTGGAAGATTCAAATGTAAAGTGGAAGAAAAAGGTTACAGAAATAATGAAAGAATTGATTACATAATCTACCTCCTTCTGAATAAAACCAAACGACATGTTGCTATATAAAATGCAGAACTATTACGCAAGTATCTTTCAGCATGTTTTGTTATGTAAATGACACGGAATTCTAAGAAAGGCAGAAAAAAAAATACATGGTGCCCTTTCCTACAACAGTCTCAGACAAGGGGCAAATATACAGCATTAGTGGAAGCCACATGGAAATGCTTTGGCCATGAAACAGGAAAGAAAATGAAAAATAAAACATTCCTGAGAATGTAACAGAGCAAGCTCCCACCATTCTCAAACAAGCAAAAAGAGATCATTCAAAATAATTTAAAAATTAAGTGGTTTTGCAAATCTTTATATTTAAGCATATATCTTTTATTATTTCTGTTTTAATTTGACAAATTCTGACCAGCTCTGCTCACTTCAAAAATCTACACCGTTTTCAGAGAACTGTAGTTTCCAAACAATAATATTCATTCCCTGACATGAACTCCAATAGTCACCTTTTCAACCTGGACCCTTAGGAAAGGCTCTGCAATGAATCTCAGCGTTGCAGCAACAAACATGTACACTGGTCGGTTAAGATCCAGGGAGGTTAAATTACCTTTGCATACTCTTCTTCCAGGAATTTAAACCAAACCCAGAACAATGAGAACAATCTCGTTTTCCAAGATGGCAGGGCTGTGGGATACACCTCAGTGCTGACGCCTGCCAACCTCACGCAGGCATTGTCCCCGAATCCTGGCATGCAGCAGGACTTCCAAGTGGGATCAGACAGGGACAGCCTGGCACTATGGAGGTCTGCAGCTGCTATCCCAAGAAATCCTCCTTTCTTACAAGTTCAGTGCAGGATAAAAGGATCTGAATCAGCCTGAAAATCTTTTTCTTTTTCTCTTTTTTCTCCCAAGAATAACTGCAAAAAGCTTTTAAAGGTCATATTCCACTCCTGCATGCACATCTAAGAGCTCCATCCCAGGTTAGATTAATTTTAAAGAAAAATACATTAAGCTCCCAATGTAGAATTTGACACCACTGCTTTTGCAATCTTATCATAATATTCCATTACTTGCTTTAGATCCCCCAATGCTACAAAAGCAATATGTAAGAGCAGCCATTACCTCTTCCTCCGTGACGGTCCTGGCAGCTCTCATGAAGGCAGGGTCCCCATGCCGACCAGGCAGACACCGCGCACTCGGAGGGGCATGGCAGGTTGCACAGCTGGGAGGCGGCGGGAGCGGGACCCAAGCATAGCTTCCCATCAACTGGCCTAGTAACTAAGCGGGGGAAAAACCAGAAAGACAAGAAAGAAAAGCAGGGCCGTGACTTTGCCCTGACCAACACACAGAACTCCGGAGTGCACCACTGGCCTCAGTGTTCCAGAATGCACCAAAATCCAGTGCTTTCTTAGGGTCTTATCTCCCAGAGAAAAAAGTTCAGCAAAGCACTAAAAGTTTTATCTAAATCATCCATATTCAGCTGGGCAATTAAGACTACGCTTAATCAAGAATGGGTGCTTCAAAACTAAATTCAAAGCTGATTTTCTACAATGCTGGAGCAACAAATGGAATCTAATCCCTGTATTTATGGCTAAGGAGACCTCTCTACACCGTACCGAAGAGAAAGGCATGTAAGAAGGAAACCCAAAAAGCTCACATTGCAATTGGGAGCCAGGCAGAGGCAGGTGACAAAAGCTTGAGCGTGAGGGAATGTCCCCATACCCATCCACCTCGGGCGCTGCCACCTCTGGACTACAGATGCAGGCTCCAGATCTCTGGATTTTCTTCATCTACTTTCAATAAAAATTGAGCAGAACTCAGAGCTCTCTGTTTCTTCTAGACAGTCATATGCAGAAAGCATCCTTCTTTCCGCGAGGAGGTGAGGCATTTCCTTGAGATGCCTGCACCCAAGGCAGGCACGGATCTCCAAAGCTCTTCAGGCAAGAGGTGTGCAGACCCTAAACTCCACCAAGTAGGAGTTTAGTGGATACTGACAATAAATTTGGAAAGCTGATTCCCTTTGTATTTTCATTTATCTTAAGAGATTTCTAGTTTCAATTAACTTCTCTCGCCTTTTTATTCGGGGCAGAGGGAGGAAGAAAAGAAGGGGAAAGACTATCTTCTGAGTCATTATATGGTATTGCATTTTAATTACATTATGGGCTGAGTTTGGCTGTCTCTTTAGATAAATGAATATCAAAGCACTCTTTCAAAAGGCAAAGGCTTGTTTGAGTTTACTCTGTCATGGTATTACGAAGAGTTCATTAATTTTTATAGCTACTGAGTTTGCTTTATCCTCATTTTTATTTTTAATGTCTGTTTTTCTTCGCTTCCATGCACAGAATTTACTTGACAAAAATTTATGAAAATATGCCCAATATATGAGTAATCTTTTCTTTTTCTGATATTTTACCATTTTCTTTAAAACTAATCATTTGAAGAAAAACTTTTTTTTTTTTTTTTTAATAGAAGGCTTCGGTGCTCAAAATCCCAATAAATTTTGATTTGCACATCCTGAAGCTGAGACTTCAGACCAATATCAGTGCTTGTGATTCCAGCTCATCAGAATAACAGGATTAAACAACAGATGTGATTTAATTCTAAGCCGAAAGATAATATGTTAGTAAAAAAGACCATTTTCTGAACGATTTCTGAGGCACCGTAAGGCCTCTGACATGTTCGAGATTCCACCAAGGTGGCACAAATCCAATTCACCTGAATGCTAACATAAACAGACCTTTTCTAGAGACCTTGCGAGTGAAGTGACAAACAGAATGAGACAAATATTAGGAGTTTTAAGGATAAGAGTATTTATTTTACCAAGAAGTCTCATGCATGGCTTAACCTGCCTTTTGGCATCAAGCTTTGCGAAACTGTATCATTTTTTGAGAGTTCACTTGAAGACGTGAAAGGAAATAAAATTGAGTGCAGGTGGTCAACCCAAGGAATAAAGCCCAGTCCTGCTCTGCTGTAACTCAAGGTGCCGTCGTTAGCAATAGCTCTTTCCTCCTCACTGATTATTAGATTGTTTCTATATTGCAATTTAGCTATTTAAATGTAGAAGACGCTAGATAAAGCAGGTTGGTTCTCCTGCCTTGAAAACCAACCGACTACAACTGGTGGTGCCAAGGGTGTTTTAAATTCACTTTGGATACAAGAGAAACAAGAAAAATGGATCACAGAAAGTTAATGGGGCAGGTTTTTGTTGATAGGCTGAGCCTACCAGGCATCCCAGACTCATGGAAGACTCCTTCCCGTTCTGGAGGGAATCCCTACCTTCCTCTCCCTGCCAACCACCCTCCTGCTTCTCCCCTTTCCTCGGGCTGATGCCCTATTGAATTCTAGCACTGGGAGCTCTTTTCCCAGGACCAACATCCTACTTGTCACTGGATTAAGACTACTTGTTTACTCACTTCCTTAGGCAATTCCATATATCCTATACAACATAAACCAGAAAATACGGACTGTTCTAATCAAATATCCAAATATATTCTAGGTCTGTGCCAGCTTATACTCGCTTTACATCAACTACTATCTTCCAGTGAAAGTCTTCAGGAATAAGACAAGAACAAAAGAAACAAACGGCATTAATAAAACGCACATAAAATATCATCCTTTTCCAAAACTAGGCAGGTACCGAGCACCACAATTTCCAGTACAACAGCCAGACTGACTGGATGGACCACTGGGGTCCTCTGTAAGACAGTTTCATCCCTTCTTCAGCCATTTGATTGACACCTATGATTTCCATCAGTCTTATTTAAAAGCTAGATGTGATTTTTATGTTGCTATTCTTTCATACTCCATTTTTTCTATCTTTGGGGGTTTTTTCTTTTAATGAACTACAAAGTGTTTTTTTCCTGTGAACCTTTTAAATGACAAATTTCTCACACATTGTAACCTCCAAAAAGGCACAGATAGCCTGGCTGGAGATGTCTTGTTCAGGAAAACACCTTACATTATGCCTGTATTAAATGAACACAACTGCTAGGACTGCCTTTACATACCAGACAGCCTTCTGATTTTGCTCAATAATTGACTCTGTAATGGCATTTTCCTACATTCATACAAAAAAAGGGCTTTTTGTGTGATTATTTTCCTTGGAAGAATATTAGCCACTTTTTGGGGGGAAGGGAAAAGGCAGAAGCAGGGAAGAGTAGGAGGGGAAGGCAATATCTCTGATTCAAGTAGCAGCTTATTTATTACGCTTGTTCGTACCTTTTAAAATCTAGTGTTCTTCCCAATCCATAGAACAAACTTGCAAAAGCAATCAAGTACTAATCTGGGAGCCTCTGAAACATTGCACATTTCTATAGCTGTTATATTGAATCTATCCTTTATAAATGCAGCTACAGCTGTTCCCAGCACCAGTGGCTGCCTCAAGTTTGAATTTTACTATTTGCTGTTATTTTCAGGTTATTGCTACCAGCAGGAGATAATAAATTGGGTTCTAAAGTATCTTGTTTCCCTATATATTTTTACTGAGGTAGTGATTTGGAGGAAGAGTGGAAGAGGAAATCAGCTCTGATACAATTATTTCCATAATGTAATTTTAAGCCAACAGATAAATTATCTGTGAATACAGTCATGCAGACACATACTTGCAGGCATACATACCAACACTATGTTAAAAAGCAATGATAGCCAGACAGAGGGAGGAATGTATAGGACAGCATTTTGACTGCAGTGATTCCTTTCAAATCTAGTTTTTCAACTCCTCAGGAGGTAAACAACACTTTTTTTCCCGGACCTTAACTTCATTTCCCTTTTACAATGAAAAAACAAGTATTTCTGATATTAACACCTAAATGAGACATCTCTAAATATCACTAACATATCTGGAATACACGTAAAGAATATCAGGGCTGTCTCTTACATACTGGTGCAGCCATATTTTTGCTAGTATTCAATTCTCAAGGCAATAAATCCAGATGTTTGCCATATCTTTTAGGACAACTAAGCCAAATTAATGATTGCCAGGGTACAAGAAAGGGATGGCATATTTTTGCGAAAATTCTCACTGCCTTCGCCAGGCTTGTAAACCAAAGACACTCGGATCAATAAAAAGGGAAATTACTTGAGAAAATCACAAAGGAACGAGCTGTGTTATAAAAACACCTACATGTGTAAAACATAATAGGGATAAACCCAGCACAACATTTGTAAGTAATTTCTCTAACCTGAAAGACTTGTTTTTGTAGCAAAAACAAAGGATTAGACAAAGAAGGAGTGGTGAATGTAATTTAACTAGCCTGGAAACGGCGCCAATCCTAGTCTGGTGCGTCCCTCCATTAAAAAGCTTAATGCACCCCACGCCTGATGGAAAGGGCTCCTTTATGCTTTTGAGAAGAATCAATTAGTTTTGAAGCCACAAGGCACAAAGTTGAAGTCCTATTTTCAATTAAAATCTATTTAATAGACAAGAAACAAAGTATGAATAGAAGGCTAATCACAGCATGAAAGAGGGTTAATAGCGGATTGCCAAGAGCAACAACGGTTTAATGTATTTCAGAACAATAAAGATCCTCGCAATTTTATTAAAGTGACACAGACTATTAGCACTCCATGGAATAAAAAGTTTCCCTGTGTCCATGCCCTCTGCTGTACAATAGGATCTTGATCCCAGCTGGGATACCATGTTGTTTTGCTACAGCAGAATTTGCAGAGATTATCAACAGAAACTGCAGATCTGGCAAAACTTCAGAGTGGACATGGGGCTTCCCACCAGCAGCCACGTGACTAAGCAGACCAGAGGTGACAAGTCATTAAGAGCGTCCAGAAAAAACAGAGGAGGCAACAGGGACACTGGGATGCCAGGAAAGGCAGTGACGGGAAGGAAAAAGGGATTCTCCAGGATGTTTGAGCCTTGCTGGCTGTTACCTGGAAAAGGCCACCAGATGCTGGAAATCACTGGGACAGACTGCCAGAGAGGGTGAGAGGAGCCGCAAGAGAAATGGGAGAAAACCCAAAGGTGGGCATATACTTCATGAAAGCTTCATAAAAGCGTGAATGTTGCCCATTGCTAAGTTTAGCATCAATTCAACAAGGAGAAGCACCAAGGAGCAGAAATCTGTTCTGTGAACGCCACGTCACTGCAGGAGTCCTGGTACCATGAGAAAAGCATCACTATGGGTGTATCTGTGATACCGGGACACGGTACAGGTGGCCCAAAGCTAAGCTAGTGACACGCTAAGCTAGTCCTCTCAAGGCATGGCCATGCCAGCTCGGACCCCAAAAGCAGCAGGGCTGCTCCATGCAGAGCTGGCCCAAGCACACAAGCTTGATTTATCCCAAATGTCTCATGTTCCAGGACCAGCCCAGCCACCGCCGCCTTCATTCTCTCTCCCCAGTGTCCCAATTTGCGGTGGAGCCTCATACGTACAAATCCTTTTATTTTTTCATCTCACTCAACATTACTGTTTGAAAGAAACGCAGCTCCCCATCCTCATAACAACAACAGGACAAAATTACTCAGAACAAACCGTCACCGTTTTGAATAAAATTAATCCAGTTCCAGCGGCAGGAAATAACGACAAAAATACAAATGCAATTAAAATCTTAGCTTTCAAAGATAAAACCCTGAACTAAAACCTAGTACCTCATATAATCTGACTGGGCAGCCTATTATTTGCTGCATACAAAAGCCAGCTATGTAAATAAAAGTATTTATAAAGGAATAAATATTTCATGGTCATATCAAATAGCTTGTTGACAAAAAAAGGCATATTCTTTATAAGGCACCTTTTAGAAGGCTCACTTCTCTCACTGTCAAAGTCTTTTTATACATTATTCTCTTCATTTTACTTTAATTAGTTTCTAGACATGAAAGAACTGAAAATACACACCTCTAAAAGACATTAGGGAAAATGTTTTTTTCCCTAATGGATTGAAAGCAAAATTTTTGAAATACACATTTAAACACTACTGTCAAGCATCGCAATGATCTGAATAAAATAATTTCCTCTCTTGCTTCTAAAGGGTTTCCCCCGAAGAAGCCAGCTGTTACATATTTATTTTTCCATTATGTGAGTTGTATCTCCTAAATTCTGCTCAGCATTTGGTGAGCTTACAGATCAATAACTCGGCATCCCAGCAACATAAATCTGATGCAGACTTGCCTGAATATATTTTACACTTCAGAGGTACATTTCTCATCTTTTCAAGCCAGTTTGGTCAGCCTAAGGATAAATAACTAGTTTGGGATGAGAGGGATCCTGGGGGGGTGGCGGGGGGGTTCTTCCACCTGAGGATGTGTTTTCTGTGATTCCGGTCAGCTAAGCTCCAGGCTGGATGCTCCTGTGGCTGTACCACAAGCCAGTTGAACGAAGTTTTTTTTCACACCACTGCTGACCATCAGTTCTCTACCCGCTATGGTTCTAGTCAGGTTTTCTCATTACTGATATATTCCTTTCCAATTTCATAAACCAGACAAGGACAACAGGATTTAAACATCAAAATCCCTAAATTCTGATTTCTGTAGAGTAAATCAATCTCCTTCCTGCAGTTTAACCAGCATAAATCTGGGGGAAAAAACCCCAGCAAACAGTGTGCATTTAATACAGGGCTGGTACTCCACACAGGGTCCATACTCATTCCTACAGTGCATATCCCACACCAAGTGGTACGGGCAGCTTATCTCTATCAACACAGGAGTTTTTGGCAATAAATATGCAGGGTGGGAACAGCCATAAGTGACAACAACCTGCACAAGCAACTTACTGTTTCTAAGGAGTCACCCAAGGGGCGGTGGCACATTCAAACAGGACTCTTCGCCGGTATTTTTCTCTTCCTAAAATGACTTCCATCGTTTATTGAACAGATGCCGCATGTACCAATTTGAAACACTAATCCCCCAGAAGACACGCATTGGAAGATCATGATTCAGAGCAGAACAAAGAACTTGCAGGGGAAAAAACGTGGCACCCTCATTAGGAAACAGAGCGTACAGAGCAAAGGAGGCAAAAATGTGCATTTTAGAGCTAAAGAAGACAACAGGGCAGAAAGAAAGGGATGAGAATAGACACAGAATAATTCAAGATATGATTGAAAGGAGTCCTCAAATTCATCTCTGTGCAATTCTAAAGATGCACTAATTTCTGGAAAATAAAACACGGTGCCAAAACACCTCCTGTATGGGAATTAAGGATAGTCTGAAAAGTTCACACATCAGATAAGTAAGGATTAGACATTTTTTGTCTATCGGAAGCAGGGAGAAAGCTCAATATTTTGTGGAATGCAAAAAAAGGATAAAGGCCATAAAACTATCATTTTGAGACTCATATAAGTAGGACTAAAATGAAAGCACAAGGAAACACTTTCACTTTACTGACAGAATCCCCAAATGGTCTGAAAGTGGCTTGTAAGACAAAAAAAATACATCAGGGAACACGCACGGGTATGGATCAGAAAGTAACCATTAGACCTGAAAAGGTACTTGAGTATTTACTAAGTCTTGAATTGTAAACAGATTAAAGGAGTTCTTCCTGCTACAGCTGGTGACACACAAGTTTATAAAAAAAAAAAAAAAATCTGATGTAAGATGAACCAGATGGAATCACATCTTAAAAATAAAGCAAAAATAGGTATATGCTGGTGAACTACAGTGGAGTAAGTTGAGAAATTATGTCTACTAACAGGTGAGGGTTGAGTATCTCCCAGAGGAAAGAGGGGTAGAAAAGCAATAAAGACTTCTGTAAGAAATAGTTTTGCAAGGTAACACTAAAAGGTATTTAAGAATAACAAAGGCCTTTGTTAGTCTTAGAATAAGGCTATCTAAGAACAATAAAATACCTCACACACCTGCTACTGAAATCCAAGATCAAATAAGAATAAATACATGGAGACAAATATGATGAAAACACTCATTAAGAAAAAAAAAAAGTACAGAAAACTTTAAAACCTTGTACAGGTATGAGAATTTAATGTGGATTTTCGGATGGAAAATAACAAAGATTAAGAAGATAGGACACTTCAATGATTTGCTGGTGAGATGGTAGTAACAGGTACATTTTATTAGCCAAGTTTGCTATGCTGGGTTAACAACAAAGAAGATTCAAGGAAGAACAGCATTTCACAAACGTCTTTTCAGTCCAGTAATTAAAACTTAAGCAGACAGGCTCCAAAAAACATTAAAAGAAAATTCTGAAAGTGACAGGTAAATTGCATCTCATTCAAACAAGCAAAAAAGAAAAAATGTCAATATATATAAGGCACAAATTTTACGAAATGATGACAGAGCAAGCAGATCCCTAGTTAGAAAGTCACAGAAAATACGGACAGATCAGCAATTCCAGTCACTAGAGACAGTAGATAACTAGTTCAGAGAAGAGAGGAGATACTTCTGGAGAATCTTATAAAGGATGCCACCCCCCAGACTACTGAGAAAGAGTTATAGTCTCTAGATAAACCCAAGAAGCAAAATTTAATTAGAAAACAAAAGGATACTCTCTGACCTTCAGGAGAGAAGGTAAAAAATTCCTGAGGAATAAGATTAAATATAGGAACGTCATAAGTTTATTAACTGTTTGAACATAAACACAGACACCTTTCCCAGACTCTAAGAGGAATTTTAATTCCCATATTATTGGACTTATTTATTGTGATTGAGAGGAGAGTTGTATTGCTAAACAAGGAATGAGATTTCATAAACTGATCACTGCATAATATTCTTCCATGCTTTTATCAAATGTCTTTTTTTGTTGGTACACTGGGGATTGTTAGTTAATGATGTTCACTCAGATTAATAAAAACTTACTGTGGGAAAAATTTATTGTGTGAAAACACATCTAAGATAAGATTTTTGTGACTGTTGATTTTATAAAATGTTATCTCAAACCAGAAAAGCCCACTTACTAAAGAGAAGAAAACGTGTCCCATGTTGGCAGTGTTTGGCTTTGAAAATAAGTTGAGGATCTGCGTTTCTGCTTTAAGAGTTTCCATATGAGTGAACAGATTTACATCAAAAAAGAGGTATGAAGAAGGGTAACCACCACCATGTCTACAGTTTGTTCCAGGCATGGGACATCCAGGCACAGGCATCAGGAAGTATCCAGAGAGGAAGGGCAGAAAGGGCAGATCGGAGCTCTACCATAGGTAGCTCACTTGTGTATTCTATGCTACTTTTTGTGCAAGATTTGTCTCCTTCTTAAAAACAACATCATTTCAAACATGTAGATTTGCCGCTTGCATCTCTGGATATGAAAAGAATAATGATAAACTTGAAGTATTAGATGATCACCTCTCTGTGAAAGTTAAGCATTATAAATTTAAACGTGTTAAAATTCAAGGAGATATTTAAAAGAAAAAAACCAGAAGGATCTGTTTAAAGCTAATTATGTTAAAGTTCAGTCTAAATTAACTAAAGCCTCACTACTGAGTAGAGATGTAGATTCCTTGGACAGAACAGCTAATGTTAAAAATAGCACAGTCTCTTAACTTAGGTGCCTACACATTGACTCACCTACATATACAGAAACAGACACCTGAATGACCCATCACTTTACCCATTTACTGCTTCCTGCCAGCTTCTCTAGATGTAAGAGTCACAGAATGCAAGGATATTACAAAAAACTTCAAAGACTGGAAGACCTTCTGCTTCCAAATACTCATCACTCATGTTGAAAGTATGGACTTCCTCAAGACATAAAAAATATATAACCTCAGTTGGATCAAGGCAAGGATTTCCTAGTTAGGTCACCTCTTGGGGGAGAAAGATATGAAATCTTATCTATGCATTTCTGAAAGTAATACCTGAGTGAAAATTTTCCATTTCCAGTACCTTAAAGTTGGAATTTTATAATCAAAATATAGAAAGACTTCAGCAGACTTAACCTTCAGAATAACTGATATACAGGGACTCAAGAAAACAGGGAGTCTCTTTCTAAATATACACATTTCAATAAAAGAAGAAATAGATGGGAAGACTAAGCAAATTAAAAATGTGAGAGATCCTTGGGGGATAAAAAAGCTTTGAGCAATATGTAGAAATACAACACAGATGGTACCTGTCTCCAACTAGGATTCAACATATTTTATCCAAGGATGCTGCTGTAGAGACCACAGGACAAAATCTTCTTTCACATATGCCTTTGGGCCCAGGTCCAAATTCTCATTGGAAGTAACCAGAAGAATAACAACCGTGATGGATGGTAATATCCTATTAGACTCGCTTGTTTGATTCCTGAATGATCCCTTTAAGGACACTCAAGAGGTGAAGAAAGAAAAATTACTGTACTTTTGATGGTAGCAATTAGACTCTCTATTTGCTTATATGTGGAACGATTAACTTCCTCATCTTCTCCCCACCACTGAAAAAATGGTACAATAAAATATGAGATGACCTACTGATGAATAAAACTATTCTATCCATTCAGATTGACAGAAAAGAGGCGAAACGATGTCATTCCTTATTTATTCAAAGAACAAAGATTGATCAGTTAGTAAATGATACACACCAAATATTACTGGATAGGGAAGGATAATAGGGAAGGCTTTCCCTCCTTCTATTTACATGTGACTATGTTGACAGCAGATGGGGTTCTCACTTTCTAAGGACCACTGCAAATCAGCACTACTGCCTTGAAACAGCAGTAATAATTTATATCTTGTGCAATTGCTCTGGACATTTGGTTTTTTCAGTTGCCTATAAGAATGGAATGGGTTTTTTAGAGAAGGAGTTAGAACTGTAACAAGGAAGAGATTCCCAGTTTTTTCTTTTTGTTGAGGGAATGGCTTCCCATTTTTAAGTTGAACTGAACTTGAATAAAGGAAAAACCTGCAGGTGAACACACATTGGATAAATAGCACCAATTCTGTTACGAATTCTGTTGGTGTAAGGCTTTCAGATGCACTCCTCTAATCTTCTTGAGTAATTCACAATACTGAGAAAGAATAACTAACTGTGAATGAAGTCAGTTAAAGCTCGCTACTCACCAACTTGCTGTACAGTGGCTGCATGGACCACAGCAGCAGTCAGAAGGACAAAGACAGCCAAGAAACGTTACACACCTCACCAACAGCAGTTCTCTTACTTTGCAAGTCACGTGCATCACACACTTGCGCAAACAACAGAGCGGGGGTTGTGCTGGGAGAGCAAGGTAGTGCCAGATGTTTGGGAGAAGGCGAAGCAGCAACTATGCATGAACTGAGCAGAGATTAAAACGGGTCTGGTTTTCTATAATCTCAGAGTCTGTGTGGGATGCCAGGACACACCAGGCGTAGAGGAAACATTTGCTTTGCCTTTGCAAGTAAATAAATCTAAAGATACGATATTGTGTTCTTATTATCTTACATCTCTGCTCAAAAACATATTCTGGAAGAGCACTACATAGAGTAAATAAAACAGCCTAAGATGAATTATTCATCATGCATCTGTAACTACTCATTATTCTTCTAAAAGGAATATAACTCACTTCCAGAGTCCAAAAACTGTCTGTCTGCTCAGAAGTTGTGACAATATTATTTTTGCTTTCCCCTTCAAATCACAAGAAAGATTGTGTATCAGTCTGAAGCAGAGGCTAAAGCTGTATCTGGAATGGAGTGTGACATCTTTTTTTATACTCTAAAGCAGGACTAAAACCACAGATAACTGTATTCAGCTACCAAGGGTCTGGGCTACCTGATATATGAAAGAGGAACAAAACTCAACTGCAAGCAAAATTTAGCTCCTTCATCCTTTGAAACCCTCCCACACAAGTAACCTACAGAACTGGCAGAAATCCACCCTGGAATTCACCCTTGTTGCTCCTGGCAGTTCCTCAGGACCCTGAGGACTGTGCCCTCCTGCTCCCTCTGATGCTGAGTAACACCTCCCTGTGTGAGCACAGACACGAGGGCATCAGCTAGCCAAAGCCCACTGATGATTGCATGTTATCTACTTTTTTCTTCCCCCCCCATTTCTCTTACTCAGATCTACTTGGGCTAGACATTTCAGAATGACCCTACACACGTACCTTCCTTCAGCCCGTGCATCCCAAGTTCCACGGTGATTTGGCTGCAGTAGACCTCCCGGGTTTGTATGCCACCTCCACAGAGGTTTACATGCCTGTGCTGGCGAGGGTCCTTCTGGTCAAGGAGGAGGGACACTTGGCAAGCTTTCCACTCAGAAGTCCTCCAGGCAAACCTTTGGAAATAAAAGAGAGCAGGTAAAACCAGAGGTTTTGAAAGCCTGTGGGTGAGGGAGTGGTACTTCGTTACATGACAAAATACAATTGGTTTAATCTTTATAGCAGCATTTCCCTGTCCAAAACAGGGAATGTTCTGAAACATTTTGAATGTTACATTTACAGAGGTTAAGTATTTGCTATTTGTCTGGAGTACTTGTGTAAAACTTTTCACATCACGCTAATCTCCAAAGCATTCTGAAACACTAAATCATCCTGACAACACCTTTGAGCAGAGCGCAAGGAAGGAATGAAGATTAAGAGGTTCAATTAAGTGCGAAAACTAGTTTTCAAACATGTGGCTCAAACCACTAAACCAAACCTCTCTGCCAAGAGCTGGACATCTCACTCTGAAATGCACTTAATAGCTAAAAGCCTACATAACCTCAATGGAGCTCCAAGCACCGGGCGGCTTTTCTACAGGTGACAGCTTTATAAACGCCTAGGGTACTACCAATTTCTACAAGGGGTGGGCTAAAGTAACTCAGTTCTCTCATTTCAGTTTCCAGAAGCTGAGATACACAGCAAGCTCTTGATAAAAATACTTTCATTCTATATTCCGTCCACATCTAAACAGCACTAATGGTTTTCAAGGAAGGATGACGTTCTTGGGCACAGATACGTGAATGCTGTACAGAATCATCATTGGTGTGTACCAGCTTAAATGGCAGAAAACTTCTTAAAACTGTGGGGAAAACCATATTGTGCATCAGCGGAAAGCAGAAGTTATTTCCCCATCATGTCTGAAAATGTAGAGCATATTTCTAACACAACAGTTTTCACAGGCATAATTCAGTTTGGTTCACAGGTCACAGTGTCAGGGGAGTAAATAAGAGCCCGAAGTCTTTCTTAGCTTCCCGAACACAAATCTTAGGCAATATTGGTTTTATAACCAATCTGTTCACACTTCTGCTGCTTTATTCCTTTGCTCCTCTAAATTTCATGGTTTACTTTTCCCATACAATCTTTGTGTTTAGTGTAATGTATACTATGTAAAATAATTTCCTTCTTTTATCCTCAAGACAAACGCTCTCTCCACTTACAGCAGATCCACGGTTGTTAAAACTGCGTCTGTTTGTTAACCTGCTGACTGATCACTGTGAACTCAAGTGCAATGGGGTGTCTCTGCAGAAAAAGCCTTTCACATTGTAATTGTGTATTCTCCATAGTGAGTATCTGTTCCCAACTACAGCTATGGCAAGGAAACACGCGTCTCAAAATTATATAAAAAATAAATACATTAGTCTGCCTGAGCAAACACCAATGCTCTCTTAACTTCTTATGCTGTAAATACAGGCATAAGAATGATTTCTAGCCACAATGCATTTATGAATTTTGTAACATGCTCCTGGCAAACATTTGTGAATACTGCCAATTACTTTTATTTTACAGGTGCTTTTCAGATGAGCTGTCATGCTCTCTTAAATAATATACAGTATCGTGTCCAAATTTGGATACACTCACAGGGTTTACTACCAACAGAGAAAACAATAAAGAATGCACTTTTCACATGACAAGCATGAAATACTTGAACTCCCACAACATACAAAGCACAGCCATGAATTTTTTCTTCTAGTAGTTCTTTCTGGGGATTCCTAATCACATTTCTTGGGCCTGCAGTGTTAAATGCAACCTTCTCTTATCATAAAGGCAATGAAAAGTGCTCTTCATCAAACATGGGGTGAAGAGGATTCCTCCTCCACACCACTTCAGGACATTGTGCTCTTCAGGTTCTACACTTTCAAGACTAGAAGCTTAAATACAGAACATACACATCTCTCTGCAGCCATGGAAACAGTTGTTTTAGGGAAGTAAAAACGATAATTGACTAAAGAAAAGCTGATTATCAATATCTGGCTTAGGTAGTCAGCTGTGAACTCCGGATGCTAAAGACTCATTTCCAGGGGTGTGAGCACCTGCTTCTCCTATTCAGCATGAGTTGTGGGAGTTAACACCTATGAAAATTAGGCCATCAGTGATTAAAATTATGCAAAATAACTAAATCTGAACTCAGAGATAATTAAACTTCATCAGCCCCTGAATCTACAAAGAAAAAAAAAATCCCTTTAGTCGTTAACGAACAGCTATTGGGTGCTGCAGCCAGCACCTGCTCTGCTGGGAGCAGCTTAAACCTCAGCCCCATCAGCCCATCTTGCTTCTTCCCAGCTGGACATGCTCTCAGCTGTCCGGAGTTTTCGGTAACAAATCCTGACCCCCAAGCATTAGCTGTTTAAAAAGTACACATTTTCACAGCCATTAACAAGCCCACTACACCAGAAATGTATCCAAGGGATTGCTATCCCACCGAGTGGGAAACCTAATGCAAGATCTCTCCAGATGGATGCAGTGACCTCGGAGAGCTTTGTGGCGGAGTCTTTGCAAGGTTTTAAGCAGCCTGGCTGCTACTCGTCATTAGCTTGCCCATCTATGGGCTACACTAAAGACAATGAGAATTAACATTACTTAACACAGAGAAACTGACTGCATAATCTCTCTTTACATTTAATCAGAAGCTCATTAATAGCCATTAGCAAAAAACCAAGATTACAGGCTGCCAAATACTTGGGGTTTTTTGTAACTTTGGCAAGTTTAAGCCAGTAGTTGCAAATTTTTAACAATATCCACAGTGGGTTTATGACATGACTGTAATTCCTCCAACTGAACAAAGATGACCAAAGCCACCAATGCCACTATGGACATTCTGCTGTCAGAGTGGACCGTACAAGAAATGCGCTGTGCCAGTGCTAAGCTAAGGGGCCAGTGCCATCCAGCCACCCCACTCACCATCCCCAGAGGGTGAAGAGTGGGATAACTCTGGAAGTGCAAGGGACATTACACATTTGGATCAGTTAGCTCTAGCGTACTCTTGTGATCCCTATGCCAAAACCTGTCGGTGGCGACAGTTTCAAATGCCAGTAGATTTAATCTCATTTTAACTCCTACCAGTATCTAGACTACTGCAAGCTCAGTATTGTTGCAGTCCCAGCTCTGACCCATGTTTATCTACAGACCTCTTAATACAGCTAAAAAAAAAAAAAAATATCTCAGCCTTTCCCTTTGGATTCCCAATAGGCTTATTCCAGTTTTTGACAATACTGTTTGAGTTACAGGTCTAGCTGCCTCAAAGACCAACAGACCCCATTGCTGATGGTTAGAGGACTAGCTAATGTCCCAAATGGGGAGCTCCAGAAGCCACAGACAGTTATATCAGTCTGCTTAAGACAACGGGCAAGCAAAAACTGCTAGTTTAGAAACAATAAACTGCATGCTTGAGGTATCTAGGGGGGAACCTGGATGATAAAGCTGAATGGCTTTTCACATCATAAAAGCAGTGCTCTGAGTTTCCCCACTGAACAGCCAGCGGAGGAGGCAGAAGAGCAGATCCCACAGACCTGTTATGATCGAGGCACAGCACGCTCTCGCACCGCGATGCCCAACCGCGGCCAGAGGGAAGCGCCCAGTGCGGAGCTGGAGCACCAAAGCTTCACCACAGATGGCTCCTGATCCAAGGGGAGGCAATAAAGCTGCCCAGCTGAATGGAGGTCATTGTTGCATGCCCAAGATCGGCGAAGGTCAAGGGGCTGAAGAGCAGTGTTGCCACCACTCCCAAAGCGTAACTCCAGCAGCCTGCTAGCAGGGTTCGCTGCAATTCCTTTCAAGTCTTTCCTGCCTCACACTAATGCCTTCTCTTTAATTGGGGCCCATAATGGGCCTCATTTACAAAGTGATACCATCACACCTGTATCTCACCAATAACCCCCCGCTGTCTGGAAAAAAAAAAAAAAAAAACACCACAAAAAACCAAAAAAAACCCAGGTCTTTAAACTTCCCCATTTTCCATCATCTAACTTCTGAAAAGCTTTGAATTTCCAACAAAGCAAATAAGTTTTTTTCTAAATCCCTGTCTTGTAACATAGCAACCACAACCAAAATGAAAGATTTAAAGACATAATCATAATCCTGGAAAATCTATCTATTCCCAGTGAACATGAAAGCTACACATGAAGGATAAAAATGATATAATACATTGTTTTAAAACTGATGACTCAGTGACAGTTATGCAACAAACAAGCGCTCAATATCTTTCCGATTTATAGTAACCTCTTGGTCTCTTTAGTCTATAGGACTTAGGCTCTTAGCGTTACACAAGTTTTATACCTGTATATACCTATTCGCTTTAATTGAACTATCCCAAATTTATATCACAATAAAAGAAAGTAGAATCACCTCCTACGTATTTAAGCTTTTTAAGCGCTTAATCTAATCCCTTCAGAACAAGCAACCAGAAGTAAAACAAAGCACAAAGCTCTGGAGTCCTACATGCAGTTAAAGTGTTTTATTTTCTTCATTTAAACTATTGATTAAAGAGGTTATTGTAAACTTCAGCCATAAAATTAAAAGGCCTTCCCATTTAACAGCAAATTTACACTAATTGCCATGTACCTGTGATGGGACCTTTAACTTGTATCCTTGCCATGGACATAGAGATAATACTTAACACAGCAGTTTTGAAGCTGAAGGTATTTCTTCTCCCCCCCTCTGGATCCTTTTAGGAGGCTGGACTATAATTTCACCCATGTCCCCTGCTGAGTATAACTCTGCAAGTGCTTCCTCTTGAGCTGCTGCTTTTTCTGTGTTGGTGGATGTACTCTTCAATATGTACCTTCATTCAGGCATGGGGTGTTCTCCATCCCTGCTTTAAAAAACAGCCTCTAGAGAATCCCCTTCCTTCCCCTGCTCAAAGCCTTGCTCTGTTTCTGGTCTATGTCCTCATCAGTTGTTTTTTTGGGGGTTTTTTGCTGTGCCTGGAGCATGCTTTGAAAAACTCTTGCCCAAAGAATAAAGCTAAAGGAAAGGCTACTTGTCTTAAAATCAACCAAAAAATAGCAAAGAGCAGATTTCAGGAACTGGGAAAGTAAACAGGACTTTCATCTTAAAAGATTTTAAGACTAATCTGATTAGGCAAACACAAACCAGAAAGAAAGAATGAACAGTTTAGTGTTGAGACCAGACAAATGAAGGAGAATGTCTTTTATTTTCTGCTACTGAATCTCCTTAAATTCATCATCTTCTTGTAAGGGGAAGAAAGAAAAGATAACTGTTCTGTAAGCTTCAGCAAAGCCACAGATGAAGTGGCATATATTTAAGCGGAAAAAAAGCTTAATCTTTCTAGGTATTACACCGCAAAGAGAATATGCTCAAGGAAGGAGAACAGGAGCATCAAAGACTACTTATACTATTCCATAGGGATTAAAATTGCATCCCTCTACGGCTGAAAGCTACTGTTTTCCAGTCTGAAGTACTCCCAGCATCTTGGTCACCAATTCCCAAAGACCAACACCAAACCACCAGGCTGTAAACTGTAACAAGGACCGATAACATCCTTTACCAGCGGCTGACACTTAAATAACATACTTAAAATTGTTTGACTTGTGCTCATTAACACAAAATCCTGGCCCCCACAGCCTTATGTCTGGTAGACCCAGAGCACACACTACAACATTATAGCTTTTCATTCCTGCTCGTTTCTGCAGTATTGGATGGCTAAATCAAAGCCTACTAACAAGGCACTACTGTAAAATTCTCCTTGGTGCTGCGTAGTGTGAGAAGGTCATAGCCTACCACCTGCATTTTGAGATATTACATCCCTAGAAAAAAACAATTAACTAAATACCAGAATATTTTTTTTCCAATATTTGTAGTTAAGTGGCTCTATTAACCTGTAAGTCTAATGTCATTTTTCTGGGCTAGGTCATTAGGCAGTTTATCCCAGCTCATGCAGACACTTCACTGGAGGTGTTGCCTGAAGGACCAAAGATGCCCAGGTGTGGCAGGATGCAGAAGATCGAAGAGCTCATAGGCTCATGAAAACCTGGGCATAGCAGCAATATAGCAAAGGAACTACAGGTGTCCTTCTATAGCAAGAGTAACACCGCCAGAAAATGGTCAGTGTTCTGCAGGTTCTCATCTTTTGGGCCCTCCTGGCTCTTCACCAAGCTCCTACAAACATTTGGACTTTAACACAGTGCAGTGTCGAAAAGTAGAAGCGAGAAACTAGGGACAGGCACATGTCTGTTCACTCCCTGATTAACTACAAGCTGGTCTACCCTAATCAGGTGTCACCTGCACCCATGCTCCTGCACAAAATCAGCAAGACAATGTGTTAATCTATTGTCTTTGAAATTGATGTACGTTTGGGCAGGAGGAAAAAAATCACTCTGTAAGAGCCTTTCCGTAGCATGTAATCAAGCAACATAAGGGGGTTTTTTATATACTTCCCCTCTTCTGCTAGCAGGGTGCATAAAAACGATCAGCATTTGATTTTGAATGAACCCAATGATACAGAGACACTTTTACAGGTCACACCTTCCTAAGAAATGTATCTTGCAAAAGCTTTATCAAAGGTTTTGGCAGTATCTGGCAAAGCCCCAGAAACTCAGGCATTGACCACTGAATAGACCCCCGATTAAACACTCTCATTCACAGACAGGGAGATCTGTCTGCCTGCACATAAAATTTTATCAATCTCGAAGCATTTTACAGTCAATCTCAGAACGTCACATGAAAAATTAAGCAATATTTTATATTCTTTGCAAAGCGAACTAGCAAACCCCTATGCTAGCCTGGCCAAGCATAACGGCATGGATTTGCAGTCCAGAAAGGCGAGATCCTCACCTTCTGCCAGAAGAAAGATTGCCATAAACCAAGCAAGCACTCAAAAGTGCAAAGTTTCTCATTTCAAGAAGTGCCCAGAGGGAAGCTGAGTAAAGCCCAGCCTATTACCTCTGACCAGCTCCCACCTTCCCCAGGGAGGACTGGGATTTTTTTATGGGGAGATGAAGGGGAATCATTAAATTTTATGTAAAAATTGCGATTTCAAAGCCAATAAAAGCACAGCCATGGAGACCTGCCCAGTCTGTGCAGCTGAGGAAATTCTCCGAAACAGCAATCAGTACGAAAGCCCCTTCAGAGAACAAGAGTATCTGCTCTCAGTTTTTAAAATATGAAAATGTAAACTGTAGTGGGTGTAATTTAAATTTATTTCTATATGTAAGTGTAATTATTGTAATAGCAATAACAATAACAGCAACAATTACAAAAATATTACTAACAATAATACCACTAATCACAGTTAACGATGATCAAATCTATGATCTTTTAGACACGGAGAGAAAGCATGACATTGCGACCCCCTCCAAGCACAAATACTGAAAAAGGAAGATCTGCTCTGCACAAGGCAGTCAAAGGGGCTTCTTTACTTCCAAAAACTGGGCTAAAAATCACTTGCTATACCTGGGGCAATGCTGCAGCAGCTCTTTCCCTCCTGCACTGCACGCTTCCCTCTCTTCCAGCTCCGGGCATTGCCTCCCGGCACCCACGGCCACGCTGCGCACACCACGGCGCCGGCTGCGAAAGCCAGGGGTGAGCTCTCCCCAGCCGCAGGTCTGCGAGCAGGCGCTCCATGCGGACCACTCTGATGTTTCACAGTCTTTAGCGATGACACAGGACTTGAAGGTCAAAGGGACAGGATCTTGCAGGCAGAGGCTGCAACAAGAACACAGTAAAACAGCTGAAGAGGTCTTAATTAATTTATTTTTTTTTTCAAGCCAAGCTTCCAAAGAAGAAACCCACAGGCATGCGGGGTACATCAGAAGACCTGGCTGAACACCCACACCATAAGAGTAAGAGGAGCTGTAATGTAATGCACATAACACATTTCCAGGGAGCTGTGGGTGCAATCTTGCATGCCAGGTAGTTTGCAAATAATAGACCTCATTTATTTCAAGTTAAAACAGATGCAAAAGGCACTATATTTGCTCCTGTGCAGTTAGAATTTCACAGTTTATCCAGGATGGAAAATAAAAGCCAAGCCCAAGAGAAATACTGCCACCGGTAACCATTCCCATCACCCCACACACAGGACGAGCTGTCCGCCATCCATCCAGGTGTCAACACATCCTGCTGAGCACCTTTGCTCTTCTAAAACATAATTAGTCACACACTAATAAGAAAGGTGTTGGTTCTGTGAGGCTGTTATCAAACAAATGCTGTCAAACAATGTCAGAGGGTTTTCAAACCTGACAAACCACCAGAGACCCAGGAATGCTGCCAAGGTGGCTGTGTTTTGGGACTCAGTTACTTCTGCTGACATTAGAACACGATCTTCATTCATTCTGGAACACATCAAGGCACCACACAAGGCCCAATAAAATGGAAGACCAAATTTTAAGAGCTGCCAACTGTTGAAGTTTGGTGTCAAGACACAAAGTCCCAGAATAAAATTTTCAAGAGTTCCAAAGTTATAATAGCTTTTCACGATAGATAAGTACAGCAAACGTAGCAAATGCTTCTGGGAGAAGACAAACCTCCAGACTAAGGCCACCATTCTTCCTTGCTCCTCCACTTCTGCCTCAGCCAGTGGATGGCTCTCCTGCCCTGCGCCTGCTGGGAGGGACCCCGGAGGGCACGGCTGCTGCTGCTCCACCTCGCCCCAGCCAGAAAGCAACCCAAGAGTCACCGCTCACCTCCCAAAACAGGAGAAAAAAAACTTTCCTTGTCTCTCAAAAACCTTAGATACCTGAGGTCAGAGAGCAGGAAAGGGCATACCAAAAGAGGACTGAGGTACATCCGAGCAGCGACATCAGTGGAGCCACACGAAGGATGGGACGGGGCAAAAAAAGATGAAAGCCAGACAAAGAGGAGTCACCAGGAGCCAAGGAACCAAGATTTTCTGACTTCTGCCTAGTGTTATACAGGTGATGCAAATCAGCCTCCAAAATTAAGACCATACATGAACTCAGTGTGAACTCTCTCTAAATGTGTCTTCTCCAGCCTCCAGTTGCTCACGGTCAGGTTTCTGCCAACTGTAAGAAGCAAATACAGGTACACTTAAAAGGTGTGAAATCCAGAGCTGCTGCCAGGGAACCAGCCATTACCTCACTTTACAGAGCAGTTTGACTAACATGACTTTCTCTAAAGAAAATAGACTGGGGCAATCACTTCAGGATTGCAGGGCAGTCTCACAGGGGGAGCAGAGAAGATAAAGAATGTTCACTCGCTTCTCCTCCAGCCTAGAAATTGGCCCTGTTTTCACAAAAGTCAGTAGGAATATTCCCACTGAACCGCATCAAGTTTGACTAGACCCTCAACTACCAGCAAAATACAGCATTTAGTGGCTTAACTTCACACTTCAAACTAACAAAAAATAAATAAATAAAAAACCCCACTGTTACAACTTTTTGTCTCAGTTTCCTCACTCAGAATAAAACTCAATCTCACAGGTGCTGTGAGGATGAATTTACTGAGGTTTATTTTAACAACTGCATACAGCAGAAAAAGCCTGAGATATAGCCCCCTCAAAATAAAATTATTCTTGCTTACAACTCAAAAAGATGTCTCATTCCTCTATTACATGTCAAATGCAACTGATTGCAAAGCTGTCTCTGGTACAAAATGTCAATACTACTCAACCAAGGACTGAAAAGTAATAGTCATTATACCTGTACTTATTAACCCAGGGATTCTGAGTCTTGTTTGGAACATTAGGTTAGGTGCAGCCACGTGAATGGTAATTTTACTGCCCTTTTCGCCCTTTTTCAATAGTTACTAGGTGAGCTACCTGTACCACAACACTAACAAGAAACAAGAATTCCTGATTTTGAGTAGATAAAATAGTAGCACTTACAAATCACTATCCTAATGGATGCTACTAGAAAACTAGAGGTTATCTGAGAACGTAGCATAGAGGGTAACTGATCTCACATTTTAAAAAGTGATCAAAATTTCGCATTCGGATACCAGTATGAAAACCCAAATCCATTTTTGGGGTTGCACCACTGCAAGGGAGATTTAAGTCATGCTGGATCTTTACTGACATACCAAACAAAACGAAGCCTTTAAAAATCTGCTTTGGGGTCATCTTTAATATGAATATCGCTAGTCCCCATTCTTAGCAAGACAATGCCTACAATACCTCTCCTAATGGATTCAAACCTAGGTGGTCACTCTGCCCAGCAATCATCCTTGCTATTTGCAAAAGCCTTTGAAGTATGCATAGACTGAATAGCTGCTTCTTCCCCTGAAAATCCCTTCACCGCTCCTACTAGAAGAGGCTAAAGAGATAACTTTGTTGACCTTAAGGTGAACAAGATGTGGAGCTGGCAATTTCCATCCTTCCACTTGAGTAGGTTTTTGAGGGAGAATTACATGCAACTGCCTAACAGAAAGCGAATCTAATTAACTTGTACCTACTCATTCAGAGCCTCAAAGTCAAATTAACTGTGACACCAAGCAACACAAAGACAAATGTAAAAACACGCTTTTGCATGAAATTCAGACACAGTCTTTCATGTCACAGATGTATTTAGGACAATCTAATACAGATAAAGCCCAGACGTGCGAGACACTCGCTGATCTAAGTCTGCAAACCAGACGTGTATTTGCACTGCTGTGGTTGCACCCAAACCAGCAGGGAGAAGGAGGAGGTCTTAGGGACAGGAGATACTATGTAAACCCTGTTTATGAACCAACTTTCCACATATTAATGTATCAGGTTAAATCTACTTCTTGGGAGTCAATCTGGTAAGTACTTATAGTTACATATATATATATATAAAACTATGTATATCTGCGATATAGTAGGGTACTTATATGATTTATGCTTGATTTATGCTTTTTTCTATGCTACATGCTTGAATTGACACTGTAAAACTACAGGAATTGTTTCACAACCTAGGTTAGCTTGCCTGCAGCGTAAGGTGGATCTGTTAGTTGGCAGACAGCATCAGCACACCACCTAACACGCTCAAGTGGCCGAGCCCTCTTACCCTGCTGTGTACTGAAGGGGAATAAACCACATACCAGAAAAAAACACTAAACCAAAGAAAACCTACTCATGCCTCTTTCACACTCATAGTCCTGAAGCTACAAGCAGAAAAGCAAGAGGAGGAGGAGGAGGAGGAGGAGGAAAAGTGGCCCCACGTACCGCTCCTACTGCGCAGCTCCACATGCCCCGTGATGGTGTAACTGCAGGCTGCTGCCCACAGAGCAACATGGCTCTTCTCCTCCAGCTCCAGCCATGCTCCCCCCACGAGATACAGTGATTGTGCAGCCCCAAGCTGAACCACATCATCTTTCCATTCTGGACAAAAAGAAACTCACCAAAAAATACTAAATTTTCCAGTAGCTCAGTGCATCTGTGCGACATGCCTTACAGTCACACAGTTCCCACATCCACCACAAGGAAATGAGTGGAAACATCTATCAGCAGGAAAAAGGAGCAATACTGTACAGGAGCGGTGCATCATTAACTCAGGTTGGGCACAGCACAGAAATTATCCCTGGTTTCTTTTCCCAACCATATCAATGATTTCAGAATGAAAGGTGAATGCATTTCCTTACATTAGAGGATGAGACGGGTGGTCATTGTTGAACCTTTTATACTGAAAAAGATAATCTCTGAAATAATATGATACATTAAGAAGCTATCACCATGCCCACACTGCTGGTACAGGAGGCAGCACCAGAAGGACAGGGTACCACTTCAGCAGCCAGCCTCTCCCCTGGCAGCTCAGTGAAGGCTGCCAGCAAGGGTCAAGCCCGACCCGGGAATGTATGTTCAAATCCACCTGCTGCAGAGCAAGAAAATCCTGAAGTGAACTAAGCTGCAACAATAACAACGCATTTCCATTTCTTCCCTTTTTCTAACGTCATCTCCTATTCCGTAATCAATGACCCAACCTTACCGGCCGCCAGAATACACACTACCTGCTCCCCGCACTTGGCTAATATTAGGGTCTAATAATGGACACGGTCTTGCCATGTTCCTAACAGCATAGTACTTTTTTTCCCTTAGGAAACTGTCAATCAATGTTAACAGGCATACTTTCATGGATTCATAATGTATTTTAGGGTCCTCAAGGGCTGCCAGAGCTATTTTGGATACTGACTGATATGGATACCATATATTCAATGTCTGCAGCAGAGGCTTCTTTGGCAGAAGAAACACCAGTCCCTCCCACACCAGGGTGGTAAGGGAGATGGGGAATATTCGCCTGCCATACAACTGACCAAAGGGAAGGGAAAGGGAGCTGGGAGATCTGTAATCCAAAGGCACACAGGGCTTTGGTGTCACCAAAACTTCATGCACCAGATCCTGTTTCAATTAAAAATAAAAGCCGACTTACATTTGCGCTGCTCTAGGCAGACACTGAAATCATAGGGCTAAAGAAGCAGCTGGCTTTTAGCACAATTTGAAAACAGAAGGAAAAAAACCCAATTATCACTGGACACTACTTCTAAAATGTTACTTACTGAAATAAAAAAAAGTGGTTACTGTTCCTTTGTTTCATGTGCTTTCAATAAAAGCAAAGGAAATCAGAGACAAAACTTTTTAAAAGCAGACTAGAAAAAAAACCCTCTTTCTTACCCAATAGCTCAGGGATTTGTTTTCAATCCAGAGCACCAAGGCTTGATTCCTACATCTGCTGGCAGGAATGTGAACGTACATCTCCTCTCCCAGATCAGAACCATAACCACTAAACAGCACGCTACAGCGCAGCATTCCCACCTCCGGACTGCAACATTTTGTATTCATCCAGAGAACAGAAGAACATCAACACTATAAACTGCAAATAATTTTTTCCTAAAAATGTACAACAGCACAGTGGTTAAGCACAATCCACTAGGAAATGGATAATGGAAATTCAAATTACAGAGGCAAACAAAAGGGCTGAATGCTGCTCTACCTCAGCCTTAACAGACGGATTTTCCCTTGACTGAGTTTGACCTGAATTTTCACTTATGAAGGCAAAGTAAACAGAAACCCAAATCCAACTCTATTATATCATTGTTGTCATCTTACAAGTAGGATGAAGAGTTTAAGAAATATGTACCAAAGACTCCTAATCCAAATAATAGTAATAAGAAAACCCTAAAAATGTTTGCTCCTGACTTTAACTTCTCAGCGTGTTTAGTGAGCACATTAGGTTAGAAAATAAGGTTAAAGTTATTTAGGATTTCAATGGCTAGCTGTGGGCACTCATTTAACTAAACTACAGTTCAGTGTTTAACCTTAATAACCTTATAAAAAGAAAAAAAGCAAGTGCCTTTGTCTCACTATTCAGTAGATTTTTGCAACTGTGACAAGACAGAAAATAGAAAGAGCAGAAGTTCTAGCACATTCATTTCTTGCAACTTTTTCAGAGAATTTTCTTTTAATGGATGGAAGTGCTTATGTTTGAGTTTGTAACTGGATATGAGATATAACGCAACACAAACTTTTTTCTGAAATAGAATGAAATCCGAACTTTATCTGAAACAGTATAAAAGCAAAAATCTAGCTTTTTAAAACAGTCTTTAAAAGCTTCAAATCAGATCCATAAAATCATTCTATTTTGATGTTATTGCTTTTATTTTCACAAATATAAAGTTTCTGCACCAAAATTGTTTCTGAGCAGAAATTAACCTGCCTCAAGGTCTATTGATGTTCTGCTGTTCAACTGGCTTCATTTCAAGTGTTTCCAAAAAAGTCTGTCCCTCCCTTTGCTCTCCCTTTCTCCCTTTTCCTTCCATTTTGACAAATGTAGAACCTCCAAACTGACAAAATATTTCCTCAAAAACATTTCCCAGCCCTCTCCCTGATACAGCCCACCCAACCTTCCACACACTTGTGCTCCTCCCTAAGTAATTCCCGTTTACAGTTTTCACCTTTAAAATTGGTAAGGTTTTTTGCTTACACCTTTAAGGCTGGTACAGATACACAGATCTTTGTAGGTACAAGTATTTAAATGAAAAATAATATTTTCCTTATAACGCAAAGGATTCTTCAGCTCCTACCTGAGGGCTCACTGTAAAACCACAGGATCCTTTTCGCAGGGTTTAATGGCCTCACTTCAGCATCAGTGAAAAACTGGAAGTATCAGGCACATTTCCTGCCACCGTGACAGATTTCCCAAGAGAAAGGACACCCCATCTGCCACTGCCACCAAACCGCCAACTTGTCAGACAAGCAGCCAAAATGATGAGGGGACTGGAGCATCTCCCTGATGAGGAAAGGCTGCGAGAGCTGGGGCTGTTCAGCCCGGAGAAGAGGAGACGGAGAGGGGATCTCATCAGTGGCTACAAACTCCTTAAGGGCGGGTGTCCAGGGGACGGGGCCAGGCTCTTTCCAGTGGTGCCCAGCGACAGGACAAGGGGCGACGGGCACAAACGGCAACACAGCAACTTCCCTCTGAATAGGAGGAAAAACTTCCTGCCCTGGATGTGCCGGAGCCCTGGCACAGGCTGCCCAGGGAGGCTGCGGGGTCTCCTTCTCCGGAGACATTCCAAAGCCGCCTGGACGCGGCTCTGTGCAGCCTGCTGCAGGGCACCTGCTCTGGCAGGGGGGAGGGCTGGGGTCTCCAGAGGCCCCTTTCAACCCCCACCGTTCTGTGATTCTGCGAACACCCTGCCAGTAATCCAGCATCTGTAAGAAGTGAATGCCTTCAATCTTTTAGTCTTGAAAAACCAGCTTGCACTCAACTCCACCAAAGTCCAATTTTTGTACAGAGACGGTTCTCTCACGCCGAGGAGCGGCACCCAGGTGCCCTCTCCCATGCGCTCGCTGCTGGGTGCCAGCCTCGCCGGCTGCTCCACAGCCCTGAGGTTAGACACCAGTAAATTAAATAACCTTGATAACAAATTAAGCATCTTTGCCATTGCATTATAAATTAGGGGGCAAGATGAGCATATGGCTCCTCTCCTCATGTGGACTTTGACCCATAAGGGGTGATTAGCCAACTGCTCCCATTATCCACCCCTTTCCTGCAAGAGTTGGGCAGGCGGGGTGGTGGCAAAGCCCTGGCAGACCAGCAGCTCGCAGCCAGCAATTAAAGCACATCTCGGGATGTTCCCCTGTCTCGCCTCAGTTTTCCAGAAATTTAATTAGTATCTCTCATTGGTACTTACTCGACAGTGTTAGTCAAAATAGGAAACCTCGGCCAGGAAAAGGAAAAAGCAGAAATAAGGCACTTCTTTCCAGTTTTACAGCAGATGCTTGGCTGCCTGCCAAACCCCACTACAGGGTTATGCAAATGCATTTACTCTTCTTTATCAGTAGCCAAAATATCATCGCTCTTGCAAAGTGACTTCTGCAAGATCAGGTCCGTTCTTCAGAAGAATGGTAGCAAATATGCTGCACAGCAAAACGAGGAGGACATTACCAGGGGATGCTTAAAAGGAGTCATTGTCAGGGGTATTTGATATCAGTGACACTCCAGGCCTGGAACTAAATAGACTGGATTTTAGGCTGGATTTTTAGGTTTGGATTTCAGGTCCAAGAGGAGAAAGGAAAAATGTGTGACACTCTGGACCATGTAACATGACATGACCTCTATACAATCAATGGGCTTTCCTCTTGTATTTGGAGGAAGAGTAAGGGATGGGTCAGGCTCAGCTCTCTGCAGTAGATCTGAGACAGAACCTCAGCACAAAAAAGTCTGCCAGGAGGCAGCTAACGGAGCTGCATGGTCCCAGAAAGGGGGCCAGATCAGCGAAAAAACCCAGAAAGAAGCAAGGAAGAAGACAGCTCGATCAGGGGTAGAGTCACTAAAACTAAAGCTCCCGGGACCCTCCGCGCTGTCATCCAGTAATTCCATGTATAACTCACACAGCAGCACAACAAAGAGAAAACATTGCTAGAAACTGTCTTCCATTCCCCATTCTTACAGGGAATGCAGGAGTGAGAGCGAGAGGGCAGAGCGAGTGACATTTTAACAAAATCGGGATCCCCTTTGCAGAGCCTCTGATGAGGCATGAGATACAAGAGGCAGAAGAATAGCTAACAAGCGTTAGCAGACATAAACCTGCTGCTGGTTGCACGGCGGCATAAATCACAAGTGACTCCATTAATGTCAAGCAGCTACATGAGCATAAAACCTGTATATTTAGAATCAGCATATATTTTGAGACAAGTAATAAAGTCAAGATGTTAGAAACTGTTGGAACAGTTCACAAAGTTTGACTTTTTTCCAACCCATAAAAAAATTCCGTACTTTGCTATAGGTGTAATAGGAGGGGGTAAGAAAAAGGCAAGAATGTATATTTTCACCTCAGTATGTGTGCAGAACCACTGCAGACATTAACAGAGGTAGAGAATTGGATGTAAAATAACCCTTTCTCTCTTCCATTTGAGTTTGTGCAGGTGCCAGGAGCTATAGATGACTGAGAAACAGATTGCCTTCTGCAAAAATTCAGAAGCAGGATGAAAAACAGAACCTGAGAAGTTCTCCAGAAAACTTGACTTTCTCAGACTCAATCAGTTTCTTAGTCATCTATAGCTGCTGGCACCTGCTCAAATGCAACCAGAAGTCAAATGGCAGAGCTTAGATAGCTTGCATTTAAATGTGAGAAATTGAGAGAATAAATCTTTCCATTATTTGCTGCACACTACTGTAACCTTCACATTTGAATGACACCAAAGCAACCTACACAGACTAAGAAAACCTGTCAGATAAAACACACGAGGACAGCAACCAAACAACCACCACCCAGGACAGTCATGCAAGTCACCAATCGTGTATCAGCACCGAAGAGTTACACCCAGACGGGAAGGCTCCTCAATAAGCAGGACGATAATCACAGGTTTTACTCACTGATCCACCTTTCCAAGAAGTACCACCTAGTAAATTCGCAAGGCCAAACTTTTCAGACTTATTTTATCCAGTGTTGATTTGTAAGAACAAAGGCGTTTAAGCTGGTGCAATTTTAGCCTTTTCTGCCAAATATATGCAGTACATGACTAAGAACGGAACCTCCCTCTCCACAGCCAGGGCCCAGCAACAGTACAAAGTGATAGATATTTCCATTTCCTCCATGTTTCCTCAAAACAAAAAAAGCCAGAAGAGAATTATTAAAAATATAAAACGAACTAAACAGCCACAAATCCTAGAAGAATGCAAAACATTCAGCGTATGCTAGCTTTACAAGAAGGGAATTAAATTTAAAAAAAGAGACCATAAAGAAAACACATAAAAATTTGCATTTAAAACTCAAGAAGGGGAGCATGTTTGCTGTGGTGCTGCCACACAGAGCAAGCGCTCCATCAAACAAATCCATGGGGGATGAAATAAAAGACGAAGCACCCTTACCTCAGCGCTGTGGTTTTTCCATCGCTCCTTACACACCTGACCTGCCTGGTTTGGTACCCGATCTCCACCTCCCCAGGCTGGTGATGAGGTTTATAGCCTTGAAATCCAGATGTGCTTTGCTCTCCAGAGTACGACCCCCAGTCCAGCATAGTCTGCCCCGCCAGGTCAACTTCTTTGGAATGGGGCAGCCGGCATTCACCCCAAGAGCCCACTCGGAGGCTGTAGGCGTGCTCCTCCTCCCCAGGACAGACAGGAGCGCCGCAGGCTCTGGCTTCGGTCAGATTCGGGCACGGGGCACCCCCGTAGAGCGGAGGAGCGATGACCGCCCGAGTCCGGTGCTGCAAGCGCCTGGTGCAGCCCGTGCCGCACTCAGACCAGCTGGAGAACTCGGACACGACGCAGTCCCGTGGGCAGGGCACCAGGCAGGCTTGCTCGGCGGCTGGCTGTGGGGTGAAATATTCACATATTTCATTGGCGACAACAGTTCTGTTCAGCTTCTGGAGGCAGCGGACGGTGCGGCGCTGCAGCCCGTGCTGCGCGGTGACACAAGCCCCACTTCCCACCTCACCGCCGGCAAAGGAGGCGAGCCCACACCTGTCCCATCCCGAAACGTCCCACTCGAACAGCTCCAGGTGCCAATCGCAGACTTTAAAGCACCTCTTCTGGCTTTCGGGTTTGCCCTTCTGGTCGCAGTTCGCGTGGTACGTTGTCCAGCCCTCCGCGTGGGTGCACCAGACGGCCCGACTCCGCACGCCCCCCGAGCCGCAGTCGCCTACGCACCGGCCCCAGTGACCTGCAAAAGAGGGGGTGTTGAGAAACGCCATGCAATACTCCTGCCGCAGATCTGTCCCGCTGCTCAGTAGCGTCCAAACCATACCCTGCCACATATTCAGAAGGAAAGAACCACCAGCTGGTCCCTAAAATTGGTTAAATGCTCCCAAAAGGCTGCAAATCATTTCTCTTCCCAGTGTACTCGCATCATTAGGTCATCCAGAGAAACTGGTGGGACAGGGGGAGAAAAAATGCCCCACAACTTCGCAAATTAAAGGCAGGCCAGGCAGTAAAATGCATTTTCTGTAGCAGTAAAATGCATCCCAAAGCCTGAGGAAATACGAATATTTAATTTCACTTGTACAAATGAATACAAAAATGGTCATAAAGGAACAATAATCTAATAGGAAAAGAAAGACAAGTTAGATAAGAGGAAAACAGTCTTAATAGAGCAATTAGTCAATGGAATAAATGCACTGGGAAGCAGCTGAACCATCATCCACAGTGATAAAACGGTAAGGGTAAATACTACGAAAATAAGAGCATACTCTTAATAGGAGATTGAAACAGAGGAACTGACTTGCTACAACTGTGTATGTACTGCAGGATAGGTCCCACAGGTGCTGCTCGGCGAGCACAGCCCTGATAGCAGAACAGCTACCTCACATGTGTCGACTTCTGAATTACCCTGGGACGTACATCGAGCAAGTCGTTTCCATTTGCAGCACATGGCACTGTAAGACATGGTAAAGCTAGCCCATTTGGGAAGAGAAATTAAAGCCAAATTAAACCCAGTGATGTAATTTTTAATTCTGAAGCACATGAACACACATATGTAATCACATTAATCTTATTTGAGGATTTGCAAGGGAACACAATCAGACAAGGCTAAACAGAAAGATTCTTCTGTGACACTATTATTTGACAAAAATCCACCAAGTCAAAAAAATGATCTGAGGGCTATAATGTACAAAATTGCTTGCAAACTGAAGAAAGGTAGAGAAAAGCACTCGAGCCAATTTTTAACATATTAAAGGGATTTTGATGATCATGTCTCAAGAGGGTCTCATCTCGTTCCTCAGTTTGAAAACTTGCCACTACCTCGTAATAGAGCCATTTTGCTCAGTACTAACACTGCATATGTAATCCTCGCTTGAAAATACACTGCAGCTACCCTGTCTTTTGTATTTTTTCAAGGCAGAAAATGAACTTGCAATAAATAGGTCGATTTATATGAAGAAATGCTACTCCAGCCAAGTTTTTTAAAATTGATTTTAAAACTACCAGAATCAGTTACATGCTTACCCTACAAAACCAAAACACACACATAAAACCCCAAAACAATTCATAATGGCTGCAATTATAATACCAGGTGTTTTATTCAGCTGATGGTGGGTTTGCTGGTAATCCTATTGTTCTTTCTTCAGGAATAGAGAGGAGTTAATCCTCCAGAGCCAGGGGCTCGACGTCGTGGAAAAGAAAAAGTAAAAATAAATAGCGAAATAAAGATTCCTGTTCATTTTTCATTGTTGATAAAGGAGGACAAGTAAATAGAAATTGGGTATAGCCCAGCTTCTCCTCCCACATCCCGCACTGTTGCCACATCCTTTCCACGGGCGCTCCTCCTCCCTCGCCCTCCAGGCCAGGGCTGCAACTCCACCGGCGGGCTGGCACCTTCTCCCGTGGCGTGGCGGACAGGCAGGGGGCAAGAGGGGTTTTCAGAGTCATCGGCGTTCAGAGAGCTCCAGCTTTTGTAGAATCCCTCAGGCTATGTGAAAAATCTTCGTCCCTTTTATGCCTCTGTTTCACACCAAATGGTACCAGTCCAAGGTAAGGACTCAGCCACGACACGTATCTCAAATGGGAAAAGGCAGCATCAAACTACACCGTGCTCTACAAGCTGTACTACGTTCACAACAGGCTTTGGAGAGAATCCACTGTCCTTAAAAACCGAATATTCCAAAAAATGAATCTTAAAATGTGCTTTTGAAATTCAGTTACATGAAGAGGCCCACTGACAATTTAAATATTCATTCTTGATACCGCACCTTTGTATCTAAAAGAATATTCTTACACAAATGCCAAAAAGCATCAAAATCAGACATCGGATTATGTATATACTGTTACCTTCCTAAAAATAATAGCAAAAATTCAAACCTCAAGTGCTAGGTGGCTTTTTACTAACAGAGGAGAGTAACTACCACAAAGACTAAGCATCGCAACGTAATTGTATCATAAGCTTACTTCAGCATTCATTTCTCTGACGCAGTTCAGCAAAGACAGTTTAATTTTTTGAAATGTGGAATTTCAGTACAGGGAAAGTTTGGTTTTCACCAGTTTGTTTTTAAAGCAAAAATTCAAGAGTAATATTGTTTCACTCCAGCACTGAGCATAACAGTGTTTTACTCACCCATAGGACCATGAAACACATTACACCAATTAAGGATTTACCAGCAATATCTTTAGGATAGCAAATAGCACTAAAAAATAGCATTAAAACTCCCCATGGAGTAATACAAAGCAGTTGTAGCAGAGGGCTCGCCAAATTACACTCACCAAATCTACCACTGCTTTTTTACTACTGCACGAAACTCATCTTGTTAGTACTTTTTATACACTTCTGGGTGTTGCTCATGAACTATGCCGAGTAATAGCTGCAGATTTACTAATCCTTACATTATCGGGATAGAAAGAGATGCAGCAGAAACCAGAAGTGGCCATTATTTAATGTCAGGTGTGAATTTAGAATGAAAAATTACCAAAAAACATAAGCAAGCAAGGACTCATAAGTAATTACATTATCGTTAGACACATAATTTGCAATTAGTCTCTGGCAAACATGTTAAAAACATAGCCTGCTGTTGGCATACCAAAAAAAGAAGCATGAAAAATAAGGTTAAAAATCAGATGTAAAACCCATTACACTATAGATTTTTTTTTACTTCCTGATGATCTCTTCAGGACACAGCAGTAAACTTAACCCCAATGTTTCATTGCTTAGTTAAATATCCTGTTCAGTGGCTTAAACGAGGAGAAGGATGTAAATACTTCCTAGTCAATAGTCTGCTTTGTAATGAGAATTTAATTAATTATTTTTAGAAGTCGTGTTAAATTTACACTTTCCTTAAAATAAATCCAAGTCAATTAAAAGAAACATCTCAGCACAAGGTGAATACTAATCTTAACTACACTGTATTAAAAGCCCACTGGAATTCAAGCATCAAAAGCCTGAACCTCACAAAGATGACTTACAAGATGCTCCCAGTCTAGAATGGGAGGCCACTGGTAACTAACGCAGAAGACTGAATAAAATGAAATATATTTCACAGTGATCTGTCTATAGAAAGTACAAAAAGATGAAGATAAAGGATAGACATTGTCTGTCTCCTAACCATTGTCACTTGATCAGGTACTGGAGGGATGTGTGATCTCATCACAGCAGGACACAGGTGGGAGAAGGAGAAGACTGTGGACATACATTGAAACAGGGAAGCTTGTAGACAGATGTAAGGAGAAACCTCATCATGATGAGGGTAACTCTTGAAAGAGGCTGCCCCAAGGGACAGCAGAATCTCATCCTTGAAGGTTTTCAAGACCTGACTGAACAAAGCCCTGAGCAACCTGGTGTGAACTCAGTGCTGAACCTGCTCCAAAGCAGTGGGTTCAACCAGATGACCTCCCATGGTCCTTTGTGACCTGGGTTACTCTATGAAGGAGCATCTAACAAAGCAAGGTTTTGTCCAGTAGGATACCAAAACCAGCTTTTCGCTAAAAAATACCACTGAGATCTCCAAAATACCAAGGAACATGCAACAGGACAAACGAATCCATTAGTCAACCAAACCAAAGAGAATTTCAATCAAATTACTATTTCCAAAATGAGAAGTCAGGCAAAACTTGCTTGACTTGTACAAAAATCATAAGAGACGGTGGTATGGTCTTTGTTTCTGGAAAACCGTAAACAAAGACATCCTACTGTCTCTTACAAGAGATCTATAACACTACAAGTAATAATGGCATGAAAGGGACTAATACATCAAGACAATCTAATAAATAAAAACTACACATTGTTCAGTTTGCCATCTTTCATTGGCCAGAACGAGTAGCATGCTATCACCCCATACAGCTTCTCTCATCCCGTTAAAAGCATGCAATAACACAGCCATTGTAGTTTATTTGGTGTCATGTGCACCCATTTGCTTTTCCTGCCTGCAAGACATACCTACAACTGTGCAATAATTATGTCTGAAAGGATACAGTGACATCTGCTCTTTGACACACAGGTCACACAAGCATAAGGCAAGCAGGCTATTCAGACAATGATTACATATTACTGACAAAATGAAACACCACTAAACATCAAACCTAAAATAGGAATCCCAGTAAGAGCTGCTTAATAAGTGTGTTATTGCTTAATAAGGATTGCTGCAATAATTATGCTCTGTTTAATGTGACATTTGGCTTAATTGCAACCATTTCACCATCTGAGAATTCATTCAACAATAAGCATCTTCCACAATTAGTCTGTCCCTGTAGCTATGTACTAATTTGCAAACTTAGGACAAGATCAGCAATCAGTTAAATAGAGTACTGTGTTAGTAATTTATTTCAAACAGGTAATAGATATGCTCCAAGTCACAACTGATACACAAAACACTGAAGGAACGCTGGAAAAATTAATGCACAATCACTGGAATAGTCCTCCTATTTTCTACACTTTTTTATTTTGACTTACAGTTTAAGTATCAAATTTAGGAGCAATTGTTCTAGACCTTAACAAGCTGTTTTTAAACAGAATCTCCTAATTCTTAGAAAAAGATCCCCAAATATCATAAAAAAGACATATGACTTCACTAGTGCCTTGCTGTCTACCAGACGTGATCGTAACTCCAGAAGATCTCGGCAGTGTCCACTTTAATTGAATACTTCTGCTTGAAGTGTCATATAACCAGTCTGCATGTCATTCCAGCATCCTTCCATCAGAGCGTGTTTATATGAAATGGAAAGCTCCAACTCATTCTGCTATTTCTGAGAACAGAGAACTGACTCAGACAACACAAGCTTTATTCCTAATGGCATTACAACCAATTAAACTTAACTATTAGTAACATCAGCAAAAAACTAGTTTCATTGAATTAGTTATTTTAGGAGAAGTTTTTAGGAGATTTACGTAGTTTTAATGTAATTTTATGAGAATTATCTATTTTTTTAATGAGGCTTGGACATGTATTTCTTTATTATGAACCAAACTACTATGAATACAACCAACCACATATTTTCTCACCACTTTTTTTTTTTTTTCTTGCACAATGCAAAGACATTCAATATTATGCCAAGAAAAGTATTTCTAATGATTCGGACAAAGATCCTACTATGGTGATGAAAGTCGTGCCATTTGCAAGTCATGCTCTCTCCTTGTCAGTGTTCTCAGTCCAGTCACACCTTTTCTTGCAAGACTAAGTCTACAATATTTAGGACCTGCTCCGTCCAGCCTCTAGGATACTAGATCTGATACATTTAGGTATTTTATACTACAAAGTAATATTAGTATTGTTGTAGTTCACATAACTGCCCACTCCCCTGCTTTCAGGAAGAGCCCTCCTGTATGCTTGCCCTGCATCTACTGCCACATCTCAGCCAAAACACAGCTTTTCTTCCCTGCCCATACTTAACTGTCAGTTATTCTGCTATTTATTAACAACAGCAATTCAGTAAAACACTTTCTACCATAATCCATTTGAAAGATGCTATACAAAATAAAAGACTATTGTACTATTTGCAATGTGTCACACAGGGCATATAAAATTCCTCTGATTCCTGGGATTAATTTTAAATACCTGCAGCACTTTTTTAAGCTTTCATGACCTACACAAATGAGTAATTCAGCAGCTTAGTTATTCATCTTATTTTATATCTGAATAAAGGTGAAGTTTAGTGACATAGCCATGCAGCAGTTTGTTCCAATTTTACATTTCAAGTTTTTCCCTTATTATCCACATGTGGTAACAGCTGAGACACACTCCAGCAAGAAAGGTATTTTGCAGTAAAATGTAATGAACACTGCTGTTTATGAAAAGTCAGTGATTTACTAACCCCTTGGCACCTGAAGGCAGGACTTCTCAATATTAAGCACTAATGCAAACTGCATTAGCCAAGCTACTCAATCATGTGCCCACACCCCAGAGACGGCCCAGGGAAGAATATTCTTTTCTTTCAACTCTCAGTTAAAAAATAAAAATAAAAAAAGCACCAACCCAAACGTTCCAGAACATTTCTGTAATACTCATCTGACACATTTTGAGGGTTCATGAGAACAGATTTCTTGCCTTGATAGCAGCTGACATTAGGAGATGAGGCCATGATGCATATAAATTCATGTATACTATAAAAACAAGAAGTATAAATAGATGTTAGCAGCAGATTACAACTATGAGTAGTTTACTGCATATGAGATTAAAAACATCTCGCTACTGGATTATAGGTAGTTATAATCAAACTCTGACCTTTTTAAAATTCCAAACATCTATGTAACCAATTCCTTTTAAAACGCACCAGCCTTTATAAGGTGTTTGTAAATGCAACCTTAATAGAAAAAACAGCTGATAAACATTTCTTCAGTCACTCCACCTAGACTTTGGGGCTTGTATTCCCCGATGAGAACTGCTATTTCCCTGTGAAAAACACCCAGAATCGATACAACCCCGGCTGCACAGCATCTCCTGCAACACAAACCGCCTGGCGCAGCAGGGGGGAACCAGGGGAATACACGGGCGCTGCTGGACACCCATCCCAATGACACCTTCTGATCCCCAGCCTCCTCTCTAGTTACATTGAAATCACCTCTCCAGCACATATGAAGGCTCAGATCCCTTCAAGCACAATGCAGTAAGAAGCCGAGGAGGTCTATTCTGATATTTGCAGGGCAGCAGAAGGGAGCTTAGTATTTTTGTGAATGTGGTTGCATCTGTACTGTGTACCTGCCTGTAGGAGCTGGGTGACTCGGAAGGCACTCCAGCTTTGGAGAGGTCCTTACGTTACTGGTTCAACACCAGCAAGCATTGCACAAGGCGCTTTCTGCTTTTCCATACGTTGCCTTCCCCTCGCTGCCCTTCACTGAGGCACTTTTCCAGCACGCAAAGCAGGTCCACCTCCCTGCCGACAGCCCACCAACACATGGGATCGCTGCAGAGGCGATACAGCCAGCTCTGGAAGAGACCGCCTCATCCACATCTCCGCAATGAACCTTGCCAAACGACGGACGGAGCAGCACTAACACACTCCTAAAGAAACCACACCAGGAAACTCACTGTCTGAGACAGGGCCTCGGTGGGACAGCCAGGGGAAGCACTGGCAGCACTTTGTCTGCTTGGTATTCCAGCTCCAAGACACAAAGAGAACTCTTACATTAGTTCTGCAATAATTCGTTACCTGGCAAACACCAGGCACTGCCATCCCTGCTCGTGACAATTGCGGTTTCAAATTTTCTTACTCTTTGATGAAGCTTAAATTATATTTGTTCGTTGAAATAGCAGCAACGCTCTGCTTTTCAAAACTTTAAAAATTTCAGTAATTTTTTTTTTTTTCACAAAAAAATTGTTTCCCAGAAAAAGTTGTGAAACAATACAGCCATCTGCACACCTGCACAACCTTTCTGAAGCATCAGAATTTACTTCACACACACATAATCCCAGAAATGTGCGCACCCCTCTCCAGACATCATTTTAAGGGAGAAGTACATTTTTTTCTGCTCAGCTGCATGCTATTCCCAACTTACATATTTTAGAACCCCCTACAGCACAGAAGCCAGCATAGCTTTGCAGATGCTACAACAATCAATACGCCATGTTAAAGGCACTGAAATCCAGATTTGCACACCAAGAGGCTACCAAGTCTGGCTGGGATTAAATGGTGGGACTGCATCCCTCAGCCTCCCGCAGAGTTGATGTGTGCAGACCTACAGACGGACACCGATGTCTACCGAAAAGGCAGATAAGAAAATAAAATACAATTAAAAAAATATCTATGTATATATAGACACCACGTACTTATACAGAAATACCTTCTCAACCGTATGGCCAGACAGTCATTATTCTTAATAAGCATTATGGAAGAATGATATAATGGGCAGGATTTCCCATGGTGCCCAAACTGCTACTAATTAGTATTTCTGCATAGATGGAGAAAACCAATGATAACAATTCCCTGGCAACAGACAGCATAATTAATTCATGTGAAAAGTACTATTTTTAAATATGTACACAATCGGTTTTATAAAAACTAGACAGAGGTTATTGTAGAACTCTACAAAATGCTTTTACTGGGCATTTTCTCTTTTTTTTTTTTTTTTTTAATTTATGGTCCATACGCAGTTATCCATTTTTAATTATATTTCCACTTACTCTAGATACTCTTGTTAAATGCTCCAAATTCTAGAGGAAAAGTATTTTGGAAAAGGACAATTCTCTGCAATACTTAGGAAATAGCTGTGCAGGAACAAACAATACGAGCGGCTATGCCAAAGTTTGGAATGATAAGTGTTCTCCAGCAGTAAATCAATCTGCTGTCTCGCAGTCGCGGTGAGCACAGGCTGCTGACAGGAGGAATGGCTGAGCGTTGAGCAGCTCTAATCAGTCTAAGAGGGCCAAAGAGCTTAAGTTCCCAGACAGTGTAAATCAGGATGAAGGGCTTTAAGATGCAAGTGGCTTTCACTTCAGGCAAGAATGACAGGCGTACAGCAAATACAAAAAAAAACCAAACCAAAAAAAACTGGAAAAAAAAATTCAAAAAAACCCCTACATAACTAAATCCAATTCACAAAAATTCAATTTGGGTGGGGAGGTCGCAGGGTGATTAATGTAAAAGGCAGGCAATGGCAAAGATATTAATTTAGAAGTTGAAGTAATATCACATCACATCATAAATTCAGCTTCTTGATTGCAAGGTCCAGAAGCACAGAATAACTAAAATACTTGAGTTTGCACTTAAAGAACATAACATTACCTTGTTCAGACTCACAGGTGTTAAGAATAGAAAAATCTTGAGAATCTTGTGATTACATTACAAAATACAAGTAAGCATAGCATACCCAGATAAGGTATATGAAGGAAGAAAAATCTCCATCCTATCTGGAGGCAGATTTTGCCAGGCATCATTCCAAATAACTACACATGCAGGTGAGTGAAAGCAAAATATTGTCGGATTAAGATCTGTGCATCAGGCCAGACAGAGATCCAGGGATCTTATGAGGAAGTTGTATTATCCCGTGATGCTGTTGAACGATACTTTTTTTTTTTTTTTTTTTTTTAAATAGCACATTAGGCATATTTAGTTGCTGGAGAGCAGGACAAGGCATTCAGGGGCACCCTGTCCAGAGAAACAGCCCCTCTGCTGCAGTGCTTCTCTGGAAACCTACCTCCCAAATGAGAGCAACAAAACCTAGAACTGGGGCAATAAAGCATTACAACATGAAGAGTAACATTCTACTCACTTTATTTTTAATTTAGGTTTTCTCCTTTTCCAGCTGAGTTCAATTGCTTGGAGCAAAAGGCAGTAACACTCCAAGGATAAACAGAGAGAGTACTGCAGTCCGGGCCAGAAATCTGTGTCGGTACATTAACACGAGCCCAAGTGTTGCAAGCCCTGCAGCGGGCAGAGCGCTAACCCACCATCCCAGGGTGGGAACAAGCACATTTAGGGGAAGGGGCAGGGGTTGGGTTTTTTCTTTTCAGTATCTACACTGCTGGAATAAAGAAAACTGAAAATAGAACGTCAGTTACAATAATTCAAAGATGGAAGTGTTCAAACATCCGATTGCGCCCTACCTAAAATTATTCCGAGGTCAGCCTTAGAACACTGGTAGATCTTTCACTACCCTTTTAGCAGATGTTTTGCTTATGTTATAGAGGTTACATATTTCTGAAGAGTCTTCAGCTATCACTGAAATCTTAACAGCTGTGCACCTTTACATACATTTTCACAAGCTTCAGCACAAGCGGTAAAACCACATCCTTCAAGATGTTTAAACAGCTGAGAGCACATATCCTGAGGATGGCTTTGCTAGCATAGACCCATGTGTCTTGAAAACCACTGAGATGCGGCAGGGTGCGGGGAGCATTCAGGTATTCTACTGGGGCTGTTTGCTGGGCAGAAATGAACAATTCTGAACTTGGAAATCAGGTCACTGTTGCCATAAAAGCTATCGCACTATGGTTTTTTTGAAGTAAAAGAATGGTAACATGGAAAAATATCAGTTGCAGATGCACATATGCTGTACACGTATTTTACATCCAAACATAAGCATCTGCTTTTACAATGTTAGCCCACACTTTGCAATGGAAGATTTTTAAAAGCAAACATTCTTTACACATAAGCGATCATTTAACAAGGCCTTAGAAAATGCAGCCCTTAACAGATTTAATTAACAGGTTAATGACGTGCATAGCGTACACGCTCTCAAAAGCAAAGATTTTCACATTAAGCTTGTTTCTGTTTCACAGAAGCAGCTTTCTGTAGAGTATCTGTGCTAATGTAATTACACATCTGGTACTTCTGCTGCTTTCAATTGCAGAGATATTTATAAACAGTGCTACTAATTTACACAAGAGTACCTAGCTGTTCTAATGTTTTACACTACAAAAAGATATTTGCATGAAAATTCAACTGGAAAGAGTTCTCTTTTGTAGCCCTGAGTGGTTCTAGTGAACATATAAAATGATCATTTAACCTGCAATAAATCTCACACGCTATTGTCATGACTGCTAAGCATGCCTCAACTTCACCTTTATATAAAGAGGTCAAGTACAAATTTTGAGACAGTTTTAAGTTAAACATCAGCACTGGTAATCCTCTCTGTTCCACTGTGTCACCCACATGGCAAAACTAATGTTTTAAAACATCATTTCTTGGCAATGTTCATTCATCATCCTCACTGTAACTGAGAAATGATTGAAAACCAGGCCAGCATAATGGAAATCCCACATTATCTCTATCAGTATTGTCAAGAAAATGCAGTGGTTATTAATTTAAATATGCTTCAAAGAATGATCACAACTTCAAACACGAAGCCATTCCTGCCTCAAGCTGCTTTCAGTTCAGTTTAGGTCACATTTAGGTTCATCATGATAAGACCTGAAATCCCCCAACTTACCAAATATTGACAGAAGATGCTGCTGCCCTAAGTATTTAATCAAAGGAGCGGATGAGTCCCAAGTCCTGATGGGACATTATGGCAAGGAGACACTATCAAAGTAACCTTTCAACACCTGCGTGCTCAAGCTCAGGAATGCCTGTATGGGAGAAGAGATAAGCCAAGGCAAACAGCCCTTTTTGCTTCATATTTTAAGGCACATCTGATTAAGAAAAATCAGAAATTATTCCATAAAAGGAAAAAAGAGTATATCCATGAATGTGAAAAACTTTCCTGTCAAATATATACACACACAGACATATACATATATACGCTATGAGATATTTATATCCAAATTATCCCATTTTGCTCACATTTTGGAATCAATCAATGTTTTTATGCTCAGTCTGTAACCAATGCAACAGAAGTGCATGTAAAATGTCACGACTGCCATATCATGGGTTCTGAACTAGTGGAGTCAGCTCCTAATTCTTCCCAGAGGAGACGCTTTCAGTATCTTGGAGGTCATGATGCAGGCTGTGGATACTTTTGAAGATTAAAAGACAACAGGCAATGGACAAAACACTGAAATCTGCTCATCTATTTACTCCAATACCCTGACAGTAATCTGGACAGGCAGAACAAGGAGTGATTTTGGGGGGCAGGGCAATAAAAACACTTAGCTGATACTCCTGAAGCACAGATTTCAAAGGGCTTTTCGTTTTGCTGCTTTTCTATGAGTAAGCTGTTTCCATATGAATCAGCTCATTAGCATGTCCCAGCTGGTTCATTAACCAGCACGTGGAGATTCAGTATCACCATAAGAAAACAATAAACTGCTATGGAAAGAGTTTTCTGGAGAAACGGAGTGGGCTACCTGGCCTCTTCCAGAAGGAAATCCACCTCCCCAGGCAGGTTTAAGGAATTAAAAAGTTCACAGCCAAGTTGGCATATCCATCCACAAACTAGAGCATTAATAAATCTGTCTACACCCTCAGCTGATGGGCAACACTCAGCTGTAGATAAATCAGACTGGTAGTTCTGTGAAATAAGAAAATTGGTTCTTCCACTAAGGATACTGAAGTAACTGTACTTAATTGAGTTTTAATTCCACTGGGCATTCGTTAATTCAGTCAAGCCAGTTGGAAATAGTCTTCTAATAGAAATGCCTATTCCTTTCTCATGACTCCCGCAATAAACATTATTCAGAATATTCTTTAATAAATAAAGCCAATTTGATTTGAGATCCTTTTAACAGTAAGCCATGTATTTTACATACATAAATAGAAATGACTGGTCGAATGGCAAAAATCAATGAAGAAAAGGGAGCTAAGGAAATGTAATCCATATTAATTACATGTTAAAAACACTTACAGTCTGTCCTATCTGAAGTTTAGAAATTCAAGATACCCTTCATCTTTGAAAACTGACCTTAAATGACTCAAATTCCCAGATGCTGAAGAACGATTTCTAGTTTATATCAAATCTTGACATTAGCGTAGATATAGAAATCGGGTTCCAAAAAGTATAAACAGAATGCACGTATGTGGCTAATAAAGTGCATAATATTCGGATGATTTTAAAACAAACAAAAAAATTTAGATTTCTTTAAAGAATATTTACCATTCTCAGGATGTGTTTTTAAAAAAGTCTTTCTTATGCTAAAACTGGTATGCTGAATTTAAACTGTTTCTATTTTACTCCCTTAAGAATAAAGGAGCGGAAAATACCTCCTGGACCTCTGAGTTTAGTTACTAAGAAGGTAATATAGGCAGGTTTGTCATAGATTCTTCTTCTGAAAGGCCTCAAACAGCTCCATCAGTCAGACCAGTTAGGTTTACTGTCCCATCCCTCTTTCCAAACCATTTAACTGCACCATCTTCCCATTCTCCCAGGTATTCTAACTTAAACCAATAAAACTATCTTGACAGGCAAACTAAGCAACTAAATACTTTCCTACATGAATTTTTACATATGCAAATACACACTATTAACGACTACTCAGCCAACATTTCCATTTGTTGAAATTTGTCTGGTTACAATAGTTGCTGCCCAAAGAATTTTCCCCTGACAGTGACAGCCTTACTTATTTCTAAGCGCCATCAGTTTCCACCAGACTCAGAAAGAAGCTTCCCACCGTGCATCCAGACAGCCTCGCATCAAACTCTGTAATAAAGCAAGAGAATAAAATAGTGTATGTACTCCTAAGCTAAATTTCTGCAACAGCATCATTTTCAGGCCTTTTTTTCTGGATCACCTTTCCCTGTATCTTCTTCGCCCTTCAGGACAGCTTCTCACAGGATCCTAGTTCCCTGAACAAGTTAAAGTCCATGCTCCCAAGATCAAGGAAGGACCTTTGATCCACTGCCTGCCTTCCTCCCTTTCCTCCGGATCTTAAACTCCACTATCCTGTGGACTGACTCCACTCCCTGTGGCCAAGGCTACCGACTACCACATTCCTGACCAGTTCCTCTGTACCTCTGAATCACCCATCTAGCAGACCACCACCTTGGCTGGCCTGTCCAGCACTTGCATACAAAGGATGTAGTGTAGAGGAGGAGGAGAAGCAGGGAATGGCACAGGATGGGGTGCAGGTTAGCACCAGATGGAGACCCCATCACTCCTACTCACTCACTAGTGGTCAGTTAGAGAAATGTACACCTGGAGCTGGACAAAACTGGTTAGGGGAGTACAAAAAAAAAGAAAAGAAACCAACAATCAAAAAAACCCACCCCAAAACAAACAAACAAAAAAACCAAAAAAAAACAAAAAAAAAAACCAAAACAAAAACATGGTAACATGAAGAAAGAAAAAGGTGCAAAACTGTTAGGAAATTAATGCAACCCCATCGGTATTCTACAGTGAAGAAGAAGAAACTACCAACACGAACATATTCCTCCTGGGAAACGACTCCAGACGCTGACACCCCACCACCACCAGGATGAAACCACCAACCTTTGGACACAGAGGAGCAAGGCAACACTAACACCAGGAAAGGTGTACAAGCTGAGAACAGTGTGCATGACAGCTTTACCTGCATTACTCTTCTTTCTTTTTCTGTAACAATTAGATCAAGACTGATAATTATTAGACTGATAGGATTATTAGTTAACAATAATTAATTGGCTATACTTATCTGTAAGGTGTGCTTCCTCCTTACCCAAGAACAAAGAGAGAAACATTTACCTTAAGACACACTTCGACTTCTGTGAGAGATGGACTCTCTTTCTCAGTTCATACCGATCTGTGGATTTTTGTTCCGGCAACTGCAGCCCCAAGCCCTATCACTACTGCAATTAAACAAGATGGAGAATCACGTCCTCCCAAACCAGACCCAGCAGAGCACTCTGCCAGAACACTGATAAAAACACAAGTGCCTGCTGTAATGCAACACGTTCAAATAGCTTGGGAATAAATCAGCTTCAGACATTTGTGTAAGTACAAATGAAGACGTTTTGCATCAGCCCTCTTAGACAGATTCTTCACATTTATTAGGTGCTGCAATGCCTTGGAAAAACAAGTTCACTACAGCTCTCCGACTGCAAAGTTCAAAATCTCAGGTACTGCAACAGACCTTAATCTATTCAAATAATTCATTTCATTTCACATGTAATAACTGAAGAACACTACGCATGACAAAGATACTTATAATAATAGAAGCTGATTTACATTTTTTTAAAATACCAACTAATCAGAGCATTTTATAAACTCTTCCTCAGATTAAGGCTCTACTAAAGCCCTTCTCAAGTTTCACACGTGAATAAACCCATCCATAACAACAAGTCTGGAGGGCTTCTGGAGGGTTTTTTACATTCATAATTTATGGGCAAATATATTTTCCCCATCGAAACTTCAGTGAGGCTCAGAAATACCTTTTTACGGCCACCTTAAAAAAACTCCTAAATCATGCATTTATAATGAAACTGCTTAGATAAGCTACATTCAAATATTAATTCAGCGTCAAGTATATACATAAATGGCACACAGCAGTAACACCACCATATGTCATCTGACCCACAAGGATTACAGCATTCAACAGCTGGACCATTAAGAGCAAGTCACTGGGTGCCAATCACATTGATAAAAGATGGGGAATTTTCCCGATCACAACACACATCCTTTGCCCCAGGGAGGAAGAAGAACGGCTGCTGCTTCCTGTAAGATCCTTCGTATTTCCTCTCTTCAGGGAATTCAAGCTCTAGATAAATGAATTGGTTAGGCAGGCACAAGAATTCATTAATTTCTTCCTGTCTGCTTTTAAGGACATGTTTGCTAGTTCAAGGAGAAAAAACACTTCTACAACAAGACCAAATACCTTCCCCTACTACATGCACGTTCTCCACTCAGGAGCTTATGAGTGTCAGGACCTGCAGCCACTCGACAGAAGTACCCATGGTATCATCCTCCAAAGGAGAACATAGAGGGCCAAACTCAGGTCTCGGTTATTCCAGCATCAATTCCAGGGGAGCAGACCGAGTCCACGTTCCTCCTCTGTTCCTCATTTATCTCTGTTCTACATTTTGGATGTCAAGCTAATTGCTAAGTTTCATTGATGAACCTCAGTTTGCCAACAAACATTTTAAGTGCTGTCTTTGAATTTCCAAATGGATATCAGGCTGTTAAATAATTTCTTTTCAGATGTCACAGGAAAGAACTCGGTATCGACTCCGACTTGCTTCCAGCTGATGCCTAATCCATATAACAATAACAATGTAAATTACCACTAAGGAGTGGTTAGCCGTTGCGGTCAGATCACATGGCAGGCAGGCAAGCTCCACCAAGAAGTAAACTGTGAGAGAGAACGGTAAATGTGCTGATTATGTAAATGTAACTGTTTGAAGTCAGAGATGCAGGCCTGTATTTCACTGATAAAATGCGTAAAATAGAAAGAAACACTGCGTAAGCAATTAACTTTAACAACTTAATCAATAAAATGGAAACTGGGACCTAAATCCACTTTATAGGATTTAGGAATCAAAGTCTTCCTGCAACTCAAAGACAGCTGTGATGCCCGCTTAACTAGAGGGGAACGACAAAAATGTCACATTCTATCTTGATGCCACACACAAGAGAGTCATCTATCATTAGATTAAGATAATTTGGTGGTAATGATGCTCCTGATCTTTAGTTCTGGTTGGCACTCTTTGTAAATAAAGCTGTGCTTCCAACAGTTTTGATGGCAGCATCTCACAAGAATTTGACGGATGAGCCCACCTGTCCTTGTTAATGCTTTGGATTTGCTTTTTGTAGGTCCAGTATTTTTCCAAGGATACCAGAAATAGGAAGCATATTGTGCCTTTAAACTTGCACTTTATCTCAAATATTTCAGCATTGGCAGAACTTGGGTTGGTACCAAGGTGTCCATAGCCGCAAAGCATCAATTCTTCCACCTTGTCCTACGAGGAGGCAACCCAAGCTATCAAACACAGTGGCCCAACACCGAGTCAGAGAGTCATTTTGATCCTACTGCTGTCTGCCAAACACAGAACCCACTTAATTTTTCTTTCTCTCCTCGTTGATTCATTTCCCTACGTTGCCACTTAAACATGACAGCCTGTCACCAAATATCAACTCCTTCACAAAACTCAAAAAATTCAGCAGTTTCTACAGATGCTGCTTATGCCAAACTTCTTCCACTGCCCTTACACACAATGGCATGGGAACTGCTGTTCTATATTTCACCTTTCAGGAACTGCAGCCATATCCATTGATCTGCTTTGTAAAGTACTGTGCAGTGTTACAGTCTTATTAAAACAAAAACCCTTACTGATGGTATTTCCACACATGAAAAACAACTGAGAATATATATGTCGCTGATAGGACAAGTATATAAACACACAGAGGTATTCACTGATGCAAGAATAACCGAAAAATAAATTTACTACACGTAGTTGAGGCTGCGATCGTCAGGCTTCATTCTAAAAAGCACAAAACGACCACCATCTGCAATGCCTTTGATAGTTCGCTAATTAATGATCAAGAATGCATTTGCTTCAGCATAATTTTATGCTTTTATACGGATATCTTATTTGATTATAATTATCACAGACTGTAGAAGTTTATTAGGGCCAATCATTTCTTAATGCAATTAAAATCCCCAGGGAACAATATGAAGTAATTTTTATTGGTGAAAATGATGAGAGCTTATAACCAAAAGGGAGCCTACTTGTCTACTGCAATTATTCCAAAATATAAAATTAAAACAAACGGCATGAATTTTTCAATACGTTTTCGTGAATACCTGAGTTAAAACAATCAGTAAGTGTCAGAAGTTGCAGAATGAGCTGATCTTCAGGCTCCTTCAAGCTCCTCTAGTATTCACCTCTTTGGGGAAGGGATTATGCAGCCTTTTTCTCCTGCTGGATGAAATCACCCGCTCTCAAAATAGCTTTCTGGGCTATCGCCTCTGCTTCCCAACCCTGTTAACACACCTCCTCTAATTCTTTCTCTTTCACAATGCTGTGACACTTCCTATTAAAATGAGTCTAAAAACCATTTCTCCACAACACAAATAATTATTTGTTCTTTCACCCAAAGGTATTAACATGAAGATTGGAGGGTAAAAACAATAAGAAGTCTCAATGAATGGCTTCTACGTACATACACCTTATCCTGTTCTTTTATACATTCTTAGAATACTTCCACCTCGGAGCTGGTAAAACAAATTATTCTCTTCCCCATTCTGTCATTCTCTCTCTATTGTCATCCTAAAAGTGTTCCTTTTCTTTCCCTGCCCAGACAAGAGCCTTTCAAGTTTTAGTATGCTCTTTACCCCAAGACCTGCTTAAGAAAAGTAATACATAGCACGCTGATGGGTGCCAGAATGTGATTTATTTCCATTTCAGTTTCCCCACAGTTTCCCCTGAGAACCCAAGTAATCACTGCAAGAACATCTCATCACTGCCACTGTTTTAGTCCGATTTGCTCCCCCTTAAGAGTGACTATTGATTTAATAGCCTACATTTAACCAAGATAATATTATAGTGTTCTAAAAAATGCTGAATTATGATAGATAAGTCTTTAGCAAATCAGTCTACATTGGATGACTGTTTACACCAGCTGCTTCCAAGCAATATAGACAAAGTTCCACGATTCCTTACAGTATTTTCTCACCTATTTAAGCATTTAGTAATCCCATTAAATGAGACCCAGTATCTGATATGCCATACAAAGCCTACAGAGAAACTAACTTTAAAAAAAGATAGTTCTAAAGAAGGTATCTTACATTTTCTTACACACAGACCTAAGAAAATTGTCTGTAGAGGAAGAAAAGGCAGATCAGCAAAACAGCAGCTAGCACTATCTGAAGCAAATAGCCTCTTGCTCCAGACATCTACACCAAGCGTAGAAAGCAGCACACTTCTGCTGGGATATTTACACCAGGGGAGGCTTTACACCAGCAGTTCAGGACAGCGGGTGCTCAGAGCCAGGACACCTTCACTGCCATCAGCTGCCAAATAGGACCCAAGGAGGAGAATTCCCAGACAGGCAGAGTGGAAAAAGCTTGACTTCAAAATAAATTGCCTCCCTCTGATTGCTCTGATGAATTACATAAGAGATATATCATAACAGTAAACTGTGACTGGAAGTGAACTATTTTCCTAAGTATGCTTAATAGCACGGAATATATGCATTTCTTCTTGTGTCAATATTCCACTGCGATAGCTTTTCTCCCAAGGCTTAGAGAAATCCTTCCTCCTCTAATCCTGTTTTCCAGTGACAACTTAAGAACTGAAATGGCAACAATTTACCATTTCCAGTGCTAATTCACAAATTGCCAAGATTTTTTTCCCCCCACTGTTCTATCCGTTCAGCAGCACTCAGTATTTTCCCAGAATACGAGTTTGAACTGTTCAGCCCAGTAGCTCCTCGAGGGGTAGAGTGGATCAGCAGAGAAGGATGGGGAACCTCGTCTTTTTGAATTATATGTTTGCTGATTTTTATATCTCTTCTTTGAAAAGAATATTACAGTCATCCTAGATCAAGGCTACTTAGCTCAAGGCAGTGATGCTTAATCTCTCCAGCCCCGCTGGACACCCAAGACTGAGCACCCTAGTTTTACAGAACAGTAGTTCACTGTAGTTTGCAATATACAGAATAGCTATTAATTTCAAGTACCTTTGCTTGTCAAAAAAAAAAAAAAAACCACTAAGCAAATACTTCCACTAATAAATCAGCATTGCCTGTGTTTGTCAATTTATTTTGCGACAGCTAGTAAGCCCAACAAGCCTGTGCATTGGCAACGGCATCTGGAACAATCACTGTTGTGTTAATTACAACACTTGCCAATTATGGACTGCAACAAATTATAATGCTATTTAATGATTAAATATTTTGGCACTAATAAATGAGCAAAATATATATATATGAAGAGATGTAGGAACAGGATACACACTCACTTCAGACCATGCATCAGGTAATTCCGTATGGCAGATATTTCAATACCAGGTAAGGTACTTTTTTCTTTTTTAATGACTGGTGCCAGTTCCAAAGCAGAACACTATTTCATCCCAAATGGAATACTATACAGCCTGAGTCAATGCCTGTGAAAGTCACTGGAACGCTCAGACATATTTCCGTATTTTTAGGATAAAAAAAGAAAATTCTATGCCAGCAGTATGACTCAATGCCAATTAAACATTAACACCTCAGGCATTTTCCTTCTGGTTTGATACTCAAATTCCATAAATCGAAGTTCAAAGGGAAGAGTGTTTTCAAGCCCACATTTGAGCAATAACATGCTCCGCTATGAAATGGAAATCATTTGGTCACCTTGTATTAGTGTAGAAACCAAAATGAACTAGTGTTTTCAAAAGGCAAAATATTATGTTTAAATGTTAACACAGATATTCAGGAATTTGCATCCTACTACTGCCCTGCAATTTCACAGTACTTATTTTACATATTTTCTGTGCACTGGCTTATGTTAAAGTGCAGATACATACTGAGGAGGAATCACACATAACTAATTTTTATTGGCAAGGTGTCAGGACCTAAAGACAAGCCTGTAACAGATACTTGCAGTATTTCTGTAAGAGCAAAACACCACAGCTAACAGGCTGGTGAGGGTACTCACATGCACTGACTGGTCATGAAGGTGCCCTAAAGGGGAGAGCCCTCCCCCGTTACTGGAGAGCAATAGGTTTCACCAGCAGCAAACTGGGAGCACCCAGGTCATGCCCACACGCAGACCTTCTCCCCAGAGAGGCTCCTCTTTCACAGATACAAGCACAGGTGAGGTTAAAACTAATCTTTCTGCATACCCCTGAATTTTCTAGCTGTTTCGGTAGGAATCGGTACCTTTAATTCACACTGAATGAAGTACTCCTAATTTAAGGCAGAATTAAAACAAAAAAAAACATTTTGTAGGCATTAAGCATATAAATCCTTACCTTTAAGGAGGCATATCCCATTAATTACCTGAAATGTTTTTAAGCCTCTAGCTGTCCCTGAGAAGTACATGCTGAAATGGTCTATTGAGCCACAAAACACTGAAAATTGGGAAGGTTCATGGGGATAGATGGGAAAAGATTTAATTCAGTACAAGATGGTAAACAAGGTTAAAAAGGAAAAAGAAAACCATGCATATGTCTTCCACTGTGAATACTTTTCTCAGCAGAAACCAAACTATCAGATCACCTTGAATCTGGGTTTCAAATGCGATTTTCACCTCTGCAATCTCTCCACTATGCATTCACACCAAATATTAAGCTTCTAATTAAACAGCACAGATTTCATCCATAGTCCTGCCCTAGCAGTGCTATTCTTAGTCTCTCTTTGCCCCTCAAAAAAAGTACACTTAAGAAAAAAAGTACACTAAAATTCAAGTGTTTCTAAGTGTTACTGTCCCAACCTTGCAAGAAATATTCTGCCAACAGAAATCAACTGGGTGCACCAGTGTAGCAAAATCCTTGACTCACCAGCTTAAATTGATTCTTTTCTCCTTCATACGTATAATCTCTTAAGCTCTACATTCAATATATTTGCACACCCCATAACGTGTTCATAAGGCATACACAGCAACTCCTAACTCATTCTCTGCTCTTCGCCATGAAGCACACTTCAGTACAGAGTAACAACTATCTCAGTGTAACTGAAGACCCAGGGAAGAAGGTCCAGCATGGCCATGGCTGCACCTGACCACCTGAAACTGAAGACCTTCCTGCCTGCCTCAACACAAACTTCAGCAATTCACACCTTTCATTTTTGTATACCTGCTTCCCTTAGCTGAAAACAAAGCACATTATATGCTTTCCAGCCTGAATACATTTCCCCTTTCCCATTACCAACACACTGCATATTCCTGGTTTCCTCCAAGTGCGTGCTTGCTGTAAACTCAGTAAACACTGTGTAAAGTTTCTCCCTGGCTTTGGCAGAAGTCAGCATGAGCCAAGGTCCTCTCCTCTCCCACTCCCGTGAAGAACAGAGGTATGAGGGGTTCTCCTTTCTCTACCAAGGGAACAGATTCCTAAGGGACAAAAATTTGCTCTTAACTATGGGAATGGAATTCCCGCAAGAATAAACTAAGACTCAATTTGCAACATGCAGCAGTCATCTAACCCGAGGCAGAAATGCGTTGAAAATATTTATGGCAAAGTAATAGCTGTGTTGCTCAACCAGACTTACAGTTTTAATAAATCAAGAGATCAGACAATATTTACTGACTACCTTATTCTGATTGCTGTTTAACCTTCTCTGAAGAGTACACAGCAGGAAATAACTCCATCCCCAAAGAGGGTCGGTAACACTTTTTTAAAGTTCATTTTCCTCTGGTTTCACTCAATTCCAAATTCTCTTGCAATGACAGGTGTCACAAGAGGAAATAGGAACTTTTTTTAATTGGTCCTCTCCTTCCAGAAGCAATTTTCAAAGTGTGGAGAGTTTTGTCAGACAGCATTTTTATGTATTAAACTTTCATCATTTAAGAAGGTCTTGAATGTTGTGAGGATCATTATTACACGACGAAGAGTGTTAGGCAAAGCTTTTTATCTTGGTTGCTATTAAATGCCCTTTTATTGCTATATCAATCAACTAAATGATTTCCAAAGTCTGGTGTAAAACAGCATGTTGGTAGAGTGGGCAAAGCTGACAGTGGGTAAAACTGTAATCTGTTCACATCTTTGGGCTTGATGGCTTACGCTGCTGGTGAGGCACTTTCTAAATCTTTCATTATTGTAGTGTCTGGAAGACAAAATGAAAACGAGTAAGAGATCGTCTGGTGTGCATACAACTTCTCAAATATTTTGAAAACCAAACTGCTACAGTGCAAAAAGAGGGGCCATAAAAACAGCACTAAAAAACTTCTGTATGTTTTAACTGCAGATATGGGGAAGCGAGAGAGACCAGAATAATTTAGGAACTAAATGGAGCAAAACTGTGACAGTGCTGATGGGAGGGATCCAAAAAGAAGATTCTCCCTGTGGTTTTAGTAAATTAGGTGAAAAAAAAGTGGATTTTGAGTTAACAACTTCAGACTTCAAAGTCAACAAACATAATTATGGCTTTTTCACACTAATAGCATGGCCCAGCGCTGCTTCCCTTTAAGCAGTTAGACACTTCTATCATTGACTTCAAGCTGAAACACAATCAGTTTCTTTTATTAGACATGGTTGCTTTCTTCCCTAAAAACTGAATGTTCAGCAAAAAGTAACCAAATGCCACATACTAACACACTCCATGAAATATTAGAGTGAAGAGAGAAGAAGAAAAAAAAAGTCAGGTGCATTTCTTTAACAAACTGCATTATGCAAAACACTGAATTTATAAATGCCCAAGCAAAGCAGCAATTTGAAACAGATGGGTCACTGTTTATAAAAGTTTGCTACAGATGGAAAATTAGTATAAATACTTTGCCACATCACACTTTGATCAAAACTTTGCATAAAATACAAATAATTTTCTCTCACTATACTGTTTCATTCTTAAAAGAGACATTTTTGCAATTATTTTGCAACATCAGAGAACTTTAATTCTCTGAAGAAATGCCCTGCATATACTAAAAATACACACCTCTGTTCAAAGCTTCCCTTTCTATGAAGGGAAGAACCTCCAGGACCTTCCGTACTCTGCCCGTTGTGTCCAGATATGTAAGATCACACACCTGCCACCATACTTGTATGAGCACAAGCCTCCCCATACAGCAAGAGTCTGCAGTGGCTTAAACCAGCTGCTACAGCACAATAATAATCTCCTGCTGTTGCAGGACTGCCCTGGACCTACAGCCAGTACTCCAGAGGCAGCTACTCACTCCACAGCAGCAGCGTGTAGACCTGCCGATGTCCATGAACGGTGCACACCCTTGGTCCCATGGCTGGAACAAGGTCTTCATCGTGGGATAAGGGCATCTCCCAGTGGGAGACTGGCATTAGGACGTCTACATTATGGAGCTGGATCTCTCCAGAAACCACTCCCTTGATCTAAAGCTCTGAGTAAGGTGATTAGGAGCCCTGAAGCATGCAAAGCCCAGCTGTTCCCCACAATGCAGAAAAAGCCCTCTTTAAACTGTATTACAAGCTATTATTTTTTTATCTCTTTCCCTCATATATATCACACACTACAGGTTGCTTTACATCAAGTGCTATTTATTAAGCCTACCACCACTTTTATCAGTAAATTTTAGTGCATATAAAAGTTTTCTGTACTTCATTGTACCGTTATTTTGTATTTGATTTGATCTTTGACTAGATAGGTTGTCAAGAAAATTTCAGATAGGGCACCTGCTTTATAAATGAATTAACAAATAGCAATAGCTAAACAGTAAAACATGAGACTCAGAGGTCTACAGTTATTTTACTGCTCCTAAAGGCAATTCATACTCTTCAGGCAGTGGTTCAACAGACTGTTCATGCAACTCTGAAGTATGGAGGACTAAATGCCTGCCTTTATTTCCTGGGTTTAAATGTCACAGGAACAGAGATGGAAATGATAGTATGTGCTTTCATTACAAAATTACTGAACTACAGGTTACATCAAAAGAAACTGCACCCCAGCAGGCAGCATCCTGCTGTAACCATTTCCATCACTTATACATGATAAAAAAATTTTACAAGACCTTGTAACATAATATTAATATTAAAACACCTCACTACTATGCAGAAGTACACACTACTCTCCCAAAAGTCAAAAACTCAAGGCCAAATTTTACTATCCATAAACGCCCAATTACTCCGCCAGCCAAAAAAGCACAACATGAATCGATTCAGATTTACTGAGAGATTCAGTAGAAGTATTAAAGATGTGAAAGAAGTGAGGAATATTTCCACATCAGTATCACTCGGGAGGTATCAGTCAAGCTTCACAGACTGCTTCGTGGGGCACGTGTGACGATACAGTGAGACAATGCGATTTTATTGAGTTCCTCCCTCCAGGAACAGAGGGGCCTCTCCTACAGCACGTGCTGAGGCGCGCAGGAGATGCACATCTCCACCCAGCTGCCCTGCCACAAGCCCCTTGAGAACAGAGAGGTGTGCTGGTGCCAGAGGTCGGTAGATACACGGAGGTCCTCTCTCCCTCATTCCTCTCAACTTGGAGGTGGGGGGCGGTGGGGAGAAAAACAAAAACCACCAAAAAACCAACTCCCAGAGGCTGGGAATAACATTAATCTCCCAAAGCACGCGGCACTGCAGCAGGGACAAGCAGACCCAAAAACCAGCCTGGCACCCACCCGCAGCAAGGCAGGAGGGGTGATGTGCTCCCACACTAAGAAGAAAGGCCCACACAATATGCATGAGAAGATTATTCTTTTCACTGTAATAAATGAACATGTAACACTAACAGCAGTAAATCAGTAAACATGATTTAAATTGCCAAGTTCTAACAAGCTTCATCCCCTAAAAATGTACTTTAAAAGCCATGTTTGCACAAATTAATAAGGGCAAGGGTACGGTGATGCATCAGTAAAGCTGCACTGGGATGAGTAAACATGGTAAGAGGGTCTAAATTTGAAAATACTTTCTGTAACACTGTTTGAATTACAGGGTAATTAGGATTGTGGGTGGGTTTTTAATACATCTTGTCAAACTTCTGGCTCAGGTTAACATACAACCGTGGTCTTGGTAACCATAATTCATTCAGCTTAGACTTCAGTTTCAAAAGAGGAGGAGCCTGTAAAGTTTCAGTCTAATAATTCATTCACAATTTTTGTATACTGCATATATAATACCAATATTTTAGCACTTTCACCTTTGGGAAACTGAAAACACAATTAATTTGAAGTTACAAAAGGAATGACATGAGGCAGACTACAGCTGACACCTCAGATCTACCCTTAGAAGTAATTTCGTTTGCTGATGGGGCTATTGAGATCTGTTGCAGTGAAATGCTTAGAGACTGAATTTTGCAGCCTGCCTTCCGCTCATGTAGCTGCATGGAACAACTGGTGAGCCTCTTAAAAATACACTTGTGAGACTGAACTGTTACAGAACTAGGATTTTAATAAATTATTCTTAAAGACACTGCGCCTTAAGCATAAATTTTGTTGGTTTATGGAATAAAGGTAGCACAAATATTCTGAAATACGTAACTGCACAGCTTTCAGCTCCTAGGTACAGAAATACTTTGGGGCATAAAAGGCACTTTTGGAAAACGCTAGTGAAGGCTTCCCCAAGGCAGCAGTTTTAGCACACACTGGGCATCTCGCTCTGCCTGACCAGGGAACCTTTGAGTATAAAACTAACAGGTGGCAATGTTTTACCTTGTAAGATTGATTCCAGTAATAAAGAATGTAAATTTTGCCTCTTCATTTCTGCTGATGCAAATCCACTAGAAATCCTAATATAAAAAAGAAATCGTTACAAGAAGCAGGCTTAAGTGTGACTGCTGAAAATTTGACAAAGAGCTAACAAGTGTTATCTGGGCCTTGTCTAACCTCAATCAGATTTGCCCAAAGAATTGACAATACTTCAACTCCCATTGCTACTCTCCTTTAAATAAAAACAAATGAGATTCAGGAAAAGAGAAAGTTTATATTAAACCACTGTATATTATTCTCCATGAAAAATACATTAACTGCTCTAAGGATATAACATGTACAGTTAACCAGCACACATGTGAGCCCAGTATCATATTGGGGTTTTTAAGTATATGTGCTTCAAATGGAAAACTTCACATTTATGTGTGTATTCTATGATATACAACACACAGAAAAGATTTTCTTTATTACAGCAGTGCTACACATCAGTCAAAATTTATTAACTAGTATTTTCTGACAAGTCAGTCAGTTTCAATTATTTATTATTCAGTGTAAACCAGATGTTTTCCACTTTATTCTGAGATTGTATTTTGCCTGTCTTGCCAATAGGAAGTCGTATCTGCTACTCAATTTACATAATGTGTAGGGTCTCCTGAATCATCAAAGCAAGCTGAAGTAGTAGGGAAGAGACTTACATGAATACCAATGACTCCTCATTTTCACTTTGGGTGACATCCACATGGAAGCCAAAGTATGCCCAAAGAGTTGAAAAAATAATACGAAAAAGGACAGGGAAAGAAAGGCTAGAGGGCTGACCTCACTGGTACAGTATCCAGCCAGAGAGTTGCCTAAAGACAAAGTAATTTGGACCACAGCACACCTCTGCTGATCAGCAAAGGAATGATATCGCAGGTCTACATAACTGCAGAGAAGAGACGACAGCCACAGCCAAGTTAAATCCTTTGCGGGGAGGGGAGTGGATATTTTATGTTTCTCCAAATTTACTAGGAAATAATTTCTTTACATAACGATTAAAAAAAAAAAGGCACAGTTATCCCTGCTTGAGTGTAAAACACTCCCAGAGAAACACATCTTCACTGGCAAGGACAGTGTGTTCCACTTTTCTGCACAACCCATTACTGACAATACCCAAAGAAAATCTTTATAATGTTCTGTTTCTCATTTCATGAATTTTTACAGCTAATGTGTTCTCAGTCAAGAATAATGTAGTGATTAGAACAGAGCTCGGTAAGAATATCTGGCAATGTAATACCTACAGAATTTAATGAATTTCTCTCTGACTAGAAGAAAATTATTGATCACCAATTTTTTTTTCAAGCTTTAGATCAATTTTTACATCATTTAGCATAAAGCTTCTAGAATTAATTCATGAGACTGTACAGATAACAAGCTTTGAAAGTAACAAGATATTGATTTGTTCAACTTTCTATGCTAATTTTAGGATTTGATCACAGCTAATTTAATTTGACCAGTGCTTTTTTACTTCTAGATATCTACAAAATAACTCAAAGATAAAGATTCGCTTTGACAATAACCTTAGAAGACTTCATCAGAAAATAAAATTGGGAAAACTTGTGGGGTTTTGTACTTACACATGAATACACACACCAGCTTGCTTAGTGACAAAAATATTACCTGGAAAAAATCTGACAAGAAAGGAAGCAAGAATGGTCTCTGTGTGTAGTTACCTTTACCTTTCAATTAAGAGTCTCCACTTAAAGTACAATTCAAAAAAAATTAACAGTAAAAGATGCAATTTTACTTCAGTAGCGTCTAACATTATCTCATGTCAAATTGTTTTGTGTGTTAAGCATTTTGTACCAAATTAATGAAATTTCCACATTTGAATAGGCTGAGCCGTGACTTTACACATTTGAGCTTTCCCATGCCTTGGCACTACCTCTCTGTTTCCGGGGACACCACAGTGCTGGACAAGACTCTTGGACAGGGATTTGTTAAAAGCACAACTCCTGATCTACAGTAATAAGTGTTTGGCAGCCAAATTAAATAAAATCTAGAAACCATCTGTTTTAGAAACTTTAATGATTAATTTTAGGAGGATGTTCTAAAAATGAGGTTATTTTTGGCATAGCATTTATTTATAAGACATATCACTAGCAATCCAGCATTTTTCATACCAGGCTTCTAACTACATTTTCCAGTTATCCATCTGGGCCCTTTTCAATTCAGTGGTTTAATTAAAACTCAATGGTATTATCAATCTGTTGCATTTTTCATTTTGATGGTTATTACATTTACAGTACAGCAGGAGTACAAATTAGAGTAAGAAGATAAATCTCATCTTAAAATTTCATTTCTGTATCTTTAGTAACTTTCATTGTCATAATATTTTCTAGCTCATTCACGTTTATAAAACAGTTTTAATGATCTATTTTTTATTATTACAATAAAGGGAAACAGGAAAAAATTATTTTTCAATAGCTTTACACATCTCACAGGGTATCTCTCATCATTCATTCCATCAGTCTGGTCAACAGATGGGCATTACACAGCAAGGTTGAGAAAAGGTCCCCAACAGAGCTGATATCAAGAGTTTTCTTTTCACCTCTTAAACGTGCAATTTGGCAGTATGCAGCCAAGTACACATCTAAGAGACAGAACCAGAGAGAGAGATGTAGGAAAAAAATAACAAATCCCCCGAAGAAACGAACAGTGAAATGAAAATTGCAATGTTGCAACTTACAAGCAGTTTCAATTAATGTTAAGGAAGAGCATAGCTGTGCCTTCGAGCTACCTACACAGTCCTGGAGGACTCCAGCTTTAGGCTGCAGTATTCAAACGAGTCTTAAATTTCAGGTCACCATTTTGGCTTAGATCTTTATCAGTGGAGATTATGTCAGATTTATTTTTTTTCACTGGCACATAACAGAAGCCACAGTATGTGATTTGCTTACCATTGGAAAGTTAATTAGAGCGAGCTTTACATGGTCAAAAGGAGGAGGGGGAAATAAAAAATCCCATAGCTCTTAAGTAAACTTCCTAGAAAAGTGGAAACAACAGCCTCAGCTATTCTTTCAACTCTCATTATCACTACTGCAGAAACAGGCAGGTATAACTGACCTGGACTACACCGTTACCCATGACGTATGCTACGATCAGGGTCTTCAAAGCTTTGCACAGCTTACAGCACTTCAAGAAACACAAGAGCCAGTTTGATACCAGTGTTGTCTCTTTTTCTAGCAGTTTCTTTCATCTTTTTATAGCAGTAAACTCCCTAAAATTTTAATTATAATCAAAAGAAGGCATCCCTGTGGAAGTCACAAACTAGAGACACATTAGGTGCCCTGGCCTGTGACCATGACACTAAGGAGTCTATTTATCATCCCCTTTCCCTGGGCTTTGTGCAGCATTCCCAGGACACTCGCCGTTTCCCCAGGGAGACAATTCCCCTTTTCGTTTCCCAGCTCCAAGCCTTGCAGCAGAGCTTCTACCACACTGGAGCTGCTTGCCTGGCTCTGAAAATGGCAAAGCATTTGGAGCAACACAGTTAAAAGCTTATTAAACCAAGCTTTAGAGCTGGTTTTGCTGCTTTTGATTACAAGCCAAGTAAAGAAGGGGGGGGGCAGGGAATTGTCTCTGGGTCACACATCCACTGCCACTGTAATGGCTTCAGGTTTTTCAGGAAGAAATATTTCAAATATTCACTATAGAAATAGTAAATAACAGTTAACTCCAGCAGACATTAAGTACAAGAAAAACCTTAGTTATTTTTATTAAATGGTAAGCAGTTTGCAATATTAATTTCTTTCAAAATCAGGAAAAAAAAGATATTTAATAGCAGCGGGCACAGCAGAAGTGAATGGACATGCAATGCCAGCTCCCTGTAGAAGGATTTTTAGGGTGCACTGCATGGGAATAAAGGGTGTTATAGGCTTGTGCTGTCCCAAAGCAGACAGACACATTCTCACCTACCTGTTTTGCTCCCTTTTCTTCCTCCCTCCTTGTCTCTTGATTTGAAATAAGATTTGAGGAAAACCATTACCTACATGTACAAACTTTCATTTTCATCCTCAGTTCATTGCAAAGCCAGGAGAACCATAATTTGATGAAATATTTAAACAGGTAGCAGCTATATAAAAAAAAAAAAATCAATGGAATAAATAGATACACAGAACTGTAATGGGGAAGAGTCAGCACAGGTCTTATAAAAACAGTCACACTTCAAAAATAGTCTTTGGAGAAATCAGAAAGCCCATAGATAAAAATGTAGCTATTGACTACATGAAGCAGGATGCTACCGAATTCCCTGGCTCAGGGTCTAGCAGCAGTCTAATTCCTTTAACCAAAGGAGACACAACCTTAACTATATACTAGTAACATGCTCCATAACTAGAAACATTTCAGAAAGATGTAGGAGTCATTTGAAGAGTGGCATGAAAACACAGAAGATTCATTTCTGATGAAAGAGACACCAGAATATCAGGAAATACTGGTGCTCAAAGCATCCCTGGGCAGGGTATGGTACACGGGACAGTGCACTTCCATTTGGAAGACTGCATGTAGTCCTATTCCCCACTGCAGAAAAGGATAGTAAAATTAGGGAAAGTCCAGGGAAAGGTAACAAGAATTATTAAGGCTTTCTTTCAAAAGGGGGATTACATAGACTGACTTATCAAACTGAAAATGAATGAATAAATAAACCATTATTGTGCATATGCAAAATGTATGCAATATGAAAATTAGCAAGAGGAAAGGAAGGAAAAGAATATCCATTACTCCTTATACCATTAGCTGATTGGCAGCAATCTTAAAACCTTACAAAAACATAAGGCATAATTCAGTTAGAAAGGAAGAACTATAAAAGGAAAAGGAATATAATTTATTAGACCAAAGGATATAGTTAGGAAAAACGTAGGCATACACCATAGCAGGTTCATGAAAAATTAAATTTCAGACCTTGTTGTTCTAGGATGCTTGAATGCCAGAAGTACAACTTATTTCAAAAAGTAATTTAGACAGATGCATGGCGAAAAGTCCATCAAGGCTATTAAGACTACCATCCCCAAGGTGCAGGCACCATCTTCAGCTCAGGGCTTCCTAAAGCTTCATGCTGTCAGAAACGGAAGGGGATGTAAGAAAGTCTCTGTATTTGCCCCTTTCTTACACCATTTCCCTGGGCAGCCAGCATGGCCAGTATTGGGGACGAGGACAGTCTCAGTGGGACTTAGTTGAAGAAAGGGGAAATCAAGGTTTGCAGAAGGTCAGTAAGAAACATACATTTATTCTCACACACATCATCATCTGGCCTTACACTAAGAAACTACTAAGAAGCATTTATCTGATTAATGTTTTCCAGCAATCAACCTGTCCACTGGGACATCATTTGTTAGAAGCTGTGTCTCGATTTGTGGTGTTCATTTTTTTTCTGCAGACCTCAAAGTCAGTGGAAATTCCTGCTGACTCAAACATTGGATCAGAGCCAGCGTTTCCACAAAAGCAAGTGGCTATACAGCTTAAGAGAGGAAAAAATATTTAACTGTTTGGTCAAATGAGATTCCAGCTTGGGTGCTGATATTGATTACTGAAGGAGAATAAAGAACACCACAGTAAATCCTGATAGGCATCACGAAGAAAATCATGAAGTCCAAAATATAGTCTGTATCATGACAAGTAGCGTCATCTATAATAACTTTATGTCTAAGGCTTGATGTCTAGCTTTTCCTTTTACTGTCAGCAGAGGGTTCCTTTGGCTAAATGATTATAACACTATTTAAAAAAAAAAAATTTTAGACAACACTTCTCAAAAAAAGCCATGCAAATACTAGTTTTTGCAGCTGATCAGTTTTGACACACCTGGCCATCAAAATGTTAAGCCTTCTATGAAAAGACTGTAGTTAGCTGAGAGGAGCCTACCAAGAGTATCTCTTTAAGTTGACATTCCCAGTAATGATTTTAAAAGTACCCAGGCAGTACGTATTGTCCCCATCACCCCCAGCCAATGCCAACAAGAGACACTGCTCACCCCACACACCCACACAGTGTCACTCACTTCAGCCAACTCATATTTAACTTTGAAAATATGCTACAAAAAACCAAAATAGAAATTAATATTAAATGTATACATAACTGTTACTGGATCTTATAGTGGGAGCACTAACTAGTTATCTTTCTGAATGAGCTATTTGGAGGCACAGAAAGGCCTCGGCACTCATCTTGCATTAACTTTAGGTATGAGTCAGACACCCGATTATCCTTTGTGCTGTTGAAAAATCCACCCTTGTCTCTAATTCTTGTATTTCCATAAGAGCTGACATCTACTAAAACATCATAGGTATTCAGTCAAAATAACATAACACTTCAAAAAATTACTGGTAGTCATAGTTAATTGTCTGTCATGTATTTCTTTAAAAACCTCAATAATTGAATCAATATTTCAGATATCTCTTCCACATATTTTGGGGTTGGACACTTACTGGGAGAGCATCAGGTACTAGTATTTGCATCAGAAAGAACAAAAGGAAACTACAACACAGTAGTAGCCTATGCTTTACACGTAGTTCTGACTTAATTGCAAAATTATAATTAAAAGGACCAAAGCACCTACCAATTCAAAATATATTTACTCTGTTCTTTACAAGGGTGATGTCTACACGCTTGAAACAATTTTGAGCCCAAATCAAATAGAAAAAAATTTTTACAGGAGATGTAAATGGTTGCCACAAACTACTTAAGGGAAAAAGCTAGAAAGCACAAGCTTGTTAAAAAAGATCACAGAAATCTGAAAATGCAAAATATAAAACGAAAAAAAAATAATAAAAATGAATACAGACTAGCCTCTAGAATTTATTACAAAATGTAAAGAAAAGGATATGAAAGCTGGTTAGCATGAATGCTAAGAATAAGATGAGGTTTCAAGAATATCAGGAGCTAAAGAAATCATGCCAATAATGTGATTCACTGCCACATGGGTCCTATTGAAGTCTTCATTAGATAACCCCATCCCATCCCCCTCCGACACCCAGTGATACATTCCCTGACCTGAATTGAACGCTCCAGTTTTACCGTGCACCTGAAGGACACCCGTGTGGCCAGCCCACACACAGAACTAAAGTACTTCTCACAAGTACCTGGTTTGCTGCCCTTGCTCCACACAAGGCATGCACGCGCACTTCTCGCTGGGAAGCCCCCGACAGCCCTCCACTGAATGTTTTTGTAAAGCATGTTTTTCTCTGCCCTCATTTTTGATATGGTGATGTTTCATACAGTCTTGTCAATGCACAATGTGCAGCTTTGGCAAAATGAGAATTTAGGTACCATGCTCCCTTCCCATCAGCAACAACTCCGAACACAGAAGCATCCTGCATCTTGAACATAGAGGATAAAGGGGAGGGGGGGGGAAGGTAAGTTGGCAAAAGATCCATAACCTGCGAAGAAAAGGTCTCTTTCTTTAATATGCCAGAAATACAAACTGATATCCAGAATATTTTGGCTTGAAACTGAATGAGAGATCAGAGACGTGGCCTGTCAGATTATGCCAACTGAACTGAACTGAACCAAAAACTTCTCTGTGTGATCTATCACTCTGAAATTACTGCAGACAACTGGCCGATGTACCCAGAGGAAGCCACCTATGGACATGAATTAATATTTCTTCTTTGTTAAAATGAAAATAGTGTATTTTCTCTTAAGGCAAGGTATAACAAAGCAAAAACTGTAAGTGTTTCCTCATCTATTCTTGTATCCCTTGTTAAATGGAAAGCCCACTTAGCAAATGAATGCAGCTGCAAAGTGAATGGAGGGAAGCAGAGAGCTGCGCAGCCACAGCTGTTATCACGCTGCTGTGTACATTAAATTACAAGTAAGAAAGCCTGTTACCCGCAGGTAATCCCATGGCTGGGATTTAAATAACATCTCCAGATAAAGCAGTTCCAAGCACCACTCCTAGATGTAGTTTATCAGAGTTCTGTATGATAGTGGGAGCACCCAAAACTGCCCAAAACAGTGCCTACCCAGAACTGGTCCATGCTAAAGAGGATGACTGTGTGCCATCAGCCAGATCAAACAGCAGCCAGGGACCTACACAGAGACTTCCGAAACACAGAAAGAAATCAGCTTGAAAAGTATGATTATTTTTTTCTTAGGGCAGAGGGGAGAGAGCACCAGTGCAGATCTCACCCCAGGGAGGCAGATCTCACCAGTCAGACGGGTGCACACAGGCATAGCACCCACACCTCCTCTGGGAGGGGACCCCACACGACTGGGGATGAGGGGTACGGCTTTATGTGCAAGTGGTGGGGATGCTTTTGGGAGAGGGGGACGATGATTGGAAACTTTTGGAGATCAGTTTATAAACACCTGGAAAGGTGTTTATGAATTTATACTGTCTTGTACTGTAGCTCATCTAGCGCACTGCTGATACTGGCCTTCAATGTACAGTTCACTGCTTGCTGGTTAATTATGTCCCATTAAGAAATCAACAAAGTGCTTTGATACTGATTTGATTTATATTAGATTATTTGAGCAGCTTCTTGCTGCAGCAAGCAGGTGTCATAGCCTTCCCTGCCTCTTTCTGAAAAATTGAGCTTAATGGGATCCACCAAATCTTACTCTAACATTTTATCACTAATTCAGCCACTTGAAGGAAATTACTGATGGGTTCAAGAACTGACCAGGGAGAAGGGGATCTCCCATGATTTTAAAGTGAGTAAAAACACCTTTGCTTGAGAAAAATAATGCCATGTTGACTTTACACAAGCCTGACACCACCACCACCCCACCCATCGCCCCTCTCTCAAAATACATAGAAGGTCACTATGATTTTGGGTAGCTAATGATTTTTTAAAAAAGTCTATTACCTTTTCAGTTAAAAAAAAAAAACTTACATTAGAATAAACAGAGGCCTGACAAAGCTATTAAACCACAGATATTCTCTACTGTCTCAGTCTGTTCATTCAATTGTCTTTCCCCCGAAGTAGACAGGCACAAGAGCACAGAGCACAAACCGCAGGGCATGAAGCGGGAGGACACTTACTACAAAAGCAGCGGTTAGCATCCCACAATTTGTTACATTGGATTTTATTCTTACCTTTCTGCTGCAAATTCTGGTTTTCTGCAGTTCCACTAAACTTAAGTAAACTATACACCATGCACTAGAGTTTAACCCTCAGGCGACTGCTCCCCATAAAGAGCATTTATTGCCCAAGCTATGAATTTAGACAAAGGGGGGGCCCAGGAAATCTAAGGGAAGCATTGTAAACGAAGAGTGATAATTGCATTCCTTTTTATTGATGACCCTGAGCATGCTAACATGCTGACAAACATCCTTCTTCCCACACTACTGCAGCCCTCAGCGCAGTATGTCCTACACAGCCACTAACCTTCACTTTGCCGTTTTTCCTCTTTTCCCAAGTGATGCAAAGCTTCACAGGGATGGGGGCAAATCCAGGCAAGAGCAGGTAGGAAACGGGGCTTGGGTTAGCAGTGCAGGGGCAAAAGAGAAAAGAGATCACCGCTCTTAGAAACCCTCACTCTCTTACTATGTTTAAAAGTACCAAAAAACTAGACAGTTTCACTAAAATTAGGGAAAATTACGATGGTGACCTGCCCTCACTAGTTAGCCGTACCCTTCAAAGAAGCCACTGAAGCCATTTGGGAGCAATCTCTTTCTGGAAAGAAGATTCACAGAGTCTGTATACTTGAGACAGTGGAGCCTGATCTATATAGAGAGAAGCTGACTGGCAAAAGATATTCCCTGGAAGGTGAATGTATTTATTCATTCTATGGCCTTTCTGCCTTATGTTAAATTTATGAGCTTTTATGGTCTGTTATATTTTCAGCGTTCAGCTCAGAAAACTGGAGTCGTGGCACAGAACGAAAAAATCCCATAAAGTCAAAAAGCATAAAAAGAGATTTAACTGTCTCCTCTTAATTTCTTTCTTCTCTCTAGGATAAATCTTTGATTCAGACTGAACAGCTCAGCTACTCTTCGGTGGGGGCAGGGGAAACGCACACCGAGAACTGCTGCGCAGCTCCTGGGCTGGCACCATAGCCCGACCTAACACATCCCAAGCCCAGGGCTCAGAGACAGGGATGGCATCTGCTCCCTGCCCACCCCACCAGTGACTGCAAGCAACAGTAAAACAGGGTTTCTCTGGAGCCTCTACGCTGCCTGTGCTGCTGCCGCTGTCCAGAAACGCCCATGTGAGTTCGGTACCAAAACCACATCAGCTCAGACCGATCATCTTCAATAGCTGTAAAATGCTGAGCCCGAATATATGACAATATGGTGGTCAAAATTACTCCACTTTCGAGCTATCACATGCACGCAAAAAAAAAAGTTTCTGATGAGGCCAGGCAGGTCTGCCAAAAAAATCTGTCTAAAAATCTCAAATTACTAAAAAAAAACCAAAAACCTACTTTATTTAGCTTCGGTTGTTCTCCTCCTCTCCAAAAGCTGTGAGCTGTAAATCTCTCCAGAACAGAGCCCATTAACACAATCTCTAACAACCTGTAACACCAACAGTACCAGCCAGCTGTCACCACCACACCTATTCAGGCTTTATATATTGTTCTTGGAAAAAAGCAGGAACACAGTACCTGGGTTTTCGGTTTTGTATCAGAAGAATGCAAGGCTAGAACATAATTATTATGTGTAGAAAAATGATACAGGAGCTACACAGCAGATTATTTTATCTATCATCATGCCTGGTTTCTAACTGAAGGGAAATCAGGCAGCCTTGGGGAAAAAAAAAAAAAAAAAAGACTCCAAGATGGGTTACAATAAAGTGAACATGAGAAAATGAAGCTCTGAAAATTAAGCTTTAGAAATTTATAATCTTCATCTACGAGATTAAACTTCCTTACTCTCACAATTTTATTCTAAGCAGCTGAGATATTTGGACTGACTCCATAAGCTTACACCTGAAGCCATGCACGTTTTAAGAAAATACGCGTTTTTCTGTATATGTAGAATATAGTACATACAGAATATATATTTTACTTGGGTTTGCGAAGAAACCAGAAAACAGTGTCAATATTCAATTTTGATGTCACAAAGCAAAATTCTCTTCCAGAGAGCTTTTCAAGAGGAGAAAGTTGGCAGCATCGAAACTCGGAAAAGAAGTTACAACTTCCAAAACTCCATTCTTATCCTCCTCATCACTTGGTCTTGTTATACATAAAATGCTATTGCCCTCATTTCTGACTAGATACTGATTGGCCATAAGAATTTAAATTGAAAACATGATTTAAACAAGACAGAGTACGTACAACAGAAACCAAAAGACTGGATTCCAGGTTTTTTTCTATGTAATTTCTTTGACTTCTCATATTGCACAAGAACCTCTCAGATCATGTGTTTTCTCTCTGTGATGTACACAGTCCAGTCCAGCTTTTGTTAGAGGATGCTAAACCTGGTGCCGAAGGTGCGCTTGGCAGCACAGACTGCAAACAAAGCTGGTCCAAGAGCATCTCAGGCATACAGTGCTAATGCCGCCAGGTCTTCACTACTGCAAAGGAAATACGAAGCAACAGTTTGGGGCACGTTTGAACGTTCCTGACTCTTATGATGTCATCCAGCAACACAGACGATGCCGTGAAATGCACAGTCCTCAAGGTTGGCAGAACAGATGGAGCCTTAACCTTTACTGGAAACTCCAGTTACACAGCTTCTGCTCTTAAATAATTTATACCATCTGATCATATGGGAGCTTTAGCTCTGGAAACAGATGATGCTGAAACAAGATCTGATCCAATCTGTTCACTTGCCACTGTTCAAAACCTGGGAAAGGTGAACAGGTCACCCGGCAGCCCACGGCACTTAGAGGTGCAGAACTTTCAGCCCCAAACACTTGTTTATTACTGTTCATTGCATTTAAAATGACTCAGTGTAGGTTTGTGGTGCACCACATTTGCTTCAGCTAATCAACTTTAACCCACTTTTGCTCTAAAACCAAGCAAAATATTTCCCCTCAATTACAGTTTGGATGCTCTGCAGATAAAGATATAAATTAAGCAATCACTGTATACATTGTCATACAAATATTTAAGTACAAAATAGTAGCTTGGCTCTTAAGATAAAGTATTTACAAATGGGTAACCGCTTCTGCAGGACTGGAGCAGTAAGCAAGAGTCAAACTTAAAAGTACTGAGAAGAAAGTCTAGGCAGAGAGCAGCATTTGTGCAGACTCTCAGGACGGGCGATGCTGCAGCGGGAAGCACGGAATAGGGACGGTCAGGGCTGCAGACACCGTTAGCCTCAACGCCAGAGCAGAGCAACCACTCAACAGTGCACATTTGCATTTACAGAGAGCAGCGGAGTAAGAAGATGCATGCAAGGAAGCAGTATGAGTATGTTACCTAAGTCAGCCTCAGAAATACAAATAACATCTCATTTTTAGCACGCCTTTTTAGACAGCTGGGACAGTCTGCAAGCTCCCCCAAAACCATTTAGGAAAAGCATATTAAAGTAAACCAGCCCCAGTTCAGCTTACTTTAATATTCCAGACTAAAAACTGTTTATAAAAGCTGATTCATGAACAGACCAAATATTGCTGTTCTGGGATGCACAACAAAGAGCAGGGCAGATGGTTGGGGTGGCAGCAGCTTCGCTCATCTGATTTTAATCCATCACCACAGCCCTGTCAGAGCCCTCAGTCACGTGTGTTTCACTTACTCACTTGTTCGGTTCATGCAAGGCATCCAAAAAAAGCCCACTGAACAAGATGTACAGCTCATATTTACTATTCAACTCTGCCAGCATTCCTGGTTTTTTAAACAAGCTTGGAGAAATAAATTTGCTCTTGGCTGAGAGAACCTCTGCCAGGTTTTCCATCCTAAGCACATTTTATTCAGATCACCGATAAAACTTTTCAAAAAACAGTATTTAATGAAAACAGATGTACAACTGCCGAATGTCACTGTAAGATTGTTAACATGTGTCATCACCAAGTTTTAATAGCAAAACTAAAAAAAAAAAAAAAACAACCAAAAAAAAACCCGGGAGTTACGACAGGGAAATATGGTTGCTATAGAAGTCCAACTTCCACAGACACAATCTTCCCAGCAGAGAGGAGCTCCTACGCACAGACCAAGCAGGCACCCATGTCAGCATCTGCGTGCACGCTCCCCCACGCATGGGCTGGTCTCATCCCCCTTCCCTACCCACCCCACAGCACCCTCCTGCCCTCCCGCTGCCTACCCTCACCACATCTGCTGCAGGTCACTTCTCACGCAGCTGATTCTACAGAAAAACCTTAAAAATACAGAGGAAAAAATATAGTTTCCATCACATCAAGCTATCTGAACCAACTCATCCAGCAGGGCCATCCAACCTGGCCCACCAAGGAGTGAGGCCACAGGTGGAAACCTCTACCCAGGGGAGGACACAGCTCCCTTTGGCAGCAGTTCTGCAAGTGCACACTGTACCTCCTGCATAAATACATCCACTTAAACAAGTTCTGAGTTAGCAGCCGAGGAAGCTTCTCTGGAGAATAATTCCACTTATAGCAGGTGCTGCTCACACAAACGAAAAGGAAGAGCTGAAGGAGACTTTGGAGAGATACACCAGCGATACAGTTAAACGTACACCAGATCCTTTCACCCAGGTACATTCATCCTTCACAATACCCACATCAACATTACGACGTATTTCTAAGAGTAAATCACAGAATCACGGAACGGTGGGGGTTGGAAGGGGCCTCTGGAGACCCCAGCCCTCCCCCCTGCCAGAGCAGGTGCCCTGCAGCAGGCTG
>JAVJGI010000064.1:36531229-36573068 GCA_035590275.1 Ibycter americanus | reverse complement strand
GAGATCCCCTCTCCGTCTCCTCTTCTCCGGGCTGAACAGCCCCAGCTCTCGCAGCCTTTCCTCATCAGGGAGATGCTTCAGTCCCCTCATCATCTTCGTAGCCTCCGCTGGCCCCTCTCCAGCAGTTCCCTGTCTCTCTTGGACCGGGAGCACAGCACTGGACCCAGTTGAAATCTGACCAGAATGGTTTCTCCCCCTACTTTCCATAGGAAAGCAAAGCAAAGAGCCTGTCTAAACTTTCTTTCCTTTCTTAATGAAACTCTTATTGATTTTTCATCCTTGTGAATCACTGCCTTGGAGCAATTTCTTTTAGCCGTAGGTTCTCACATTTAATTTGTATGCATGCTTAAGGGAAAGTTTATCAACAGAGTCTCCAGTGAGATACTAAAAGGGTTTTATGAGAAATTTATGAAATTTTACATATGGCATTTACCAACCTAGTTTAAAAAAAAAGCAAGCCTAGAATAATGCATGACATTAACAATCAGCAGTTTCATGTAACATCCTATGCCACCTCCGTGCAGCTGTCAGTGCATAAAGACAACAGAAGTCAGACTGAATAGATTTATGTTGATAAAGGACAAAAGTAAAAAAAACCACAGAAATTCATTCAGATGTATAGATCTTCCACATGTAATAGCTACCCGAAGACAAGGAGACCAGAACACGTGTATGTGTCCATAGGATACCAGGACACTTACTGGCACTAAAATGTATATTCAGGTCAGACATAAAGAAACTGTTAAGATTTTAAAAAAAAAAAAAAAAATTACCAAAAAAAAAAAATCCATCAGCAATACGTTAACAGACAGCTTTGCCAATACCAAAGATATAAAAAGAAACAAATCTCTGATAATTTATTCTTAAGCTAAAATTTCCCAGCTGCTTCAATTGCTATTTACATGGGGGAAAAGCTAAAATGCTACAGACCTTTTAATTCTCATTCATGCAAAATATGCTACTTTTACTAGTCAATGGAGAAAGCAAAATGATGGGCTAACGGGCATCATCCAGGATGCAGAAATCCAACTATTAGCCAGGTTCACATCTAAGAAGAGGAGATATCCTTTTGCTTAAAAGTCAGCATTTTGCATCATGACTAATCTTGTCTAAATGGCACTCTCCGCAAGTACAAAGGATTTCAGAAGATCTGAAAACAAGGATCTTTCACAAAGCATCAGGCTTCTGGGGGGGGAAAAAAGGTAATAATCCAGCCCTATAAAACTTACACGTTTTTGAAAAAAAGTTGAATCAAGTAAGTTTGTCACTTTATCAGTCAAGCACCCAGTATACCTGTGGTCCTTGAGAGGCGAAGCAAGAAGGCAGCCTGATGGAAATCATCTTTCTCCCATTTTCTCCCGTGTCTGTCTTTTCATTACAGTATCAATTGACTAGTACTATCCTAATGGTGATAATACATTTTTCCTTAACCATTTCCAAAATTACCTGATTAAGGAAGGAATTAAATAGGGTTACCTAGCTAGGATCAGTTAATATCCCCCAGCAGTGGCTGCCCAGGCAGCTGAGAACAAAGCAGAGAGAGGAGAGAGACCACCTTTGGTCACAGGGATTACTACAGGACAAACTCTGTGAGTCTGACCTTCTTGCAATCTCAAGCGTGTCAAAAGAAGAAAAGTCCTTGAACTGCACAGGAACAAGTGCTGGATGAAGCTGAATGAGATTACTTATGTAGGATGCTTACTCCACCACCCAAAAAAAAAGCAGCAACATCAGCACAAGGAGCAAAAAGGAGATTTTTTTACAGAGATAAAGAGATTAAAAATTTTCATCTGTTGCTCATGACAATTAGGTCTTCTACTACAAAAATGTTTAAGAACTGTAAAAAGTTATATTGGCATGAGAAAAGGTTAAGGAAATTTTTAAACTCTCACAAAATAGCCAATACTAAAATACTGAGATTAAAAAAAAGAACATTTATAAAATCCTACATGAAGCAAACATGAAAAGGTTGCTCCGCTGCAAGATAACTGAGTAATGTAACCTTTCAAAGCAGCAACAAAAAGCGATTAGACCATCCCTTGGATTGAAAATGATTGATTATTACTGCTAATATTGGAATTGAAGTTGACTGTAATGCTTTTTATGTAATTGCTTTATTGAATGCTGCATAGCTTTATTTGGTAATATATTCAGAACACTGCGAGTTTACCATTTCTTTAGCTCCTTATACACTAAGACATACAGACATATAGTTACAATGGATTTATCCCAATGTTACTGTATTAAACAGCATATACTAAGGTTAGCTCCTGACCTTTCATTTAAGGTCTATAGGGAATCTTCTGCCTGCAGGATCATCTAATAGATCTGAGCACTAGCAACCTTCCATCCTCTGCATCTGTTCACCAGTTTATTCCATAAACTGTATCAAAATACCTTAAATCTGATTTGGGGCCTGGCGTGCTGTAATAATTAAATCATTTTGAGGACTTTGAAAGCTGGCTCATCCATCTAAAAAAAAAAAAAAAAATCAATCAAGGACAAGTAAATCACAGTGCAGAAGATTAATAAGTACAACTTCCTTATATCGGAGTACGTTAAAATTTTAAAATATCTATAGGCAAAGCAGGGATTTCTTTGATTGTTTTTCCCCTTTGTTTTTATTCAAAAAAGCAGCCTTCAGCATTCAAATGCATAGAATTAAGTTTTCTCACTTGCTTTTCAATTTCTTTGATTTGTTATCTGCTGGTGTCACTCCCTGCTTTTTGGAGAGAGTCCTAGTAAAGGTCAGCAGTCACTTAGCCATCAATAAAGACCCAACATGAGAGCGAAAATTTCAGGCTGCCTGAGCTCCCATTACTAAACCAAGTAACATGTTTGAAAGCCCGTAACAGAAAGCATAAAGTACTTTAGAGTGTTCTGAACATAAATATAACGTTACCTTTAAAGCAGTAAGTATGAAAAATATCAAAGAAGGTGTGTAATACCAACCTTTATCATCTTTTGCACACGTATATTGACTTAACTGAGACATGCTCACTTATCTACAAAGCAAAAATTGGGTTTTAAGTACTGTACTTTGCAAGACCCTTAGGGCACAATAACATTACTGTCATCGTTTACTCTGGCTTCCCTACGTCTCATTTGATCCTTCTCCAGACTTCAAAATGTTGCAGCTCTGTTTCTATTTCTGCCTCAACGCCAGTGTCCTTGGCTAGATGGCAACACATTATACTTGGTTGACATACAAGCAACATATTTAACACTCAGACACTTCGTATAACTTTCACCTCGGTGCTATGCATACAAGGATATACTGGGGGGGGGGGGGGCGGGGTGCACACTTTTTCACATTTGGAGCCAATTCTAAAAGTCAGGTTTTCTTGGCACTTTGCAGAGAAATGCCAAAGATAGAAGATTGATATTTCCTTAAGAGAAAGATGTGATCAATAATAGTTAAAGTTTGGACAAACCCTCATTATCGGATTTCTACACCTTCAAAACGAATACGTCGGCTACCTGTTAAGCACAGACACAACTTCACACATTAGGTGCTCACTGCTGACAGTGAATAAAGCTAAATACAGGAATACACATCTGCAGAATCACAAATTTCACATTAGCAATGGTTTACATCAAGATACAACTATACTTGGGTTATGAAATATTTAAGGCCAGTTGAAAAATAGATGTACTGAATTAGTTTAACTGAAAATATTGAAAGCTTAGATAAGTTACTTATTTTAGTCATACAGTGCACACATTTAACACACGGAGCTGCAAACAACTTACTGAAATTCATTTTCACTTCTGCCTGAATATAGCATTACTTTATTAATACAAGCAAGAATATTAAGGGAATGACAATAAAAACTTTACAAGAGCGCTATCTTATGTGTACCATATTTAATAAAAGAACTTCTGAGAAGTTCCTGGTGTTTTTTTCATTACAGCCTCCTTTTAATCCTTGTCTGTAAAAACCCCAATTCTGTACTCCATCCAGGCAGTTGCTTCAAAGCTATGCAGCTAATACACATCAGAACTTATTAAATGTACAGAAGTAATTTTTCTGTATCCAGTGTCTCCACTGTGAAGATTTTCAATAGCTAGAAGAAAAGTGCTTATTTTGCTTAAAAGCAACTGGTTGATATAAATCAATTTAACTAATGGGTCAAAAGATCTTTAAGATGTCACAAGTACTGAATTTATTTTTGTCTTCAGCAGCTTCAAACTTGTGAAATTTATGGTTATAAATGTCATACCGTAGAGAACTAAAACATGCCTCACACATAGGTGGATATTTTTAAACTATTGATATTTGAAGGTCTTTGGATCTCAGGGGTGACAGAATAAACCCCAGATGACACCAATCAGTGAAAAAGTTCAGGTGATAACAGAATAAACACCAGATATCCCCTCGCTCTGTATTTAATCACATGGCTGGCACCACCAGCCATGTTTCAGACTTCTGTTGACCTATTCAGTAGTCCTAATAAAGTCCTAATGAAGACTTACTGAAATACCTGCCTTACACATTTAATTTTTTAAGTATATTGAAAGTGTAATAATTTAAATGTCAGGATTTTTCAGCAAGTCATACGGTGTGAACTATTATTGTGAATAAAGCATAGGAACACTTTCAAAGTTGCTGTTGACTATGCCAGGGAATATGAATCATCTCATTACCACCCTGTTCTGTACAGGGTACAGACATAACTGAGCTGGTTCGCAGTTACTTGGGCTGCACTGGTGGCATCAGCCCCTTCTCAAAAGTCTTCTGCTGCAAATTTGACAGCACTGCTTTTTGAAGAGACACAAAGAGCTTTTAAAATCAGATCTTGTGGAATACTGGGGCGGCGGGAAACAACACCAACATACATCTATGAGTGGGCAAAACCAAGCAGCAAATATATTGACTTAAGATAAGTAACGTAGGTTTACAGGTGCTTTCCCCAGGAACAGTTGGGTACCCAAGGCGTGCAAGCTGCAGCTCGGCAGCGACGTGGGCTCCGCGTGCGAGGTGCTGGGCTGCCTCCTCTTTGAACATATGCCCTTTCAAGTGAAATTAATCACTCTATCACTGCTGCAGCATCTGGAGCCATAATCATTACCCAACTGCTGAGAAAGAAATGAAACCACTAATCGCACAGGGAGTAGGGCTTAGCATTCAGAGTCGGAAAGTTTTTATTAAGTTCTCATTTGAAAAGTGATTTTTCATGGCTAGCCTTCCAGGACACGCCACACAAAAGCTGGATATACTTCAGCAACTGTCTACCACTCATCCCCCAGCATATAGAACCAACATATTTAGAACCACTATAATGAGGTTTTAACACACTTTTCCAAATTTAGCTCTATAATCCTAAATCACTGTTATAGGCAAGTATGACATGGAGATGCATTTAACCATAAACTTTAAAACGTCTCTGGATGAAGGAACTGCAGAAGTCTACAAAGTGGTAGACACCAGGCAGTGTGATCAACAGTAAGGACCAGGTACTGCCTCTGGACTCACACACCGCACTCCTACTGATCTCAGCAGGAATTCCCTATGCAAACTGAAGCTCACATATTCAAAACTACAATATTGAATGGGCATTTCAGCATACCTATCCACTAGCTCAGAGTGATTAAAATAAACCATACGAACACTGTGTCAATAATCTGGATTACCACGAAATATTCCCCATTCCTTCTAACTTCTTCTTTTTGAAATGAAAAAAAAAAGAATAAGTTGATGCCAGCAAGACTATTCTCATACGTACCAGAGAAGAAAGGATCTCAGGAAATACAGGTATCAGTGGGCAGACCACCCAAAACTAATGTCCCTAGAAAGAGTCAGCTGCGTTATCTGCACACAGAGAACAACAATACGCACCTTAGGGATTTCTAATGCAATTTTGTGTATTTTCACCCATAATAATTGTGCTCTACACAAAAGCTGAACGAGAAAGTGATTACCCCCATATACTGAAACCGTTCAATTAAGTGGTGAAGTGAAACTCTTATTCTAACTAACTTAAGATATAATTATTAAAAAAAAACCTGCAGGGTTCTGAACAATGGCAGCAGAATAATTAAATCTAGCACTCCACTGAAACAGGATGAAAATGTGATCATCCATTTTTAATGCTCTGCCTATACGTAACAACAGAAATCTTTCCAACAGCTGCATTCAATTAAAAAAATATTAACCCCAAGGAAAATGTACAAAAACATCCCCATCTGTTTTTCTTGCCACTCACTGTGCTTCTTTTGTGAGTGAAATATGTACAACAATACAACCCAACAAAGTTGAATGAAAAGTACCACAATTCCAATAATAAGCTATCTTTTTTTTTTTTCAAATGAACAATTTAAAAGAAACCGCTTTTGCAGATTTTCCCCTGTGACCCGCAGCACTGTTCCCATAGTAACTATTGAGGAAAGAAAAGGATAAGACGTCTAACATACTTTTCCCAATACCAACAAAAAACAGAAAAAAGCACCTTATTCTCCAAAACTATTATTCTCAGGAAGGGAAGAAGGACATTAAAAGATTAGTGTGAATCTCCTGTGTAATCCAGTTTAAACTACCACCTACTGAACATCTGATGTTAGTTAGACAAAAATATTTGTTAAAGTGTGTAGTGTTTGGGTAAAAGAACTATTGAAATAGTTTTGCAAGCCCAACAACAACAAAATTACCAGGCACAGGCTGTAAAAGCTTACATGTGAATTCAGTCAGCACCGCCAACAGCCTACAGCCATGCTGCTGCACAGTACTCATCTCCGCTCAGGAACTAGTACTACACATATTCTCTCCAAGCATATAAAGTGTTAATTTTAACACGTATTTCAGTGTCATTTCCGTTCCTCCTTTGCTTGCCTTTTTAATGTGACTGATACTCTATGCTTCTCCTATTGCTTGCTGTAGTGCATTCTTCTAGGAAAAAATATAGAGGCCAGCAATCCTTTCTTTAAGCAGTGCCACCAAGAAGGTTTCACTGGTGTCTTCATATCCCTGCAGGAAACCACAACTGATAAGAACATGCCAAGTTTTACAGACAAGGAAAAACAGCACCAGTTTCAGCATTTCTGCACCTCCAATTACACTGCCCAAACTCCTCCAGGAACAATTCCAATGTCTGTGACACTGGGTGGCATTCTCTGTGCCAACAGGGCAGGTTCTTCAGCCATGTCCCATACGCTGAGCTTTTAGCCCTCTGGGTTAAGGATAAACCTAGAAGCTACAGTGGACAGAACTCGGGTGGGTATGCTATGGGTTGCCATGGCACATTTATCCAACACAGCAGCAGACCTCAAGTACCTGGAGGAAAGAGCAGGCTGGAAGATGAGCTTCCAGCATAGGAAATGTTCTCAGAAAAGAGATGGAGCTCTTCTCATGTATGCTTGTCTGGTTCTCTGACAAACTCTGACAAACAAAATTTGCTGCCTGAGGACACAAGGTCTCCACCAACTTTGAAACATCTCACCCACCTGAATATTACTTGCATAACCACTGCAAAAGGTTATAAAGTAAGGCAAGAGATGTATCTCCATAACTCCAAGACAAGTTGGATTCAACTGTTGAGAAAACAAAACCATATGAGGAGACCATATCAGGACTGGAATGGTAAGGGTGAGGTGAAGCAGCAAAACAATAGGTAGTAAAATCTAGGGGAGGGTGGAACAGAAAGGTAAAAGTGTGGTTAGGAAAGGGTAAGGAATAATGAGGAAATAAAACCAAATATTTAACTATCTGAAACAACTGCACTCCTGTCCAAGGAAATATGAGATTTAGCTTTGAGGCCACCCTTAAACCTTCTCAAATATCAGTGACTGATATCACCCAGCATACTAAGTTTTGCTGCTAATGAAATTTTGCAAAACAACTTTCTTTAAAGCTTCAGGTATTATTGGTTTTTTAAAAAGTTTTGCAGAAATAAAAGCATAATCTATATTGTCTCAAAAATATTCTTTGTAAAGAATTATTTTAGACAAATTTAGAACTAAAGTACTATTTTTTTATTTAAATCACTTTTTTGATGGGTACTTAATGAAACCATACCAACAGATTAAAAACAACTAAACTACTTCAAATTAAACTGTTTATTACAAAATATTCAAAAAGAGCACCACCTAGGAGATTCTGAGATATTGTAAGCCAGGCTCTTCTAATTAAAACTGTAAAACATCAGGGGTTGAAATCTCAGCTGATATTTGATATAATCCTGAGGAGCAATGCTAAGAAAAGATTGAATTTGGTAAACCAGTTCAAAGAGAATATGTTTACTAACAGGGGTCCAGAATAGCTTGGTATCCTTAACTCACAAATACATTAGAAGCAACTACCAGAAGAGTTTCTTAAATTAAATAATGGACTGGCTCAAGTACAAAGGTATAAACTGGTCATGAATAAAGTTAAAGATAAAAATAAGAAGGCTTATCATTTTAGAAAAACTTCTCAATCATCAAGTTTATGGCAACAATCTGGCTAGTTTTAGAATGGAACTTAACAGGTTTTTTTTTTTTAATTATTTACTAATTGTTGTTGCTGTTGATATGACAAGATTGCAGTCTATAACCCAAGAGAATCACTGCAGTCCTAACCTCTTAGTGAAGAGCCTTAGAATCATTCAAAGTTTGATTAAATCAAGATTAAATTTCTACTTTAAGAGTTTAAATATTTAAAATTTCATCCACCAAGACAGCATAAGAATAACCTATAATTAGATCACTTGCCACAAAATGAGAAGCTTGGAAGCGTTAGACAGTCACAAATATCATAAAACGTTCACATGCCACACAAAGATCACTGAAAAGACATTCATTAGCACTTCATTCATGAATTGTTGTCCTATCAAATAAAACACTTCATCTAGGATAGATTATCATTCTTCATCTTGTAGAGCTTTTGGAAAATCATCACTTGTTGCAGATCTGTCTTTGAATCTCTTTTCAGTAGGATTGAGCTCTACTGTCCTTTGAAGATCTGGACTCCTTTTAACATTTGGTGTACATAGGTAAAAGTTTGTCTTTTCAGACATAAGGTCAAAGGCACTTCCAAACCAGCACTTGGCCTTCCTGATATTACAATCTTGAGAAAGGGCATTTTATGGCAGTATTATCTGAGAACAGAGAACAAAAGATCTTTTTCATCTTAGCCGTAACTGGCTCACCCACATTCACAAGTAGTTCAAAGGTTCCTCCACGTTAGAAGTTGTTCTCTGAGAAGTTCATTTTGTACCCTTTCCATTATGGATTGTTTCTAAAGACAGACTAATGATCAAAACCCATTTGCTAACCCTATTTTAAGAAGGGCTTTCAAATACGGATAATAACTCTGAACTGAAGTTTTTTTGTGTTCACCTGGGACAAGAGAACTTACGGCTCCCCACACCCAGCTCCCAGAAGCCCACAGACATTAGAAGATTAATGGTTTCTTCCTCAGGTCAAAATCTCTCTATTGTGATCAGCTGCATTACAAATCCATTTCCCAGTCTGATATCTCATTTTCAGTCCTCTTCCATTCGTAACAGGGAGCACGTCCCTGCCAGGCTAAATCACCATCCCCATTCATTTTTTGGAGAGAATTATACATGGAGAACTCACTGGGACACCACATCTGGGCTTCTAATAGTCCCCTTCCTCCCTTCTGTAGTAGACAGAGTATTATTTCCATATTAAATAGCATTTTACCACAATTAGAGAACTATTTTCCTGAAAATCAGAACATTTTCATCCTACAAAAACATTTTCACAATACTCCTCTTATGAAAAAAAAAGCCACACCATTGCTTCATCTCTGAGAGCCACCTTTATAGGGTATGTCCCTTACCCCTTGCATTCTGTTAGTATTTTGGCAGAAATAGCACATGCACAGTAACTGAGGCGTAGTTCACGGAGCAACTGAAGACACCAGCAGCGATGATGAGAGTGCAACCTGCCCATGCAGCAACTGCAAGTGTCTCTGGGAAGGGCTAATTTTCAGCATTTTGTAATCCTAATTATCAGCCCCTCTCCTGTAAAGCACAAAAAATATTTCCTGTGTTGCACGTATTTTTGTCTTGATTTAGACTTTAGAACTAAATTTCAGAGTTTCACCAAAAAATAAACCTACTAGAATCCTGCTATGGATTCATGTTGTATCAATATTCTATATACATTACAGATTGAATGGCCATCACTAAAACAGACAGATTTGCATTACATAAATTCCAGGCACTTTTAAGGACCATTCAAGAGCTGAAGAAAATCAACATGGTGAAATATGCAAATTGCTAATTGTCTATTGCATTAAACAATATTAATTTACAAGGAGTTAGATCAAATTAAATTTTCTCAAGATTTTATCACTGCAACTGCTTTGTTAGTGAGCAAGTGTCGGAAAATTATTCAGCTATTTGAGGCTGCTGAGTAATTTAATTGATATAATTATTGCTTTCATGTTTAGGCTGGTGGTCACAAAGTAAGTATCTGACAAGAAATGTCTTGAAACCAAAAGATACAGTGTACTGATATTTAGACATTAGCATATCATGTCTAGAAACCAAAATCTAAAAATAAATGGTTTTTAGACAGGCCACAAATAAACCAAATGCAAGTGACAGCCCTTTGAATAGTTGAGGTAAGAGTATGTATAATCCACCTCACACTGCCAAGTTCTTACATTTTAGAAACACAGAGCCTAGGGTTTTTTGTAAATGCAGTGATTTCAATACAATTGCTTTCACCTACACCAAGACCACCAAGCCCAGCATGAAAATGTATGGGTCTTCATCAGACAAAGCCAAGGATTTAGCGGGGGAAAAAAGCCTGCTTTATAAACAGTGCTGGTACGATGCTGCTTTTTCTTTTCCCCCCTCCACATCCACATTAAGGATGCATCTCTGGATTTCTGTGTGCTAGGAAAATTTACTTTAGTACCTGTAAATTCATTTCCTTAAAGTCAGAGGTTTTAGTAGCATAATCTTAATTATAAAGTATGACATTTCAATAAGAAGTTGAATTTCTCTACAGCAGGTAAGGAACTTGCCATGCTTGCAACAGACAGTTCAAGATTTAAAACCAAAACAGATCATCTCCTTTACCATTAGGAATTGTTCATTTCTCATTAGATAGTTTCATTAGAAAAAGACAACAGCTGCAGGTTTTCTTCCTATCAGAACGGACCTGCTTAGTTCTGACATTAAAAGCTACTTCATTTTAGGTTGACTGTGCTGTGCTTTAATTTTTATTATTTTTTTTTATTGGCTACAGAAGTCCTTAAACTAGGGGATGATTTTATTATTATTATAATACAAACCACAGATCGCATTAGGTCAAGTTCTCCATGATCTACATCCCAAAGTTATTTTATTGTTCATAACCTGCCACAACAGGTTACGTTAACCCTTCTACCTCGCCAGATCCACCTGCTCCATTCAAGTTGCCATCATGCTCTTCCCGAAACATTTCCCTGTAATCTTTTGAAAGACGCACCTTTGTGATTAACTGTACCTGAAAAATCATTTCAAGCAAAGTAAAAAAATGCACACAAAAGCAAGGCACACATGCCACCCTGACAGCTGGCTGCCATTTACACTCTTTTGTAACTAATTTTAAGGTCACTGCAACTTTACTTTGATATACATGCTTCCAAATGCCTCACAAATGAGATCTGCAACACACACAGCAGAACTATCAAAAGAAAGTCATTCATTTATTACATATGCCCTGACACTACAAAGCACACCTAGCTCCTTTTAACCAAGATTTTTCCCCACATAAGTATATTCAGCCTATTGAGAGAAATCTTAGCCCATTGTGTTATTCCTTAGGATGACTGCAAAAGATCAGGAATCAGGATTCAGAAACGCTGCTGCTTCACTACTACTGCAGAGAAAGTAGAGGCTTCACAAACACGTTGTTTCTTGGTGAAACAGTGTTTTGGGTGAACATAGTATTCATTTCAACCTATACCTAAACACTCTGGGTTTAAATACAACTTTTCTCTAAGTTTCAACAAAACATTCCAGCAAAAAAAAAAAAAAAAAAGAAAATTTTGTTTACAAATATAAAAATATTTAACTGAAGGAAGAAAAAACCCCTCTTTGTTTTTGCCAAACAGGACAATGAATTTGGCTCAAGCTCCCAAGTTATTTTCATTTGGAAACCATTTCACTCAAAGTTGTTTTCTACCTCTCATCACTACGTAAACAGAGAAAGTGCATTTAAAAAACTGTTAGGATTTAAGGTTTTTAAAATTACTCTTGAGAGCTCAGATATTTCTAATTCACTGTGGGACTCACAAGAACTGACAATTTTCTTCTGCATCTGGAAATCAAACCTTTACAACAAGCTCATCACAGGGCTTTCAGAGCATGGTACCCCACATCCATGCAAACCTGTGCACCACCTTTTCTTAGTTCTAAATACATCTGCCTCAGATGCCTTTGAGGCATCGATAACTCTTTATTGTCAGCTAGAATCATCAAGCCAAATTAAATTTTTATGACTTCCAATGCACACCCCTGAAGATGACAGTACAATACACTTCAGAACTGAAGACAGACAGCACTGAAGGGTCTAATTTGTCTTAAGAAAACAACTCTACCTTTCAAAGCTTGTTCAAAAATTACATTAAAACAGTGAATTGGAGAAAGACAGTTTATGTTGTTTATTTCCTCTTCAGTTTATATGCAAGACATCGTAAAAAAAAAGTCTTCAGAAATATAGTATCAGATTCTTCACCAGCACTCAGTCTCCCATCCATCCAGCAGCCAGGGTGAGAAGCTTGTGTTGATGCTACCAGGACAGGAGCCCTCCCAGAATAATTGTTTCATCATTCAGACAATTCAGTCTCTTACCTTCTATAGAACTGTAATTAAAAAACAAATAACCAAACCAGCAAAGAACCTCTCAAAAAAAAAGGAGGGAAATTATTTTTCCATCAACTTTAATCACTCTCTTGCTCAGTCATAAAAGGCCAAACCTCAACGGGATCCTCAGCAATGAAACCTCTGGTTCATATGCATAGTTTTCATGAAGTACTTTGAGTAAACATTTCCCAAATTTGCAATTTTTCCATTTCATTGAACATTCTTTGTTGTTGTGTTGTGCTACAAAATAAGCATCCAATGTGTCATACTTAGTTTTATGCACCTGTATCATACCATCTCCTGTCAACCTCCTCCTGGTCATAAAGAATCGCAGTGCCATCAATACGTCTTCACAAAGGTTTCCAAATGCCATGCGCACCCAATTTTGAACATTCAAACACTGCGTGTATCCTGACTGATGGACTGAAATAATTCACTAAATGTACTAGTGAAATTAAAAATAGATCAGCTAAGAGTATGGACTTCTGGCTCAGTCCATGCTGAAAGACGCTGGTGTGCCCATTTCATTCAAACATGAAAAGAAAATGATTAAATATTTCAAATGAAGAAACGTTAGGATGATGATATCAGAATCCAGTAAAAATTCTACTCTTGGATTAAACGCATTAAGGAGTCCAGTATTATACCCTAGAGTCACTCTGGTGCATAACTGCAACAGACATGAAGACCACTAATTTAGAACAGAGATTAAACCTCTCCTTTCAGTTACAAAACCACTCAGAAGACATCATCAGGTTTTTTTAATTTATTATTGAGCTAAAACAGAATGCAGAAAGGGCAATCACTCCATCCTCAAACAAAGGAATCAGCCAGTAGATAAGCCAATATATCTTTTTCCTACCTGTTTTCCAGACAAACTGATGACCTCTCCTGGCTTCCAGATCAGCTGTTTGCAACATTAAGAAAACAAACAAAAGGAAGGACTTCCCCAGGCTCTGCCATGCCCAATGAGGAGAAACCCAGTTCTGTTGTAGAAGCATAATTCAGATAATTCAGTCTCCTGTCTTCTTTGGTCCTAGAATTAACAAAAAAAAAGAAAAAGCTTGCTAAAAGACTTACAACAGCAAGGCAACACGTTCAGCCTAAGGGTAACCTAGTGGCCACTGTACATTTCATAGCCCCTGTGCTGGATTTGTTGAGGAAAAGTCTGTTATGGAGGCTTCACTTGGAGACAGGGAGGAAAAAAAGCTGGGGGGGAAGACTGAGGAAAGGGCCAGCTCCTGGAGGACCTGCAGTCCCATCCTACAAAGCCAGCCACTGTAAATGCTCTTAGCGGTTTCTTAAGAAGAAATCTGCCAGTGCAAATAAATGGCAAGGGATCGGATAAGTGTGTAATGCGGCCCTTCTTTTCTCTATTTAGTTTATAGGTGGTGACTAAACCAAAGCTGAGAGTGGATTCCAGGAGCAAAATTCAGCTCTGAATACAGACCCCATGTCCTACATTTAAGATCCCTGACAATGGAAATATCAGACCTGGAATTGTTTTAGCTCAGTATCATGTGTGAACATGGGATACACAAAAGCGACATGAGAAATGCAGCAGGAAAAAAAAGCAGCGAAGCAGGGGTTGCTCACCAGTACACGATGAACCAGCCTGAAAGGGAGAACTAGACATTACTCAGGCATTTTTCTGGAACTGGGACTCGCATTCAAGTCCCTGATCTTTGAGCCTCAGATGGGCAACCAGTTGCTCCAGAGAGGTCTCCGACTAAGGGTTTTTAACTAAGCCCTCCAATGCTTCAGACTAACACCAGAGTCACATTATGATTGAGGCACGCATGGATCATGACCTGTTGCTGGAACAGTTTTACACCACACAACTTATTAAAATAATCACTGTGTGGGGTTGGAAGAACGTCTCTCTGGGTCTCCCATACAAAACAGGAACCCAACTTCTGAATGCCTGCTTCAGAGAACATCCACATTGTTTATATACCATGGAAAAGCTCCAAAGCAAGAAAGATTAAGAAAGGCATACAACAGAATAAAAATCTTTAAAATTGTGATTCAGTACAGTAATTTAAATCTGGTTTATCCCAGAAGATAACCAACCAACCAACCACTTAGGCAGATTCTACATGAGTCTCAAGATGTTTTGGATTCATCCACATTCAAGTGGGAGGTTTTGAAGTCTCAAAAAGTGTTCATTGCACTGCCACATCAAACAAGAGCTAGTTTCTGATGTAAATTTACATATTAATTTTTTCTTTCTTATATAATAGCTTTTGTATTTATACAATGTTTAAAATCTCAATATAGTTCTATTTACTAGTGATTAATCCTACTTTTACAGGTTAAAATGTCCCATCCGTATTAGTGTAAGGAGCCAGATAACACCTCTCTTCAAGATTTGTCTTCATTGGCATAATCTTTGTGATTTTCATTAAAATTATCAGTTATTAGACATTTAGTCCAGAAAATTCTATTACATTCCTAACCTTATGAAAAGCAACATTGTCATAATACACAGCATCATTCTTTATAGGAAAATGAAGATAAAACTGAAGATAGTACATACTGAATATACAGAAAAACTTTTCATTTCAAGCTGTATTTAAATTAGAACAGTTTCTATCATGATAAATTCATGCAATTACATTTAATCAGATATTGACTAGCTAAGGTAGAAAACACAATGTAATATCTGTTATCTGGTTTAGTTCATTCCTGCATTTCAGGTGAACAGCATTTCACGCAAGACCTGAAAAACCATCAAGTTAACCAAATACAGTAATGGGGGCAAGTGACCAGATTTACTGCTTTGCTTGTGTCTTCTGGGTTAATTTCATTCAGGATTCACATTTACTTCAGAATACCACCTGTCCCAACACCCAGCCAACGTAACGCAGACCACAAGTGGCCTCATACGAGGCACAAGTGAAGCTCTGAAGTCTTGAGCATCCTTCAGAAATGCAATGCAGCAGGAAAGTCCTTGGGGTAGGGGGGGGAAGAAAGGTCCTCAGACATCCTGCAATTAAGTTTATTTTGCCCATCATAGATGGCTGCTCACCTCACACAGAAGAGCTGAGGAGAAGCGACTCACCCAGTGTCTTCAGCATTGCAGTTACCATCTAGGACGGTCAGAAAACAGAGTCACTGACTTTCTGTCAAGGGAAAAAGAAGGAATTAGTGACACTGGCTCCAACACTGGTCACACCCAACAACGCAAAACAAGGAAAGAAATTATTCAGATGCGCAGATTTAAGCACTGGAGGGGAGCCAGCATGTCCAGCCCTGCACAGACAATGCTCATCTGAATCGCAGGGCAGCTCTCCAGATCCGGAAGAATGCCATAAAAACAACACATCAGAAACAGGTGGGGGCATGACTGGCAAATCCAAGGAAACCTCAGATAACAGCTGATAAAGATGCCGAGATTTTTAATGAAGCACCAGTAGCGTTCATCAGCTGCTTTCCCAATACACTGCCTTCATCTCAGCATTCAAAGGGTCAGTAAACAGCAGTAAATCCCTGCGAGTAGCAGCCTCCTGCCCAAAACAAGGGGTTTCACGTATGTTCATTATTTGGGCAGGACTACAAAGATAACTGGCTGCTGCTCCCCACGGAGCAAGAACAGAGATTACATTAAGTCAGAAAAAATAGAAATAAATTAGACACCATGACACTGATTCTAATCTCACCCACCCCAGCAGAGCTCAATAGAGTCCACTGATTTACACCACAGCAAAGCACAATAAAAATTTGTCTGTATATCTAGGTTTGTGTAACACAATTTGGAACAGTAGCTGTTCTGTCCTGATACGATAAAAAATTATTGCACAGGCAACATATGCTATCTACAGAAACATGAATAAATTACATTATGAAGGCCACCAACACTTCACATCAAATTTTGTTACAGTATATCTCAGCTCCCAAATGTGTCAGCATGGCTAGCTGTAAACTGGCAAATACAGAGAAAAATGCAGAAAAAAAATTAAATTTACATTTTAAAAATTGACTTCACCAAGACTAGTCATGACTAAATTCATGTAATTACTGAAATATGTTCAGGGTATGTGTTTTACTCTGAAAAATATCTTGCTTTTCCAAAACTGATTATCTGGATTTATTCAATGTCCTTTATAATACAGGCCTACCCAATCAACAGTCTGCACTAATAAACTCTCATGAAATTAAATAATGAGGTGTTGTTTTCATATATTTGAAGGATTAGTCACAAGCATCCTTTTAATTTTGTTTGGTTTGTATGGAATCTTGTTCAGAAAAACAAAGATATCATACATTAGCCGTAATGGCTTGAAATATACAGGCAGTCTTGAAAAAGCCACATGCAAGTTTTCTAATGATCATAACAATGCATTTACATTATCTAATCCACTGCTAATTCTCTTAATGATAGGACTGAATAAAACTAGTTTTGAATAACAGACTTAATTTAGAAACCTGCATTACTGCTGAAAACATGGCATTCAAGTGTAGTGTCAAAATGTTATAAATAAACAAACATGCATACAGCTGACAAATAAATATCTTATTTCAGAAGTGTTCAAAATTTAATTTCATTTTCAACATCAATGAAATATCTAGCAGCAAAATCCCAGCCTAATCCCTGCTTAGCTAGGGAGGGGGCAAAAGCCTCCGGGAAACTTTTCCTATTTTCCAGCCACTGCTGAGCACTCAAGAGGCAGATGCTTCCAAGCAACAGGCACTGTGCTAGTCCAAGACACGTTAGAGTCCTCAAAAGCACCCAACACCAACAGACAAAAGAGTGACGGTCCAGTTTTGATTTCTCACTCTACATGTATTGTGCCGTTAGAGAAGGGAGCGGTTGTTCTGGTTTCTGCAGTTTCCACGGGACAAGAGGTTTCTTCAGCAGTTTAGGAAAGTTCAGTCTGGCTCTGCTCCAATGTGGATTTATACAGTATTTATTACTGAACTTAGGAAAAGATCAACTTAAACTGATCCAAACCCATGACATGATTTCAGCCTTGTCGTACACCAATTAAATTCCCCCTGACTTCACTGGGAGTTGTGACCTTCCCTGTCACGGGTAAATCTGACCTACTTTTTTTTTGTATGAGACAGGAATGCTGACAAGGACACCTGGGTAGCACTCTCCATTTAAAATACATGATGCAATTACAATAATCCCAAACACTTTAAATAGCAACAAAAAAAAAGCAATTGCAGATCATACACATGGCTATAAATCGTTTGGCAGGTGTCTAGCACAAAGATAAGCATCATTAATCATGAATAAATTTTCTCCACACAAATGTAGGCAGTAATTACGCAACTGTTTGCCTACTACACATAGCACAAACCCATTGCTTCTGATATTCTAAGATAATCTGTATGTTTATAGCATACTCTTTATCCTCAGATGCCAGTAAAATCTGCCTTGCCTTCTCAGAAAGCTGTTATCCAAAAAGCTAATTCTGTTATGTCCTAAAGCAGCACAATGCCTGGCCTGTAGCAGCAAAGGCTGATCACCACAGACATGTGCTGCTGACCATCCCTGAGCAGGAGGTATTTCCAAAAAAACATTATTGCTAGTGCTACAGGTGTTAAGTTTAATAAAATGAAAGTGTTTGCACAGTCACATACATCAAACTAGGAATGAACGTTCAGATATAAGTGTGTATGTGCCCATGACACAGGTGTATGTGCATATTGCCCTATTTTTTATTTAGTAACAACCACAGTTATACTGAATTGCCTTTACTTCCATATGGAAAAACACTATACATTCTTCCACTTACACATTTGGAGAGACAGTCTTCTGGTTAAAGTAGGGGCACTCTAAATGGGTACCCTAAATTCATTCCACTTCCAAGTGTGCCAGAAACCTCTTGTGCAAAAAGTCATTTAAGGTCATGCTCCAGCACTAATACTTGATTCTGCAAGTGCTCCCCTTGATTTCAGCAGTGTGAAACAGATGTATATATAAGAATAGTAGCTTGATTTTCTATACTTCTGTGTCTTCATCTCCAAACCTTAATTGAGAATATTTACTCTTCTTCCAGGAGCATTTTAGAAAATCCTGGATAAAAACAACAGCGTGAATGAGCTAAATTTATACATCAGGTTGACAATTGCCTGACACTATTTTTGTCCTAAGTGGTCACTCATCAGGAATCAAAACATCAAGCTCCACAATTCTTTGGCAATTTGCTACAATAACTGTAATGGTAAATAATGCCTGAAAGAACACCTGGTGTTAACACATCTGCACACAGAAGATAACTCCGAACAACAAGCAGACAGTCTAAACCAGCCTCCTTTGGGCTGGGAGCAAGCCTGCACAACCTCCAGATCGACAAAGCTGAATGTAAATTAACCCTGGTCCACTTTTATGTATAACCTTCAACAACCCTCCTCCACACTCAGTTGATGGACAGCTCAGTAGGTAGTCACCATTTTTACAGATTATATATTTAAAACTTCAGATATTTTGGTGATGTCTATAGTCAAACGGTAAGAACCTATTATTTCCTCTTTTTTTCTTCTATTCAAGCATATCCGCTTCTTGTCTCAAAGCTATAGAACATCCTGGAGATTAAAAGCAAGAATATGAAATTACTATACTGCCAAGGAATTACTCCTTAAGGTACATCAATTTTTTGGGGTAAAACCCATGAATCTTAAGTTTTCCTGCTTCAGTTTTCATGCATCCTAAAAACGTAACAAAAGCAGGTTTGAATTTAGAAGTTTAATTATAAACTTAGTTAAGTGGATTATAATGAAAGATGTTCCAGCAAGGGAGCTCAGACTGATGCATTACGACTACATTAAAGAAAACACCAGAGAATAAACTTTCCATCAGTAGAATGACTTTAATTAAAACAGTGATAGAGCAGAACTGTTCTGTGAAACGATGCTGCTGTTACAACTCCTTCACTCTAAGTACTTCCAGTAGACTCTATGGGAACACTCTTGACTTGCAATAATAAAAAGTATACGCGATTTCAGACTTCTGAGGAACCCAGTTCAGAAGATCAGTTAAATGCAGCTGAAGCAAAATTTGCTTCATTTGTACACAAACATGTACGGCTTACACCCTGCCAGATGAGCAGGGAGATTTCAAAGTCGAGGATTCAAGAGTCTGTGAAAGGCACCATCCTGATACTCCTCAGCTGCACCATCACACAGCCACCTATAGCCCCCATGCCCACTGAGAGCAGAATGAACAATGCTCAACAACCAAGGTGCACCCCAACATTTCCTTCTACAAAATTCCTTCAGTGGGACCCAGTATGCAAACACCCAAGTGTTATCCAAGCTTTGGACTTCTCAATGGTATTTAACAGCCATGGACCTTTTGGTGTTGCAACTTAGCACTCAAAGTAGGCTAATTTACCTTCACAAATGTTCTTCAAGCTATTATCATACCCCTCACAGCAGGAACAAGTACAGAGGAATTAAGATCAAAATGCTCAAGACTGTCAATAGGTTTCTCTTGTGAACTCAAGCATTGATTTTTTTCTGAGCAGCAGAACACAGAAAGTGTCCAATAACTTTTAAGTAACCTTTTCACACTGCTTGTGTACTTTCATATATTTAATTAAATACAAGAAAGGCTGTAGCAACTCAAACGAAACATCCGCAAAGTCCCAGATCCTGCCTCTGACAGAATGATGCCAAATGCCCTGGGTTCCATGTAAGAACAAAGTGTGCATAAATAATACCTCTTGCTATACTTTCCCAGCCTCCAACAAGTTGTGGCTTCCACACCTCCTGAGTCAGAAGAGGTTTGTATCTGACAGCCCTCTTACAAATCTATGGAGTCACATCCTGAACCCATGTGACTTTGGGGTTGGTTTTTTTTTAATGTAAATTATGCATATAGCCTATATACACCTACACCCGGATGCCTCCTCATGGCAGGCTTGTCAGCCAGTGCAGCAGAACATAGCCCAGGATAAGTTCAGTCATGCCTTCATGCTATAGCACATCCTTTCTGTAACAAGACTTTACAGCTTTGAGGGGAAAAAAAAAAGTTTATTTTTGTTTTTTTCCAGTAGCTAGAAAAAAGTTTGACTATTATCAATACACTGTTCTGCTTTAGCTTTTATCATTGGCACTGGTTGAACTAACTGTCCTTTCAAACTCAGCTATATCTAAGAATTGCTGTCACAGTTGCACAGATCTTGGATTACTGTTAAATTGCAATTAAGCAGACAAAGGGAAAGGGAGCTGGCTCTGCTTCCAGTGCCATTTCAGTAAAAGCTATTGCATGTTGTTGTTCGAAGAGGATTACTCTCACTTCACTGGCAAAACATTGCATATAATGCACATTCAGCAGTATAATACCACTTGAAAACTAGTATTTTAAATTATTTTCCTTTAAGAGGCAAGCCTGGAAGTCAGACTCAGTAGAGAGCGCAAACTCCCCACTTTAGCAGCATGACCGTTCACACCGAAAACAACAGAAAGCTTTAAAGTCACCAATTACAAGGCAGCAGAGTTTCAAAAAAGAAAAAAACCACCTCATAACTTCTGCTGCAGGAACAAGAGCAGATTTTCCTAGCATTCCATTAGAGTGCTTTCAGTTTACAGAAATTAAATTGCTTTACTGCAGTGATTTTCCTCTGCATTCTGATATTACTTTATATTATTTGACATTAATACAGCATCATGGGCTGTAGGTCAGGAGTTTTTTTCTCCTCACTGGAACATGGCCACCACACAGAGTTTATCAATCTTAAACACAAGGTCAAAATAATACGATCAAGTACCACCAAACATACGAGCTCAGCAAAGACCCAGGTTCTGCTTAGCAGGGGAAGGACCATCTGCTTCCGTGCCACAGGTCTGGCATATCTGAAGCTCATCTTGAATTTAAATTGTTATATTCTATACTTCTATGGAACTACCAGGGCAACCAAGTACATGCACATACCCAAGCATCTGACAAAACAAATTAACTACAGATAGGCAGGCAAATGTTACAGTTTTAACTTGTTATTCAGCTCTGGGGAGATCACATGGGGCTCAGTTTTGAATCTCTAAATATTGGTGACTATAACTAAAATAACCTCACTCTTGTACACACAAATATGCAAAGGCCAACTTCAATACTTATTGAATGTATAAAGTTTTCTTAATGTAAGTGTTACAGCAGAAAGAATAATTTCTTTTCCACAATATTCATACCTCTATTTCTATGTAGTCATTATTATTTTGCCATTTGCATTACCTAGCTGTAGTCTATACCCAATTGAGCTAATATGAAGAGACACACACACATCCACAAGATAAATTCCATTTCAAAAACTCATTTCCAAAGTGCTGAAATAAACATTTATTCCAATGCATCCTCTGTCATCAGCTGTTTATTTCAGTGTACCACAGTACGAACTCATAGAAATGGAGGATATATGGAACACAATGCATCGCAAATACTACGCCGCTTCAAAAGATGTAGGCACTACAGAGGAGCACAGTTAATCAAACACTGACACTGTAGTTCCTCATTTCCTATCAAACATCACCATCGAAGTCTTGCGATGAAGTCTCCTACAACTAAGGCTTCATCATTTCTACAGAATAAAGCCCTGTATAAGTCAGGTCCTGTGTAAGAATAGATGCTTTAAATAATTATAGCTAGAGGTGTCAAAACAAAGGAATCAAATATATTTTGTGATGTCTTTCTATTGATTCATTCATTTTCCTTCCATTCACTTTGCAACAGATGTCCCGGTCATTGATGCCAATTGCTCCAGGCTGACAGTGTAATAAAAGGGTTAAGAAAAAATTATATTACTTAAAAAAAAAAAAACAAAACACACACAGTGAGGGCTGAACACACATGGGAAAAAAGAGTGACGTTGTGATAAAGAACTTCTAAAAACTGCTTCTGAACACATGTACAGATGCCAACGTGCACACGCCGCGCTCTGAATCCAGCTTTTGCTAATTGCCATACAGACTTACTCCAACACACCAAGAATAACACAGTGTAATAATACACGGCTTGCACTGAAAAGTAGCATTTGGCTTTTAGGTGAAATTTATTTTCAGAAAAGCACAAGCTGCTGCTTATTGTCATGCCACCATGCGAGGGTCTTCAGGGAAGGCTTCACAGACCTCACTTCCCCCCCCCCGGCCCCACAGCAGTAGTACTCAGGAAAAATGTGCCTCCACAGAGGATGCACACAGCAGCCGAGCACTCACACCATCACATCACATCGCTTCCTCCGGAGTGGAAGAAGCACCAGGCATGCGCTCTGGCTCAGAACCTGGCATTAGGATGCATGCCTGAAACTCAAGCATTCCCAGGCACTTTGCAAGAGCCACAGAATCAGATGTAGGAACGTTTTTCATATCAAAAACCATTAATAACATTTGCACAGTTTTGTAAAAGTGGGCTCGCTTTCACCTCAAGATTAACTACGCATGACAACAACAAAAATGCCAAACTGCCATAAGGGCAGTTAGAAAGATTTCTACCCTTTAAAGCAGCTGGAGCAACTGGCTGAGTAAAGCTATGTATCTATTTTAAAATTTTGTCACTGTTACCTTTTTCATTCCCATTTCTTTACCCCTGTAGCTGGTTATAGTCACTCACTGTATTTTATCACATTGGAAAGTCTAATCCCTTTAGGGTAAGAAATATATTTGTCCTGAACACAATATAATATGATTCACACTGGGGTCCCTGACACTATTGCAGTATTGATACGAAAAAATAATCATAATGATATCAACTGATAACAGCCCTCAGTGTAATATTATTTAAGCAAGGTCAATTGCCCGCGCAGGTTGTTCTTACCAGAGTTCATATTACATCACTGGTCCCATCATCCTGACCTTCCCTGCTGTCATCCCCATCACAGTTCAATTAACAGAGGACTCCTGCAGTGGCTTGATGAGCATCTGCTGCCTCTACCCGGCAGTAATTCAATAAGGATACGCCATAGGAAGAGATAATGAGAAGTCAGCCCAGTTGTTCTGTCTCCCCCCAGGAGAGCAGATGAGTTTGGTTTATGCGAAAGAGCATGACCTATGAAAATTATCAGTTAAATTTATATTTCAAAGCTTCAACATGCTACTGGTAACTTAAAGTGTTCTCTGGTGTCTCTGATGGTGCAGCCCACAAGGATCCAGAATGGGTTTTCCTGGTGGGTCCTTGATTAACAACTCTTCCCACATTGAAAGGATACATCTTCCCTAAAGAGTTTTCTTTTTGCCAGCTCTACAAAGAAACAGTTTCTACTCATGCATTCAGCAGTGGTAGGTCTGAATTAAAAAAATGAAACACCTGAGCATAGAAAACGGGCCAAAACTACTACCAAATTCAGACAGAATGAACTTCACACCTGCATCAAACAGGTGAAACACTTTCACAAAACCAAAATCTCCTGGGTTCTCCTATGCTACGATAGTATCAGCCTACGTTTTCTCTCCCTGCCGCACAGAACAGAGTTAGCAATGTTATCAAAATTACCAACATAAGGTGAAGTGACCACCTCCTCCCCACTGGTGTCCATATTCCAGTTCTCTCTCCACTTCTGCCTGCACCCTTCCTGCAGAGCCCTCCCCTAAACTCCCACCCACTTTCTCTAACTATCCTATTGCTTTAGGATACCTATTCCATCACCAAAAACTCAGAGCCACCTACAGTCCTTTCATCTCCTACTCCCCCACTGGTTGTCACAGTGACTGAGGGATGTGGCTCTGTACGGGCTCCTGTAGAGCTCACTCACTGCTATGGATGAAACAGCACTGGAAATGAACTTCTCTGCCTCTGCTCTTAGATTTCCAATTTCTTCCACTATTTCCCATGCTTCTCCTCTTCTGAGTACTGAAAACAACTATATTCTTCTTTCTACACACTTCCATTGATGCCCAAACTTTGACCAGCTCCTCTGTCACCCAGCTTCCTTTGGCTCACTCCTCCTAAACCCCATATTTATTCTCACTGACCACAGCCCCTAGGGTAGAACATATTTTCTCTTGTGACTCTAGTGTCCTCATCAGTTTTGCAGCCTTACTTCAAAAATCGTTATTTACTGAAACAGGCATTTCCAACTTGATTTCAGAAACTATTTTCTATTTTATTTCTCCTCATTAAGGTGCAGATTTATGGAAGAAGAGGATGGGCATGAGAGAAGAAAAAAAGACACATTTCTTCAAGTTCTGCTTCTGTAACATGGTCAATGAACCACAGTGAATTTACATGGCTACAGAGTCCTGTACCTCCACATTCATGGCTTAGTTTCTCTCAAGATCAGCTTCATTAGAGACACATCCTTTCCCATCACACAATTAATTGCATTGCACCGAGGACTGCTTACGTGTTTCGACTGCTCTTTTTTATGAGTACGGTCACCAGCTCTGCTCATTCCTCATTCATCGTATAATCCAGGTTGGCAGGTCCCTAACTTCAGGTCTCTAGTCCAACCTTCTGCTCAAAGTAGGATCAGACAGCTATGAATCACAAAAGATATTCTACATTGTCCCCGACTTTTTTATTTGGCTTCTACTTCCCACCAGAAAGCTTAGTTTACCAAGCTCACGCCAGCTGACGTCAGATCTCAAGTTGTGGTTCACCTCTTGCAAGCCCTACAGCCAGGCAGCTTTCCCCCATTTCAGTATCGTTCTGTTTTCTTTATTCGGTTCTGCCATCTTTCTGCTCTGCAGTTTAATCACCTGCTGCACATCCACTCCTGGCTACCTTTTCCTTAATCCTCAAACCCTTTCAATCCTCTGCCTCCAATTCTTTCCCATACTAAACTAGTTGATTCCTCCCAAAAGATAACAGATACAATTTTATTACATTTACCATCTTTTCTCAGCTTGGTTTCTTATCCCTTTTCTCACCCTACAACATTTTGTTCCGTCTTCTAACTAGCCCTTTCTTCACTTGCATCTCCCCTTTCCTATTTTCTGATTCCCTGGTGTCATTTTCATGCCTCCCACATTTTCTCCTCTATTGTTTTCTCCCTTCCCCCCCAAGCTCAGAGAGGAAACAATACAGACACGCTATATTATATCTGAAATAGGACACTAAATTTTAGAGTTGCAAAAAATCAGCATTTAAGACATGCTAGAATTAAAGTTACCTTGCAGGAATGTATTAAGATAGGTTTCATGATTACATCTATTTTTAACATATTACTAAAGTCTACATTAAAAAGCAATTTAAATCTATCTTTGACTTCTTTTGCTTTTATCTGTTCATCACACTCGCTTTTAACCCTCTCTTAAAGCCTTACTCATACTCCCCTCTGAAAAAAGCAGAAAGTGCCTGTAAATATCCAACAACTGCAATTACAGAAAGTGTTACTTCCTACACTCTTTAGTTATGTATACCACTAAAAAAATCAGATTTTTATTTAACTATATTAGGTTAAATAACTTAATATTTGCCAGACGCTATAGACTAGTTTCCATGTGGTTAAAGAAAGAATAGACAGAGTCTATACAACAAATCAGTTTGTGACGTTCACTGGCTAATTTTGTTTTAACGCTGCATCTCATTATTAATAGCAAAGTAAAACATACATAGTCATACTGGGCACAACTGTAAGCTGCAAGCAAGGAATATAAAACACTTTCAGGGGAAGGACTGAGAACAATTCACAGCGTGCTAAAATAGGGCTAATGGGAGTATTTTAAGAACACAACAGTCAACAGGAGGCTGCCCAAAGTTCTCAATTCCAGTAGCCCATACCAGACTTGCATTTTGTCCGCTGGAGTTTGTGACTGTTACAGTGTGTTAAAACTTTATTTTTTAAAAAAGACATAGAAAAACACATTTGACATATTTGTCAAGGTAAAATCATCAGACTTTTGCAGGTTAATATATTTTACTGCCCATTTTTTTCCCTCACATACTTCACTTTTCCAAATCAGGTGAATTAGTAAGTCAACTAATGCATAAAGACTTTTGTAAAAGCATACACAGATGGATGTTTACCAGATTGTGGCCTTCATCTTCTATGTGTTTCAGAATTTAAATAAAAATTGAGCCAACCAAGAGAAATTGGTGGTGGCAGAAGTTCTCTTTGTGGATTTACACTTAGAGAGATTAACAGATTCTGCAGTGAAATGGCTGTACTTTAAATAAAATCTCCATTGATAGCTTCCCAAGTCTGATACATTTTTGCTTGCCGAAAGTATTTGGAACTGCTACTGTAAACACTTCCAATATTAAAATCTGCATCCATTCCCAGGCTTGTACTGGACATTATTTAAACTATTTTACCCTCCTCTACCATTTTCTTCCTTCAGAAAGATGGGAATCTGAACTAAATACAGAACTTGATAGCAGCAGTAATCCAATATATCTGGTTACACAAACAAATCTAAAATAAAATCATAATTTAAATGGCAGAAGTAAATACATTGCAAGCCCTGGGCATTTCTTTAAAAATTGGTCTACCAGACAATATTTGGCACAGGCAGCACAAGACCTGGGTCATAATTTTGTGTACTTTTTTTTTTTTTCTCTTATGTGGTAAAACTAGCAGGGAACTGGGTTACTACTAGAGCTAGAACTCCATTTACTATGTAATTTTTCTTCAGTACATGAGTCTTTTTTTAAAGGACTGCAATTGCTTTCAGTTATACACAAAGATTGATCTGTAGAAAGTGGAAAATGTCTTCTGTCCTACTTTCAAGATTGGGATTTTGTTGTGCCAGCAACTGTTTCATAAGATCATTCCATCCCTAAGATAAAGGAAAAAACCAGATCATTTCTTGTCCTGTGAGAAGAACTCCCCCTGACTTACAGGAAAACGAACATTTGCCAATACAAGTATGCTTAAAAACACGGGCTCTACTTTTCCTCTGTCTCTTAGTTTTCCTGCTATGTTACACAGCAGTGATTTGGACTCAGTGTTAATGAATGCCGAAAGCAACTTGGCATTCCTTTGCCAAGGACCTCTGTAAACTGCAGTTTGGCAAAATAAGACAATCTTATCGTGTGTAAAAGCTCAATTAAATCATCATTGTAACATAATCCGATTTAGTAGCTCTCACATTTTCTGTTCTGATGCTAGTGATGTTAATGTCTTAAAAAAAAAAACAGGGAAGCAAAAATACAGAGGTAGGAGGGAAGGACAGGAGACAGGGAAATGCAGCTTCTGTTTCACTGAAGATCATTTGATGGCAGAGCAGAGGAGACACCACCAAACCAAAAGAACTCAAAACCCAGAAGTATGGATACAACTTACAGCAGAACATAAAACCCGAACAGTTTTTCTGGACCCCAACCCATTCTGAAAAACACAATATCAATTGTGAATTGAGAAGGACTGCTCAAACTAAAGACTTTCAAGCAATTTTCAGAAGTTTGCCTGCTCCCAACCACGATACTTACTTAGGGGTAAACACCTTTCTAAAGAAATCAATTATTATTATGACAAACATTCAAAAAAAAAAAAAAAAAAAGGAAAAAACCACACACAAGGGAGCTACAGGAACACCCCTCAAATGCACACAGATCTTTATACATGCGCAACTAATGTCCCAAAGTACTATGTAAACTGGCTAAGCTTAAAAGTTGCATTTAAAATTATCATCAATATCCATTACAAAAGAAAGGTGCCTACCTACTGATAAAACTACCCACTGATAAATTAGCAATTGTAATAAGGTACTGTGAAAACTAAAGGTAAATTTATTGTTGTTCCTAATTTTCCTCTTTATTTTAATCCAAAACTCTTCAAACTGCAAGACACAGAAGTACAGGCAAGAGGGTGAGCAAAAAGCTTGACTACTATATCAAACATCTAAAAATAGTGTTTCAGTATATTTCCAGACGCTGGAAGTAGCAGTGAATATCATCTATATAAATCTATTCGTAGCAGAGGTTTTCAGCAGCATCCAAGACTTGAGAATCAATTGTAAATTTGTATTTTGGAATAATCAATAAGAAAAAGCACAAGTCACTTACACAATATGCAGCATTTAGCAGGAAGATACACCCATGCATCATCTCATACAAAATATACAGGGACAGTATTATAAGCCATATATTTTTAATCTTGTGGAATTTCTTTGGGAAGAACTTAAAAAACTGCTTTTAAAATATCACTTATCACTAACAAAACCGTTAAAATTAAGACACTGCCACAGCTGTGGGTCCAGAATACATACAGCTGATTTGGCTGGCCCTGATGTCTCCATGGGCACAGACAGCACCCATACATACAAAAGGGAGGGCTGGCCATGCAGATCACTGTGATGTGCAAACACCTTCAACAGATGAAAAGCTATACTGAAACATCAAGGCATAATCTATCTTCGGGTGAAGAAGCTGTCAGTATGAGTGAAAAAGGCAGGTTCGTAGCTACACTAGACCATAACAGGGAAAGCTGGAGACTCCTTTGCCAAGACCACCTTTGGTCATCTCACCAAAGCCACGAGGACTCTCCAAACTCAGATCTATGTTGTCAGTACTCACTGAAGTGGCTGCCACTTTCAACACTTGATAGTCCCTGGACCTCATGGGAATGAGTGACAGATGCCACATCTCCCAAGAGTGACAACATATACCCAGGAAGGGAGGAACGGATGGCCAACTCAGAAGTGTTTCTCTTGCTTGCTAGCAAGATCGATACCTGGGGTATCAGCTGGGAAAAAGCATTTAGACCATGAGGGAGCATTATACAGACACTGATTGACTATCTCATACCAAGAAAAAGAAAAAAAGGAGTTTTTCTCCTTCTCTATTTCTGGGTTAGGCCAATTACTATCAGATATTTGAATGATGAGCCTGAGAAATGATTGCATCTCCAACAAATCTTGCACCCACATCAGAACTAGGTTGAGTGAAATCATCTTATTCTAATGCCAGTTTGTCTTCCAGGTAATCAAAGCAGCACTGCATTCAGCCAGCGACTTTTCTGAACAATTCCTGCTGCAAAACAGTACACTGAGAAAGGCAATGACACCCAAATTACAGCACAGCCACAAAGGTGACTGTGAGATGAAATATGACCAGGGACCAGCCACAAGAAGACACAGTCAATTATTTAAAGAAAGTGCCTATCCATGAAGCTCTCCACCCAGAGCCTATGTAATATGGAATCACATCCAATGAGGCAGAGAACAAAACCTGATTAAACAAGAAGGGGAAAGAATAATTAGAAATTGTTGAAGCAGTACCTTGGGCTACAAACAAACAAAAAACCCAAAAAAAACCCCAACCACCAAACTTTTTTCAGTAAGACAACAGAAAAGCCACTGTGCCTTAAGCAAGCCCCTTGCTGGCCTGGGTGATGCCTGGCAGGTGCAGCGGCAGAGCCCACCCTGGCACACCAGGAAAAGGGAGAGCAGGGAACCACTAAGACCCCAAAACACAACAGCAGCAGCACTCCAGGCAAGGGAAGATCTTCAGATTAGAGGCATCAGGACTCTGACCCTCTAATAAGTATAAGGTACACAACTTGAGAAGAAACCTCACAAGGTCTCTCAGGTATGAAAGTGCCAGGTAACAGCCATGTACCAGCTCCACTGAATCTACTCGACATTTACTTGCATAGGTTTTTTTATTTCTCAGCACCCTAACACATCCTAGGCATAGCACACACACCTCGCCACAAAACGCTGAACCTTAACATTATCCGTGATCTCGTACAGAACAAAAGCTTCAGTTTCAGTGGTATTTCAGTGGATACTTTACAGACTCAAATGATAGACAGCGAAACACAGGAATAGCACTGTTCATTTTCCTCGCTTTTTACAGATTTGTTGTATTAAATATCATTGTTTATTAATGCAAAACAACCTGTAGAGGGAAATAAGTCAAACCTACTGATTCTCCCTTTTTTATTCTCCTGTGAGCTGCCAGATTTTTCTCTCACATACCATTTCTCATCAGAGAAGAATCAGGAGTTGCTCTCAGAGCTAAAAATAAACATACTATTCTACGAACGCAGGTTCATTAGAAATGAAGTTACAGTATAGCAGTATAATTCTTCCTGCTTTTGTGCATATATACTTTTCTAAGGGCACTCTCACCCAAGTCTATACCTTACCATCTCTTCAAACAAACCCACCAGAAGCTGCTTAATGTGTTTCCATTTCAATACAGAGAAGTTTCTGTAAATTCAAAATGCTTTCAAAAATTGTTTACTATTGGTTTATTAATTTCTGAACAAAGGAACAGATACCTGTTTTCCTGCAAACTTTTAAAATTTTCTCTTAATACTGACACCATTTAAGCAGGTCACTAAGCACATCCAGTCTAATTTCCCACAGGCCACAGAACCTCCCTGAAAATATTTGTGTCCAGGCTGTAACTTTTACTTAAGCTATGATATGTACTTTAAATATGGATATGACCTTGCTTTGAAAGTGTCAAAAGCTGGGGAAAAAAATTTTATATTTACACAGGTTCTTCTAGTAGTCAGCCATAATTTCAGATTCAAATTTATAGCTTTAAAGTACTAAACGAAACAAACAAACAGGTATGCAAGCAGAGAACCCTGTCCCTTCTCTACCTTTCCATTCTGATATAGCAGTACAAGTCTGCCTGCTGAAAAAAATAATTTAAAAAAAAAATAATAATCATTGTAACCTCTTCAGCAATACTCTCAAATGTGAGCAGTGATTTCAGGTGCCCCTTACAGGACACAGTAAATGGGCTGGGATTGCAGAAAGCAGGTGATGAGAATCTCCAAAAGCCTGCTTCTTTTACAGGCATCTCAGAGAAATGAAAAAGAAATGTATCCAAAATTATTCACATTATATATAATACTGCAAGTTCTCTTCTGATTGCCTTAGGGGGGGTTAAAACAGAAGCCTGTGAAAAATAAGTGTCCTTCAGGCTCGTTGTGATTTCCAGACACACTCAAAAAAAAAAAAAAAAATAGTTACGCTTATATATAATCCTAACATGTCAAGTGTTATTTGGGGATTTTAAAAGACACTAAGTATTTTAATAAAAGCTATTATGCATTGCTATAGGATATGAAAAATGTTAAGATAGAATAAAAATGTTTAAAAAAACCCAGCTTGTGCAAGGGCCTAAGCTTCCATAAAGAAGTGACTCCATTCTGAAAGGATCCAGTTCAAAAAGACTGTACTAACTGTACTAGAGGAGAAAAAGGCAGTGCTAATGGAGAAAAACTATGCAAAAAAAATATGTCTAGATAAATCTGATGCATACGTTTCTTAATTAGTGTAGCACATGTTAATTTTTCATGATGACAATTTTAATTCCTTTCAAAAAAGAAAATCAGTATGAATTAAAAGCTCTCCCTAAATCTTTCTTTGGAAGACTACAAGCAGCACTAGATAAAGTCTGTATCAAAGGAATTTACCCCACTTGATATGAAGTACTATAATACTGGACCTGATTCTGCTGTCACTGAACTCAAATGAAATTTGTTAGCAATTTAATCCAATTCAGAAACAAGCTCCTTGGTTAAAATTCTTTTTACTTAATTTCCAGAAGGAAAACTGCATTTCTGGATAAAGCCCTGGAACATGTAATGTATGCAGATGAGCAGTCCTATACATAAAGTACTCGTTAATGTACTTATTAAATGTGTGTATTAATAACATGCTATCTCCTGCAGCCTCTTTGAATTATCATAGCAAGAAAACATGTATATCTTGAATGAAAGTGCAAAGAAGAGAAAAAAAAAATCCAGCAGAAAATCTCCAAATCTGTAACTGCAATTTTCTTCTGATTCTGAAATAATTCAAGAATCTCGGGGAAACTAAAGGTTTTTCCAAGAACCATAACTGCAAAGAGCAACGAGCAGACACACTCAAACCAACAGAGATAATAAATTTGCATCTATCCTAAAATTACATGCAGCATTTACCTTGCGGGAAATGAACTACAACCCATACCATAAAGATGTGTTTACATTTTTAGACTCTGCTCTGAATCACAGTAGATTCCCATGCCCACACACGAAATCAAGTCTCATCTACAAGAGAAAATGGTAACACATGAAGCACCTTGTCTTCACATACCTTCTTAAATCAAGCTGCTCAGTTGCTTAGCACGACTCCTCATTGTTTCAATGTCTTGAAGAGTGGCCTTTTATATTTCTGAAGTTGGGTTTCTAATGTAAAACATGGTATTATGAAAATTATCAAAATAAAATCTAAACAGTAGCTACCCATTCTCCTTGCTAAAAGTTATGGCTTCATTTTAAATGCAATTAATTCACATAAAATCCCATCAGAAAAAAAAAATCCAAATGTTTATTTCCTTTTTTTTTTTCTTTTAACCTAATTAAGAAGGTGTCACATGGATGTACTGAAACCTGGGTTTGTATGGATGCTCCCTAGGTGTCCACACCTCATCCCTCCACCTTCCTATATAACCTCAGCTGTCTCATCATTTCACCAATACCTCCAATACCTTCTCATACCCCCTACTCTCCTTGTCCTTCCTCCAGCTTCAACTCCAACAACCAGCCAAACTAGAGGCAGCATTTTGTACAGCTGGCTCCACACCATACAGACGGGTATCTGCAACAGCCAGGATGCCCACCACACACGCTGCAGCCTTCCCACCCAGAGCAGCACTCATTCTGTCTGTCTGCTCGAGGCAGCCACCAGCTTTCATTACACATACAGAAATGTAATTGCCTTTGAGACACCTACCCCTCTATGAAATCCGGTTTAGACTGTGCAGCAGACTGAACCGGGGCACTCACAATCCAGGCGAAAAATAAAGTTTAATAATACATTATATACGAGTTCGTAATAAATTAGCATATATAATCCCACAACACATTCTACATTATTTGATATGAAACTGATTGCAACTGGCATGGTATGAGATCTCCAATGAAAAATAAGCACCCTTGCTATAAGAGGGGGAAAAAAAAATGCCTCCATAAATACTCCTCTTATAGTCCACCACTACTTTGTTTCTTTTCCTTAAGGGCCAGATCTATATATTATGGTATCATATGAGAATCTCTTATCTCAGCAAAGGAAGTTTTCTTTCACAGTCACAACATAAAATCTGCAAACATCGTCTTGAGTGTTTCCTAAGGGATGCTTAGAAACCTAACAGAAAATTAAAAGCACTTCAACACATCTTACTGCTTTAAATAGTACAAGGAGGGGGGAGGGCAGATCACCAGATGTTTTTGCATTAAAATAGCCAGTACCAAACTGAAACACAGGACTGTTGCAATGGGAACACTTGAGCATCCAGGTCCCTTGGCAAGGGCTAAGGAGCCCCACAGAGCAATACGAGCACAGATGGTTTGAAGTAACATCCATGTCTTTATCTGTTGGTCCAGGTGAAGTACAACAGAGAAACCATCAAACTGGGGCACTGCAGGGAGGCAGCAGCAAGCACCCCATCCTCTGATGCCTGCTGTAACGCCTGCTGCCGAGCACCCCAAGCTGTCACCTGGCAGCTCTGGAGACACCTCACTACCAGGACCGCACTGATCCTGCTGCCAGCCCAGATCAGGAGCTCCATGTTGGAGTGAGCCCCAGGTTTTCTCACTGCCAACCCCAGCTGGCACTCCTGGAGCACCCGTGCGTACAACCTCCTCTACAGCAAGCAGCTACCCTGGGCAGCCTCACAAAATCACTTTTCCTTTCTCCTCACAGCAGTTAAGCAGCACACAGAAAATTGAATCATAAGGGTAGACAAATAATACATCACAAATCGTAGTGCTTGGAAATCTTCCTGTCTTTTGAAAGAAACTTACTGCTGAAGCTTTAATTTGTGGGAATTGAAAGCCTCATAACAATTTATGTTGGATTAAGGTTCCTGTCCAGTTAAATGCCAGCACTGACAGTCCTAGATGAGTTCCTATCTTACAAACAACCATCAGCCACATGTTTACAGGCAACGTGCCACAGCACGCTGCACTTGATCCGCCTTCCCTCACTGTAGATTACACTCCTCTGGGGATGCAAAATCTCAGAATTCAACTACATCAGCTGAGAACTACACTAAACCTTTTAAGCACTTTCGGCAGCTGATGGGCACCTCCACACCTCTCAAAGCCTGTGAGCACTCTGGTTTGTTCAACTTGCGAGTGGCACACACTGAGAGAATGAGGAACTCTTTCTGTAGTTACTCCTGACACCGATGGCTAAGTCATCAGCCATCTTCCCACCAGCTAGCCCCACCAGCTGTTGGAAGCACACTGGCTCACATCAACTGCAGCAGGCATCCTTCAGTCTCATCCATCCCCCCAAGTTGGTAGAAAAGACAATCCAACTTAGGAGAGCCCATAACCATGGTGTGAGATGCAATCCTCTGGGAAGAAACAGCCCCTCAGCTCCCTGAGCGAGAAGACATCCCTCATTGCAGGATCAGCCCTTCGCCACTCCGTCTGCAGCCTCAGGCAGCAAAAGAAGTGTCAGGTTGACACTAGCAAGCATTACATGTTTAATGGTCTAACTGGAAACACATCACAAAGGAAAAATACCAAAGGGTACATGAAATTTTAGTCCATCTTTGGCTGCCAATTCCTTTCAGAGCATCTCCGAGCTACCAGCTGCAAAGATTAATTCAGCAGCGCTTCTGCCCTATGGTGGTACGTTACCAAACCGACCCCTTCCCACCACCATCTTGTCACGGACCACATCTGAGCTGGAGACCAGGACTTCAGGTAGCCTCAGGGGCCGGGCAGCTAACACTCTTTCCTGGGGATGGAGCTGCTCAGAACAGTTTTGGCTTTTATATCCACTGACTCCCTCCTCTCAAAGAAAGGCTTGCTTAGTCCTCATCGAAGCTTGCTGCCGAGACAGCTGCACCGATTAGTAATTCCTCCTCTCCCCTGTTCTCAGAGCTGGATTACACGAATGCAAATGTAATACAAGGAACATCCTCTTCTCATGTACTCTTGCAAATGTAGGTATCTCTCCTTTCCCTTATAGCCTTCTCAATTTCCATTTTATTTTTAATCTACATACTCCTTCCAGCCTAGCTGGTTTTAGCCCATTTACCACACCATAAAAGATTTATAAAGTTTAACAGCAATCATGTATCATCTTTGACATACATATGTTTTACTAGACTCACAGCATATAGCTTGTTTTAGCTACTCAAAAACATTATTTGCTATATAACAACACAGATTATTCACTTGATATCAGCATTTCTGGCAATGTATTTTCTGCACTGAGAGCAAGTAACCACAAGACAAACCCGAAGCACAATTCAGAAGCTTTTGGTGATTATTCACTGCTTCACATTCTTGCAGAAGACCTGATTTATTCCACGTCCAGTCTCTGTGACGCCTCTCAGATACTCTGTCTGACAAAGCCCTGATGGGCAGAGTGTCCTTAACCTGTCCTCGAGAGTCCTCATCACGTCCTCCTTTTTGTAACTAAACAATACAGACCATCCAAACGCACGTGGCCAAACTACGACCTAAGTTTGTCAACAACAATCAGTTAGTCCTTGAGGTGACTCAGACTGCTCCTGGGATGGACGCAAGTCCACTGTGAATATCAGCATTGCTGGGAAACAAATCCATTTGTCTAGGTTGTGCTACAACCTGAAACCTTAACATCTTTCATTTCAAGCTATCGGAGTCGTGGAGAGCTTACGAAACACCAAAAGCCATCACGTGTGCTACTGCAATCCACACGTGTTATCACCTATTACTCCACAGCATGGAGCAACAATCTCCTGTGACCTTGAAGTTACCTCTTTCTCATAAGAGCCATACAGCATCATTTTCATAAAGTGGCAGCAACTTCTGGATCTCAAAATCATACTCATTTTCTCATTGTTTTGCCCTGTCTGTCTCTTTATACATCTGCAATCCCCAATGACTTCAACATCGGCATCAAACAGCATAAGCATTTGTCTTTCAGTTTTCTGTTGAGCAAAACGCCAGCAGCTGACAACCCCTGCTTCACTGGCACCTCTCTGCAATTGAGCATTACTAAACAGAGTCTGATTCTGAAGCTTTCTCAGTTGGCTTTTTTTTTTTATTGTGACACCTTTTACATCAGTTTATTGGATTAAAAGTAATGGTGACTACCAATGGCATGTTTACACTTACACTTCCCCGCAAAGTCCTTAAGTTCATCTCCAAAACTGTGGCTTACTGCTAGATGGTACTGTGTTGGCTACACAACCTATAGAACAGATGCGTTTCTGTCCAGACAATCCCCTGTTTAGCTACAGCATAACCAAAACAAGACATCTCAGAGAAAGGAGTGGAATAGCACAAAACAAGTACAAAGCTTTCCCAGCCTTTTCATGACTAGTTTGCTTAAGGGTACCAATATCTTCAGCATCATTAACAGGGCTCTTGGCACCACCTGACCTGTGTTTCTCACATGCAAAAGCACTGACAGACTCTGCAGTGTCACTAGCATCTGAGGCAGTATAAAATGTTTAAGCCTTTTCCTTTTGCAATTCTCAGCCCTTTAAGAACAATCCTGCCACATACTATATGTACACTGATAACAAGAAATTGGTACCTCTATGCTCTCTGGGGTTTTGGTAGTCTCTTTCTGAACGATGGCTCTACCAGTCACCTTTCCTTTCCCTGTCATGGCTCATATGCATTTTCTTCAAACTTCCTAAACTGGGGCGGGGCGGGGGGAACCAAACTATACTTAATATAGACTCAAGAACCAGCTGCTTGCAGAGTCATGGACAGGAGCAGTTTGCACACCACAGCTTGGGAAGCACCTTTCGAGGAGACTCCCTTTGCAGCAACTAACTCATTTAGAGCTCTAAAAAAGCCTTTGCTTTCGCATGAACGCAGGGACGTATTTGTAACAGACAGTCTGACATTCAGCCCGGTGGGCTTACTGCCAGTTTTTGCAAGACACGGGCATGCCAGACCACGGGTGGCCACGGTACAGTTTCAGGTGTGTATCATAACTGACCTACTAGGTACTATGTGGCTCTAACACAATTGCTCAGCCCAACCACACACAGCATCTCTGCTCCAGGGTGGAGGAGGAGGGGGGCCTGGAGGAAGGACATACTTTTCTCCCCTTTTACTCAGCCCACAGCCCAAAACTTCCCCTTCAGCACAGTCAATTGTTTTCACACGGGTTTGACAGCAGCAGCCTGCAGGCAAGGAATCCAGAACCCACCATGCTCAGATATGTGTTTCAGTATCTGAGCCACAGCCGACACACCAATCCACCCATCGTCTGGCCTTCCAATACCTGCCACCAGTATTGAGACCCTGCTCAATGATTTCAAAGAGCTCACATAAAAATTGATTAAGCAGAAGTGCAGATATCTGCGTTTGTGCTGTCTGTAAAAGATAAACTGAATGATTTTTTATGACCATCTGTTTAGCAATGGCTATTTAACATTCACCTTTTGACTGTTATTTCCATACATTATTTACCAGACACTGAACGTTATTTGCCAATAGTTAGTAAAGAGAAGCCACATTATTTAAATTACAATACAGCATCATAACAACCACACTACAAAGTTGTGGTGTGGTTGTAATATGCAGATTTGGTAGAAGAAAACAAATTCGAGCTTACAAACTGCTTTGTACTAAGACACTATTAAGCATCTCACTCAAGGAGTAGAAACTGCTAAGTACACCAGTGAACAATCATTTCCAACTGGAGAATAAACTGACCAACATACAACCCGAAGCACAGGGTAAAAGCAAATTAAAAAAAGACACATCCTTTTATTTTCTTGTTCTCATTTGATGGCTCTCATTTACTATTTCTCAAAATCCCATTCATAAAGGCTTAAATTCCACTGCACCGCTTCTTTTTTGTTTCAGTATACCTATGACAGCTTATTCAGTATCTCTCACTGTCTGTCTTCCTGATTTCTTCATAAAAATATTAGCAAATTTTCCAGGAAGAGGAATAACTGTCAGAACTGGAGTGTAAACCGACCCATACCCACCTATTAGAATTAAACTGTGTTTGACCCTCATGTGATGGGGTTGATGTGGTTAAGATTAATGAGTCAATTATTTCTAGACAAGGTACAAGGCACCCAATTGTTTCACTATTTCAGTACTAACCACGATACTCCTTCTGCAGTGTTTGGTATCCATAAAACAATTGTAAAAAAATTTTCAGTAAGACATCATGAGTGTTAGGCTTACTCTAAAAAATACAAAAAATCAGAGATTAAAAGGAAATGAGGTAAACGTACAGTTAGAGCAATCCTCCAAAGCCATTGGCCTTGAAGTTTTTCACTTGACAAATTTAAGTTCCCACAACCGTGCAAAACAGCACAATTAATTGCTTGCTGTTCAGCTGACCTCCCACAGGGACCCGAGCTTACAGCTCCAAACACCACCACATTAAGGCACCGACAGTCCCCACAACCCCTGACAGGGATGTGAAAACTTACACACATACGCACACTTCTACACAATGAACTTTTCCAAGTTTTGCAGGTCTCCATTTCAACAGACTTCTCATAGCACAGCACTTCTTAATATTTACTACTGACATCACCGTCTATACAGTGAGACATCAGGTAAGGCAACGGCGATGTTCTGCTCCATCGTGACAAATGCCTAACAACAGGTTAACAAGGTATGTATGCTCTGTAACACCTATACTCAGCAGAACAAGGAATGCAAAATTACTGACAGAGTCCAGCTATAGGAATTCACCCATGCTCTTTAGGTTAAACCACATTTTAAAAGACATTTCAAAGCAGAGACAGTGCCAAGTTCCTCTGAGTAATCAGTGTCTAAGAAACTTCATGTGAAACTTCTCAATGTCTTGGGATGGAGAGAGGGTCTATACCTTGTAGTAACATTGCACCTATGGGCTCCCTGGGAGTTAAGGGACAGGACTTCTGACTGACAGAGACACCTGCAAGAACGAGGAGATATGGAGTGACACATTCTTGGTATCTCCACCTCCTAAAGACCCACAGTATAATCTCACTTTTAGAGCTGGCCCAAATTTATATTGAAAAAAAAATAATCTTTTAAGTTCTCAATATATAAGCCTATATAAGCTGGGCTTTAAATCAGCAGCTTTTAAAATATGCACTTCAATACAATAGACGAAATAAGAAGACACTTTTAACAAAGTTCATTATAAACCCTTTTAAATATGCCCTACATTTGAACTTCCATATTTTATATGCAAAGGATTTGCTTTCAATAATTCTCTTAATCCAAATAAAGAAAATGGATCCGTCACAAAGACCTCCAAAACAGGTAACTGGAGCAAGTATTTTACAATTAAGTAGATCTGCAGAAGTTAAGGCTTTGGTCTGATTTGAGGAAGTTAGTTTTGCTGTTATTTTCAATTTTAACTGAAAATGTAAAAAGCAGAAGCGTGGCTTGCTCTAGTTCTGGTCTCCAGCACTGGAGTTGGATGTCCTACCTTCACCAGACCACCCAATGCTGATGGACATCATCAGCCTGGGAGCAGGACTCCCCCATCACGAGAGCATGTGCCTCCAGAGGACTGGGTCATTCAACCTTCCCAACCACGCCTGCTCTCACTTTCTGCTCAGCTTGCTAATAAAATCACTCGTGGCAGATGCTACACAGGTATCACGAGATGCATAGCAGAGGCAAGCGATCAGCTTCCCCAGGCTGAGCCAGGCGACAAAGGTACGGCATCACCAGCTGCTGCTCAGGGACTCCCCCAGCACACTTTTATTTTTATGGTAAGTGAAAAGCAGCTCAGTGCCCTCTGAACCTCTGACACGTTTGCCAGAGCAGAAGTGTAATAAAAATGACAGAGCTCCTATTGGGGAAAACTATTCAGAGAAGCTACACGCTGCTGTGGACTTTTGGGCATTATTATGTGGGAGAGGGAATAAAACTCAAAATCAATAGACTAAACCACCCCACCCCTCATAATTCTCTCCCCCCGCTTTTGGGAGGGGAAGCCTCAGTTCCCAAAAACCAGCAATCAAAGTAAATGTCACCTGCCCCAACTACAAAAACTGCTTCATTCTGGAAAGGGTTTGCCGCTGTCTTCAACAGTAGGATCAATCCCATCAGGTGTTAACTCCCTGGTACATTGGTAACCACAAGGTGACATCCCCTAATTGAAGCTGCACAAAGCACTTTCCAGTAATGAAACTGTGGCAGTGAATAAAAATACTTTTTAAAGTTTGAGACTTTCTACATCAGTAGTCTTCAAAAACACTTTTTTTTTTTAACATTAAAAGCCAATCAGATAGATATTACAAGAAGAAAATATTCGGGGTTTAGTTATCAAATTTCCTTAATGGAAAGAGTTGGAGTTTTTAATATGAATTTATCTCTTGCTTTTAGCACTGAATCCAGGATTCAGCCAAACAGAAAATAAAATGCAATTTCCCCACTACTTCCATGGAGCCTTTAGTTAAAATAAACAATCTTTAACAGAATATAAAACTTGCTAAGCTAGATACACACACATCTTGCCAGTGCCTTCGCAAGTGGTAGTTTCTTCCATTAAGCACAGTAATGACATATTTGCCAGGTATGTATTTTTATTACGTATGACCACCACTAAGTATGTGTCAAGTTAATGACATGCTTTGTCAAGGGTTCAGCCTGCATCTGCAGCACTGCTTCTGCATATGAAATGTGGCTGATGTTGATCTCATCACCTTACCCATTTTTGCAGAAACATCTATCAGGGAAACAGAAGGGACAATGTATTAAAACTTTCCACAGACACCTTAGGCTATCAGGAACAGGACAGGACACAGCCCATTAGCGCTTGCAAATTTCTCATAGAATCATGGAATGGCTTGGGTTGGAAGGAACCTTAAAGATCATCTAGTTCCAACCCCCTGCCATGGACAGGGACACCTTCCACCAGACCAGGTTGCTCCAAGCCCCATCCAGCCTGGCCTCGAACACTGCCAGGGATGGGGCACCCACAGCTTCTCTGGGCAGCCTGGTCCGGTGCCTCATCACCCTCACAGTAAAGAATTTCTTCCTTATATCTAATCTAAATCTACCCTCCTTCAGTTTAAATCCATTTACCTTGTCCCATCACTACATGCCCTTGTCAAAAGTCCCTCTCCAGCTTTCTTGTCAGCCCCTTTAGGTACTGGAAGGCTGCTGTAAGGTCTCCTTGGAGCCTTCTCTTCTTCAGGCTGAACAGCCCCAACTCTCTCAGCCTGTCTTCCCAGGAGAGGTGCTCCAGCCCTCTGATCATCTTTCATGGCC
>JAVJGI010000064.1:36520688-36531129 GCA_035590275.1 Ibycter americanus | reverse complement strand
CAGGCTGAACAGCCCCAACTCTCTCAGCCTGTCTTCCCAGGAGAGGTGCTCCAGCCCTCTGATCATCTTTCATGGCCTCCTCTGGACTCGCTCCAACAGGTCCATGTCCTTCTTATGTTGGGGGTGCCAGAGCTGAACATAGTACTCCAGTCAGGGTCTCATAAGAGCAGAGTAGAGGGGCAGAATCACCCCTTCGACCTGTTGGCCATGCTTTTTTTGATGCAGCCCAGGATTTGGTTGGCTTTCTGGGCTTCAGGTGCACATTGTTAGATCATGTTGAGCTTCTTGTCCACCAATAACCCCCAAGTCCTTCTCCTCAGGGCTGCTCTCAATCCATTCTCCACCCCGCCTGTATTTGTGCTTGGGATTGCCCCAACCCAGGTACAGGACCTTGCACTTGGCCTTGTTGAATTTCATAAGGTTTGCAAGGGCCCACCTCTCAAGCCTGTCAAGGTCCCTCTGGGTGGAATCCCTTCCCTCCAGCGTGTTGACACCACCACACAGCTTGGTGTCGTCAGCAAACTTGCTGAGGGCGCACTCCAACCCAGTGTCAATGTGGATGACAAAGGTGTTAAACAGTGCCGGTCCCAATAGCAGCCCCTGAGATATGCCACTCATCAATGGTCTCCATTTGGAGATCGAGACATGGATATTTAATCACCTATTCTGCAGGTAAGACATTTAATCAGTTAGAAAGTGATTGCATTTGGTGCAACTGGGAGACTGAAGCCTATCTGTGCAATCTTTTGTCAACAACAAGAAAGACTCTATAGGAAAGTTTCCTTAAATCCTACCCCCTTGCTTAGAGCAACCAAAAACATGCATTTATATGTACTTTTGGATCAAAGGCAGAGGAGTAAGTGGAAGCAACCAATAAAACACAAAACACAGCAAAGGCAGGATGGCACCGAGCATCCAACATGGCTTCAGGAGACGTTGCACCATTCCAATGGAAACACAGACACCACACACCAAGCAGGTTCATGGTCCTGGGCTCTAGGCAGTCACCCAGACAGCAAACAACAAGTACAACTAACAATTTCCACATCTATGAAAACTTAAGCATATATGCATCCATTCAGACCTGTTACCTGCAAAATCTACTGCTAGTGTTTAACTTACTGCACTGTTTATATCACTGCTTAATTAGGCCCCAAGAGCGGCTTTTAATCTAATTTACACCAAATTCTAAATCACCATCACTCGCTCAGATTTATGCCAGTGTAAACAAGGTGAGAAGCTGCACAAAATGCCTAACAAACATTTTTGTTCCCTGTGTTTGTAGTTGCCAAAATCTTCCACCAATTTCTTTCAAAAAGTTTTAAATCGCTTTCTGTCTACAGACTCTCGATTCACCACTTTGCAGTGCAGTCTATAACCTGCTGGTTTAACCTAGAAAAACTGCAGGTACAGGGCACTGTTGCTCTACAGCCACAAAACTACTGAAAAGAGGGGAAAATTAATCCCTGCTGAGTGTCATACTGCTGCTGCTGCACTGCTAATTGTTTAAAGCTGGCTTAGTGTAAAGTTTGTGTAGTTGCTCCTGTGACGGAGCGCAGGCAAACCAACGCTGTCCCCTGGGGCACCTCTGACATGGCCACCACTCCTGGTGGGCAGGGCAGGCGCTTCCTCCTGGTAAGGGTTCATTCAAGAAATCAGTTCTTGCCTGATCTAAGCTCATTTTAGGAACAATTCCCAGCTGCAAGTGAAATCAGAGCCCTGGCTTCTCCCTATTTGCATTTTGCTTGGGGCAGATAAATGCTGCGGCAGGGAACGCACAAGGATCCACCACCTCCCTTCATCCTCGACGCACTTCCCCATAACATGCTAGCAATGCTACCGGTCTTCTCCGTCATGCTGCCAGCTGCACTATCTATTACCTGGAAAGACAAGAGAAGGTGTTTGACATGTTCTTTTCCTGCACCCAAGAGAAACGTATTATCTGCCCAATAAACCTGGTTATCTATTGAACAGACAAGCCGGAGTCCTGTGAGCCTCCTCAAAATCCGGTTGGATATGTACTGGCAATCATATTACACAACACTCCCCAATTTATCTTTTTATTCAAAACCACTCTTTACAGGAGACAAATGAAAAGCTGCAACAACAGAATCCCTCATTGTTTCCAGCATTCTTCGTCACTAGCAAAATTTGTTTCAGTAACGGTGGAAGACAAATGAGATTATTTCAAGACTGCAGGCATAAATTATGAATATAAATGCTACAGCATACGTTACTTCACACTGCCCCTTCTCACATGTGGTCAGGGAAGCAAAATATGTGCATAGAGGGAGACAATCAGGATAAACTCAAACAGCATGTTAAAACTTGGCTTCAGCAACTAGCACTTGGCTTTTTTTTTTTTTAAAGATTATGCCCAGCAAAATCCTTGCTTCTTGGTCAAATTTGTCCTAACTTCTCAACACCTGGACAATTAAAATTAAAGCAGCGGTTCACTTTACAGCACTGGAGCCCTGGAGTCCCCCATTTTTCACAAAGTTTGCTCTGTAAAGCCCGCAACACACAGCTCCCTGAGGTTTTTTTCCATTATCATTTTTCAAGCTTGCCTCTGGGTTTGGTTTGGGGAGGGGTTTATTTGTCTGTAATTTCTATGCTAAAGTGCCAAGAGGTACAATAAGAATAGGTGCATCCTGTTAATATTGTGACTTCTCTGTGGATTTATTTGAAAAACAGTAGAAAGGCTAAAATGAGTAAAGACTGTTGTTTTCCTCTTCATTAAACTTCTCCTCAACCATGCATAAACGCCTAATTCTCCACTGAGCTTCCCAGAGTATTAAAGTCATTTGAGAAAGAAACCCAGACAGCATCTTCCTTACATTTTGTTTATAAACACACAGCTATGTTTCTGCAGCGGGACAGCAGCAGCAATAGGAGCTGCCATCACCCTGCCCGGAAAAGAAGGTTATTCGGCTGCAAAGGCAGGAGGCATTCCAGCAGAGAAGCAAGACAACAAACAACCTTCTCCCAAGCAATCCAACCATCGCCCTTGCACCCATGCCAGGAAAAAACAGCAGGGCAAGGAAGTAAGTTAATGAACCCTCTCAGGATGGCTCGCACAACCTTTTCATGGGGCAGCTTCTGAACACTGACCACCACAGGAGAAGTCGGAAGAGGCACCAAAACACTCCAGTGAGTACAAGGACATGCCACTGAGCCAAAGCACCAGGGTAGAAAAGTACACAGCACTGAGGCTCCCCAGATTTAATTCGTGAACCCATCCTATGAGACATCCTACTGCAGGAGGGGCTGGCTCCAAACTTGAGAGAAATTGTTTTATGAGTGCCAGTGCTTAAGTATAAGCTTCAAATCTATTTTTTTTTTTTAACTTCCAAGTTGGTAATTTTGTTCCCCACAGACCTGCTGTCAAGTTTTCCTCTCATTTACAGATGAACAGCAAAATCACAGAAGCTACAACTCCTGTTTTGAAGTTGTAGCTCACTTTGGAACTCACACTTAATTTCAATTCTGAGAGCCATGGTATGTGCAACTTTCTGTATTTAAGATGTATCCCTGGATTTAACATCATATTTAGCAAAATACAACAATAGTTTAGTGTTAGATCTAATCCACTGGCCTTTTAACTCAATGCTGGCTGCTCAAAGTAATGAACACATGGTTATGGAAAAAACAATGCACTGAAGCATTATGCACTGAAACCTGAAAAAAGTAGTACTTTCAATAAAATACTATTTCTTAAAATCTTTCTATCCCTTGCATTGATTATACAATCACATAGCATTTTAATGAAATTTTTAATATTTAAATAGGGAAAAATTTTAAAGTATTAGGCATGGATTTTGATTGCTTTGTTCTAATGCCAGCAACAATTGCCCTGTTAAGCATCTTCCGCCTCAGGAAACACTCACGCACTTGACTTTTACCACACCATTTGCCCAGAAAAAAACCTAGCACAGAAACAACTCTACAAAAATATATTTTTAAAATATTACATTTGAGAACTTTGTGTTTTATGCGACAGCTGGAGCACAGCAATGCTATGAATGGAAGCAACAGTCAGTGCTTTGACCCAGATATTCTGCTCATGGCTCCCAGCCTTGTGGCTACTCAGATAAAGAGTCCTGTGATTACAGTAAGCACAAACTATCATTTAAGATAAACCAATAAAAGCCAATTAAGGCCACAACATATCACACATGGTTTATATACAACATTTCTTTCATAGCTACACACAAATGTAAACTGTTAGTTTTAGCAATTAGCAGTTTTCATGCTTTGTTAAGATAATGGCACTAATCCAGAGAGAGAAAGGTAATTCACAGAGAGAGATCCCGCCATGGCCATTAGCGATCCAGCTAACAAACTGCAGCTCTCCTACAAAACCCATCGCAGCAGTGCACAATCCAAGGACACTGTCTTATGTAAAAATTAAGTATCAGCCAGCATATGTGAAACAATGAGGCCATCTCCACCATCTCCTCCATCTGCAGCTTCTGATAACTACATCAACTACTCAAGCTTTGCTGTTCGAGTTATTACCCCAGTAGCTTGCTAAACTCGTACCTCGGCAACTCTTGAGTTGCCCATTTCTCTAAATTCAACAATTTCAGCACAGGTTCTGTCACCTGAGTTTTGCTGTAGTTTTAGACCAAAAGTTAAAAGCAATGAAATTCCAACAGTCTCAGACTTGCACTCAGATCTATATTTAAATCATGGGAGATCAACTTCTTCCCTCTCCTGAGGATCAGTCATTAACCTTCTCCCCAACAGTTCAGCATTCGCACTGCACGGCTACTATATAAGATGTTAACAGTCATGGTAGCTTTGCATTAAAGGTTAATCAACTCAATTCCTTTTTCTTTTTAAAGGAGAGATAAAGATCTATTGGACTGTTCATTGCACCTCTCTCAAAACAGAGGTGAGATTGCTGAGAAAAATCTTCAGCTAATCACCTGGAGGAATGACAAAGCTGGGAATTTTGCATTATTAATGAAAATCCAGGCAATTAGATAAGTAATGGCCTCCTTCCATTGCATAATACAGTTAGGGTTGCTTATAAGGCTTCCTGGCAGACCACATTTCAAGCCAAATTAAAGCAGCTTTCCCAGTTATGAATAGTCTTGTCTTACACACTTGACAGTTGCAGGGTTCAGCCATGACTGCCACGAAAACTGGAGTGGTTTATTTCATCCTGCAACTTTTTAATGTTCTGCCTGATTAGGAAGGTTATCTTTCTCACATATATTTTACATCAAAAACATGAGAGAGATACACGTCTCCACAGCTCCGTGTTCAAAATACTCAACTGAATGCCAGAATATTAATCCAAGTCCCAGATCTGAATGAAGCCAAGAAGAGTTGATCTGAATGCAGGTATCCCTCATCCTAAGTAAAACTCCACTCCGATCCTACCAGCTACAGACTCACTTGTGAATTGCCAGTAATTCCACCGTGAACATGAAAAAATTATTGAAGAGCTTCAGTCAAACCCAGAATATTTCATTAAGCCATCGCAGTTGCAATCTGAGTTTTCTGATAAAAAAATATTTTGCGTAAGGATGTTGGCAAAAGTTTTAGACATTCAAATGATGGAAACTGTCCCTATGGATGTATATGTGCAATTTAGAAAACTGTAGGAAGGATGCACGGGCCATCTGTTTTAAAGTCAGAGGAAGAACTGCAACTCACTCTGCAATACAAATTATCTTCACAAAGCGACAGATCTCTCAATGCAGTATTATGAAAATAAATAGGAGTCTTGGCTAACTTTTCCCACTTAATGGGCTTCAGTTTCCCATATGAGGATTGCGCATAACAAGATTCAATTCAATGTCTTAACTGAAGCATCTCCCTTTCTGTCCTGCATACGACAGTCTTCACCATCTACTCTTGTCTCTGCTACGCACCCCATATGGCCTTGGTCACTGTATGTGCCATAACTTAGATACTTTCAAATATAAAACCAATTATGACATACACACACAGATATAATATTCAGAGAAAGGAAATACCTGCTACTTGGTGGAAGAAAAAAAAAAAAGAAAGAAAAAGAAAGAAAAAAGTGCATGCAAATCCACTACGTGAAGTGCACTCAAACTCACTGGTCTTTAAGAAACATCATTTTATGTAGGTCTCATTGACACTCTTTGCTCAGAAATGACCAACAAACAGAATAATAAAACTACTAAATGTCAGGATGTGGTATACTGGCTGAATTTATAGTACGCTAGCACACTTGCACAGCATAATGTCAATTTTTAGTAAGTCTTGCTACTTTTTATACTAATTCACACCTATTAAAGGTGCAGCTTTATCACACGAAATCAGGAATTCTTTTTACATTGAATTAATTCAACCACAAAATTTATTACAACAGTAATAAACAACAGCTTCACTTGGAAAAAAACATAGCTAATATATTTGAGGAACATAACAAAGAAAGAACTACCTGCATCACTGAGCTCAGTCCCACACAGCCACAGAAAGGCGTGGCTGAAGGTTAATCGACAAGTCCATAAAATATCTGCTCTGCATGTCTCCTCATACATGACCATCAGCTTCAAACATCCAGTAACAAACGAAGTCTAGAGTAAAAGATAGTAGTCAGGACTGTAGCATGGAACAGAAATACAGAACAGATCTTAGGCATCATCATCTGTCAGGTCAAACACCCAGATGACCCAGGAACATGCATGATCCCATGTGCTATAGAAGAAAGCCAAAAATCTTAGCTTTCTTTGATCAGGATAAACATGCTCTGCATTCCTCAAGCCTCGTAATTTGATTAACCCAAGCACACGGACACCAGCACACACCTACTGTGACCTAGCTTTAATACACCACTGACAGCAAAACAAAAACCAATAAAAATCCATAGATTCAAGTTAGAGTGAAAATGAAACTCGCTTGGATATAACAGCAGAGACAGACTCCAGATACATAATCCCTCAGACTGAAATGCTGTTCAAGGACTTCTCTCACTTACAGTTTTAGCCCTCTCTCAATTTTCAGGCTAAAATAATTTTGGACAAATGTGTGCCCAGGTCATCTTGTGCTAAATTATCATTCATCTTGAGATCTGAGGCTGACCTTCCCTTCTCCTTGTCATTTATTTATGGAGAAGTGGGAGAAAGGGGATGGAAAAGAGAGGATGAGCAAATGGAGCAGAGCCATCACGTCACCTCTCATGATGCCTGGAATAACACATTGCACATGGAGCTCCCAACACACACATTTCTCAAGGCATCTTAGAAACAGCTGCTAAGCTTCATAACAAAATTTTCCTCCCCATGTTAGGGACAGGCATCCATTACCAAGACACAGAATTTATGTGCACAGAAATTATGTCTCATACCATACATACATTCTTCTTTTTCTGAGGCCTTATGGACCCATGTCAATTTCACAGGGTACTCCACTATTTCCACGTCTAAAGCTCTGCCGTCACACCCTTTATACTGCAGTTACCTGTTTCTAAACTAAACGTAAGTAGTGTTCAAAACTGAGAACTAAAAAAGGCCAGATTAAGCTCTTTCCAAATCAACCATCCTGTGAACATGAGTGTACGTGTTGCCTGCTACTTCACTGTTGTTTTTACATGTTCTCCTCAACATGCAAGGACTATTTCACACACTGTGAAAGAGCATCTTCGCTTTTTCTTGGTAACTGTCTGCTTCAAAGTAGTCCATAAAATTAACAGAAATTGTATCACCCTGAACCATTTTAATCTGTATTGTTTTAATGTTGATTTTGATAGAGACTTCTTGCGCAACAGAAGGAGAGTTTCCTGCTCTCCTCCACATGCCTCATGGCCTTTCTAAACTTCCTGGACGACTCCTTCAGACAGCCGAAAGCCAGAAATAGGTCCTCAGGACACTTACAGATAAAATGGCTCAGAAGAGCCCTGGTGTAGCCACATGATTAACAAGGGTCACTTCTCCAGACCAGCAGTGGTGGAAACACACTGAAGGTTTTTTTATTTAAGCCGCTTCCTTCCTCCCAATTCATTTAGCAACAGGTCACTTAACTGCCCTAGAAATGGTCTTTAAGTGCAAATGCAGGGTTTTATCATTCCTCCACTACTTGACTGCAGTACAGCTGGCCAATTAAATATTTAATGTGAAAGTCCTCAATATTTAATTAGGGACAAACAGCATTCTTTGGTACTTTCCTTGAATTTGAAAACAACCTTTCCCATTGCACCTATACATGAACATTTAATATGACAAATAGGTATTTAAAGGTATTAGAAGTCTGCTGGCAACAATATTAAAATAAATTAATATCTTGTCAGTGACCGCTGCACATCAGTCCTAGTACTATACCCAAGAAATGGATTAAAATAGCCAATCTTAATCAAGTAATAAGGAAAATACACTTGATTATTCAGAAAAATATGGAAGAGTTTTGAAACAAAACATTAAAGATATAACTCCATCTGTCATAGCATGTTTATAGTGAAAAGTATAATTTTAAATGATATAAATACTTATCTAACAACCAAACCTTCCTGTAAATTTAGTCATGTCATGGCTAGTAATACCTATTTTGAGATTCCTACTGATTTTGATGAGAGCGTCCACCCATGACAGTATCCTAGAAAACTGAACTCTACCATTCTGCAAGCTAAGGTGAGAACAGTCAGACCTTCAGGTTAAAGACATCCCCCCAGAAGGGGCCAGGGGGCAGATCACTGTAGAAACACAGAAGCACAATTTGGTCATCACACCCCTAGCACATCACTGCACCTACATAGACCAAGTGATTTCTAACCAAGTTCCACTTCCCTTTCAGATGGCACAAAAATAAAAGCAACTGTCCAGAGCCTGAGACCCTGGACAAGAGTTCTCCATTGCATCTGGACTCTCAAGACATATTCAGCTATAGTTTCAAAAGTCCCTTTCTACTGAATTTGCAATCAGCTGTAATAATCAACCTATCACCGAATTTCATCACTGTCACTTTCTGCCTGCATTCCTACGTAGCCAGGTACTGTAAGAGGTGATGAATTACACCACAACAATGGTAAGTCTCCACCACACAAAGCTTTCACATCACAGATCAAAGCTGTTAGCATCAGAATTCTTTGCTACTGGGCAAGCAGCTTGCAAAAATTTTGATTATGCAACTAACACAAGCAGTCAGGAATCTGTGATATTTGCACCCAGAATTAGAGGATGCAGGAGCCATTTCAGGACTGCTCCACCACCCTGAAACACATTTCCGAGGATGAGTACCTGAACCTTCACTATCTTTCAAAAAATACAAATCAAAAAAACTTTCTGGAGGTAACATTTTTTAATTTTAAAACAATAACCCTACACATTGGAAAAAAACAAATAACATTATCTAGTACTAACTGCAAAGACGTTATCTATTTTTCCCACATATATTTTAATAATTTATGTAGGCCTAAATGAAAAAAAGATGATACAGACACACTTGCAACTTTAAGAAGCCCTAACTCTTTTAGTTTAAAGGCAAAATGCTCCCAAACCATTCAGCTTTTGCCATTTCACATGTTCATGTGACGTTTCCAGTTTTGGTACTTTATCCACCACACTGAGAGGCTAGTCTGCAACTAGAACAACAGCCAGGACACAACTGCTGCTTGCACTACCAGTAACTGCCAAGAACTTTGAAGACATCTTTTCAGCTCAAGGATCAATTATCTTCTCTGAATTCAACCTTCACATCATCAAAGACGACATTAATTTTAACATGAAAGATATGTCAAATAACATCAGTGAATCCATCATCATCATCATCATCGAGAAATGTATTACCTTCACTCAATGTCAGGTTGTTTTGAGGTAACGATCCTCGTTGGAGCTTACTGGGATGGAGCTGTTACAGAGTAATACAGGATTTAATTAAGAAACACTTGGAGGTAGCCCTATGTCCCTGCCAGCAGCTTTTGTGGTTGCTCCTCCTCAGCATGAACCCTTGGGGAGCCAAGAAAGAGCAAGTAAGACAGCAGCACCCTGTGGCCAGAAGAAACCACGGCAGTAGTAGCTCCACTTACTCCACAGTAGTAGCAGCTGCAAAGCCCCAAGAGAGGGATGTGCCCCACATGCATCTCCTGCAAGTGTCCAACACTGCCTCCAGCACGGTGCTCGCTTAAGAGACCACCACCGGTACTGATCCCCGACTCCCTTATGCTCAACTGCCCTTCTTGGCTATGCTATCTGTGTTCTCCTTTTTTTCCTACTACTCACTACATTATTTCAAACAAGAACAATCTTGAAATAATTCTCTGTAAAAACAAACAGCTTAAATCTGATCAAAGTGACATGATCCGTGCTAGAGTAAATGCAAATACATCAACCATACTGCCCTCAGTGGGCACAAGGTGACTTGACATGGGATGCAACCTCCTGAATCAAAGCATCTGACCTCAGTTATTGTTTCATAAACAAAGCAGCGTTTGGTTTGTTTTAGGTGAGGGTGTTTGGGGTTTTTT
>JAVJGI010000064.1:36498386-36513374 GCA_035590275.1 Ibycter americanus | reverse complement strand
CTTCCCGTAGGTGGGCGTCACGCTGGCTGACCCCCAGCCTGCTGGCACCCCCCGGGGAGCCAGGGCTGCTGGTAAATGGCTGAAGCGGCTGGGTGAGCGCTCCCGCCAGCTCCCTCAGCACCCTCGGCTGGATCCCATCCGGCCCCACACACCTGTGTGCGTCTGAGGGGTGCAGCAGGTCGCTGGCCATTTCCCCCGGGGTTGTGGGGGCTTCATCCTGCTCCCTGTCCCTGCCTTCCAGCGCAGGGGCCGGGTACCTGGAGAACAGCTGCTCTTGCTGCCAAAGACTGAGGCAAAGAAGGCATGAAGTACCTCCGCCTTTTCCTCATCACTTTGTCACATCCAATAAAGGATGAAGATTCTAAATGCATTGATATACTGCATTACATACAATCATTTAGGCTGGAAAGGACCTTTAAGATCACCGAACCCAACCATTAACCTAGCACTGCCAAGTCCACAACTCGGCGCCACCGAGTTGTATCGAAATATCTTCAGGGACGGCAACTCCACAGCTTCCCTGGGCAGCCTGTTCCAACGCTTGACAACCGATACAATGCATTACAGTAATGCATGTCTCTGGGAACAGAGGTCAGCTTTAATAAGCTACCTGAAGTCTAGCTGACTTTAAAGCATGTGCTCAAGTTTAGTGAGGGATTTGCTGAACTATGATCTAAAGCAAATCCAGATCCAAAAAAGCAGCAACAAAAATCAAGATTAAGAATTTACAAAGTAATCAGAATACAGAAGCCAGAAACGAGTATTTTTCATCTGAGTAGGATGAACAGTTACACTCCTTATAAACATTTACAAGCCTACTGTCTGACTGGAGATTCTGTAGTTTCTGTGTCCCCAGAAAGTTCCAAGTATTTTAAGAATACAAGTAAGGTTTCACTCATTACTCTAAATTATGTTGGATAGTCAACTGACATTCTAAAGTTCTTTTTCTTGATCTCAGAATGGCTCATAAACATGGCTTTACTAGAAGAATTTGGGGTTTAACCTCACATGAGATAAAACCTTTCTCCATTTCTCTCTGTACAGAAAGGGTTGTACAATTTTGACGAATAAAGACAAAAAGAGCATGGTCAAATCAAAAATAATGCTGCCACAGCAAAAATAAAAAATTCATCATGAACTGCAAAGACCTATTGTGGCACTCGGTGCTTAAACCCAGAAGGATTTTTTTCATTTATTAACATCCTGTCCTTGTTCAAAGCATACTAATGAAGTTAATCTAAAGGCTAAATTTCAATTATGAATCACAGAACCACATCTCTGCTCCCTGATTGCTCAGATAATCTGAATCCAGCATTCTCCTCTACTAAGCACAATGGTTGACTGCAGATAAAGTTCCCAAACATCAAAAATATTCAGTCCAGAAGGTAAAATCTGACAAACACCTGTTTTCACATCCATTCAACAACTCTGTGGCAAAGTAATGATTTCTAATAACTTGACAGACTGCTCGCTCACTTAAAATATGCTGCACAGGTCTGAACAACAAAAGGAACAGCAAATGTTCAAATCTCTCAGGCTTGCAGCCAAGACAAAGTCTTCAGCCAGAGTAAAAAAAAGGGTTTCCATTTGCTAAAATAATTTAGGAGAAAATGTTTTCCTCTTGAGTAGCTATGATGCATTTGTCCTAGAACAAAACCTGAGAACCGCCAAAGGAAAACGACGATCAGCGAAAGGCAGTGCATCACTTGGCAATTAATATGCACAACTACAGACTGAGATGTGGTGTTTCACAATGTGTCAACACAGCTCAAACAAAGAGTTGAAGCTGCAGAACTGGAAAAAACACAAAATATGAGTAATAACGACGACCTGGGTCATTTGCTTCCAATTGCTTCTGCAAACAGAAGAGTGATGAATGCTCAAAAGAACACCAAACCATGTTGTTTTTTAACAAGTAAAATGTTGCATCTGCTTTTTAGTAAGACAATAAAGAGAAGCTGAACAGCCAGCCTTTAGTTTTTAGCTGAGAGGATGAGGCACAGAAGGACTGCTTGCTTCTGATGGCAGCCAAAGGAGCAAACAGGAACCAGAACACAAGAAAGTCACAAGTTTCAACTTATGGCAAACCTGGGTCGAAGACAGCAGAACGTTTCAAATTATCTCTTTGAAGTGTTGTCACCAGACATGCGATTTTCAGATAATATTACAACTCTAGGGTCAATTCCTCCATTTTTCGTGAGAAAGGAAACCCAGAAAGAGTAAATGCACCATAACCAACCATAATCTAACCATCTCTAGGAGTAAAAACTTCAGAGGAGATTTTCTTCCAAACCTAGGACAGGACAGTGATAAGTACACACACCTATCAGCTCCCATTCATACTCCGAGACAGACCAGCTCACCGATAAAAGAGAAGACTCCCAGGACTTGCTGTCATTCCATAGCACTAAACACAGGTCAGGTATCTTTGACTACTTTTTCACAGAGTAGTTAAGATTCTCCCCCCACCCCTTCAAGTGAGACAAAGCCAAACATACACACCCACACCTTCACAGCACCTGTTGTACAACTGCAGGTTTCTACTGTCCTAAACACAAATACTACTCCCTACAATTCTTCAATTCTAGTTCTTCAGGATATAAGCACAAACAGTGCAAATTTTCTATTTCCAGCCTCAGACTACTGGCACCCCTTTTCACTGCTTTTATTCATCAAGTTCATGTCACCCAGTGGGAAGTTATCAGTGCCCAGACAACCCTCACACTTTTTACTATTTTTTTTTTTTAAAAAAAGTCATGAAAGTAAATGCTTATCAATAAAAAAAAACAGATTTTTTTTTCCCAGATTGCCAAGATATTAATAATTTTATCTGATTTGTTGCCTACTACAACACTGATATGTAGCGCCAAACAATTTGGCAATTACATCTTTCCAAAGCGCAGAATCCTCTCGCTGTCAAATACCAAAACGGGCACTTTGCTTTTGTGTGTGTTTGGATGCTGTGCAAGTTTTCCTCCATGCCTTAGTCCTTAAATAAGCTGTTTCTCAGCAACACGCTCATGTTTGTCAGATTGAGCAATAGGCACATATGTATATGCTTAGCAATATGCTTGGTGGAAGCAGGGCAGTCGTCATTCATAGTTTTTACCAAAATACATCTTAATTGAGTAGCAGCATTACACCACAAATGAGCCAGAAAAAAAGGCCAACAATAATGACAGACCACTAGAAATAATCTCTTGTCTTCTGGGTAAACTGTTCAATGCTAAAACTTATTATCTGTAAAAGCACCTTTTGAATCACTTTTGTTTTGCCCTGTGGAATACCTTAATGTTTCTGTTGGTAATAAAATTTCTGGCTTGCAATACTGCCCTCGACTATAAGACTGCAAGAGAAGGGAAGGGAAAAAGATGAAAACAGGGAAACACAGAACTGCTGTTATTATTAAACCTTTAAGTTACAGAGTTAATTCCAGCTAAACATTTTTATCTCTTGCACTGTTTATATGAAGTGGATTTTTTTTCTGGAAAGGAAATCTAATTTTTGCACCCGAGTGTCAAACAACTCCATGGCCATCTATATCTGCGCCGACTGTACTCCTGCTACAACTAATCTGTTAAGCAGCACATCCCCAGCTGGGGACTGTAATTAGGGTGCAAACTGCCATACAATCCCCTTGCCAGATTGATGAAGGAGACCTCTTACAAGGTGATCCAGAAGGCAGTGTTGAGACCATTAATCATTTATCCGTGGAGGAGAATACGAAAAGCTCTGCCATCAAGAGCATTACACTGCAGAAGTAACTTGACACTAACACCTAAAAAACTAGTGAAGTTATAATTATAAGATCACACATTAGTTACTGTGTTATTTTTAAAAGTTGTAGGTAAGTTCACATCAAAAAAGCTATATTCAGATTTCAGACGGAATTTGACACTCATACTTTGCTACCCTTTTAAAAGCTTGGTAACTATCAGCTCAGAGGTTTTTTAGTTCTACTACCAGCATCCCCAGACAGTAAACAAATGTAATAGTAACCTACAGAGTCAGCTTACATACACTGCCAGGCTGCCAGTATTTTAACTTGCAACTATTTCTTCTTGGGGATTTGAACCCATGGAAAATGCAAATATTTTCTCTAATGTATAATTGCAGATATTGTTAGCACAAAAATTCAGTCTGCAGTGAGAACACCAAATCTTGAACGCCTGCCTAATGGAGTCTTCACTGTCCAACCCAAGCAACCAAGTCCTGACTCTGCCAAACATCAGCTAATTTTTTTTTAAATATGCTTACTATAATGAAACACCTCAAGTATTTAAAGTTGCGTTCAAGCTTAAGTGTTTCCCTTCTTCATTCTTATTTGATCCAATAATGAAGACCACACCGTCCTAACAGAACTCATGAAACTACTAAGAGAGCAAAATGCAAAAATCAAGATCACTGTCCTGGTTTTGTCTGGGATGGAGTTAACTTTCTTCTTAGTAGCTAGTACAGTGCTGTGTTTCGGCTATGATGTGAGAACAATGTTGATAATGCACTGATGGTTTTAGTTGTTGTTAGGTAATGTTTATACTAAGTCAAGGACTTTCCAGTTTCTCAGGCCCTGCCAGCGAGAAGGCTGGAGGGGACACAAGAAACTGGGATGGGACACAGCCAGGACAGGCGACCCAAACTAGCTAAAGAGGTATTCCATACCATATGATGTCATGCTGAGTATATAAACTGGGGGAAGATGAATGAAGGGGGGACATTAGGCATGATGGTGCTTGTCTTAGCAAGCAACCGTTACGTGTGATGGAGCCCTGCTTTCCTGGGGATGGCCCAACACCTGCCGGCCAATGGGAAGTGGTGAATGAATTTCTTCCTTTGCTTTCCTTGCGTGAGTGGCTTTTGCTTTACCTATTAAATTGTTCTTATCTAAACCCTCAAGTTCTACATTCCTTTCAGATTCTCCTCCCCATCCCTTCAGCGGCGTGGTGCTTAGTTGCTGGCTGGGGTTAAACCATGACAATTACTTACTTAGTTTAAGGGTATATTGCCAGAGTATGAAGCATTTTTCTTTGGAAACAAGTTTTTAACCTTCTTTTGTATGCAACCTGATGTTTTACTTACCACATACAATCCAAGCTTATCAGCATCAAAAGTTTCTTAGCCATAGGCATCAGCTTCACGTATGTTTCACCTAAGCCCAGCCCAAGGAGGAGCCAGCTGGGCAAGGAAAGGGTAGGAGGTGCAGTTCCCTCCCTTGAGTTATCTGGAATTTAACAGAATTGCCTAGGAGACTTCTGCAGTTTCAAAAGCAAAGGAAACCTAGCCTATACAACTATCGACCAGACTAACATAAAATACATTTTCCTGTAGAATGTGCGATAGGGAGGAAACTTAATCCAAACACATCATTACAGAGTCCAACACTGTTTGCTTACAAACTCTAAACACTATCCCTGTGAAGACAAGCTCCTAGTAACTTAGCCTAAAAAGCAGTCAGCAGGCAAATACTTTTTGTTTTTAACTGATAAAGCTAAACCTAAATTATTTTCCACAGATCATCAACAAGCATATCTAAAATCAAGAGGAGAAAAAAAAAAAAATCTGTCTCCTGTGGCTACAAAATTAAACCAATTTAAATATTTAAAAAACATTCTTGTTTGTAAATTCTGATACTTCCACCACAACTCTCCTCATTCCCTAGAAGACACCAGGATTTTTTCTGAAGGAACAGCGAGGGAGGCAAAGAGTAGCAAAAGCATCTCAGGAGCAAGGAAAGCCCAACAAAATTTTTAGCACCAAGTGCCTTTGTAATGAAGACTCTTTTACAAACATAACTGTGGACACAACAAAGCTTTTTATTTGTTTCTGCAACACTGGGAAACTTCTGGTTTCCAAACCCCTTCTTTGCATGAATAAGCATGCAAGTAATCTTCTGAATACGTTAGTGAGAGAAGGAAAGCAGAAATAGCTTCATTATCATTATACAGAATCTTACAGGCAGCTATGGAAATCCAAGTTTCTTAAAAATTATTGCCATGATGAAAAACCATAATCCATTTCAACGGCAAGTTCTATCATATATCACCAATTCCCTCAATATTTACATTTTTCCAATATAGCCTGAACAATGATAAGAGCTCAGCAACATAGTAGGAGCATGCATAGGATAATTCACATATTCTAAGCACCATATCTTTTTTATAGGAGTTAGTAACATTAAAACATCACCTAAGAGAACTGAGCATAACTCGCAAACACAAAGATGCAGTCCTGAAGATGAAAAAGACGGAAAATGAAGTGTGGCATCATTTACTGAAAGGCTGCAATAACGATCTAGCAGAGGCTTAACAAAAGTTTTTAAAATTAAAAGAAAGCTCTCTATGCCCAAGGCAATCCAGTATGCACCACAACACCTAATCTTGCCATTAATATTTCTTGAAGCTTGATCCTGCACAATGGAATAGAAAGTATTAAACACAGCGCACGACTGAAGTAATGCCACAATGCTTCAGACACTTGGTTGACGCTCAGGTTACTAGCATGTTGATCTTATTCTGGAGTAAGAAGGAAAAAAACCTGCTCGTCCCCTTTTTGAGTCTTGCTGCATCATCACTTACTGGCACTAATACTGCTCTCAACCTTAGGCAAGCCCTTAATGAATCTGATCCTTTATATCCTTTAAAGGGAGCAATTAATGCTGCTGTTCAAAGTTTCTGACCTTTAGCTCTCAGTCCCAGTAGTGTTATTCAGATTTTTCTTTTGAATTTAGCAGAAAATAGTAACTACTTGTGTCTTCCTACAGGCAGGCATGCATTAATCCTAACCGCAAATTGGAGTCAGTTTTGGAAAGGTAATTCCCAAAGTTTTCACCTCCAAACGTGCTCCTCTGCAGCATCAGCTGCTTCCTGAATTCTGCCTGCCCTTCCAAAGCACTCCAGTTTGAATGTTCTGCTTTCCAAAGGTATTCTGGCAAATCACTTTAAAACTACTTTCATAGCTGCATAAGGTTTTTCATCCCACACTGCATTCCCCCTCATCACCCTCTGCAGGACGATGACTATTGCTGTGATTATTTTCAGTGAAGCCACAGTGCTAAGTTCCATTTTCTTTATTCCTGCTACCACCACTCCCCCCTCAGCCTTCCTGCCCACCTTTCTTCTCCACAAAATTATTTACTCAGCTTCCCTGCTGCCTCTTTCAGGAATATTTGTAAGGAGCATCCCATAATCAAAATAATATACTTCTAATTTGTTGTCTCCATCTAATTTGTATTTTTAAACTGCCGAACACAAAGGCTGATACCTTGAAAACCAAGAAAGCATGTCATTTTCAGAACTGCCCCACGAAGGCATCTTGTATTTTCTTTTCAGTGTAATGAATGTATGCTGTCTTTTACGAGGTCCAAAGCACCTTGCATACAAACCCCAAATATATCCTATCCCTCCCAATCTCTCTCAAAACAAAAAAAATCAAATCCGGTAATTCCAGCCCACCACTACCCTTTCTGCATTAAACCTTTCCTGATATGAAAGTCATTACAGCTTATCCGGAAGACTGACAAGCCAGTATTTCTCTAGACCCAGAGAAAGGGTATTCCACAGGCGACACTCTTCCGAATAGCTAGGCAAAAAGTTACACCTATTCAAAAACAGAGTGAGCCAGGCTCAGCTAGCACTGCGCAGGGAAGAGGCAATCAACTTGACAGTAAATGCAATTAGCGTTATACTTCCTGCCAAAACTAGACATGATATAAGCAGATATATCAAATGAATTTGACATGATATATTACTACTGATGTGCCTAAATATATAACCGGGGGAGGGGGGAAAGACGGGCTTTTGGAAGGGTGGGAGTAGGGGTTTTTTTATATTTTAAGAGAAAAAAGAAATCTTAACATGCCTCCATCACCTCTGTCTCTGCCTTGTTTGTTCATTAAAGTTTCTCCTCTGCTCTCCAGTTCCTATTTTCATCATGATCAGAGCAACACAAAACATCCTCTTTTTTGTTGCAGCTCACTAAAATCGAAGCTGCATCATGTCTCTTTTTCATGCCTTTTCTTCCCCCCTTGTCATTCACAGGCTTCAATCCATTTGCTTTCTGAACACATTTGCAGTCCGAATCCGTTTCTCAACACCAGCTCACTTGTTTGCCTCTCCTCTTTCCCGTTTGCACTCACCAAAACTCCTTCCCATCATATCACATCTCTGTTCTAAGTTACCACCACCTCCTGGTCGTCAATCACACATCCCTTTTCCCTGGTCCCAATACCAGATTTCCATCATCTTTGCAAACTTTCCTGGTGTGAGCAATTTTCTATTATTTTAAACATACTCTACTGTTTTCCTTTCTATAAACTGCACATTTATCTTGCCACTCCTTGTCAACTTGTAAAGCCTCTCTGTATTTGCTCGCTCTTCCACCAGGTTAGCTTCAGTGCGACACACTGTCCCAGTCACATTTTTCTTGATCATTTCAGTATGCTGACCAAACATCTCGGGCTCATTTTACATGTCCCTGTGTTTAGCAAAACAAGACAAAATAATAAGGTACTGCAGTGACCACTGCAAAGAAATCCTCCCTTACCAAACGCCAATCTCAAGCTCCAGAGACACAAAAAACAAACCAGAGCACCATCTAGAACTGTGAAGGGTTAACAAAAGCCTCAGGAAATAACCTATTTGAGAGCTACTCTATCAAATGTATGTCTTTAATACCTAATTTAGACGTGATACTGGAGGAAAAGAGACTCTTTCCCAGCTCAACACTGAGGCAGAGGTAACAGGAAGACAGCAATCCTCAACGCATTCAGAGATGGACCTGGAGATTAACGGACTTCTCTGTTAAACAGAAAAGAATACTGAAAAAAAAAAAATACACACACCCTACCTCCTTTCTCAAGGGAGGTGACTTTCTCAAGAGAAAAAAAGAACTGACATAGAACCAAATGCTTATTTTCTTTTTTGCGTCTGCTAGAAAGAACACTGAAGCTTTCATTTAGACAGACAGCCAATTTTATTCCAGAAAAATGACAGCTTCACTTGGGAAAAATTTAATGTTTTGCTGATTTTATTTCAATTTCCATTTCTAATCAGTTTTACTCGAAAATACTGTAACGAAAGCCGGCAATGTTTAGACAAACTCAGCAAGTTCCCAAATCATTTCATTTCTTCTGAAACTGTGACCTTCCACTAGCAATATGCTCTCCATGGGCCAAATTGTGTTCTCCCCAGCTGGAAGCTCTGGGCCACTCGGTTTTATGCAGCACCTGAAGTTGCCACTAAAGTAATTGAGATGGAAAAAATCTAGGCGAAGCAGAGGTATTTATGACTTTTTTTTGATGGAAAGCTTAAAGATTATTTTATCCCAAAAAATAAGTCTTTACCTGAACTTGTCTTTGCTTTTCCAGGAAACACAGAGCATATTGCCGTTCATCTCCCGACAAATTACTCTCTAGGAGAACACAAATCACCTGTGCTGAGCTTCAGAAAGGCTCTGGAAAAGAGCTCTGTTTCAACCCACTAGAGACAAAAAGCCAGCCAGAAAACAGACTCCATCCCAGTGGAAAGCCTCCCTTGCTCATAAACACGAGTTTTAATCCCATTCATTAACGGCTGAATTGCACTCACCTTTATTGCGCTGCATCTTCAGGTTGCTCTTCCATCCATTACATTTTTTGCTGTGGGCGTATTCTCCGTTTTATTAACTGTAATTTAATTCAATACATATTCCTACACAGGACAGATTATTTTCCTGACTGTTTCAAAACATTTCACAAGATGGAGCACAGATGAATTTTTAAATAGCAAAACAAGACACACACAAAAAAAAAAGAAACACAAGAAGAAATCCCGCTGTGTGTTTCTGTTGGGATGGTTTTGTAACATCAAGCTTGCCATATCTGTCAAGCCTCCCACCACATAAGTTTACTCTCACGAGTGAATAACACACACTAAAAACTGATGCTACATAAACTCCACACCATTGCTTGAGACAGTTGCAATCACAGAGTCTGGTGCTTTCGCCTTTGCTAAAGCTGTATATCATATTTACTACAGGTACCTGAAATTAATTACAGAATCTTAAATATTTACAGCGTACAGTTTTCTAAGCCTCTCAGAAGGCACACGTTAATGCCCAGGAATCATTGCCCCCATATTGCAGTACCCTCAGCATGACTGCTCTGCTCTCTATCTGCTGACATCAATTTTGCAATGAAAACCCAGCATTTCCATAAGAATAGGTGCCTAAGCAAAGATAAAAACAGCCATCTGAAGACTGAATACCAGTGTCCTGTTGTACACACACAAAAAAAGTTCTATTTTTGTAATATGTACATTTATTTATATATACTTACATATCCTACAACGTGCCATGGCAAGTTACGCTCTCCACAATCTCCCATTCAAAACACAGCAGACAGAAGCCCACGCTGCTCTCACCATGTGCTGAAACAACGCCAATATGAATTACAAGCTATTGTGGGAGATGGATCAGAAACGGCCACAATTATACCTAACAACAGAAGAGATTGTTTCATTTGATCTTTCTTTGGGAAGGCTACACCGGTCTGAAAGAGCCAAATGGCACATGGCATCATTCTTGGCAACCTGAAGACAGACAAGGAGTGCCCCCTTGCTCTGAGCAAGGCTGGGACCAGAAGTTTGCCACGTTAATTTAGACTTCCTCCAACCTTTCAAAAATACCCACTATTCACTGCCAGAATATCCCTTTTCTGCAGAAATGCATTTTTTATTTCAGCAACTGAGTCAGGAGGGTGACTGTTCACTTTCTAGTAGTTCTTCAGTAGTTTTAAATGTTCATTTAATTTACAAAACCATTTATTTTCCCCGCTCTCCTCGTTCATACCACCGTTTCAGGTCACATCACCTCAGCTGAAATACTTTTCATACTTTACTGCACTGCAACTGGGTTTACACGCTCTGCCTTTATCAACGGGCTGTCTGCATCCCCAAGGGACATCACAGCCGCTGCAGGTATCGGACAGCAGATTATCTTGCGTGTTATTCCATCTCCGCTAGCGCCTGCCCAGCACATTCATGGATACCATACATTGCACACACACCCCCTGGCTCCGCTCAGCAGCCCCACAGAGGGCCAGTTCCCAACCCAAAGCAAAGGGGACAGTGCTGTAACAGGCAGGCACAATCCACCAGATAAAATAAAGACAGCTTAGGCAGGTAGGATTTACTACATCATTAACACAGTTTTTAGTTTGCTTTCTCGGTGGTCCTTGAATCTCTCTTTCCTCACCCATTTCATACACTTTCTCAAAATAGCTGCCTGCTATGTGAGTGCAGGCACGGGCAAAAAAACCAACCAACCCTTTCTAAAGTAGCTAGCTTATTTTCAGACACAAAACATGAGTATTAGCTAGAGGAGACTCAACAGAAAAGAAAAAAGCAATGAAAAAGCTTTTCCAAATAATTAGCAGAAGATATTGTTTCAGACAGAATAAAAGCTTAACAAATAAAAATCATAATAGAAAGGAAGCGCAACTAAAAGCATTCCCAACAAAAATGATGCAGCATGTCCTTAATACTCAAGTGTTTAAACTAAATACAGCAGAAGTACAAAGGAATGCCCAAAGATGACTCAGTAAGGAGCTATTCAAATCAGAAATAGCATTACCAGCATGTTTACGGTCAGCTTCCTAGTCCAAAGCACACTATTTTTCGGTTCTCGTGTTCAAAACAAGACTGCAGACAACAAGCACTTGTGCCTAGATGCAGAAGTAAGGTCGGACAGTTTGTCAGTGACTCAGAGGCTGGACCTCTGCAGACTCACAGAGCGAGCACAAAAACCTGGCACCTTTGCAGCGTTTCTGGTTTTAAATGACCAACACAACTCTTTTATCCACCAGCACAAAAACCTGGGTGGTTTTTTTTTTGGTTTGGTGTTGGGTCTTGGGGGGGGGCAGGGGGAGCTGTTCAAATAATCAGTACTTTATTTTCCCTGTGGTGCTTTATTTCCCCTACCACAGTACCCACTTCATCACCATCCTGGAAGCAGCTTTGGATGTGGTGGGACTCACGGCTTCCAGAAGGAGCACCGCGGGGTGGTTCATCGCCTGTTGGCGCCATCCTAGCCTCGCCTGGCAACCACACCTTCGTTTCACAGCACGCCCACCCATTTACCTTACTTTACATGATCTTGGGGCAAATAACAGAAAAGGTAGCTTTACCAACATCTGGAATGCTATCTCAGTAATAAGATTTTCAAAGCTTAGGCAAAGAGCTGGAGTGGCACGTGAGCAAAACCTCATGGCATGGGAGGACCCAGAACACACCGAGCAACACGCCACAACAGCACTGAGATTTTTGGCCAGGAAGTCTGATTCCATCATACCACAAAACTCAATTATATCGAGGCAAGACAGCCCACCCGTTGCTTCTTAAGTTCTCTGGTTTACAGGCAAACCACACAAGCTCTCGCTCCTAGGCAGTCTCAGCAGCGCTCCCCTTCCTCAGCCGCACTGATAATGCAGGAGCCTGGGAACTGCAGCCAGGACAAGACAAATTTTAATTTTCTATTGTGTTAACAAATAACAAAGCAGGTATGTTCTGTGAAAACAATGCTGCTGTCTCACCATACTGAAACATAAACCCCCAACATTCAAGAAAGTTCCTACTGACTGCCAACCTAGGCACGTGCATTTTGAATACGCTTCGAGGCAGCCCAGCAGGACAGCTTCCCTCACCTACAAAACGCCCTGAGAAGTTCCCAGAACTGCCTTCGCATCAGGTGGCTCGAGCGGACAGATTCCCGCTTTCCTCCTACCCAGCCCATTGATAGCATCGAGCCCCAGCACATCACACACCATTAAAGCACAGCATATACCTCTAAGGGAGAATGGAGAACTTACCTCCCTGAACAACAGCCTGGAGACATTTCCATCACCTCTTTAACCTGCCACAGCATCCCTGTTGCTCAGCTTTCATAATCCCTTTTGGCTAAGGTACGGGGGTGCAAGCAGCATTGCAGGGCAGGGAAGCAGAACAGACACAGGTATTCACATTGCTAGTGCAGCGCTGTCAACTCCGGGTATTTTTTTATATTTTTTTTTAATTTTCTTATGCCACTCTTTGCTTCCAGCCTGCGCAGCTGGACGAGCTTAGTTGCCTTGGACACCTGGATAAGACCATTCACATCACAGCACATCTTCCCCCACGACCCCCCTGCCCACCTACCAAGAGGAACCGCGAATCAAAAGCTTCCAAAGTGCAACCACCACCTGGGTTTTCCACTCCCCAAAACCACTCTCGCATCGCTACCTTGGTGCTGTTATTCAGCCACGAGCTTAGCACAGGGTACCTGCAGCATCTGGCACGCTTCACCTGCTCAGGCTCCTCACGTGCTCTCCTCTGGTACGAGCCACTGGGATAGCCGCTGCCGTGCCCAAACACAAAAGGAGCAAGTGTCTAAAACAGGCACGAGAGCTCTGCTCGTCTGTCTGAGGGCAAGATGTAAGAGACTGAAAACTGGTTAGGGAAAAAAACCCACCCAAATGATACCGACGTGCACGGAGACCCGTGGGAATCCCCACTTCTTACTCACAAACCCCAGAACTTTTGTGCCATCAAAGGCAGCTAAAAGCAGCCGCCTGAGTGCCTCCTACCAGAGCAGCGTGTCAGCAAACATGCATCAGTGCGATCCTTATCAGTAAAGCTTTCCAGTGAAGAGACGTCCCTAGAAAGCAGTCACTACAAATACAGTTTTCCTGAATATCATTACTGATCCAGAAGTAATGAAACAGCAGATAATATGGCCCCAGGGTACAAATCAACCACCTACCCTAATGCATACAGATGGAGCTTAACAGCTCTTCTGGTCTTCCATTACCAGAGTGCAATAGGATGTCTGAAACACCATCATGGCAAAGCAGAAATGAAGCTTACTAATGAGTGGTGTTTACTTCAGATTCTTTAGAAAACGCTTTTAACTGCTGCAATGTGAAAAAAATTCTCTGTTTTCATGTATGAAGTTGAGTAGACACAGCTTCCCCTCACAGAACCCAGACAGAAAAGCAGAAGGTACAATCTCCTGCTGTTCCCTGATTTTGCAGAAAAGGCTTTGCCGAGCACAGTGTCTAAATACTTTTTATAATAATCAACAACAGAACTTCATCCGGCCCCACCAAAGAAAGCAGCAAAACCGTCATGACTTACAGCAGGATCATGCTCCTCTTGCTGACGTTCACCTCAGTTAATGCAGTGACTTCCACCGTGCTCTAAACCTGACTCGGCAAACGTGTAAGGTACAGGCAGGCACTGAAACTCTCCGCTTCCATCCTTAGGAAAATTTAGCACTTACCACCAAGAGCCTACTCCTGCAAAGACGTGATGTTATGTGCATTCGGAGCTGGTCACATCCCCACGAACCAGCCAAGCCAAGGCGCTGCGCCGCACGCACATGGCGCAGCCCGACGTACCCTACCTGTCGTCTTTGGGAAGGGTCCCTGTCCTCAAGCACGTGACTTCAACGCCACCTCTTTCATCTTTGCCACGACATTACTTCAACTTCACCGAAGCCTTTTCAGAAACTAAAGAGTTCACCGCATTTTCAACCTGTTCCCTGAAAGTTTGAAGATTTTTACGATTCAAGCTGAACCCCCACGCAAAGTACAAACGACAGCGGCTGTCGGGCACCGTGTCCCCCCTCACGTCCCCGCGGCGGCACCTGGCTCTAACAGGTACGTCATCCCGCGCGCAGTGCGGGCATCCCCCGCACAACTCCTTTCGGAAATGACATCCTCAGGAAATCAATTCTTTAGGCTGATTTTTTGTTTTCATTAGAGGAATTAAACAATAAATTTCAATTATACAAGAAGAGCCGGAGGCAGCGGTCAGCAAGTACTTTTATGACCCTCATCTATTCTTTTAAAAGCCTTCTCCAGAAGCGCTCGGGCAGGCACATGAGTGGGAGGGAGGGAGGAGGGAAGGCACACGACCGCAGCACAGTCCTCGTTCATATCTTCGCCCAAACAAAAGTCCAAACTCCACACGCTTTGACCTC
>JAVJGI010000064.1:36476847-36494041 GCA_035590275.1 Ibycter americanus | reverse complement strand
CCCCCCCCCCCCCCCCCCCCCCACACACGACACAGAGACGGACACACAACGAAAGATTTATCTCCATATTTGAGCTGATTTACAATTTTACGCCTTGTTGACCTGTTCCACCCCACCTCCCTATGCAAGACTTGAGTTTCTTATATCCTTGATAAAAAGTTACTATTAAAGTAAAATTATTTTAGCCTTTCAGCGGAATGTTTCAGCTTTCCAAAATGCACAACAGATATTTCGGCTTTAGCTACTTGGCACGATCCCATAATCTTACAGGAAGATGCCAAGTAAAGCGAACTACACAAAGCAGGAAATAACAAGTCTTCATGAACCGTATCTTGTACAAAGCAAATTCCCTTGACCTCTGTGCACACCAGCAGCTAACAGGAGCCGTATCCATTTGCACTCAGACATCTTTCCTGCTTTCAATTCCAGAGGAAAGTCACTCATGGTGTTATTTCCTCCAGTATTATTGCAATAACAGTAGGCAACATACCCAAGTCACAAGTCAGGCTGTCCTTCACATCAGAAGAACTGAAATTTCAGGGCTTTTTATTTGCCTTCCAGACTTTGAGATTTTAGGTTTCGCTTTTTCAAGTCTGTCCACGTAACTTCCACTGCTAGAACTCATCTCCTAAGCGTTGCCTTCATAGTAGCAGTGTCACATTGGAAAAGCTGATCCAGGAGACTACAATTAGTATGTCAGTCCTACCAATGCAACTAAAAATCATTTGGTAATAAAGGATGAGTGACACAATCAATATTGTCATAGACTGGGGAAAAATTCTGAGGCCAGGAGAAAAAAAAAAAGAAAAAAGAGACGTTAACTGAAAGACTGATAGAAAATACAGAATTACACTTAAATGCCTTACAAATACTAGAGAACCTCACCGTCAGATCATTAAGTGGCATATGACACACTTGCCTATGAAATATAGGATATATAACAGCTAAGAGGTTATAAACATTATAAGTAATTTCAGGTATCAGGATGCAAGCCACATCTGTCCAGTGCATGTTTAATCATACCTTCCACTTCCAAGATTGTGGTCATATGAATATGATATTTAGTATGGCATCAATATCAGAAATTAATAAGAATGTGACATTTAGAAAATGAAATATAACCCAGTTATAATATAAAACAACATCAATATCTGATTCAAAAGCATATGAGAGATGATCTATATACTACAGAACTGAATAGTCCCTGTTTGGACTTCATATTGAAAACCTTACAAATATATGTTAATGAAAATTTCAATAAGGCAATTACAGCATAGGAGGAGGATTCGGGGAACAGAAAGAAGATGGTCAGCTTATAAAATCTAAACTCTGCTATGGAGTATAGTGAAAATGAAAAAGCTCATTTATGGATTGTGTGATAAGAGAACATACAGTGCAATACACTAATCACACACTTGCCATTGAGCTCTGTGGCGATGGCACTCATTTTCTTTTCTTCCCTTAAAAGAACACTTCTGTATTTGGCTCAAAGATGGACCAAATGAGCAAAAACTGGAACTGATCTTTGGAGGGAGAAGCACTGCATAAGTGTGGGATAAATATTAAATAAGTCCAGACAGCTGGGCCTTTTATTTCCTGTGCTCTTCTGAACTGATGAGTCCTCTACTCATCAATCATTTCTAAGTTGTGAAGAGTGACAAGTGATTTTTGGATGCTTGACTTGAGACAGCGGTGCCACTGTTTTCAGTAACCACAAGCCCAGCTCTCTTGTGATACGCGGACGAGGATCTGGGGACAAAAGGAGGAGCTGGATGTCCAGAAACTCAGTTGCTCCTTTCTAAAACGGAAACTACTTTTGTTGTAAACAAGTAGCCGGCAAAGATGCTTATCAATGACCACAGATCAGTTCCCCCAGCAATGCCATCACTTGATCCTCCTGTCTCCCAGTCTACACATGGGAAACATTTGTCCTCAGGCATGTGCCTGGTCCTATGCAGGAGTCTGAGTGCTCCCCAAGCCACATCAGTAGGTCCTTAGTCCTCTGCATCCTTACACTCAGAGCAACCCCATCCCCTCCTGTTTTCCAGCCCAGAAGTGCCCTTTATAAAGGTGCATTTGATTGCACCTTTCTAACCCCCACTATTTGCCAGTTCTCGCTCATCAACACCACTTCATCATTCCTTCCAGAGCACTTTTCCTCATCTTTTGCAGGCTGAAGCTCCTTCAGAAGAGGTATTTCTAATTAGCCACTTACAGAAGGTAAAAGCCACCCTTTAACTGGCCGTGCCAGTGAGTGCTTACAGCCTGCTCACAAGCCTATCCAGCCAACAGTCCCCATGTGAACAATCACACCCACAGCTGTCCTTGCTCAGCTGTTCTCTTTGCTGCTGGGTTGCATTCACCCAAGACGCAGAGATCTTGAAGGTACGTTCTTCCCGCACTGGTAGTTAATAGTCTGTGCAGCAATCCCTGCTCCACCGACCAACATAAACCATCATTTATGTGGCAGCTTCAGAACCCTCTAGAAGAGATGAAACAACTCTGCCTGACCTTTCCTTACAGACAGCAGCAGCAGCATGACCAGCGTCGTGCTGGCTGTTTTCTTATCAGCATACCAAACCTAAACTTCATTGTAACTTATGTCCAAAATACCTCCCTCTCTGCACTATTTCCTTTTACTTTCCCTTGGTGAAAGCCAGGTCACTGCATGCAGTGGTAATCTTAATTTAGTTACATGAAGTTATGGCAAAATTAAGGATGCCTATTACAAAAAAATTTAGGAATTAGAATTAATACATTCAGTTATTGTTCCCTTAATTTACAGTGAGAAGCTTCATGACTTCCAAGACCTGGCAGCTTTTCAAAGCAGACCTGTGAGCCTTGATATGCAAACGGCTCCTGATCTGAGACTTTTTGCCAAAAGGCAAACTCAGAAGAGCAATAAATGGAACAAATCTAGACTGTCTTTGGAGATTAGCCAAGTCATCATAAATGGCACCACATGCAAAGACAGGCAAGCGAAGCATCAATAAACCAGTAAACCAATAAACACTGAAATCTCTCTGTTGTGTTCATTATATATTCACAGCTCTTTCTAAACTTAGATAAGAACCAATAATAATCCATTCAAACCCTGACGCTGACGCCGGGAAAAAAAAAAAAAAAAAAAAAAAACAGAAACCAAACATACAAACAGATTTGTTTCTGTTCTTGTTGTATAAACTTTTCCCTCTAACATGATTTGAAAATCAAATCATTCCTGCTGTTTATTTCTTTTTGAAGAGTTTGAATTTTTCTTAAATGATAGAGCTCCCAATTTCAAATCTTATCTTTATCCCAGAGGTGTGCTTAGAGAGTCTCACTCCACAAAGAAAAACATTGTTAAAACAACCATAGAAACTAGCAGTTAGCACTGCCTGATATGCTAGCTAAGAATCTAAAGGTGAACCCAAATGGAAATGTTTTATGGAAGGAAAAACCACAAGTTTAAGGTATATATGCACTATAGTCAAATGCATGACAGCAGCCAGAGCAGTCATGCCAAGACACTGAATCTGCAGCAGCACCTTGCAAAGACGAGGAGAAACACCCAGGCAGCTCACTGCATGGCTAAAATATTATGTGAAACACAAAAATTCAGATCAGACACGTCAAGCCAAGTTAATCATACAGTCTGTAGCATAAAATAAGTCTTTAATGTGCATGATTATGTCTGTCCCTAGTAACTGGATTAGAGACTTATGCCTTGCCCCAGAAGCATGCCATCAGCGGTATCTGGCATGCCCCATTTAAAACTCCAGATGCTTTCAAGAGACTCTGAAACCCCACTTGAAGCTCATCGCTTGCAGTTGCGGAGAAACACTTGGTTTGCAGTCTCCTTCCTCGAAGAACCAAGACGGACAATACGAACCATGGGCTTGGCAGCCTAAACCACACCGTGACTTCAGTCCTGCAAACGCCGAGTGTGAACTCCAAGGGAGGCTTAGCTCAGGCAGCAGCACAGACCAGGTGCCACCAAGAGCTGCAGTCACAGCTGCGCCCACCTCGCTAGCTCCACATCACTAGTGACAAGAAGGGAAGATCTTCCCCCAGCCACCCTCCTCCTTCCCTGCACCATGTTTCCTCCCTCCTGTTACGCCAGTGCAAGTGCTCAGCAGAGCTTTTGCTGAACCAGTTTTACACTCTGCTCTGGAAGCACCTTGACCCTTGCCATGGAAAACCCTGGCATGGACCAGGCACTGCGCAAGGTGCAGGACCAGGGATGCAACAGGACACCAGGACCAGTCTTACCCTCACACATGGGAGGAAGACCCTGGATTCAGACTGGCCGATCGCAGAGGTGCAGGTACGCAGCAGAGTATCGTTTCTGAAAGCAGTAGGAAGAACAGTTTGAAGAGCAGGAATGAGATACGTGGTACCACCAAAACAGACAGTGCCTAGTTTGCAGCATGAGCAGCACACTGCAATACAATCCTTGTTACCATCGCTGAAGGAGCAGGCAAGTTTGGGTTTTCTTTTCTTTTTTTTTTTTTTAATTAATAGCCAATTTCAGTTTGAGCAGACAAATATATAGGCATCCCTTAATATTTGAGATGAAAGTCTTTATCCAAGCTATTTTCACTCTTTGCAAGTACTTCACAATCAGAAGATGATCAAAAAGCTCGCTTTTCTTTACTATTTAAACACCAAAAGGAATGCCCAGTTTAAGCTCTGAGAACATCATTACACTTATTTTAAAAATACAGACATAAGAACGTATAGTGAGATTTTTCATTTTCTCTTTCACAACACCCAATAAAATCTTAAGCCCTGCAACAAAAATTTACTAGTGTTGCTCCCATCACAGCAACCTCACAAATCACCCTTTAATTCTAGCAAAATGAAACAAGATCAGCTCAGAACTGAAGTCTCCCAACAGTATTTCATCTAATAATGGCTGCCAAAAACCTGATGCATTTCAACTTTGGAAAAACATCACTTCAGCTATGGAAACTCTTATCAAGAAATATACTTTTGTTTCCTTTTAGCAGCAGTTTCAGATGGATTGACCAGCTATACTCCAAAAAATTTCACCTTACTAGCTCTAATGACTTCTTTGGATACGTTATCACAACTTTTTCCAGTTTCTTATCCAGAGCCCTTCTGCGCAGGCACAGCTATGGTGCAGGGCTGATGCCCATAACAGTTAACAGAATACTTCATTTGAGTTAGTGACTGGATTGTGCTTTATATGCTTGAGCAGCACTTTGCAATGCATGTTCTGTCATTTTGGTTTACTCAGAATATTACTTTTTATTTCTACAGTGGTGTCTCTCTGAGCCATGCAAGTGACAGAAGTTAACATATTTTACATCTCGCCTCTGCTTTGACTTCGAGGGTTTTATAGCCCGTTTGAAAGCTGTGTTGGTTACTGTCAATGGCAGATATCCCATGGGCAACTCAGTGCCAGGCAACCCTGCCCATTTGAACCCGGTGCTCTGCTCCCCACCTTTGAATTCTCTTTCTTGGAAAACGCATAAACAAACTGACTTCTGCATGAACTTTTTATTTAAACCCGACAGCTGCATTATTTTTGCTTTTAAAACCAATATCCTTATGAACACTGTTCACATTAATACAAAATACTTTAAAACACAGAAAATTTAATGTTTTAAATGGTAATTAATGCAGCTGTTATTGTCCAGAGATCCGCATGTTAGACCCAAACCCTGTGAACACCTGAGGCCATACCAATCCATTTCAGAAGAGCTCAAATTCTGTTTCATGGAAATGTGTAAAAAAAAATATATAGGCATAGATTGTACATGAAGAATGGAGCTATATATGTAGTACAACCATGCAGGGGAAAAAATGCTGGGGGCATAATATGCTTGAAGAATCAAGTTCAACATTACTTACAGCTTCTAAATCTACTCTGCTGTTGCATGTTTTAAATTTTAATTCAGAAAACATGGAGAAAGATTCAATTTTCTTTCCTGGTATAGTCACACTGATATAAAAGCTTTGCTTCTGCATTATGATAACTATTAAGAGTCTACAAATTGTACTGCAGATTTACAACATCACAGACTATTTGAGAAACCCTCTAGCTTTAAGGTGAGAAGTGGAAGTTATTTTTCAGTACAAGTTCTCCTGAAAGCATGCAGAAAAAAAAATCCCCAAACCTATTAATCCAGCAGCTCCAGCGATTCAGTCTGTAGGACTTGGCAATCTGAATTCAACACGAAGCACCTGTTCGACTAGGTTACACTATGTTCCCACCCACTGCCCAAAAATGCCTAAACACAATTATGTGACAAATCAGAGGATGCCAGAATGACAGTGAATAGGAGGTCTTAGAAATTTCCTTTAATAAAAAATAAATAAATTTTTTAAAAAATCCTTCCCTCAATTTCAATGCATTTTGAGGAAGACAAAGACAACTGCTCATGCAATAAGGAACACCAGATAGACAAGTGTCTTAAAGTAAGACTGTTCATTTCATCTTTTATTAGCACAATCCTATTATATTTTTTTGCCCCTTCATTTTAATTAACAGAACTGCAATATAATGGAGCCATCCTTCAGGCCTCATAGTTAAAAGCTGTAACTTCTATTATGAACTCCATTTTTAGCGGTATATAATTTTGGCTAGGGATTTAAAAAACAGCTTACACTGAAAACTGTCAGGTTTCTCTTGAAAACAAACAGAAAAAAGACTGAGGTCTACACTTTGAAGACAATCTGGCAGCGCTGACTTACAGGTCACTAACGTTGCCTTAATTTGGAACGTCAACCCCCACCCACAAAACTCTTGTATCTGAACACTGTACTACTACATTTCTTGGTACACAGGGTACGCACAGCTTGTATACAGATTTAAAGATATTAATTCTGCATCTAGCTGTATTTATAGTTAGCATTTGTGTGCGCATACCCCCATCGACAGCAGTTTCTGCAAGGGGCAGTAGCAGGGGAGAGCTTGGGATAACCTCACTGCCTGCCAGCTCAAGGAGAGGTCTCTCTAAAACCAAAACAAAGAAGTCACCCAGCCCAGCATATGAAAAAGAGAAACAGCTGTCCTTCGGGCATTAGCAGCCCTCAGCTTGGGTCTAGGGCACCCAGCATTCTGATGAGTCCTCCCATAATCAGCTCCCAAGAGACAGCCCCTCCAAGGCAGCTCTTACTGCACCCAGGGGTGCATCCCAGCTGTGCCTCGTCTTGCTCCCGGCAGCTGGCCACCATGCCCAGGGCACGATCCTTAGCACCTGCATGTTTTGATATACACCAGGACACAGCTCTGTCTATACTAAAGCACCAGAATTTTCATCCAAAATCTTTGGGAGTGATGAGAAATTAAAACAAGAATCATTTCTTTAACAGCAAATGCCTTAACTCCAGTCATATCACTCTTCAAAAAAAATAACCCATATGACACTACAGATATTTCCAAAATGTTATAAGCCTCACCCACAGACTTCCTCTGAATGAAAATAAGAGTCTGCACAAGAAGGGCAGACTTCAATGATCAGCAAAGCAAAACTTATTTTGTATGAACCTGGTATTTACTTTTTATGAACTCCACATTGAGCTAAGAGAGGCAGTTAGCATGGATTAGATGGAGAAATGATCCCAGTGTTGCCTCGGGAAAGCATGGCAAGATTTTGAATTGGATACAAGGAGATTATTAGATGAGCAGCTCCTGCTTTCTGCCTCAGCACAGGCTGGTATATAGATGAAGTTGCATTTTTCTGGGATGTATAATGGAGAACAAAATTAAACACATCTTCCTTTTTTCTGCAGGGCTATATTTCATAAAGGTAAAGACAATCCTGGACTCCCTAGACAGCAGGGGAGAGGAGATGGTATCTCTAGCCCATTATGTGTTATGCTTCTTTTGGAGCCATGAAAGATGGGAAGAGATATCTAAACAAGCTTGTTTCATTTTACAAAACAACTAATGGACAAGGTGATATTAACAGCTTTTTAAAGCCTTCAACCTTCACTTGTGTCCCTGCCCACAGCAGGGTGGGTTGGAACCAGATGATCTTTAAGGTGCCTTCCAACCATTCAATGATTCTATGATTATCAAAATAGTGTGGATTTTTTTTTTTAATTTACTTCAATAGTAGAGGATCATGCCTTAAAAAATGTGCTATTTTGGCCCTGTAACTTTTGGGGGGGGGTGCAATGAGCTGAAGAGCAGTTTGCCCTCGGTTTGCCATTAATCTCACAATCTTAAATACTTGCATTTCTTTAAACTGTAACATTCCCCTTATATGTTTATATCCACATCACACTTTTATTGAACATTAAAGTTGAACTTGATATTTAAAGGTTGCTTTTCTTATGACACAATGTATTTGTACTGTACCATAAAACATCAACCCCTCCATACATTCTTATTGTCAACATAGGAAGATTTACTGGAGAAAATTACCCTGAGAAACACACTTACAAAACCAGAAAACATAAGCAGCTGGTGTGGTTCCTGTGTGATAATCAGTCCAAGGATCACTTTATCCAGCTGTGCACGCTCACAAATCAGTGCCTTTGCATAATGCGTGGGACGTGAGGGCTAACAAGTAAAGGTAAAGCAATGCCTGGACTAGTGGAATCATCTGTAAAATCTAACTGGTTTGCTTTATAGCATGCTGAGGACACTGAGCAAGGCAGGTAACCTCCAAGCAGTAACATTAGGAACAGGCAGAAGGACAGTGACATGGTGAGACTACAGAAAAGTTACAACGCTGAGGCAGGTCCACCAAGCATCACAACTCTCACACGCAAGCCATTTGCCGTTTACAGGTGTTTGTTATCTCACCATCAATGAATCGATGGAATTACAAGCTTATTATGCACAGTCAGGCTTGGATTATAGCACTTATTAAGACTACATATTAGTTTTTCCTAATACTGAAACAATGCTTTGCTTGTTTAATTTTCAAACATCTACTACTACCAGACCACAAATCCTATTATCAGCTTTTGAAGTTATCACCTCAAGGTCATCTTCAACAGTATTTACCATTACGTTACTAGTTTCAAGAAACTGCCTTTAGAAGGGTTTTATATATTTACCAATTGCAAGTGTGGACCTTAAATCAGTCAAGTTACTTGATTTTGATGCAAACTGGGGAAAAATGTATGAATTAATTTCAGCAGAGATGAAAATTACTCACCAGTATCTCTGTTCAGAGAAGCACTGTAATCTATTGTGGTGGTATTGGCAGCAGGACAAGACACATTACACTTGCAATGCATCAGAGGAAGGAAGGGAAGTAGGCTTGCCCATGAGGGATAGCAAAGCCAAGTTAAGTTGTCAGACTACTTCTCCATCCCGCAAGAGGCTGAGGACGACGACGTTATTTTTGTTTATTATTCGGTCAGCACTCCTTGGTGCCCGGTCCTGTACAAGAGAGGAAGGACAAAGAAAGTGACCAGTAAAAATAAAAATGAAAGTAGCCACAGCAGATCTCATCCAGAGCATGATGAAATACGGAGGTAATGCTTCAGAAGCCGAGCATCTTCCATGGTGGCTTCAGACTGGTATGCTCTGTTGCCTTCTAATCAATATTCAGCAAACAAGAGGTGGTCTTTCTCTCTCAGGAACTAATGAGTGGTTAATGACCCTAATCTGGTGTATAACAGATTGTTAATACTGGTACAAGAAAAGCCCTAGTGGGAACAGGAGGGCAAAAGAGTAATTTGATTTAAACTGGTCACTAGCTGCACTTTTCTCAGAAAAGTTATGATAGTTATTTGTTATGCAGATCTGCCTTATACAAGCAGAACAAAAATTAAAGGATTGTGATTTTTTAATATTACATTTATGAAGATGATTACCCAGCTGCTGTTTAATTTCCATCTGTGTTCTGCTGCATTTATACCATTAGTGCCACACTGTGGTTAGACAGACATGCTCGTATTTTGGAGAAAAAAGTGTGGCTGACAATTACCATTTAACTTTGTGGAGTAGCAACAAATGGGCTTTTCTGTATACTGTTACCTATAAATTATAATGATTGCTTTCTTTTTGCTGGCTTTTCAAAACCAAGCAAGAAACAGAAAGACTCATGCAAACCACAGCAGTTCTCTGCTGCACTGAAAGAAGTTGCCTCCGTGGTAAATGTGCAAAGCTTCAGCTTAGATAGACTAAAGTCCCTCCCAGCAGGCAGTACACAATAATTTTTATATTAGGAAGATATTGCAATACATCTAATACCCATTTGCTTCCTTTTTTAAAAAAATCTTATTTTTGTAGAATTTTACAGTCATGCACCACAGCACTGGTCTGTTACCCTATCCCAATAATACACTACTGCTTTCCACATAGCGAATTAAATTGTGTTTTCCAGTCAGTCATAGAACAGGGCTTTACAGGATACTCTCAGTGTGCTTTGGAAAGGATGAAGAACCTTGTGGCCATCTTGAACAAGTGTCTAGCATCCTGGGTCCTGAACAAGGCAGCAACTCACTGCTATGAAGATTCCTAGGCCATCGCCAGATGATCTCTACTTCCTCAATGAAAAGCAAAACAAGGTCGACAGCCTGACTACAAAGAAGCTCCTGCCTTTTCTCCTGCGTCGGTTGAGTGTCCTGCCCAAGGCTCTTGAGCTAATTCTCTAGGCTCTGTTAATGAAAGCCCCAAAGGACTTTAGGACCAGCAAACCTTTCTCAGAGGGATTCAAAGTGTCATTAGCTACCCAAAGAGATGTAACCTGTGGAGCAGAGCTTACAGAGCCAGTATTCGCACCTCCTTGAGCCTTCTTCACGTGCCCATGGGAGGCTCCCTCATCCCAGCTAACCACCCTTTCCTCATCAGACAAGCACAGCACTACGTGTTGCCTGCCTCTCAGATCTACTCTGATAGCTCCTGCTATTTCCTTAGGCCAGCACGCTTAAAGCTTTATATTCCTTACAATCCTGGATATCGATATGGAGAAACTACAGCTGATCCAGGTTGGTTTGACCCAGGCAGGCATTTCCCTGTTGATGCACCTTTTTACCATTGCCGCAGTCCCTGTGAAAATCCTTCTATAGCCACCTTTGATCTCACTCTGTTTCTGTCGCAGGGCAAAGTGATACAGGCAACCCCAAAGCAGAGAACATTTTTTGGGTTATGTTTGGGGGTTTTTTTAATGCTACACGTTATTGCCTATTTTTGACAACAGGCCAGTCAAACTCCACCAAAGCTAGTATCACAGCATTTCTTGAACAGAAGCAGAAATCGGCACCTCTGCTGATACTCCTTTCCTTTACAGATAAGTGCACCAGGCTGATTTTTCTAGAATGAGCTTCAGCTGTTTTCAAACTGTCACTTAACTTCTATCTATTCAGCTTGAAAACAAGCAGCTCCTTTTCTCCCATATATGACACCTTTGATTGGGAATTTTCCTCTTCATAGCTGGTTCTTCACACTTAGAAGAGCTATAAATGGTAAAAAAGGGACACAAGCCTTATTTTTCTGAAAAGCAAAGGAGAATTGAAGGGTTTTTTTCTTTTCCTGTATTTTATTTCTTGATCTCTGTTTCTTGATTTCTTCTTTCATAAAAGGAAAACCACTTGCTTCTCTTACTGGGCATTAGTTTTTAGAGATGCTGACCATTCAGAATTGCTATTGATTACAACATTAGTTTGTTGTTAGATATATGCTTAGATATAAAAATCAGACCTATTACCTGCATGCATAGGTTCTAAAAAAAACATTGTTCCAAACAGACTTTGTGCTGTCTCAGGCAGCTATCATAGAATCATAGAATGGTTTGGGTTGGAAGGGACATTAAAGATCACCTAGTTCCAAACCCCCTGCCACGGACAGGGACATCTTCCACCAGACCAGGTTGCTCCAAGCCCCATCCAGCCTGGCCTTGGACACTTCCAGGGATGGGGCATCCACAGCTTCTCTGGGCAGCCTGTTCCAATGCCTCACCAACCTACCCATAAATCTCTTAGAGGACTTGAGCTCATCAAGAAACACATTTCCTTTATCCGTATATCAAGCCAATTTTCCAGATGTGACAAACACACAATTATTTATACATCTAATGGAGACCTGCATTCTGTCCCAATTCATTGTTGTGAATTCATCATGGTAAATTCAGAGTAACTACATTGTTTTAAAATACTTCAGCAAAGTGTGTGTGGTCAGACACCACTAACGAGAACAGGACTGCTGACTTGCTCCCATTCTGTTTGGATGCTCTGGAGACCTCCTTCTATGGAAAATTACAGTAATATAGGTTTAAGAGTATTTATTTATTTATTGTATCACTGGTAAAAAAGTTGCAAAATCATACAACTAAGAAAAGAGAAACCACAGGGAATACCAGGAACCTAACTTGTAGTTTTACCTTTGAAAGTCTCCTCTTCAGTTAATTAAAGGCTGTATTACCCTGAGCAGAATATCAACTATTCTCATGGGTTTCAAACGCACAGTACCTTCTTCCTTCCTAAGAAATATAATTTTTCCTGAGATAGCTTCCTTCTTCTCAAAGGCAGAGAAAAAATGTAGCAGTAAATCTGTCTTAGAAGTTATAACTTACCCATTATATTGAAATAGTATTTAAGTGACAACAAGGCGATCAACAAAAAAAGCAACATTATTTGTCAGTCAATCTCTTTTAGAGTGATAAAACAATTCAAAGCCCAGGCCATCAAAACAGTGAGGAAAGGAGGGAGGAAGAAACCCGGTGAAAAAGCATGGCAATATAAAATATTCAGAGTACTTACACATGATAGTTTCAGAGACAGTGGCCACAAAATAGGAAAACAATTGCAGTGTTTGAAAACTAGAGCTGGGCACATCAATGATTGCTAGTCATCAACCATGCCTCACACACATCATTTATTCAATCAGAATCTTTCCTTCATCCTCCTCAACAGAAACAATAAAACACTACTCTATGCAGTTAAGCCTCAATCTGTATATCTGAGGAAGACAGGAATCAGATAAATTAATTTTAAGAGGGAAATTCTTCTTCTAATTTTCCTCATAGGTAGCAGTTTTCCAGCTCTCTACAGTGTCCTACTGTGTGATGCTCAATCACAGTTATTGCAGAAGCACTCACATGGAAATAGTGGTGGTAATAGCTGGGTTCAGGGGCTCCTTCTGCCAAATAAAACCAAAAACCATTCAGTATCAATGACCCTGGAGGTCATCATCTAACTGGGAAGAAAAAGTGGGAGTTATCGGTATCATATGTATCAAGAAATACATGACTAAAATACAAGGAAAATCTATTCTTCAATGTATTTCTTTCATGTATTTTTATCATTCCTATTAGCATGGTGTGTAAAAGCCCTTGTCCTGGGAGGTAACCACATTCTGCTAAACCCTCTATAAACAAATAGCGAAAGATGGCTTCAGCCCCAGAATCAAAGAGGACCTAACATGGAAGAAGTCAGAGAAGGAATATGAGGAGACAGGCTCCATTGGGGTGATAGGTCATGGTCTCCACACACGAGGAGCCTCACATGTTGATCTGTAGCTGGCATGAACCTTAAGGAGCAATGTGAGGCACAACAACAAACACATTTCTAAGACATGTCTTCAGACTGTGAAGGCAGCTTGAGAGAATACACTATGTTTGTAAACGCAACAAAGCCAGGCTGGTGTTGCAGGATGACCTGTCACTTCTCGGCAAGAGATGATCCATTGGGAGAGGCTGCGACCAAGGGGATGGGGAAAAACGTTAGCATTTGGCACAGCTACAGTTGCCAAGGTCAGAGGAAAGGATGCTGTGGTAACCAAGGCACAAGTAATTAAAGTCTAAACAAGATTATTAAGGACTTCTTGTTAGGTTCCTAACCAAAGACAGCTCTTGAGATCTGGGGGGTGTCCCTGTCCCACAGTCACTAGTGACAGTGCCCTTTCTCTCTTCCCCATCCAGCCCTCCCATTTTCCTTTCTTGTGCCAACTCTTCCGCCTCTTGCCCTCCCTGCCTCTGTTCTCCAGTAAACCCCAGCTAAAAAAAACAGACGAAGCAGCTTCTGTCATAACTGACATCACACTGTAAGCATCACATTAGCTAATGCGTTAAATAGACACTGAAAAACAGGGAAAGGGATAAATTATACCCTTGTCTGTTTGTTCAGCTGCTATGCCCTGTCAGATGTGTGTTGTGGTGTTTGTTTGTTAAACCTTCCTTGCAAAGAGCAATATTCAGAGAGCCCCAGTGCTGACAGCGCCAAGGCAAACATTTCCCTGCCCCATGCTAACAGCGGGTTTTCTCCTTCCCTTCAAAAGGGTCTGTAACCTCTGCCTTGTAGGACCCTCTTCTGATTTTTGTATTTCAGAAGGAAACCTTCACACTTGTGGAATTGGTGTATTGATCTGGAGCAAGCATGGAATGAAGATGGTTAAAAACTGGAGCCGTATGTTAGGATTGTGTGAAATTCGGAAAGACATGAAGAAATCAGGCAGGTTCTATCCCAAAGCTGTAGGAAAAGTGATACTTCAGTTTTAGGTATCACTAACACGAAAAGCATCTTTTACCAGCTCTTTCCATCCTAAGGATAAATTTGGGGAACAACATAGGCTTTGAACCAGTATTGCAAAGGAAGATCAAGCGTTTTTGCACCTTCTTGTTCCAACTGATTGATGCGTTTGTGGCAAGTATTCCTGTTCACAGATCACAAATGACAAGCGCCAGCCCACACTCTTACACAAACCCACCAGCAAAGCGTTCTAGCTAATCATCTACAAAGTCCTAAAGAGAATCCTTGATATTATGCCCCACTTTCCAATTTGTACTGGTTCAATTGTGGTCCTGAGTTCTGACAAGTCCGTAAAGACAGATGTGCAAAAGGGTGCCAGCAAATGGAGGAAAAAGAGGAAAAAATTAATGAGTGAATTTTCAGAAATGTCCTTAGAGATTCTTAGGGACTTAAAACAGAAAATGTTTATTTTGTTAATGCTAGATGTAGAGGCAATCACAGTCACGCAAGCCAGAGCCACATCGGCAAGAATTAATTTCAAAATGGATATTGGCCATTCTGTTTAGCTCATGGAATTTATTCTTTCTGCTGGATCTAGCTGCAAAGTACACTTATTCAAGGAAACTTGCCAGGATACACTAAGTTTGAGGATTATACTAAGGATTAAGCTCATAAGCATTATACAGCACTCTTTACAATAGTACTTGGATATTCAATTTTTTCACAAATCACTTGCTCCAGACAACCTGGGGTGGGGGATTCTCATACTAGGAGCATTGCAAATACAAATCCAGAAACTGATCCGAACTTGCTTTTGTTCCCAAACTAGCAGGAATTTCCTGGGCTATAAAACATCTGAAAACATTTGGCCTAAGCTATTGGATGAATGAACGAATAATGGGACTCTGGGGAAGGAATGACAACCACTGACCCTGCCTTCTGAGAGCTCCTGTTGTTGCAGCGTCGTTCCTCCATTTCTAAAGGTAAACAGCACAGCCTCTATAAATCAACACTGTCCTAGACTTCAAAGCCACTGGGATATCCCCATCAATACATCACTCAAGTCAGAAATTAGCTTTAACATGCAATATGATCAGTAAATAGAGTTAGCAGTGGGAGAGCAAAGGACTGTTGATAGGTCCAGTTGATTATTATTCTCCTGATAAAATAGTATCTCCAGGAGATCCCTTAGTTCTGTTTCTGAAGCTAATATAGAGTCATGCTTCGAACCATGACCCTCAGATACCATAAATTTCAAGGATCTGCAGCAGAACACTCACTCACTTCAGACGCTTACAACTATAAAGCTTCAAAGGAGACAGAACAAACATTAGTTTAAGTTGTCCAAAAGAACATCTGCATCTGTACCAGCCCCATGTGAAGGCAAAGAGCTTGAGCTGCTATCTCCAGCTGGGCTGGGTGACCTTAGTTTAAATCTTCCTGAATTGTGACTAATGACCCAGAACACCCATTGCAACAATTAAAGCAAATAAACAAATACCCTGGTCTTCTGACAGCGTCTGAATCTTCTCTTCCTCTGTGCCTGGTTATCTTCACAGTCACCAGGATCCGTGAGAGCTCTTGAAATACCAGGCTATGGGCCATAGTTTGCCAGAGGGCCACCTTCGCTCCAGGGTAAGGGTGACAGCTGGCCAGGAGGTTGGCAACACACAAACTGGAAGGAGTCACACCCATAAAGCCAGTCCAGTCAAACTGGGTATATTTTGCCCTTGGATGAAGGAAATGCAGCACATTTCAGAAGATTTAAGCCTATCCAGTGTGCAAGAAAATGGATAACAAACTAGTAGCTCTTCCCCTGACATCACAGACAAAGGAGGCTCCAAACTCACCCTAAATGCTGGCACCCAGAGGCTAGCGTGAGGGAGGGTAGCCAGCTACTGCTCAACACCAATCCCATCTGGGAGAAACTGGGGGCAATTCCTCCTGATCTGCAGTACCTTAACCACAAAAGCCAGCTTCTCGTAGGCAGGGTTAGAGAAGGAGGTGGCCACTGCCAACTTGTGCCATGTTTGGATGATACCCCCAAGGAGCAGAGGGGATGGTCCCTGGTGTGGCACAGGCAGGTTTACAGCTCCCAGGTGCGGCCATGCTGCATCCCTGCTCCTGAAATTGGGTCACTGTTCCACAAATACTCAGGGCCACACAGGGAACCTGCACAGTAGCCCAAAAGTAAGAGGATTCAGGCAGGAGAGAGATGTCCTGGGGTCCGGTCCCTGCTTCCTGCATCCACTCTGCCTTTTGCAGTAGAGACTAAATGGATAAAGTGCATAAACAACATTAAGGGTCACTCCAAGCCTGCACAGGAAGGACATGACTTTGTATGTGTCCTCACCATTTGTTCCACCAATTCAAATTGTCCGCACCAGCTTTATGTTCAGTTTGAACATCTTTTTAGTGAAGCTTCATTTCTGTTAAGTTCCTGCAAAGACTGTATTTGGTTTTGATATTATGATGGAATTATTATAATCAAATCTAACAATGACTAAGCTGTAAGTGGTCTAGTTCGTGTAAACACACATAGTCATTTTGCCAGAATGTGAAATGTTGATCTTTGCTTCTGTAGCTGCAAGTAATGATGGCATAATAGTACAAGGAAATTATAATACAGCTTGTTTGAAGCAGGTTTCTCTTCTGAAAAAAACACTCTTTGGAGCTATTAGACATGTTCTCAGTTACATCTCAGCTGCAGTTGTGTCACAGCACTACAAAACTACCAGGCTGCAACAAGGCTTTTACCGTCCCATACCAGCCCTCTCATGCCTCGGCACCACCACCAGTCCCACACAAGGTTCCA
>JAVJGI010000064.1:36430076-36459891 GCA_035590275.1 Ibycter americanus | reverse complement strand
GCGGGGGCACGGCCCGGCCCGGCACCACAAGAACTGTCTCCCGCAAACTGTATGCAAGGTCAAGAACTTAGGAGCTGCTAATTATGCGACGAAGACAAATGATACAAGAGTATTTTGTTATATCCTAACTTTGTATTAAGATATTTTGGGTTTACTTCATTAGAAGTCTGTTTATCTACATTAATGCCTGCCTTATAATGCAGTGCTTGCATGCAGATCTGTACAGACAGAACTGTGGGATATAGTTCCCAACACCCATCTGCAGTATCACAGCGTTTGTAAATTCCAACAATCAATCAAAGGAGAAGTCAGCTGGCTTGATGTGCTCAGTCACAGCTCAGAGCCTTGGTCTGATCTCTGGCAACAACACCTCTGCCTCAGAGCAAGGGGAAAAAGCCATCCTTTAACTTTCTACACTTCTCCATGCCACAGTAAACGCTCCCTCCCATGGCAGGGATGGGCATGTTTCTACAATTGTGCTCACGGATGGTCAGCAGTAGTTGAAGCTGAATAATCAGATTTCAGATGCAAATGCCCTAAACTGATTCAGCTGTATTGTAACCCAGCTCCACTTTTCCCTAGCCACCATTGCTCATTCTTAGGCAATACCTGCTGACACCTTGAAATAAATTTCATTTTCAACTGGGGAAAAGAGGTACCTTGATGCTTTAAGCAACTTTTCCAAAGACTTACATGTTGAATGAGAAAGTGGTAAAACACATCAGGAAAGTTCTAGTCATTAGAAACAGTACACATCCCCTTCTGAACAACCTTCAAAGAGCAAAAATAAAATCCATTAGTTTCATCTGAAAACATAGAAAATTGTTTTCTTTCTCTCAAGTCTATTTGATGACAATAACAAACCTCTGTGGGATTCTTCTGAGATCTTCCGTGGGCAAAATCCACAAGCCAGTGTATTCAGAGCTCCTGCACAACAGAACAGGAACAGAAAAGATCTCTCTTGGTGTCTTACAGAAGTCAAATGCAGAGCTTGATTTGGAGCAGATGCATTTACATGTCAGGAACAATTTTCACTTCTATACATAAGATTATCAGCAAGGAAAACCTTAGAAGTTCAGACAAAGAACTCACCCAACCTTTAGGTGTAAAGGTCACTCAACCTCTGCTGGGCTGCAGAGCTTTAACCGTATGATAGCAAGGCGCCACAAATGGAAGACAGTGCCAAAATTTGCTCTCAGCCACTGTAAGCCTTGAGCAATTCCTTTTACATTTCAGTGTAAAAGCAAAACTTGGAGCAGTGACCTTGAGTCTTCTCTACCAGCCACACATCATACCCCCTACGTGAAGGTGCCTCCATGGGGCGCTATTAGCGCTGCGGGAAGCGGAGCTCCCTCGGGCTTCACCATCTCCCCTTCCCTCCTGCTGCTCTCTAATTGTGCTTTTAAGGGAAGGCCATTAACAGCTCGGATGTTTCTGATTAAAGGCGTAATTGCCTTCAAACTGCTGCTAGCTTTGTTTCTTCTTGCATTTTGAAAGCATTGCTTGAAGGGTTAAAATGCACAGACCTAACTAATAATTGGAGCAATATGACTACATTTCTGTGCTTGTTCCTAAGCAGTAGCTTTTTGTCTGACTGACAAGGTCCTTCTCTCTCCGAGTAGCTGGGTCACAGAAGCCATCAGTCAATTACCCTTTCCCAGTCCAATGACTGCCTTTTCACCTCTCTGACTGAAAGGACTTAACAGTGTTATTCACACTTCCACAAGTGTAAAGCTCTTCGTGGTCTTTATGGATAAGAGATAGCTGCTGAGCTGATACAGAAAGTGATTTTTCAGAGTAAAATATTTAAAGGCATGACAAGCCTCTCAGATTCTGTTCTCCAACTAAATGAAGAGAACATATTCCATGAGGCCTGACCATAGAGCAGATGCAAAGTTAAAGATTCAGGTTTTCCTGAACAATTAAAAAGTAGGTAGAAAAAGACTATTAACCATAGATTGGTATTGTGAAGAGGTTGAGAACTGTGACCATGACTAAGTCTCTTGCTGAAGCCAGCAGAGGCTGTAGAAAAAGTAAGCAGAATGCAGAAGTTTGCACTGGAGATTTTTAACAACTTTGAGGCTACTCTGAAACCAAAGAAGTGTGCCGCATGACTGCAAAGAGAAGCGCCTTGCCACTTCATGGGCATACAGCATCTTTATCATGAAGGCAGTAACTATAGACTGGTAACATTTACTACCTTGAAGGCTATGAATCTTCACTGCAAGTAATTCCCTAACCATGTTTCACTGACCTCATTTTCAAAGCTTTTATTTTTACAGGTCGTCATAATCCAGTTCCTTTTCTTCTCTCCAGAAAGAAGTGTGCGTGTGTATAAAAGGTGCTACTAGGTCTTGGGTCACTCCCAAATTGTGCTAGACACTCTGCCAACAGCATGTCACACCGCCCCTTGAAAGAGAGACACAAAGGCAGAGTAAGATAGGGGAAGGACTAAAACAAGTGTGCTAAGTGCTAGGTGTATAAAGCGTTAAGATCTCTGGCACTGACCCAGAAAAGTACTGGTGTCCAGGTGAGCTCTAGTTGGCGAGCAGTGCTGTCCATGTCAATAGGTGATCAAACCTCAGGGTGTGGAAGAGTCATGTAGCCCATGGCCAGACTGATGAATGCCTTATTGGTCACATTACTATTAAATATATTGCATTTCCACCCTTTACTACCAGTTTTCTCCGCAGTGTCACGGCAAGAGCACAATGAAAGAGGACTGAGAGTTCTTGCTCCAGTGAAGGAGGATAGTGAGAAGATTGCTAATCAAAGCCACAAAGACGCTTCTAATTCCTGCCAAGTATTAGCCAACCTACAGATAATCATATCAGTGAGGTGCGACTTCCTCCACATTGGTAAGAAGCTCATCCTTAAGCAGGAGAAGTAGATTAGCAGGGAACTTTGCTACTCCTCTACTTGTAAGCCTTGAGAGTTTATGCACATAGCAGGTGACCTATTCCTCATCACAGGCATGCAAATGCCAGACATCAAAGAACACTTCTAACTGAATTCTCAGGATAATTAATTTTCACCAGAAAGTGTTTTAACCTTTTAATCCATCTAAGCTAATAGATAGTAATGGCCTTCATTATTGTAACATCAGAACAGCTCCCCATCTTTTAACACATGAAGGCCTGTCACCACTTTTTGTGCGGTAAGGAAGTACTAACCACCCTCTCGCACAGAGGTGAAGCACCAGCAAATGCCAACTAAATAAACTTTTCAATTTTATGTACGAAACTCTGCCTGATAAGGCCACCATTTCTGGTGGACACCTTTCTTTCCTTGGAGAATAGCTTCATACGTCCCAGGGGTAAAGTCCCACCACTTATACTAGCTATCATGCCAGCACATGCCCCCGCCAGCAGCAGCATCTGTGGAAAGGCAGTTTTTCTCCCAGCTCTGCAAGCAGCATTACAGCTTCATTCTGCACAGCCAGCCGAGGTGCTCGTTTGGTCACTGCACAGGGAGCGTAATGTCCTGTTCTTTCTCAAAACAGACACTTTCTTCCACAGAAATAAATTTTGGAAGTTTCAAACTGCCATTTCCCACAAAACATTGCGTATCTTTTCACCACCTACGCAGGAAAGACACTCACTCTGGCTCCAGGGAGCTGAGAAAAGCCAGAAATGACCATTAACCCCTCAGAGAGATCTCCCAGTTCATTCAGTGCTAAGCATTAATAGCAGTCTGGCAGCATCCTCACAGCTCAAAATGGGCTTGAACCAAAACTCCAGATCTAAGAAACCTGAATTCCCTTTGGCCTGATGAGTCAGTGTCTGGAATTCAAAACAGGATTCAAATCCAAGTTTACAAGTTTGATAATTGATGTAATGAAGCAAACCGGTGCCTTGGACCTGAATTTCCTGAGAGCCACAGTCCAAACCTCTCTGCTGAGCCGGGCAGCTCAGGCACAGCACAGATGTTGCAGGCAGTCATCGATCCCCTTTGTCAGAAGAAGGCAAAAAAAGTTTCCATAATGCGAGGCAGCACTCAGCAGTAATCTGTTCTCTACATTTTTACTTTCAAGAGTAGAAAAATTCACTAGAGTAATGCAAAATTAGAAGTTGTAAAGGGTCAAATGAAAAAAGCCCACCCAGTATCACACCTCTAATTTCTTTAGTGAATCACAATGCATAAGGGGATTTCTGTTGTCTTCCAAGTCTGACAGCAGAGATTGGATTTATGCAAATTATAAGGTTAAAATAATTAGAGATAGGTCAAAGGTATAAATCAAACAACCAAAGCTGACATGTCTAAAATTCTGCATGCTAAACAATCCAGGTGTTTAAAGTCAAAACATTTATTGGTGCTTATTTATACGGAGCAAAATTTAAGGAAGGTTTTGCTAAACTACCTGGCTGTTGAAATCATTTTTTGTCTGTATATTTACAGGTCTCACAAGGGAAGACAAAGCCCTGCTCTTGGCTGTGTTTCTGCAGCACAATTAATGTTTATGAAGTTGCAAGTGAAAACTTCAGTCCCCTTCCACATCTCTAATTTAAACACAGCAAGCAGAAATTATTTGGGAACAAAAGGCTGCAGCAAGACTAAAGTTGAACAAAAAAATCTTCAAAAAACTAAAAGTATATGGAATCCACTTATGCATATGCTGTGTTGCTTGCATTTTGTCACACTGCTGTGGCTGAAATGCTATGTCTGTAGCCTGCAACATGTAAAACAACAGTAGGAGTCAAGTTGTGCTCTTTCATACTGATGCAAGTCTACAAAGACTGTGCTGAAAACCACCCAGGAAATGGATCACCACCGCTCTGCAAAACGGTACATCTTCAGCCCCAAAAGTGGTGGAGAGGATGGTGAAAACAAAGTCCCAGTTTAAGGAGGTGAATAAAAACTTACAACCCTGTTTTTTAACGATTAAAAAGTAGTCTCTCCTTTCTGTGGAAAAGCCACTGTTTCCTGGTAGAAAAAAAAAAAATTGTCTTGAAAACTAAAATACTTTTGTCCAAAGTGCCCTTTCATCAGACTGCCCCACCCAGGAGCTCTTCAGAACGGCTGGATCAGTCCTGCCTCAAATCAGGGATTCCAATACAAAAGGAGAACATCCAAACAGCTAGTTTATGGGGAAAGTAAGCCACTGAATAGCTAACATAACATAAACATAACATAACAGGAAACTTCACAGTGCAAGATGAAATTTTTCAGGTTTGGACTCAGACATTTCATGAAAGGAAAAACCTATTTTGTGGGTAGCTGTAGAGAAAAATCATTTGCTGTGGAGTAAACGTGCTGATGACTTGCCTACATCTGGGCCCCTTTTTTCATAATTGTTTGATCAATGTCCTATGAATAGATAGAAATAGAGTGCATGTAAGAAGAGACAAGCATTTCACCTATGCATTTGTGTTATCTGAAATTATATGCACTGTAGTCAATATGAAATTAATATCCCTCTTGGTTAGTTTATGAGTAGAGTAGAGATTCATATAACATTAAATATTACATGGCAGAAAACAGATCCCTGCACCTTTCATGGTGAAATAAATTACCAAATATAACTGTACATTGACTTTTGCTAGCTAACATAGTAAATAAGTAAATAGATAAATGCATCTTTTAGTAGTCTGAAGTTTTTGTCCCTGCACTTATCAGGTGAAGAGGGGAGGGAAAATAGAGCCTGAGTTTACTTTATGACTTTTTTTTTTTTGCTCACGTTATGCTTGAAATATCAGCGACTGATAATGGCCTGCATTTCCTAGCAAAGAAATAGTGCCTTTTTGAAAACACTGAAAAAAGTGGCACTCATGAGGTTTGCTCTCTTCCTTCTCATTGTATGGCAGAATAATTTTACTCATACCTGATCCATTTTGTTTCTTCAGTTCCATTTGGGTTTTTTCCCCCGTCCATCTCTGTCCTCTCCTTGTACTTAGTGATTTATTTGGCTTCATAGTTCCTTAAAATGTTCCCTACTTCAAAACCCCTTTAAAATAACATATTACACATATTTACTACTCCTTATATTAAATTATTTTAAGGCACTTTTTGTCTTACAGTTTTCAAGTGACTTCCAATTTCCACTCTCAGATGACTTCCCCTACGACTGAAGTCCATTTAACACAATATGCACACGTAGCAGTTTAGGGAAATTACAGAAAAATTCTTGCAAATACTCCATGTCAGTGAGGCAATGCTCATGCTGGAGCAATGTGAAGGAGATCTGTGTTTATTACAATCATCCTTTTCTTTCATTTTCCTGACATCGCAAGAATTTGGTTAGAGTTGAGCTGGGCAAACTGTTCACAATGAATTATTTACTTGTTAAAGTAATCTCTTTTTGTTTGAATTATTTGTGAACAAGTTACAATTTTCTCATTAATTATTTGAAATAATTTGCTTAATAATTGCATGATCCACCCATGTGCATAAGCCAAGCTTTGTAAATACAAGCTTTCTGTTTGGAATAAACAACTCTAAGCACATTTGAGTCATCTGGGGACATTATTTTATAATTATGGCCATTATCCTAAGGCAGTAAAGGTCCACTTAAAAGAAAATATTTCAAAAATATACAAATTAACTCAGTTCAGAGATTCTTAATTTATATTTAGTATAAAAATCAAGTATTTCATTTAGAGATATGAAATTCATATAATTAAATTTAATTATATCCTGAAAAAGTTATACACATAATTGATGAGGTAGAGGCATATGTGTTTATAAGGACTATTTTTCCTTTTTCCAGCTAAATAAAGGCAGTTGAGAAGAAATATCATATAAGATACTTCAGGGATGCCATTCTTAAAATATTAAAGGTACTTTATTTACTACAGCAACATCCTTACCAGCACTATAATAAAAGCTCTGTCTGTGTTTCCATTCTTTACCCTAACTTCAAAAATTTTATGTATAGCCCTCATAAAAATGTACTGTGGTTTAAAATTTAGCTTGGAAATGAAACATAAAAGAGAGAAAAGTTGTTTAAATTTTACTTTTTTTTTTTTACTATTTAGGTACTAAAAAACAGTTACAGAAAATATTTACAAATGTACAGAGACAGCTTGTAACTCCCTCCTAGAGAGAAAAGACATTTTTGTTTTCTTGTTTCCTTCAATTAACAGCTGCTCACTGATCTCTAAAGCCTAAGCTTTTAAACATATGACTCAAAAGGCACGAGTCAGATCCCTCCAAAGTATGTTTGCTTTTTTTTAAAAAAGAGGAGAGATTTGAGTCCTTGAAGATTTTCAGAACTTGACAGGACAAAATCCTGAGCAATCCTTGATCTCATGTTAGTCCTGCCTGGGGGAGGAGGCTGGACCAGGTGACCGTCAAAGGTCCTTTCCAAACTACATTTTTCAAAGATGCTGCGAGTTCACAAACACCATGGGAAGGAGTTGCATTTGGAAAGGGCTGAAGCTTTGATTCCAAACTTAGGGTATAAATTTTTAAATTTTTATTTGGATTTTTTTTTTTTTTCAGATGGAGTTAGCCGGTGTCTCTTTAATGAAAGAACTTAGCTGCCATTTTTTTTCTGCAAAAGTGCAATTTTGGTGGCAAGATTTCTGGTAATCCTATAATAAAATCCTAATAAAGACTTGGTTTGTGGGTTTGTTTTCTTGGGGTTTTTTTAACTTAAATAGGCTGTAGACTACCTGTTTACAAAAGAACTAAAAGCTTTGAGTAGTTTGACTGAAAGAATTAATAACTGTTATTTCCTGAATGGAAACATTTGATTTTGAATGCTTGTAAAATACTTTGCTTTTATGAGGCACCTGAAAGCTAAGATTCTAAAATCCGTTGCTGACATGTATTTTTCTCTTCAAATACTTCTGTAAGAAGGGCGAGAAGTGAGGTTAAGAGAGACTCAAAATACACCAGTGAGAGACTCCATGACATTTCCAACCTCCTATTCTGCTCTAGCCCCTAGAATTATTCCCACACTGAAGTTCAACATCTGCACTGGTATGATAAACCTTTGGAGCTATTGTTGTCCATCAAGTTAATGACATGCATTTTAGACAGCCCTTTTAACTAAGCCACCAACACTATCAAGGAGCAGTTAGTCTACAGACGCAACAATCCAGGCAGCTTTATAAGGTCCCTAAATGTATATTTACATGATATATGGTAATAGGTTCGTCACACACCCATCAGGTGCACAGAGAAAGCAACAGCACACCAGCCATTCCTAAGGCTTAGTGCAACTCCACCCCATGTTTGGCAATACTAGCTGCAGATGGGCCATTTTTGCCATTAAGCCGACCCTGATGCTAGGTCTGTGCCACTAAATCGGATCACTCTTAATGTTGTTCTACATTACCATTGCATCTGAGCCAAGTCTGTTTCCCAGGCAGATTAGATCAGATCAGATCACTCTTAATGTCACTCTACACTACTGCCGGTCGCCCACAGCTTTGTTGGAGAACTGTCAAGACATAGATAAAACCCAAGCACACGTGTTAATAAGTAAGATAAGGTGAAACACAGCACAGGAATTCCTGCAGTGTTATTGTACCAAGAGGCAGCTCTTCTGCAAAGGAGTTATGCTTCGCTTGACTGTTTATTTAACCTCTTGGCAGTTTCTCAGTGAGATGTAAGTCTGAGTTCCTCAGCTACACAGTACACTTACAGCTGCCGGTAAAGGCTAGATCCTTTCCCAGGCTGTTTCCTAAGAAGTTTCATGTGACTGTAGAAGTCTTCTGGGGAGAATTAACCAAGTCTAGAGCCAATATGATAGATGGGAGCATGTTTTCACTTTGGTTTCAGTAACATTGTTAATTTGAAGAGCTGCTAGAATAGACTTGAGCCTCAAAGCGTTTTTGTGCTACAAGGCATTGTAAAACACTCAAACCAACCTGGAATGACCAACTTAAAAGAATTTCAGCTCAAGCTTCCCTATTTTCTTCCTTCCTTCCTTGACGTAATACAGTGTATTTGCCTTCCTAATGGCCTCAGAAATTTCACACAGTAAGGATCTCGGACATCCAAATTCCATTTGCAATTCTCTCTTGCACAGGGGTTCACTTCTTTATACATTCACTGCTTCTTTCTTGTCTATTTGAAAGCCACCAGAACACTGTCTGCTCTAATGCCATCTTGGGGATCTCTGGGGTACTCAAAGCATGACACCACCTCTGTGAAACAGCAGTATGACTTGTAGAGATTCTAGAAGCAATGCATAGTCATGTCAGCATGCCTGGATTGTTGTCAGTACCAGCACTTACTTATTCAAGGCCCACACAGAAGTCTCTCCAGACACCAAGACATGCCCGTGAAGTGTATTTAAAGATATTACTAGAGGGCAAAAATCATATTTTTCATCTGTATAAATGATCATCTGAAGCAGAATGCATATACTGCACCTGAAATCCTCAAGGCAAAGATTAAAGCTAAATGTGTTTTCTGGAATGCCAGCCTTCTCCTGTCTTCTCAAGTCAAAAATGGCAAGTATGGAAATAAAAAAAAAAAAAAAAAGGATTCTTCCCTTGATATCAGGCAGCAAAAGAGTGACTATTTAGTCACAACAGACTTAAAAGCAAAAACAAACTGTGAAAACGTGCAGAAGGGCTCTGTTTTCTTTCCAGCATGGTGCCCAATCAAATAAAGGGATCTCTGCACACCAGCTTACCATCCCGTCTGACTAGCTACACCCAACCTAATGATTCAAAGACTAATTAGAACATTTACTTTACATCCCATTTGCTGCAGTAACAGTGAAACATTATCTAGATAAAGTTCTTCCTGCAGGGTCCAGGAAGGGTATACCATTGACAGAATTTTAAATGAAAGGAAAATTGAAATTTCCCTGAAACCTTCTCATAAGCATATCAGCTTGCATTTATGCCTGTAAAGGCTCAGTACTCTAGCCCTGATCCAGCAAAATACTAAGCATATCCTAAAGATTAAGTGTAACTGGTCTCAGCATTTGCAGCTTCTGCAGTGTTCATGTCTTTAAAGTTAAGCACATAGTTAAGTGATTTCAGAACAGAGCCTTGTACCGCTGTCTGTGACTCAAGCAGTTTGAATGGTATCTATTAGCATGTGTATTCAGAGAAGAAAGGAAAAAGAAGCTAATTGCACTGCAATTTATGTTCCTTCTTTACTGTTGCATTGTTGACATAATTCCTTATCGTTTCTAATTACCTGGAGAAAGGGGAAAACTTGAAACTTTTAGCTGTCTGACATAAACCTGTCAGTTCCTGTCATAGCTAAACTTTGTAAATGCCACAGTTACACAAACAGACTCACTCTAAAATTCAGAAGATGCTGGAATATGTACATTTTAATACTGCATTTTAAACTAGATAATCACCTTTAATAGTCCTTTCTTTTTGACTACTATATCACTAAAAGATTTACTGTACTAGATGAGAGGTCCGGCACTCAGAACCAGACCCTGCTTCTGTATCTGTCATTCCCTAATGACTGCATTTATTTATCTTTGTATGAAGTACACTCATTAAACTACCCAGAGCTTCCTTTTCTTCTGCATTGCCATTGTGGAATAAGCAGAGTACTGGCTGCAATATTTTTTTTCTTCCAATTTGGTTAGCCAAATGGCCCCACTAACACTTGTGTTGGCACAGCTGAAGAGGTACTATGGAAGGGGAATGAGAAGCTGGAGGGTAGAAGCCAGCATCTCCTTAAATCAGAGCTGCTGCTGCAGAAGACAGTAAATGAAATCTTAGTGCTAACCTTTAGAAAATAGGCAGACTGCAAACAAGAATAATTTTTATGGGCCAGACCCTACTGGTTTTACTTATGTTGGAAGTACTATTGACATTAAGTGTAACTGTATGTGTGAATTAAGAAAGCAGTATTTGGATTTTTATTTATGTAGTCTCCTGTGCAATAACCCGGAATGGAAATGCATTTGTTTAGTTTTTAAATGCACTCCAAGTTTTACCATTACAAGAGTAGCACTGCCTTTACACTGCTTTTCTGCAAAATAAATATACTGTCTTCCCTAAATACACTGTCTTTCTTTTCAGCTCCTCATTACTACTTCTTCAGATTTTTTTAATCTACAATGCAAATAGGCAGGTTAATGATCATTACACACTATGTTTCTCTATCTTCCTGATCTTAATTTAAAACAGATACAATGCTGTCTTGTGAGTACATTGGTTTTCGATGTTCTAAATAGATTTTTAGTGTAGATACTTGTTCCGACTCCATTATTTCCCCTTTCACCCTAAATAAAGTTTTCCCAGATCACTGTTCCTACTGCAGAGAAATACATTTTCTATTTTGCCTTGAAAGAAATGTGAAAAAGGAAAATGCTGATGGCACAAGAGGCAATTTGAATCCCATGATAGAAAACATAGCCTTAGCAGACAATGCACAGTAATAAATAATAGTATAGGAACACTTTTTTTTATCAGAAGAGAAATGCAAGGCACACATTTTTAAACAAATAAATGTTTCCTTTTGCCCTTTTTTTGGCAGTAAAAGAAAGGTGGTAGGAAGCAAGAGAATACATCTGAAAAATACATACCCTGTCTATCATTCAGCAGCTGTAGAACCGGTTTTGTTTTTTAATAATGTGTATTGGTTCCACTATTGTACAGACTACATATAAAGGATGGACAGCAGATAGAGGTCAGGTGCTATTACAACAAGTCATTTTCCTCAAGGTGCTTTGGTACCCTTTGCTGTTATTTTCATTGTCTTTATCCTGTGTGTAGAATAGCAAAGGAAGGTGTATATCTTACTACTGTGAATGTGTTGGGCTGTTTGTTTTAGGCTTTGCTACAAGTAAATCAGATTTAGTAGGAGTGATTCACCAGGTACATATTCTTCCTTAAGTGTAATAGCACTATACAAGACTGTGGAGTTTCAGGGATGACAAAGCATACATTAAGTGTTATCCAAAAGGATAGTTCGTGTCCTGTGTGACTACCGGAGCTTATTACATTGCTCTTGATGTAACAGGATGAATTTAAAACTTTGTGAAGTGCTGCCTTGTGACTGGCAAACTACTTCTGACATGACGCTGAAAGTTGCTGCTATTTAACGGCTCTTTGGTGACCTTTCAGAAGAGAAAGGATGGCCTTGGTCCAAGTTGTAGCACACAGACATCCATATTGCTACCACAAGCAGCTTCCACTCTGGAGGAGAATGAGTTCAATCATTCTCGTGGGTAGGGATTTCCCAATCAGACCCCATCTTTCAGATGCACTAATCACAGCTCAGCTATGTTTTCTCATTCCTTTTCTTGGTATTACAACTCAGAACATAAGCTCCATGGCTAGTGATGATTAGATGCACAGATGATGATGATGCACAGATCACTGGGCAATACTATTTTTCTCATCTCACTTCTTATGCAAATGATCTTAGAGAACAATCAGCTATTACTGCTTATGAGTATTATCGCCACCAAAGTACAACACAAAGTGAACACAAGCAAATAAATGGACTCATCTGAAACAGATTCACAATTTGGCTTAATCAGGCCTTTTGAAAGGGACTACATTACTGAAGCAACTTCATTAAGAGTTGATTTTTAAGTCACACCATGTCTGTGCTGCAGACGGGCCAGTTAAATGTCAACAGAGAGGAATATTAAAAAAAGTTTACACTTGTATTACAGAGAGTAAAAATCTTCTTTGGCTGTTGTTGACTGCCGTATGTGAAATTACCTCTGTCGGCCAGAATGCAGCCACTGAACCTTTACCCACGTAACCCACAGACAAGAAAGAATGCTCCCACATCCCTGGCTAGTCTATTAACAGAAACGTTTGTTGTATCTTTGGCTATAAGAAAATTTCCCATTTCTTTTTAATTCCTCTGTGAGCTTTTGCAGACTTTTTCTCAGACGTAGCTGGTACACTCTATGCTATTTGACTGTTACCTTCCTCAGGTGGGGGCCACCTATCCACAGTACATTAGGCAGGGACTGCAATGCAGCTCTGTTCTGTATAATAGAAACAATTATTCCTATTAATATTTTTAATGCACAGTTATGTGTAAAATACCAGAATACGCTGACAGCTCATGTCTAATCACTGCTGTTGCAACAAAATATGCTTTATTTTACGATGAGTATACACACCGGCTCTTTTCTTTCTAGTTATCACCAACTATTTGTCACATCAGAAAGAGAAATAGGCAATCTGAAACAAAAAAAAAATTATAACCAACAGAAATCAGCTCTCTTACAGCTGAGTTTATTTCTTTGAGCATGAATGGGAAGGAACGTGTAGGAGTGACACAACAGGAGAAGAGCTTATACGGTCTCTTTTTAATGGAGTCAGTATCTAGTATATAGACTGGAAAATATGCAAAGGCATACAATGCAGAAAACTGTGAACAGGCTGCTTAGAAATCACTGGGTAGCAGTGACCATTAGGTCATCTTATTAAAGATGAAAAATGGCTTGGCTTTGAAATAAAAGCCAGTTGCATCCTATTTAATATCTTGATGTGGTTGCAGGAACATAGAAGCAAAATACAAAAGCCAAAGTACAACTATAAATACACAAGGAAGCAGCAACATGAAAATACTTCCTATGTACATTAGTAACAAGTAGAAAGAGTTAGTCCAGGGAAACAAATCAAGTAGCAGAAATGTTTTGTGCTGGTTTTGTTCAAACCTAGATCCATTAGTGATTTACCTTTGAAATCAGAGTGGCGGGCAAGTGTCTAACAACCGAAAATGGCAAACAAAAATAATCTCTAAAGGGCAGTACGAGGAAATCCCAGGCTATTTGAAGTTGGGCTGACTCCTCCATAATTAGGAAAACAACTGAAAACAATAAACACCTATAAAACAACAGGCTTCCTAAAAGTCAATTTCTTCTAGGACAGGTTAATAGGCTTCTGAGCTCAGGTCTAGTTTTAGATTAACCTCAGAAAACCTTTTTACACAATCTGTTCTGATATTGTCAAAAATGAGCTAAGGTGGTACAATCTCGATGAAATTATTGTACAACTACTAAAAAAAAAAATCCACGAAACTGTTGGTTTACTGTCAAAAGGAAATGATGCACTGAGTAAAGCTCCTGCAAGAGCCTAAGCTGAGCTCAGTGCTATTCAGCATTTTTATGAATGACTTGCATGATGGAAAAAAACACACAGTAATTAAATTTGCAGATAATAGCAAGCTGGAAGGACGCATCAGGACTGTGAAGGACAGCATTAAAATTCAGACCTTATCTAAACAAACTGAAGACACAAATAAGATACAACTCAGTGAAGACAAGCGTAATATACTGTATTTATGTAGAAATCATCAGTTGCGCAAACACAACATGGGGAACACCTAATTACACAAGAATTAATTAGAATAAAAATGTGGAGGCTAAAGGATTTCAAACAGAACACAAGTCAGTATTTTTTTCTAATAAAATTACCCTCCTACTAGAGTGTGCAATGAAGATGTCACACATAGGACACATGAAGTAGCCCTCAGCAGACTACAGCCTGAGGCTGGAGCACTGCATGGAGTTTAATACACCAAACATCAAGAAAGATATGAGGCAGCTGTACAGCTGAGAGCCGCAAGAATGATCAAAGGTTTGAAAACACATTCTGTGAGGAAAGGCTGAGAGAACTGGGTTTGTTTAACTCAGCCAAGACTCAAGGAGACATAACAACAGTCTTCAAATAACAGAAGTTTTGAAAGAAGTTAATCTTACTGTCCACTCTGCTAATAGACAGGAGTATTTAAGGACAAATTAGACAAACATTAGCCAGGAATGAGTTGGCATAATTAGTCCCATCTTGAGTGGGCTGAGGGATCTCTCAGAGTACCTTCCGATCCCACCTGCTGTCCTTGTCTTCTCAACATTATTTTTCAAACCTCCATTAAAAGCATGCTCGTTCCGCCATGAAAATCTAAGAAAAATAACAAAAAGATCACTATGATAATTTATTTTTAGGTTTCTATTAAAGAGTAAAAATTCCAGAGTTATTTTAGAAGGGCTTCAGAAAACACCAAGTTACCCTTAAGTTACTCAGAATCAATTGTAACTTTTTAGGCTAAACAACAGTACACAGACCTAAAAAGGGAAATTATTGCAATTACTGCAGATGTGCAACTGAAGCAATGACACATTTGAGGGAATGAATGACAGATTCTAAACATTCTGATCATATTATTGTCACCTATCCGCCCATTTTAAAAGTCTACACAAAATAGCAAAGGTACATTATGGAGGAAACTTAGACCAGAGTTTGTCCGGATGAAGTATTAATTAAACAGATGGCACTGATAATGAAGCTAAATGACGAGAGTGCTTTGCACAATGAAAGGGAATTAACTGCTAAAGTGTCCATGACAGGATCCATGAGACAACATACAAGGACCTGAAGGGAGAAAGGTAGAAATGAGCAGTAGTTTGAATTCTTTGACGTAGGGTGCCAGAAAGCTGGACAGTATCACATGCTGCTTGGTCACCTGTACAAAGAGCGTTGTGTCAGGAAGAATACTCTGGGCTCATTCAGTCAGTCAACAGCTGAACAAGGTACTATTTTAAGTGTGATCCTGAAAAACAGGACCAGAAACCAATCCTGGAGTAGCCAGCAGTGGCTCTTTGGTGACCCACTGCACCGTGGGCTGCCAAGAGCCCTGGAAAACCCAGAGTGGCCATGCACCAGTAAGAGCAGCAGCCACTGGGAAGCAGCCAACTCTGAAAATCGTATCTAAGAATCTTTCTCTCAGCAAAGTGTTAAGAATAAAAGCACTTGGTTAGTTCAGCAGAGTGTTGTTTGCTCTAGTCATTATTTTGAGTCTGCTGCCTTTTAACTGCACTTAAGTAAAGTTAACTGAAGCATCCCTTTCACTTCATTTTACGGCAGACAAAATGGGAAGACTCACCTCACTATCATTCATCTATTATGTTGTCCCATATTAATTTCCCCTTAGCACTGTCTTAAATATCCTCATACTTCTCCAGGAATTGTTTTTGTATTTCTTCATCAGTTTAGTTCCTCTCTTTAGGACCTTTTCTATTATTTCGTATGCCTTTTGAGATGGAATGACTGAGATTGAACACTTTAATACAGGCAAAGGTGTACTATAAATTCCTGTAATGATACCCGTTTTGTCTTAATACAATCTAACATCTCAATTTCTTTCTAGACTGCACCAAACTGCAGCCTTTTCTATGCTGTTCCCTGCAATAACCAAGTATTTTTCTTGGAGTTGTTACAGCTAATTTAGAATCTATCAGGTAGTACGATTAGTTCCAATTGTCCCTTCAGAATCAGTTACCATCAGCTGTCTACCCTGAAGCTCACCTGTCATTTATTACTGAATGCTCAATCACCATTTGATCCTTCTGCATTCTTTCTATCTCCTCATAGTTAACAAGCCTCATGTAATTTCACCTTGCCAACAACAACAAAAAAAATAAAGTACCATGTATTCCCGATCCAAATAATTTTCACAAGTTCCAATATGGGTCCTTATATTAAACAACTATTAATCTTTTTCTCAAGTCCTTATTTCTTACCTTCTTAGAGCTTCCTAATCTACAAGACAACTTTCTTCTTATGCTGAGATAATTTTTTTGGAGTGGCTTTATCCACATAAACTGTATTTACTATTGTAGCTACAAGATTTCCTCTCTTCGAGTAATGAAAGCATTCTAATAGGCTGCAAAGATAATGTTTTCCTTAACAAGAACTATTTTGATTCATTCCTTGATAACAGCTTTATCAAAATGTTTCAAAGAACTCCGTACCAGCATGATCTCTACATTTCTTGAAGGTACTAGTCACAAGGCTGAGATTCACTCACTCAGACCATTTGTACTCCCTACATCTTCCCCTCTTCCCTTTGTCTATTTGCTTTATCTTTATGTTTGTCTTTCACTTACATTTTCAACTATTTGAGGATGGCTTTTACTATTTTTTATATTTGGACAGTGTATAGAACAGTAGGACTGGCGCCCACACGTACAAGAAGGACCTTAAAAAGACAATAGTGACTTACTGAATGGAAAATGTTTCAAATAAAGTGATTTACTGCTTATCAAGTGCAAACAGACATTTCTATCTCTTCTGCTCAGGTACTTCTCTGCTCAGGTACTTCTCTGCTCAGTCCTGCTACTAATAAAAATAATTCCTTTCTTTCCCAGTGATTTTCTAACATCAACACTGCACTGATCCAAAAGAATGCTGTTCTTAGATTAACTCTACTGGATATACAAGAAATGAATCTGGAGACCTCTGCTTATGCAGCTACCATCCTTGGACTTAAGATGGTATCAGTTCAGACAATGATTTTTCTTATCTCCACTTTGGAGTAAGTTTTCTCCTCTTCTCAAGAAGCAATTCAGTACAAAAACTTCCACCATCTTGGTACATTCCTCTCTGCTATCAATAAAGTGCACTGCTTGTTTGCAGAAATAAATGACGCTTTAAATATTTTTACCAAATAAAATACTATTTATACACAGTAGCAAACGACATTAGCTGGTCAATTACTGACACTAAACACTCATAGGGATTGCACCTGGCCACAAAGCTACCTCAGACCACTCTGTTGTACATGAGGAACAACTAGGACAGTTAGTTCACAAAATTACTGTTTAGTGGTAAATGACCAACTATGGTAGATCATTACACTCCCCTGTATGATTATGTTGTAGTAGTAAGAAGAGTAAAGAAGACCGCAACAGAGCAGATGTCCAGGGCATACTTGGAAGATGACAGGCAAATGAGTCACAATCAAGGATCCCATTTTCACTTCCACAACTTGTTTTGTCAAAGGTAGGAATGTGAAGTCAAAGACCAGCAAATTAAGAGGGACATCTCATAGGAAGAGAGGATGGAGGTCAGCTTGTTGACAGAGGAGAGATTCCAGGAGAGTTTCCAAAGAAGCTATACCTTCCTCAGGTTCAGTGAATGGTTTGACTAAAGGAAAAGCCTAAAGCAAGCTCCATATGTAATCACTTGTAAAGATACTTTTGTTTAAGTGAACACTCTGCTTTAAAGAAACTGTACAGTCATTGTTCTCAGAGAAAGCAGAAGTGCAAGAGATTGTTACAAAGATGCTTTCATTTAAGTGAACACTATGCTTTAAAGAAACTGTACAGTCATTGTTCTCCGAGAAAGCAGAACCGTCTAAGATTAAGACAGATTATTTATCTACACTCCAGAAGAGAGTGAAAACTATGTTTCTTCCTCAAGAGAAATGGTAGATAGAGGCTACCTCAGAGAATGGTAGATTAGAGATAAGATTCAACAACCTGGTAACTATCATAAGAAAGCATAGTAATTTTGCCAGTATCTGCCTTCTCGTGTAAGTGCAGATCTGAGCCCTCTTACCAAATCACATTTGCCCATCATCAACACAGCCTGTTGCTTACTTCACTGTCAATCTCAGGCACACTTTAGCAGAAGGCAGCCTAAACACCCTCTCTGCCTTAACAAGAGGTCTGAGTTCACACTTGTGTGAGCCATGCAGATCAGGCCTGAAAAGGGCTAAGCACTGTGCAGAGCAAGCTAGCAGCTACCCCAGCTTTCCTCTTCCTGAACACTCTCAGGATTCATTAAGAATGTCCGGAAACAATATCTCTGTATAAAGGCTACACTGGAAATAGAAACAGCAAATATGAGTCATAAAACTCAAAGTAGTTTAAAATTCTTTGTTTCCTAGTGTAGACATAGCTTCAGATGCTATTCTACGGTGCTATCAACAAAATATCCACAGTCGGAGCTAGCAGTCAGCTTCCCTCACGGGGGACTGGAGGCTTGTAGTGCAGTTGACTGTTATCATGTCAGGAGCAGACAAGAAACTCCGCTCAGCAGTGACAGTTACGAAATCTCTTCTTCAGTCCACGGGCTGGATCAATGCCAAGATGAATCACTCTACTATTCCTCTCTTAGTGTCTGCAGTCCTTTTTAAGTTTTATACATCAGGCTATTGTGGAATTAAAAAAAAAAAAAAAAGTAGCACTGAAGAAGAAATGAAATAACGCCTAATGAAATGAGACCATCTCAGGATAGTGAGAGGTTCCAGTAAGTACAACATTCAGTGTAATCTTAAGCTCTGGACCCCTCTTACCAGCAGGCTTGTTACAATATGTGGGAATAAACGGGTTTGTCAAATAAGTGGGAGACACTGGGATTGTAGGTGATCAGTTCTACCAAAGATCCCTAAAAGCTTTGAACATAATGGTTTTTTGTAACAATGTCAGTATTAAATTAATTCAACAAAATTAACCCAAACAAGCAAAAACCAAACATAAAAATATACATCATTGTATCAATTGACATATGACTGATTGACAGATTGTTTATGATTATACTATAATCATACCATTGAATATGGTTCTGGAAACGACCTTGAGAGATTGTCTAGCCACACCTATTCCTATACAATACTAATGTGTAACACTTAGCGCTGCAGGTTCGGAAAAACAGTCACTGTTTGTGAAAAAACAGGTTTTCACACATGTATTTCATATACTTTTCAGAATATCTTGTACTTCAGTATCTGATGAGACACCGCATTATTCTCCTACACATAAAACTACCGGGAAATTGGCAATAACAGGTAAACATTTATGAAGTCTCCACTAAGTAAAGCTTACAACTTGTAATTCATGTAAAATCAAAAAGCTCCCTCAAATAATTTCAATACAATCTTCATTTTAAATGAAGGATAAGTGTATTCCAGCTCTGTTCTTACATGTATTCTTTTGTTTCACAAAAGGGTAGGTTAAAAGAGATCTGGAAATGCTCATGAGATGCCAAAGTCAAAACTGATGTGGCATTTTCTTTCTAAGCCTCTGTTTTCAGAAATAGCAGCTTTGAACTTCACCTTCTGGGGAAAATTGCTCATGCTTATTCTCAACATAGAGATAAATGATTCCTGAGGGAAAATTTCAAGAAAAGCCATGACCATAAGTTTTAGTTAGCAAGTGTAGAAAGTGTATCAGGCACTTAACAATGTACTTCTACGTATTCATCAGACCAGTGATCGAAGTGCATGCAGCAGCCCTTCCTCTCTCATCCATACCTATGCCCAAGGCAGGGAGGACACCACAAATGCAGTTTACAATCCCTCCTCAAGACATGATACTAGATCTTCAAGCCAATGATATAGCCTTGAAATTATGTACACTGTGTATTATCAATAAATTTGCGCTAGAGCTTAGGCTGCAGTCTGCACTTGGTATATAGCATGCACATACTTTGTCTCAGCTGGACAGAGGAAGATCAATCAGGATCTTACATTAAAGCTCTGAAAAAAATATCCATAGCTCACCTTATTTTGAGTACTTATTATTTTAAATAGCAATAATATTCACCTTTTATGCAGAGGTTTCACCAGTAGATTTCAAAACATTTTACAAAGGAAGTCAATGATATTATCACCATTTTATAGTTGTGAAATCTGGAGTAAAGGGAAGTAAAGTGCTTTGTCAAGAGTCACCCAAAAAACAATGGACTGAAGGAAAGGTGCATTAAGTCTGGCACACAGACAGTGTGAAGAGGACAGAAGACTACAAATGCAGTTGGTGGAAAAGAGGTGCTAAAGGAACACAGGACGTAGAAAGAGCAAAGGAAAGAGAAAAGTAAATGTAGAAACAAGGTTCACACGTAAGTAGAAGCTTAACAGGGAGATCAGGAGCAGTGCAGTAGATACGAGTAGATGCAAAAGGAATTATCAGAGCCAGCGAAACGGGGTGCAAGAGGGCTGTGAGAAAGAAAAATATAAAAAGGAGCTCTTTGGTATGGACCATAAAAGGTCCTGAAAGGCTAGAAAAGAAGAGACTGTAGCAGTCCAGATAAAACCAGTGACATGTGTCAGCAAAAGGGGGTTGAAGTTGTGCTCAGGTGGTTTCTGACCTGTGTCACTTGAGGCTGTGGGGTTTTTTTTAACTTCAAGCAGACACTGATGCTGCAATCCACACTGAGGCTTTACTAAGTGTGAAACAAAGGAGTCGATTTGCTTTTCATGTTTCTCTTCTGCTCTACTTAGATTTTTCTCCAGGGCAGTTTTCTCTTTTGTGGTGATTTATTCTCTCTCCCATCACGTTTTTTCCCTATGCTGCTCTTTGGTATCAAGTTCAATGTTCCTTCTAAGATTTTGTGAGAGTCCCTCTCTCCCTGGACAGTACAAGGTTTTTTCATTTAAATTGATTGAAGCTTTAGTTTTGCAGTAAGAGATTTTTCTTCTCTTCTGCATTCCTATGACCAACACTTCTGCCCTTTACCTCAATCAACATGATAATGGCATTTGTGCTGCTATGCACAAACCATCTAGCCTTTAAGTCAGAATAATTTGTGGAGAAAAACAGAGCGACAGAGAATTCATCCATTTTAGATGCAAAAATATTGGGAAATTTTCTTTTACTCTCTATCACTGAACATGCCTGTGCATTTCATACACTGATCTATATCAGTTTAGAAATGAACACAGTATGAGAGTAATGCCCTTGCACAGAAGCAGTTTTATTCATATTTGGGCATTTCTTCACTGCTGGAAGGCAGTGCGTAGGTGTAAGACCCTGTAATTGCAACTGCAGTGGCGGAGTGCAGTAATTTACCTACATACATAAGCTTGTGTGCTTGTATGCATGGTGGTACACACCTTTAATCACTACAAAAGCACATGAATTTTAGACCTTAACACTGTGTATAAATACAAGTCCAAAACCCTGTATCATCTATGATTCAGAATTACCAAAATCCTGTCCCCCTCGCTCAAAACTACAAACACACATTTACTTTACCATAGTGACCTGTACAGGATATGAAATATGAGCTTCACCATGTTGTCCTCCTCCTCTCCTGTCCATGCGCAGATAGCCAAAAGATTGTTGATCGATGCTGCTACGTACATTTAATGCACATGGCACATTTAATGTGTTGTCTTGTAAGAGGACTCTGCTGACTGCCAAGTGTGAGTGCCTCAGTATGTGAGAGTGAGTGTCTCTTCTTACGTGTTACAAGTTTATGGTGCTTTTGAAAACAGCTTTTCTAAGCCACAGATCTCTGGGTTTTCTTTCCATGCACCCTTTAGGAATCAGAAGCCAAAATCAGGAAGATGCTATATTTGTTTTCAGAGTATTTAATCTTTCCGACCTATTTCATTTTTTGAAGCTCAGCCTAAATGCAATTTAGGAATACAATCATAAAAGTTATGTATTGCTAGTATGTGTAAAACATAGCGTGTTCTTGGTAACATGCCATTTCTTCTGATGTTTGTTAAACATTATTGATGTCTTTCTGATTGATATCTCCTGAGAGCTTCTCAATTTCTCTAAAACTGTCTTCCACCTTGCACATGTATGAGCATTAGGCAATTCATCTCATGACTTCCTTTTTGGTGTCACAGAGTATTTTTTCTAATGACCATCCACACAGCCTACATTTTTTAATTTCTTGTGGTCACACATGAATTAAAGCTATTGTAAATTGATACTGATAGCTCTCTGCAATGCAATTTTACAAACAGCCTTTCTTCAGGGAAAAAAAATCACTAAAGGGAAATCTTTACGCCCTTCTACAACAGTTTCATGGACTACAAGTCACTGAGAACTTTGTTAGATATGTCTGTCACCAGACACAGGGATAGTTGAGAAACACACTAATACTAGAACATTTTTGCACATAATTCCTTGAGTAAGTGCTTGAAGAACTGTGGCTCCCCATCAAGATCCTGTTGAAAAAGGCTGCGCTTGGCTTTGTAAGTAAGCTTCATGACTGAAAAGACCACCAAGCAGGGTTCTGTTCCTAGCTGCACAGTACAGTCCTTATGTGACTTTGGGCAATCTACATACAACCACATTTTCAGCCAATCAAGCAAATATTCACTTCAATTTTTACATTTAACTTGAAATGTCCTGTATCTATTTTTCACACTGGCATTCCTGCTAAGCTCCCATACGAGCTCCAGGCTGACTACACTGCATCTCAGGTTAGCTGCCTCACTAGTGAAATCTCCGAAAATCTTTCTGCATTATCTTTTGCATCACCTGCCTTACATCTTTGTCCAAGTGGTGAGTTGAGGAGTCGGTATTTAATGTTGGTGAAGCACAAAGGTCTTTGGGTGGAGCTTAGTGTGTAAGGGGAAAATTTATTCTAGCCCTGGGAAAATTATTCCTTCAACTATATGATAAAAGTTAAGTTAATAAAGCACAGGGGAAGGGGGGGCAGGGCAAAAAAAAAACAAAACAGAACCAATGCAACAATATTATTCAGGAGCCAACTGCAGATAAAGCCCAGGACAGTTTCACTTAGACATTGTGCACATCTCCTGAGTCTGCTTCATGTTATTCCAGGCATTCTGAGGAGTCATCTCTGAGTAAAGTTGTTACCGTCCTTACTTCAGAGAATCTACATCCAGGAGGTATAAATTTTGACGAGAGTAAATAATCTCTTCTTACACAGCCTGTGCTATCAAACTCTTTTCTGGATGAGAAAGCAAACAGTAGTCTTTGTAAAATGTAAAAGTAAAGTAGAAAACCAAATCAGAGGAAGTTCATCCTCAAATATGTAATACTTTAAAAATTATATCAATATGGCTGACTGATTAGACAGGAATATAAAACAGTAAATTCCTACATATAAGTACTTTGCTTTGCAAAGAATCACAACGTCAAAATCAAATCTTATTTAACCTGACTGTTGAAACGGTCCATTGTGGTTTTTTGTTGTTCTCAAAAGGCCTTGGGTTCCTTTCATATGAAGCATTTTGGATCAAATAAAAAGATTAAGACTTAGACAAATGTTTTCACAATACCTGGATCTTCTGAGCTCCCTAGGCATAAAAAGAACTCAAACAAAATACAGCACAATTTGAACTTAAATAATTAAATCAAATCTTTGGCTTATGTTGTGAGGAAATACCGATAATTCTGGCAAACACGTGACAAATTCAAGAACCTTTTTTAAATTCATATGAAGAAAATAATATCAAGGCATTCCCAAAAAATGTCACTTGCAATTTCTTTTATCAAGTCCTCAAGAACAGGCATCCAAACAATATATATGCGTAAAGGTAATGAGCAGGAACGAATAACACAATTTCTAAAATACTGCTTTGCCTTTACAGCTGTTCATGTATTCTCTCTTCACCAGCACCACACATTTCTGACATGCACATAAATAACCATTAAAGAAGCTTAATAAATGGTGCAGCATGGACTCCTTTCTTTTGTGCATATTTCACTACCAACTCACCAAAGGCAGATCAGAAATTAAGCTTTACTTATATAATGATTTATTTTAAGAGCAAGTCATGGAAGATTGCCAGCTACATCTGCTCATTAACAGGCTGAAACACCCTCTGTTGGCTATCATTGTCTTTTCTTTCCAGAAATCCCAGGAGGTAATTCTTAGTGTGTTTGTTTTCTACTTCATTTGTATGTCTCCCTCCATTATAAAATCATTGTGCAATATGCATGGATGTTTGCCATATATTATTACCAGCATTTTCAGATCTTCTTTTCCAACTTACTGAAGTAATTAGTGAATCTCCAAATAATGCACAAAAGAATACATCTCTTCAGTTGTACAGTTTTTAAAAATGGGAAGACTCTGGATTTAATAAAAATTGTCAATAAAGGCTTGTCTGCATAGGGCTGTGAGGATCAAGAAATGAGCATTGTTTTAATGTTGAAAACTATTTTTGATGAAAGAGCTTCTATGCAGGTCTAAAAATGAATCTATACAGAGGACTTACACTAAGGGTATGTCTCACCGTGTCTGCAGTGCATAACAAAGCATGAGGAGAATTCTGTATATTGTAATACTGTGCAAACCCAAGATACCCAAAATCACTTCACTACTGAATCAGTTCAACTGATACTCACATTTGAAACAACTCACATTCTAAAATTATTCACATTTTTTCAAAAGGAATTTTTTTCAGTCAACCTCTACCTTTAGGTACCCTCTTTAGACATTAAGAGCCCATATTTACAGTCAATTCATTACACATAAAGCATCTTAAAAGAAAGAGAAAAGGTCTTCAGAATTATGCTTATGTTTCTTATTTAGGAAATCATAGATATAGGCTGAAGACATAAAATGATTGCAAAATTTCTCTTTTATATATAAATTACAGAAAAGTAAAAGGAAGACATTAAATCAGCTGTATTATTAATACTTCCCACTAAGCCTAAAAGAACTCACATTATGTCTGTCAAAATCCTGAAAATTATTTTTTCAAGTCTTCAAATACTGTGCAATGGATTTAAATCCATTAAAGGAAGATTTCACTTCAGATCCATAGCATTATATCCAAGCCAACCAGGGGTATTTGAAAATTTAAGTCTGTAGTACTTTCAAAACAGATTAATGGCATTTTAGATAACACACATCAACTGTTTGGAATTACCTTTCTGCATCAGTGTCACATCAAACTAGTCTTTCTTCCTACCAGATTTTGTGGCTCTATGTGGGAATCACTGGGTTATTTCTGTCATGCACACTTCTAGTGCTGCGCTGTTACTCATTATTTTAGCTAATGAATAAATAATGGATATTTTCCCTATATTTGTCAGATTAAACTTTATTCCAGTTGGTCCTTGGCTGTTCTTTCAGTTCCACCGATAGGAAAAGGGATTCACAAGTGGTTATATTTTCTGAATTTAAACTTGGCAATAAGTCTATGAGTCTTCCTAAGCAAATGAGTGTATTATGCCAACTCTAGCACTACACGCAAGCAAAACCAGAGGCTGCTTGATTTCTGTCTACAAAGGAAATATTCAGGTTCAAAGGATCAGAGAGACACTAAGAAGCCAGAATGCCACAAGTGCCAACTATACAGTAGATCTCCACATTTTATTTATTCTTTCAGCTATAAATTCTCTTGCCTCAGGATGTATGCCAGCTACTCACCCAAAGAGATTGCAAAGGAACATAGCCTGCGTATACCTCCCAGCTTCCCAAACCCCAGCATATGTATGTAAATTGATTCTCTCCAGTGCACCAACAGGGAGCCTGATGCGGCGTACCTGTACATTTGCTTCCTTGGCCTGTTGGAGAGACTAACAGTAACAAAATGGAAATATAAGAGACAGGAGGGAAAAATGTCATGTAGGGGCAGCACTGCGAGTGCTTCATCCCATTAGCTCACAAGCTTCACAGTATCAGTCAGCCAGGGTGATCATGCAGAGAGGGGCATTGCTAACCTGCCACCATCAGAGAACTTGTCCCAGAAATGCAACCTGCTCATTACCAAGCACTTACAGTAGGTGTAATGGAGTTACACTAGGTGACCTACATAAGGATTCTCTAAGTGACAGGTAAGGTTTGCTATTGTTGAGGTGAGAAAGTTTTCTGGGCCCTTGTGACTCAACAGTCACATGCCTACAAAAGCATGTGGAGAAGGTACTGTGTTACTCAAGGCATGCTCTGTTCACCTCTCATAAAACTCACTTTTCAGAATACTCCTCCAACTTGCACAAAGTTCTAAACCAAAATAAATTCATCAAAACCTATACAGTTTCTTTTTCCCATGTGGAAAGACTGAGGTACGAAGAGAAGTATGCCATTTTTCCCATCTTGTACATATAGGAAATCCCTGTCCACAGTATGTTCTTTTCAAAGGTTTCTCAGAAAGACTCCTTCACCCTTCTAAGCTGTAACTGTCTGTAACTGTCTGTTTCTTCCTTCTAAACTCAGCAATAAAATATCTGGTAAACCTCTATTCCCTTCTACAGAAAATAGAATAATCCCTGTGAGAACTGGAAAAAAGTCTTCAAATTGGATAGGCAAAACCAATCAGAATTAGCCAAAACCACCATCAGAGAGGGAACAGATCACTAGAAGAAATCCTTGCCCTACAGTCTGAGAGAGGAAACATCTTCCTTGTTCCGTTAATAAAAAGACCTGCTAGTGCTACAATTTATATAGCTATGCCTTTATCCAAGATTAATCATGCAATTTTGTGTTACATCCAGGTTCTATGATTGGACTGAGTGTTTTCAGATACTGCCTGGACCTTCCTTCCATGAGTTCAGCTCTAAGCATCGTATCGACTTCTGTGGGTGCAGCTAGTAACTACTGTGGCTGAAAGGCTACAAGAGAGCACTTAGGAGAATCCCAGCCTGAGACTGTATAGCTTTTGATGCCATTTAGCCACATCCAGTTTTTCATTTTTAGAAAACATTGTGAGGACGGCTGTGACAAGACAGCTTTGTCATCTAGGAGTTTACAGACCTCCTCCCTGCCTTTCCATCTGGCATTTGGGTTGGCTTGCAGAATATCAGAAGTGTAGTCTTTTTGCCAAGTCCCTATGGTCATGAACATGGGAAATTGCTGTTCATCTTATCAGCACCCTGTCACCCTGTACTGGTGGTGATACTGAAATATTTTGATACTGACTTTTTTTTAATTCATCTTCTTGTTTACCCAACATCTTATGGCTAAGTCTTAATATTTAAACTCTGTACAACACTTCCAGGTCACAAAAGAAATTGCAACATAAGTACCAACTGCAAACTTTACTTACACACTCCTAGTTAACATAGCTATGTATAGATGCTAATGACAGGCAACAGGAAAAAAATTCTTTTAACTGTGCTTGGAACAGAAAATAAGTTAAACTATTGGGAAAATTAGCTTTTTAGATGTCATGGAAAATGTATGAGGTGTTATAATCTTAAGGGCTACTAACAATTTGTACAGACACTTAGAAAACCCTAAAAACAAATGTTAAGGGATTTTGCATTCAAACTCATTCTTAGGATTTAAGTTCTAGGTTGATTCCCAAATAGGAAAGGATATTTTTCAGGATAAATAGAAGTATGTCCTTTTCCTGGACCCCCTAGCCTCCCAAGACTTATTACATTTAGGACCAAAATCTTGTGAGACCACCACATCAAAATTGCACTTCACTCATGTTAAGCCACAGCCTTCATGTTCATCCTCAAATCTTACTGCTCTGCTCCTAACCCTAATCTGGATCTAAATTTCCACAAAAGATATTAAGGGATAGGCTGCTCTATCCCTGTTGAATATTGTATCTTTGAATACTTTATAGGATTTCATTTCGGTCTTCCAGAAACAATTACAGAAACCATGAAAGCATGCACATTTGATAGCTACTTTTAAAGCTGTATCCTCTACGAAGTGTTACTCAATACAGTAAAGATCAGACAAAACAGACCTAAGGGGTATCATAAAGCATCTTCATAGAAGGTCATCCTTTGACACCTTCCTGAATCGTAATGAAACCAACTTCCCTTTACTGTTTTCATTAAACTTGTCACATGATGAGTTTTCTCGTACAGCAATTCACAGATGGATGATCAGCTGCTGTTTTCATGCAGTACAGAATGATTTACCACCTCTTCCCATTCTGTGCTACAGCATGAGCTGCAGGAGTGGCACTCGCACAGTCTCTGACCTGCACCGGCATCCTCCAGGCCAGAGGAATCCTGCAAACTACAGGTGTCGGTGGCATCGCTGGCTGGCTGCAAAGCCTGGGCGCGGGAGAACATCATTCAGAAAATAAGCCTTTTTTCCCTGGTGCTTGTCAGAGCAAGAAATGCTTCAAACACCAAAATCTAAGTAAGTGCTCTCCCTACTACAAGGTGGTAATTTTTTTTTTAGAACAGATTTTTGCTCCTCTGAAAGGATTTTATCTACCTTCCTCTGCTTATTTAGTGAAATTCTCTCTTGCCTGTATAAATTATAGTCACACAGGCATAGGATAACAGTTCAAAGGCCAGAGTGTCAGCAACTAAATAGTAGTGCTCTTGAAGGCTTTCACGATGTTTTTGCTTTGACATTTCTATGTAATCTAAGGTTAATGTATCTGGCATTATACCCAAATGTGTAATGCCAAACACTAGGGTATAGCTAGTTCTTCTGACACCCTTTTCCTTTCAGCTTTAGCGTTACACCTAATTTTCTATCGCAGCCCTTGAGTGGCAGCGTCCATCTCTTCACCTGTGCATGCTGGAGGGATGCAGCAGTTCATTCGCAGGGGTGCTGTAACTGCAGACAGCAGTAACAGGGCCAGACCCACAATTCTCTGTTGTTCCCAGAAAAATGGTAGGATCAAAGATTTGCATTTTCCCTAAAGCAAGACCCACGAGCAGCTTGCTGGCTGTTAATGACACTTGTTCCTGTGCCACAATGTATGCTGATTGCAGTGTTGCCTGCAAAGCCAAAGATTTAAAGGTTTGAAGTAACTGTTTTCATGGAAGCATTTTTCATGGTGCCTTTTGTTGCTGGGCTGGCTGGAGATTGGCCTCTCTTTCTAGAACAAAAAGGAGTCTGAGGGTTTTCAGTGATGGATCTCTCCGGCCAGACCCACCTCGGTCAGCCCTGGGCGGCCTCGGGCAGAGCCCACCGAGAGCCAGGCCCGTTACCCACACCAAGAGGGCCCATCTTGTGATCAGCACCAGCTTGTCGCTTGTCTTTCCTCCCCAGCTTGCTGCCACCTCAGAGAGTCACTACATCAGGCTGCAACAGCTCACAACTGCTGCTCACGCACTGGCCCAGCCTGGAAACGCAGGGTCGGTACAGGCTGTGAAGGAGGAACCACCTACAGAACGCAGGCGCGGGGCTCACGCCGTCCCACCGCCGCCACCGCGGCACTGCCAGCCCTTTCCCTCAGGGCGGGCTCGGGAAATGGCCAACGGCGGGAGAAACGCCGAGCCACGCCGAGTCCAGCCGAACCGGGCCGAACCCAACCGAGCAGCGCCGAGCCCAGCCGAGCCGGCCCAAACACAACGAAGCACCGTCGAGCGCAGCCGAGCCCAGCCGAACCGGCCCAAACACAACTGAGCAGCGCCGAGCGCAGCCGAGCCCAGCCGAACCGGTCCGAACACAACTGAGCAGCGCCGAGCCCAGCCGAACCGGGCCGAACCCAACCGAGCAGCGCCGAGCCCAGCCGAACCGGGCCGAATCCAACCGAGCAGCGCCGAGCCCAG
>JAVJGI010000064.1:36419955-36429976 GCA_035590275.1 Ibycter americanus | reverse complement strand
GAGCCCAGCCGAACAGGTCCCGCGGATCAGTGCGGGGCGCATGCTTCCCCCTGGCGGCGGGCCGGGGCGTCGCGCCCGCTCGGGCTGGCGGAGGACGCTCCCGGCGTCGCTTGTCGCCGCTCCTCAGCCACACAAACCCGCCTTGGAACTGCCGGAGCTGCCTGGGAGCAGGGAGGGGCAGCCAGGGGAGCCCGAGAGCCGGCAGGAAAGCTGCCTGCGAGCGGGCTCCCAAAGCCTTGTGTCACAGCTCTCTCCCCATACTCGGTCTTTCAACACACCTCCCGCTCTACAGGGCGAGAAATCAAGGGCTAATATATTCTTTGTCATCTCTTATGATCAGTTGCCATCGGTTTATGAAATACAAGCCTACAGCACGTGTGCCACGCTGGTGCTGCCGGCCCTGTGAGGGTGCGTCGGTGGGGACAGTGCCTGTGGCCAGCGCCTGGCACCCGCGCGGCTTCTCGGGGCAACGTTCCTGGGCCGCTTGGCCAGCACTAGGAAGGACGTAATAATCTACACGCTATGAAAAAACTGCTTCCTTTAGTTATTTCAGCCAGGTAGAATGGGAAATACACGTTTGTTCTCTGAGAAGATGGCTACCATGGGCCTCAAGTCACCTGCAGCCACCAGCGTTCAGAGAAGAAATCCAAATGCCGGTAGCAGCAGTTACTGGAGCGGTCTCACCTGCTCCCCTTGGGTTTCGAATGCCCCTCAAAACCAGCGGGGACCGTCAGCAATTTGTCACTGGGTATTCAATGACCAAAGCCAGCTGCAGTGCAGAAAGGCCGCGCCGGGGCCAGCAGCTGGAGCCAGTGGGATGGTGGCTTGTCCCCATCCACACGCCAGCCCGCCCAGATCGCAGGGACGCGAGCCGAGTCACCTGGAACTGAGGATCCCTCTCTCGTAGCCGTGATCCAAATTTCTGCCTGAGCTGGTGCCTGTGCATGTGCAAAGACCGGGGGCGATGGGAAAAGCAGCACAGTCATAGCTCAGGCTGCTGGCAGTACCCTGGCTGGCAGTACCCTGGCTGACAGTACAGGTGTAGCCAAAGCCAGCAGTGAAGGTCAGCAGTCTGTGAATAGGCACGAGGCCAACGTATCTTGCTTTCTGTGTCTGGTAAAGCTCTTATTTTCCTTCAAACTGAGAATTCTAGGGTTGTTCTCCAACCTCCATGTAAGAGGACGGTGGCTAGAGGAGCCCCAAACTGTTACATGATTATCTTGCAACCTCTGCAAAAGACTGGTGTTTTGCAGGAGGTGACCTGATGCCGCATGTACTCTACAGATCTCAGTGCAGAGGTGCTTCATAAGAATACCCTGGAGGTTATTTCAACTCCTGTGAGCCCAAAACATCACTGACAGTTCCACCTTGGCTGTCTCACAACACATTTTGGTACAGAAAACCATCCAATGCCATGCCAGGTCTTCCTAACATCAGTATGAAAAAGGCAGAGTACACTTGGTATCCAAAGTGGATCCAAAGTGCTATCCAAAGAAGGCGATTCTTCTTTGCAAAGGAAACTAATGGTAAGAGAAAGCACTTTACTCAATTATACTATGCCTATGCAAAGTAGATTAGGTGTGCCCTGTACAGTGCTGCTATGGTTAAAAAGCATCTCACAAAAATGATGTGAATACAAATACGGCTAATCATATAGAGGAGACTCGGGTACAGGTCACTCGTACACAGTACCACGAACCTGGATGCAAATGTTCCAAGCGCTACCATCAGCAACTACCACAAAGACTTTGACACATATCATCAGCTGTTTAACAATTAGGTTATTAGATCAGATTTAATCTAGCCAGGAATCTGGTTAGGGGTTTAGAACTGGAAGATTAAAACCGTCTCTTGTTGGAGATTTTTTTTTTTTTTTTTTTCTAATAAAGAGCTTGTAGCTGAATGGTAAATAAGGTTTAGACCTGTTAGAAGATTAAGTGTTCTGCTCAGTTCCTAAGCTTATACTTAAGGCAATTAATAGTTCTCAAGGTCTGAATGGTAGGGATATGCATGAATTTTCTTAATTCCGACAGCTGAAAGAGATCTGAATGACTTTCGCCTTACATTGTCACACAAACACTGGTACAGCTTGCAGTGAGAATCAGCAGTAGTACGAGATTATACATCAGTGTTCCATTATGAAAATAATATATCATAATATATTACAGCAGATTAAAAATGTGTAAGAAAAAATTCCATTTAAAAAAACATAATAAGAATGGCGGCTGTTTGGATTTTATTTTTTTTTAACTTTGATTTGCTCTCTTATTTAACTTTCCATTTAAAATGGATTAAGTTTATGAAGAATTAAGTTTATAAATAAGTTACAAAACAGCAGATTTACTGGACATTTGCATTATATTTGTTGCTTCTCAGAAACATGAGGCTTATTGTGCATTGGGTATATGGTGTGACATGTATAGAAACGTATATTTCCATCCTGGAACCACAGGCATGAGCATGGGCAAAACCTCAGTTTTGCCAGGTCAGGATCCTGAGACCACTTTTCCTGTCCTCTTCCTCCCACTCTCTCCAAACCAAGACTACAATCCCATGTTTTCCCTTTTACATTGTATATACTCATTTTGTCAGCCTTTGCTTCCACATCCTGAAGAAGGAGTACAAATGAGGCAGTGTTTCTAGGTGATCAGCTAGGACAGACACTGTTATCATGCTCAGACCAAGATGGAAGTTATGGATTGATATCGTGGCAAGCTGTCATCAGCTGGATGACTTTGTGTAGTACCTTTTTTGGATGTCAGCTTTAACAGAGTCCAGCATTAATTTGTTGCTCCCAGTGCATGACACTGATATTCTTCATGGACTGGCAATGAATGGGTCACATAGCAGAGCAGAGCATAGGTTAGGAGGTTCTGTGTCACATGGTGGTAACAGCCATTTTTGTCTCCCAAGCAGTGAACCATAAAGCAATAGCAAGTACAGAAAGTGATCATTACAAAGTGGCCTAATTAGGTGTGCCGTCTACTTCCTTACAGTGTTATGAATCACTTTGCCAATAGGCATTATATCTTTATATAAAGTTCCTACTTTGTGTAGTAATTATAGTCTAAGACCCCTGCACAGTCTGTTCACATCAAGAAAGGTGAATTACATTGGTAGCTTTGCAGTTTGAATTGAAATCCTTAAGTTCTACCACACAGAGAACACACATCCTCTCGTAAGACAGTGTCCTCGAACTACACCCTTAAAGACCCATAGGCAACAAACTACCTGCAGCCAAATGAATACTTTTTCTTAATAATGTTTCACCTTTTTAGTTTTTATAATAAGCCATTATTGAACTTCTTTATCATTTGAAATAGTCAAATGAGTATCACTAGTATCTGCAAATACAGAAATTCCTCCTGACTGGTTGCTGTTCACTCTTCACTTGAAAGGTCTACTAGTCGTTCTGCTATTGTCTCAGTGACCTACGCAAGGGGAATTGGTTTTTTAGCTAAATTATACTCAAATGTAAAACACTTATAATTTCTCAATAACTCTATTCTGCAAGCTCCTCAAATGAGCATGCAAGCCAGTTCACTGTGAAGACATATTTTCATTGCTCTCCAAAACACTTCTGCCTTCAGGAGCACAGATTTACCTGGTGAACTGCTCACAACTAAAGAAAAGAATGAATACCTGCAAAGTATCCAGCAGATTTTCTTCTCAAGAATGTGTTAGTGAATACCTCATTTGTAGGTTTACAGTTGTGTCCCATATTATCAGGAGATTCTGATTAAATTCTCGTTAATTTTGGCATTATAGAAAAGGAGCTTTAACATTTCAAGTGGGTGCTAAGTTGCATTAGGACTTGTGTACTCATTCTGCCTGAACTGCTATTATTCACGCACAAAGAGTTGCTAGAGCTTTTTTAAAAAGTAGGGTGTTGCAGCCCTTGCTGTAGAACTTCTTAGTGTGTATTTTGTTCTTCCTGTGCTGTAAGTTACATAAGAAAAACCTTACAGTATCATGCCAAGGCAGGTCTCTCAGATCATCAAAAAGATTGTTCCACAAATCCAGTCAGTCTGTCATAAATAGCTTGTCTGCTTTAAGACTCACTCTAAACATATTCTCTGACATTTTCTTCTGGGCAAGGTTCTGTGCTATGCCTGGAAATAAGTTTTGCTATAAAAGGTGTTTTCACTGGACCAGAAATACAGACAGCTATGTGTTTAAATTTCTAGGAATATTTTTTAAATTGTGTTATTAATAAACCTTATTGACTTTGTGTTCTGTTTTACTATTTAGCTCAGGTTTTTATTTTCTTGTGTCTTGTGGAAACTGTACTTATATTCCATAGGAAATTAGAATGAGGACTTCACAATTTGGTTCCTGATTACTATTGTTGTCTGTAACCTTTGTTGAAAAGGATAGGAGATAGCAGCCTTCCTTTCCAAATGCCTACCAACGATGCTGTCATCTCATGTTTTAGGCTACATGGCCCACAACCAAAGAATCAAGGTGACAAATGCGTAATAATATGAAATCTTTACTTACCTGCATACAAAAAAAGAACCATTTAAACAGTTTCACTGCCAATTTCAGAATAAGATTGCATTTGGAAGTACTTTTTCTCCTCTATTTACTGACGGTTCACAAGAACAAATTTGCAAAGAACAGTGATAGTATAAATACAGCATACTACTTTGCAAATAATACCATACTTTTCTTAACTGTAAGGTAAAAAGAGTAAACTCCAGTTTACTTCCTGAATCTGAAAATGTTGCACCTATATGGCAGAAATGTAACTGTCTCTACAGTACTTTAATGTTGCTAGATAATTTTGCTAAATAATGCTAGAGTTTTTTTCTCTAGAACAGCTTGATAAGATGATTGATTGTGTCATAAAATACTTAGAACTTGTAACCCAACAACCTCTGCAACACAAAAATATGTAACCAAAATATGTTGAGATTTAAATGTTTCTACACGCCAGAAAAATCTTGCTAACCAGTATTAGTCATATTATTACACATTTTCTTAACACTGACCCATACACACAATTTTTTCTTTTATTGAATATGCTAAAAAAATGTCTGTGTATGAATTTTTCCAGTCAATATTAACCTTTTTTTCTTAAGCTATGAAAAATGTAATCTATTTCTGTTTGGGATTTATTACCAGGCAAGCTGATGTTCTGCTGGATGCTGTTAAAGCTTTTTAGTGCAGTAAATATTGTTGATATAATTCACTGACATATGGATCAGAATAATATAGATAGTTCATAGCCAATTGTTTGAAATACATTTGTATATGAGCATCTAACAGGAGTGGGAAATAAAACAAAAGCTTGTAAAACTTGCTGCCAGTGTCTAGATCAGTAAAGAAAGAGGTGATTGAAAACATACCAGTTTTATAGCAGAGAAAAGATTGCTATCTTATACAAGGTCAAATATGGAGAAGAAAAATTATCAGTCCTTATCTGAATAAAGTATAAATATTGATTAGATTTAACATAAAAGCCTGGAAATAAAATAATTTCTAAAAATATGTGATTATCTATTAAATATTCACCCAAGAATCGGAATAATAAGGTGTCCAAGAAACAGTCTAGTATATAAACTGGAACAAACAAAGAATTACAAGCAGCCTCCTTGCAGTGTAATCGATCAAAGACAGTTGCACTTAAAGTTCTGTGGGTGAATGCATACTGACAGGGTCCTTTACTAGCACAAATACAAAAAATGAAAGAGCCATTTCCCAGTAAACTGCAACCTTTGCAGCTGATGACTACCTTCTGGAAGGTGAGCTGGCTCATTCACTCTCTCATTGTAACCCTCCAAAACTTCAGGTCTCACAGAGGGAAGCATATCCCCAGTCACCAAAAATGCTCTGAATGCGTGCATTGTTGCTGTCAGATCCAAGGAGTTATTTTTGCCCTCCTAATCGTAATAGCAGTTAACTACTCATGCGTGGTGTTCTGTAAATGCCTGTGACTGACAAGGATGATTCATGACCAGCAAAAAGAAGAATCAAAAGCTAAGCATTTTATTTTTGAGAAGTAAAAACAAGAATAATTTATTGCCACTCCTGATTAAACTAGTCAATATATTTTGAAAATAAGGCATTTTTCAGACTGCATGATGTGTCCCTGTGTGGGTCAAAGAAGCACAGGAACTATCCTCATATGGAGGTGGAGAAGAAATAACTAAATTATTCACAAAAGCATTAATTGCAGTTAAGACAGTAGACTAGGTGTGAAAACTACAGCTCACTTGGCAGGGTGTAACTGTGTAAAAATAATTCCCTGAGAGGTCACGTAATCAGCATGGCAGGCAGTTGTGTTGTTATCCTACAGGCATTCTAAGATATCCATCAAAATTGACATACAACACATCAACTTCAATGGATAATAAATAAGGCCATGAAACAAAATTTTGCTCTCTGATTTCCATCAGCCTTTCTAGTTTAGCCATGCTAACTTACCTATTTTTACTTGCAGAAGGAAATCTCATTTCTGTTCCAGTGTTGTAGTTTGCATCTCAAAATACTAACATAATGCAGACCTATCTATTCTATCTTTAAAATGCTCCTCTGACCTGAACAGTGCTCTAAAAGAAACACCCAATATTCTGATGTATAGTGAAGAGTGACGTTGTCCATAGCTGCTGGCAACACGGAAGGAGATTCTCATTTTGGAATGAAAACTGGAATGTAAGAGTTCCAAAGTTAAACAGCAGTTTCAGGCTGGCTGTTATGGTAAGGGATGGAGATAACACCTCGGTTTTCTAACACCACGGTTTGAAATGTGGTATATTGTTGTGGTTTAACCCCAGCCAGAAGCTAAGTACCACACAGCCACCTGCTCACTCCCCACCCCTCCCAGAGGGATGGAGAGGAGAATCGGAAAGGAATGTAAAACTCAGGGTTGAGGTAAGAACAATTCAATAATTAAAATAAAATAAAATGGAAGGGAAAAAAACCACTAAACCAAAACATTATCATCATCAAAATAATAATGGGAAGGCAGAAAAGAATACAAGTGATGCACAACACAATTGCTCACCACCTGCTGACCAATGCCCAGCCAGTCCCCGAGCAGCGATGGCAGGCCCTGGCTAGCACTCCCCAGTTTATATACTCAGCATGACATTCTATGGTATAGAATATCCCTCTGGCTAGTTCAGGTCAGCTGTCCTGGCTGTGTCCCCTCCCAACTTCTTGTGCCCCCTCCAGCCTTCTCACTGGCAGGGCCTGAGAAACTGAAATGTCCTTGACTTAGTATAAACATTACCCAGCAACAACTAAAACATCAGTGTGTTTTCAGCATTGTTCTCACAGCAAATCCAAACCACAGCACTGCACCAGCTACTAAGAAAATATCCCAGGTGAAACCAGGACATATGCATACTGGCCATCTAAATACGACTAAAGACAACTAATAACGGAGAAATGGTATCCTGACCTTTCTAATAACAGGTATGAGTTTGGAAGTCCCTTCTACCCCTTCACATTCTTTAAATTGCTGGACTGTTGCTGAAGCGGACAGGGAGGGAAGAGGATTTTCAGTGTAGACCTACTACACTGCTCACATACAGATTACAGCTGTTAAGAACAGACAGACCATTTCTTCAAAGTTTTACAAAACGTGTCCTTAGGCAGTAGTTTCAGAACCACTTAGTCATTTTGAATTTTACATTTCATGAAAATGTTTGATTTCCTCCATGAATATTTGATCCTTACCCACAGAAAACAAGAAAATGGGAAGAGTCTTGCAGTCTTCAATTCTTTCTCACCCACCTAACAAGGGATTTGGTAAGGACAATGTTACCAGAAACTGAATCAACCAACTGAATCAATAATAGTGAGACTATTTATCTCATGGCTCTACTGAAGAAGTAACGTGGGACATTTGAGACTATTGAAAGAGCAGTAGAGTATGCAAACCATCAGGGTGTTTTGTAGACTGCAGCAGCTTTTGAGATAGAGCACAAAGATTTAAAAAAGTCTCATTTCATTATTTCATCTCCCACTGTTGCTGTCACCTTCTATAAACAACTGAGTAAAGGAAGATGAACTAGGAAAAGTAAAATAAAGCTTAATTAAGAAAGTATTTTACTTTCTTTCCTACTCAGGTCCATGCATTTATCTTGTCCCTAGGATACAGCAGACATGCTATTTCCTTACTCTGCTGATTAGAGATGCCATATTCCCTGAAGAGAGTGTTGGAGGTATATTCTCAACCATTCGTTTTTAAAACGGAATGACAGTCAGGTTTATAACATAGAAGCAACAAGTATTCATGTAAACACAGCCTATTTGCACATAGCCACTTTAATCAAAATGTCATTTTACGCCTTTTCAAAACTAAAACTGCTCCAAAAGAGATCAACGTGGAAAGCTTTGGATATGACACCAAAAAGGTGGTAGTAGGTGGAGCTGAGACAGGAACACTTTTTAGGCTACCACTAAAAACCTATGGAGGCCTGAAAGACATGAGATCTAATTATTATATCTGAATACAGCTGAAACAATGGAGTGACCGATGAGCAGGCAGAAAATAGATTACCAAGCAGAATATCTGCAAACTATCAAAGGACTAACAAAAATCTACCCAACATATCTATGGCATGATATGAGGATGTACAGACCACAAAATACCTAACCTGAGTATTCAGAGATGCCTATCACAAATTGAATAAATAGTGCTGCCAGTAAGTGGAATTTTCTGCATGTTTATGCATGGATAAATAACCAATTTAAAACTGCATTCTAGAAGATAATAACCAGGAGGAGAATTCATAATACAGTGTATAAGGAACTGGCATATAAAGGGGATGCATAGCTTTCCTCCTTTGGATTCAGGCTGTTAAAGCTCAGTGTGTATCATTTCATCAGCATGTAGTGTTATGTTTATCTATCCTACAGCTTTCACAAGGAAACTTGCATAACAAATGTATTATGAAGAGTGTCATAGCTTTATAACATTGTGTCAGATTTGGAGTAGGCAGTAGGTGCCAGTAGGTGAGCAGCTGCATGTTGAAATACCATGAGTAGGTTGAGTCTCTAGTATTTGGAGTACCAGCAGCTCCACAGGGACAAATGTGCCTGAGATTCTGATTAAAACCTCATTATTTTCAGCATTATAGAAAAGGTTCTTCAACATTTCAAGTGGGTGTTAAGTTGATTTCATATGATGGCCAGTCGCTGACCGTAGCCCTGGGGCCTCTGGTATCATCTTGTGCCCATGCTTCCAGGGTGTCTGCTACTGTCACCTGCCTGTACTTTTCTACATCATGTTTTATTGTAGGGTTATAGATAATTCACTCTACACTAAGGACAACTTGTCATTACTACCTATTAGTTCCAGAAATACGTGTAACAATAAGCATTAGCACACAATTAGACAAGCTAAGCAAAAGCTAGCTGCTTGTTAGATAATGCCATTACAACTTAGCAAACTAAAACAAAACTCCAGTCCAGGCACAGCCTGACAAGTCCTGAGCTTAGCACAAAGCCTGGGCTACAAGGCTACATGTGCACAGCCTGTCCTCAACACTGCTAGCTACAGAACAGGGGTCCACATGCCTAGATGGCCGAACAGCATTTTAATGCTTTTGCCACTCTAAACCACTTTCCCAAAAGCCCCCAAACTCTCCATCTTTAATAGGAAGGACAAGCTCAATGTTGCAATCAAATATCGCTAATAACCTTGCTGGGCACATTAAATGGAAGATGTCTACAAATATGTTAAATATTAGAGCTGAGTATCACCCTTCACATAACAAAAAGAGTAAAGCTATTTAGGGAGGGTACTTCCATCTAAGACTCTTGCAGCATATAATTTGCATAACCAAGAGATGGCAGCACTCCATCAACCGTGTGCCTGAAGCATTTATTTGAAAATGATCATGCATCTGTAAGCATGATACCTCAGTGTATGAACAACACTAAAAGACTAAAAACAATGGAATAACAATGGAGCAAGACCAATTATTATTATTCGATTGCTTTACAAAGGTCTGTAAAGATGAAATTCATTCACCAATAACTTGAATTATTTTTTACCCAGCTTATA
>JAVJGI010000064.1:36360090-36419810 GCA_035590275.1 Ibycter americanus | reverse complement strand
ATGTCAAGCACCCTCAGCCTATTCTAAGCAGCTGGAAAACTTACCTGGTAATAATCTTAAGGATCAAGGTATCTCTAAAAATTTAATTATGTTTTATATATATATATATATATACACACATACATACCCACACACATACACTGCTGATTGTCCCCTGCAGCCTGATGCTGACAGAAATTCGAGAAGTTCAGTACTTCCCAAAGGCATTCAGTGTCCCTCATCATCAGGCTCACATGCATACAAGAGGTTTGTTAGCAGTGATAATTAACCTCTTTTACCACATTCAGTCCAATTCCATTTACTTTTAGATTCTATGAACGCTGTATGGACTTCAGCAACCAAATGCTACATGGGAAATTAGTAGCACAAATATATGGACAGAATGAGGTGATTAGGAAACTGGGTAAAGGGCAGATCACAATGAACTGGACTGAAAAGGAAATTGCTGAACTGAGATGTTGCTGTTGGATGAGTTTTGAGAACAGCATTATTTAAATTAATGAAGAGGTTCCCAGCTGACTAAAGTTAACACTGGTTCCCACCTCTGGTCCTTATTGCTGGAATTCATTTTCTAAGAAAAAGGCCAGGTTCAAACAACATCCATTATATTTCAGAAAAATATGTCACAAATAAGTTGCATAATATCACTAAGGATGTTGCTATTTTTTGCATCTAAATATTATTCTTGCTTTAAAATATCTGGGTTGGTTTTTTACTATTGCAACCCATTTTACTTTAGTCTCTCTCTAAATTCATTGATGTTACACTTAATTTAATCCAATATACAAGGAGAATCAGTTTGTTTTCATAGAAAATACTGGACATAGGTTTTTTTAGTTTGGTTTGGGTTTGTTTTTTTTAAATGGGACCTTGTTCTTCCATGATATTACCGTCTCTACTGAAAATGTCTGTCTCTATTGCATTCATTCCTAGTATTTCTAATTATAAAAAAGATGACCTTTCTTAGAAGACCAGCAGGTGGATTCAGTTTTGTTGAATAGCTTAAGAAATATTATGCAGCAGGAGTATCACTCAAAAAACAATTCAGTATTTCATCAAAAGATACTAAGTGTAGGCGGAAACCGGAATAGCAAGTATGTTTCTATTATATCTTTTATTCTAATATAACGTGTACATCTTAAAGTACAACAACCAGACTACATGAGACTACAGCTATCACAACAAGTCTCTAACTGATCATCTGTTTTTGTTTTTTCCTAAAGCATAAGGTTGCAGCATCAACTTTCCCCTCTTTCTCACACAAATTAATCATGCTGCCTACAGTGAGCTCCAGCGTCACTGGAAGGATATCCATGACATTCCACATACTAGCTACATCAAACTACTCCAAGGAACTGAACAAGTTCTCCAAAATACAGATTGGAAGCTAAGTTTTTCTGACTTATTTCTATTTATGGCCCTGGAGTCCCTCTTCATTATTAGTTCAATACATTTTCAGAGGGTGACAAATGAAATCTCAAGAGCTTATATTGCAAAGAATTTATAACAACATGTTTTTTGAATCATGATTAACTCAACAGAAATCTTTATATAAATATGCTTTAAAAGACCGGAAAAAATTAAATATCATTCCTGGGGGTAAAATTAATTTTTTTTTTCCTCTCTGAGATGATCAGTTCTTCCGGAGCTCCTCTTCCACCCACACTGTATGTGGTTGTATCAGAATCAATAATCTATTTATAGATAAAAGGAGAATTTTTTCTCAGCAGTTGTTGTATTTCTACCACTCTCAGTTGTATTTGGTATTCCTTTTAAGTTTGGTTGGTTTTTTTTTTCTCCAGATAGAAAACTTTAGATAACTACTTTGAAGATAATTCCCCTATAAAGCTGAAAACACAAGAGATAACTAAAGTTCAAAACTTTTTAATTTCTGACTTGGGAAAGATAGGATAGCTCACTTCTTCCATGCGTTCCCAACACAGGGACCTCAGGGCTGTTCTGCAACACTGCTATTTAGCTCATTTTCTTTCTCTATTTTCATGCTTTCTGCCTGTAACTTTGCTTTGGATCCCTTTACCTGCTTCACATCCACAAGTTGCCCCACCAGTCTGCTGGCCAACCAATAACAGGTTTCAAGTTTTTAATTTCTGTGACAAAGACTTAATTAAGTTACCCATTCCCAATACACCCATTTGTAACATGTGCATGTGTGTTCTAACTGCTATATTGCCTACATGACTTAGGAATTGCTTTCCTAAATTTTTATAAAGAAAATATATAAAAACATGCCACACTGAAATTTACACAACCCTTTTACAAATCAATTAATGACACCTTGTAAGTTACATTCCTACAGCTTTATTCAAAAGGGCAAAATCTCTGTTCAAAAATGCTTAAGGGCAAAGGGCAGGACCACACCAGAGTTTAGATACAAACTTTCCGGTTCAGATTTATATTTTGGGTTGAACCCTCCAAGGTACTTCTGTCACATCTTATGTCACAAGGTGCTGGTGTCATTATTCGGGCTGTTTAAAGCTATGTGGTGCTTCGATTTCTCTGAAGTTACTTCTGGTTTACAACAATTTAAGGACCATCATGAGTTTCAGGGCATTACTTGATAAAACTTAAGGCCAATGGGATCTCAAATCAGTAGCAATACACACATGCTTAGTGCAGAGCACATATACAAACTTTGGCCTGCTGAAGAACTAAGCGAATGGGAAAGAAAGACGTTTTGATTGTTTCACGTAGAAAAGCATCTTTTCATGATTCTTATCTGTTTTAAGGTAAACATTTTGCTGAAAGAGCTTTAAGTACAGATCAGATTCCAAATTTTGAACTCATTCACCAAAAAGCAAAAGTACAGCATATGCCTAGAGTAAAAGTGGATGACATTTTAAGTGAACGCAAGCCGATAAAAAGCATCATGTTGGAATTCTAAGATACAATGGTTTTGGCGACAGAACTCAGGGGCCTAGAACCCAGCTGTGGTAGCCTGCCCCACATCAAAATTAAGCTGAAGAAAATTTAGGCAAGCTCAAATCATATTTGTCAAATTATGTTGACAAAAATTTTGCTTTGGCCCTGCTTTTATAATAATTATGATGCTATGCTATGGGAGAGAGACATGGTTCATTCAGTTGCTAAACTAAGGTAGATTAAAAAGGCAACTAATACGATCTTGAGAAGTTTCTCTGATCACCTGTGAAGTGATTTCTCAGTTCCGTGAAGATAACCATGTTTAGAATGAAATGTTTCAGCATTAACACCTAGATCTCAGCTCCTCTGTCTTGCTTCAATGACAACTGACTCGGAACCGTAAATTTGCACTACTATCTAATATTTAAATACTGCATTTGTTACCCTGGAGCGCACAGTTCACCTTAGCTTTCAAAGGCAGAAGCTACCTGCTGGCAGATACCTCCACAAGGCGAGCCCTATCAATGAAAAATGCAACTTATAAAAGAGGTATACACTTCTTTTCTGGTGTGTGTTTTTGTTGGGGTTTTTTTACTTCCCCCCCCCCCCTCCAGATTAAACACACCAGTTTCAGTATCTCTATACAGGAAGCTACTGCCTGCAAGCCACTTACAGTGCATCCCTGCACTTGTCTGATGTCTGCGCCTGTTACACCCCAGTGAAACCCACTATGTTCACTGAAAAAGAGCACAGTAGGATATATCTCTGTGAACAGACCCATACGTCAGTTATTGTTGATCATGATAAACAATCATCTCGTGGTTAACAAAGCACACACTGAGTCCTATGGCTCAGTCTCTGCATGATTTAACATTTCACAGATAAACTCAACAGCCCACTCTACCCTGAGTAATGAGTCAGATCTTCCTAAACACTTCGTTAAAGTTTGTTTACAGTGATGTTGCTAGCTACATCAGAGGGAGGAGGTGTCTGCGTTTCCTTTTTTTATATTTTTTTTTAAGCAAACACAACTGACAAAACTGTCAACTCTTTTTATTGTTTTCAAGTTATATAAACAGAATTAAGCTGCAGGGAGTCTATTAATAAAGGTCTACACAACAAAACCATTCACAATCTTCAAGGCAGGTTTTAATCTCCCAGAAAAAAATCAATTTTATTTAGAATAAACTAGTAGAGAATGGAGATTACTCCAGGGAATTAGTCTTTAAAGTATGATGGAGAAATATAGATTTTCTTCTCTACAGGAGTATGATGTTGCAGTGCATATAAAATGTGCCATAACAATTACACAAAGTCTCCTTTAAAAATTCTAGGGTTATTAACCCTATCTCTTTCTAGAAATAAGTACTTCTGATAAAAACAAGAAAAAGCATAATCAAAGAGACAAATACCTGGAAGAAAAAGCTTTGAGCCTTGAATAAGTTCCACTGCACTAATGAACCACTCTACTAAATCCCATGGGGTCGAAATATATTCTGTGTGTCAACTCCAGTGCAGAAAAACTAACCTTGTGCCCTTGCTTTCCATATCTATGGCATCTCCAAACTGTCACAAAGGGATGAACACAGAGGGGGAAGTTATATTAATACAAGTTAAATGACCACCTGGAATACAGCTGCTGAGACCTTCACTCACAGATGGTGACACTTTGTCTTGAAGGCTGAACCTTTTTAAGCAATTCAAAGAACACAAAATCTGCTTGTGGTTATACCTGTACCGCTCTGCAGCTGAGTGTGTCTTCATCAGCTACAGCAGAGAGAATCAAGCTGTTTTTACTGAACACAGAATTTGCTGCATTTTCACTCCAATGTAGACACTACTGTGTTTTTCACATTTATAGCTTGGAGAAATCAGAATGACTTCAAGTCCTGACACTCTACATTTACTTGTTAACAGGGTCAGCATTTCACTTTTTACCTCTGGTTTATATTTCCCTTAGCCAGATAACTGCAGACCTGAACTCTGCACCTATTATTCTCACTGCAAAAATTTAAAGAACCTTTTGATTCACTGAGAAGCAAACAGCATGAAGGCTGTGCTACTTGCGAAACCACTTCTCAGCTTTTTACACTCCTTAACTGTCTGTGCTCCAAGATCTTCACCAAGTATCAGTCAAAGCCTTCTCCTAACGCTTAATTAGAGAAAATTGCAATTTGTATTTTGCAGAAGCTACAGAGCCACAAGTGTGGCACAGCTTATTGTCATGTCTGGTTAGAAGGAGTGTTTAGTGGCTATTGGAGTTCACTTACACTTTCAAAAAACATTTAGCTTGCTTTTATTAAACAAAGACGCAACCTAAAAACCCAAGCCTGAATACTTCATGACTCTCAGAAATTGCTTTTTAGCAGTCACAGCTACTTTGGGCGAAAGGAGTTCTCATATCTGAGCAAGGAGAAAAGTTCAGATCCAGAGCTGAGCTGAATCTTGTAACTTTCTTATCTTTATTAAATTCAGATATATTCATGAATATTTAACAGTTAAACTTTTGCTATTACTGCACAAACATTCTTCCTGCCTAGAAGTTTTTATATTCTGGCTTTGTTTATGCTTTAATTTGATTTTGCTCCAAAGCAGGCATTTTCTATTTTTGCAGAGAAATTCAGTTTTCTAGTGGAACTAACCTCTCCTCCATGTGTAGAAAATACTTGTTGGCTGTACTGACACAGGAGCTTTTGCATCAAGGTTGCATCACTAATAATTAAGCTTATCTTGGTGTAAATGACCTGCACTAGAATAAAATGAAGCTAATTAAGCTGATGTAGATGTAGCTTACATGGTTTGAAACCCAATTCACACAGGCGTCGCAAATTTGCATGGGAGGTTTGATCTGGTGTAACTATCCCTCGGGGGGTCAGGGATGGAGTGGAAAGCTTGCATAGTTTTCATCAAAAGATACTGCAACATTGTGCTTCTGGATATGGATGCATACATACAGATTTGGGTAGCAGTTAACACTTCTTCCATACACCTACACTTCTGAATGAAGTTGGTAGCTATGCAACAGCTCTCCTCTTAACCACACATCAGGGTCTCTGCTTACATTGTCGCCTTAGAGTTTCAACACTGGCTGCCTTCCGTCTTCCTCCTTCATCCCAACTCTCCTATTCTTTATTGTAGGAAATAACAACCCAGACAACGGCAATGTCTCTTTTCCTTATTGGTAAACATTCTCTGGGCACATCTGCTGTGATGATGATAAGGCAGAGGTCTGCTCTCAAATGGGAAAAACAGAATGTCAGTTTACATAATGGCCAGAAAACAAGAAAAAGAACCTATGTGCTCAAGTAGCAAGCCTGTTTCTATCTTGCTTCATTGTCTTAACAGGATTCTTATTGTGTTTATATTTAGAGACATGGGAAACTGTGCTAGCCATGCTACCCATTGTTACTTAACCTCAAACAACCTATATAACATGCTGTCCATTAAGGAACCTGAATATAGACTCTAATCAAGGTGGCTAAACAAGATATAGGAAAATAAAGCTCAGTGCTTCCTCCTTGTTTGGGAAAAAACAAACAGGAAGGCTCCCTCTTAGACTCACCTCATCAAGAAAAGAGTGGGGGAGTTGAGTTTGTTTTTACAGGCTCACGGAAGATTTTAGCTCTGTCGTGCACCTGTTTGGCGTTTTCATCGTTCATGCTGCCAACAAATGGATAGAAGCACTTCAGCAATTTATTTCCCAACTGGATAACTTTTTTCTTTTCTTTACTTTTCAGGAACAGTGTTTATTAGAAAACTGTGTGGAAACCTGACATAACTAAGACAGCACTGACTATGACTGGCTCATCGTCAGCAAGTTGCTTTTGATAACATGTTAGTGTGTTGTGCTTGGGTAGGCTTGCCTGAATGCTGTATAACCAACAAAAAATTATCATATAACTTGAATCCACATAACTGATGCTAAATTGAATATAACATTCCTAATGAAAACAGAGCCTTGAGCGTTAAGAGTCCATGATTCCAACTCATATACATCAGCATTGCAGAGGACTAACAGTGGCAACTGAGCCTGAAACTCTGAATGCAAAACCATTTCATATGCAGAAAATATTTACAATGACTCCTGGTTAAAAATTTAAATTATTTAAACATCACGTTTCAGTCTTACTTTGTGTTCAGGAGCCACAATTTATAAGCCTTTCAAATGAGCCAAGGATGACAATCTTATATTCTTCAAAGCTTTAAATTGACAAATTTATACAGACAGCTTTCACCTCTTTCTGTAGGATTCTATCTTGTCATACTCATAGCATTTGAGATTACTCAATAAGTATTGGGGTTTCCTATAGAAATGTTTAAACTTTGGACATTTAATTTAACTTAAAGTTGTAACAGTCCCTGGTGTACAGCAGAGAGAGAGGTTGCCATCAGAAAGTAGTACAATTCTTTTTCTTTGAATTATTGAAGGGATATATGTAAGGCTGTGAAGATGACCTATCAGGTGTGCCACAGGCTACAGGACCTCACACCAGACAAGTGTTTCTTTTAACAGGTAAGAGACTGAAGGCAAGGTTGCTCAGTTGCTATAGTAAACAGATTTCATTGGTAAGCATACTTCTTGCTATCTTGTCTTGTCACCCAGTCATCAAACATGAGATTGATGTAAAGATATGGAGAGTGAAAAGAATGTAGTTCTTTCTTACCTCTCCTTTCATTTTCAAATACCTCTGGAATCCTGTGCAAAGATCAACAGGAAAGCGGGAGGCATGCAAAAGGAACATCGGTCTCCAGGAGGAGCTCTGGGAAAAAGTGGTCCTGCTTTCATCTTCCTACTCCACATGCAAGGAGAGAACCTTTTCCTGTTACAGTTTCCTTTCTCTACTGCTCAGGTTTCATATGCATATCATACCCAGTACGTCTTGGATTCAGTGCTAGAGATGAAAGCAAACTGATTTCTGGGAGAAAGCCAAAGGCTAGTCTCATTAGCAATGGCTGCAGTAGGATTTCAGTTAGATTTTAAAATCAGACCCTCACTGTGGTTTCATTTATTTTGATTATCCTCACTGCTTTCTCCCCCACCTTTAGAGTCTCCCTTTCTTTCAGGTGGTGGCACTGCTGCACCATTTGTGGTACTCAGTACAGATTCCTTTGCCAGATTATAGAGCGTATCTTAACAGGTAATTAGAACAGTTTTCACTAGCTCATGCTGTCGGCTTTCCAGCTCCTGCATGATCCAAATGGCTCTCAGGGGATGTTGCATTATGGTTGGTTTGTTATTGTTTGTTCCAGGCCAGTGCCACTAGACAAAAGCGTTATAAAACTGGTGAGTGGTATTAATCACAATTTCTTAGGTGTCTATGCCTGCAATGTCCCTATTCCCACTTTCCCATGTTTTTTGCTTAGCTTTCATTTTATTCTGAAGGGACAAGAAGGATGTGATGTACAGAGTACTTCACCATATAAAATCTCGGCAATTGGTAAGGTTAAATAAAAAAAGTCTGAGAGAAAAATAAGCATTGCATTTCAGCGACTCCACCTCTTTGTTAGGAACTACTAGATTAGCATCTGAGAGCTTCCTTGCAAATAGCCAAACTCCCACCTGCTTAGAGTATTTGAAGCCCCTAAATTCAACTGAAGCTTAACTACTTACCCATTGTGTGTCTCCATATCCAACTTGACTTCAGCATACAATGCAGAATGCCCCCTGCTGTGCATCCCCAAAACAAGCCCCTTTGAAAATAGTGTTTATTTCAATTCAGTTAATCTTTATAATTTCAAAACTCAAATAGTTTTGGAATTCACTATGTACCCCTATCGCTGTGTTAAGAGATAGGTATCCAGTCATATAGGGGAAGGAAAATGAACAGAGTAATTATAACTAATTTATTACATTTCTGATCATATTGATTCCAGGTCCAGTGGGCTTTTAAACCCACTAATTCAGGGAATAATAAGTAATAATAACTTTAGCCTCTCTCCCTCTTGGGTCTTCAGTACAATTCAGTGGCTATTCAGTATTATAAGAAAGAAGCCCTCCAGCTGAAAATCCACCAACACAACTGAAGGACCTCTAAAAATATGAAAAAGAAAGACGAAACAATCCCTTTTGTGAGGTGGCTGAAGGCAACTGGACAGTCGTTAAATTCGTTAAATATATTTTATAAAGAGGACTGTAAGCCTGGTAGATTATTGACTGGTTTAGCAATAATAACAACAAGCCCGCATTTACATAGTGCTTTACATCTTCAAAGTGCTGTGTAAACATTAACTAATTGATCTAGTAAGAAAAACAACTGCTTCTAGTGTAATATAAAGTATGTAGTCACAAGAGAACAAGTTATTAACTAAAGGAAGCAATTTATTTTAAAATCTATTATCATAAATTATACTGATCCTTTTTTTCTCCTTCTTTAAGTTATTCCCTCTGCAGTCTGATTATGCCTGGATTAATTTGCTCATGATTCCTGGAAATTCAGTAAGTGCAAACTTAATAGGAGGCTGATAGAAATGTCAGAGGTAATTGATGCTTTAATGGGCATGAAATCTGGAAAAGTACCAATCGGAATAGATTCACAATGGCCTTTGTTAAAGCACTAGGGTGAAGGCTCACCGTATTAGGCTCACTTCTTTAGCAAGTTTGGTAAATTGTGTACCATGAATATTTTCTGCTTCCTAAACTTAGAGGGACAAAAGATCTACCGAACCAATACCGCACTTCTCTCATTAACTCCACACATTGTATTGTTACCTACCTCTTTTTTTATCAACATTTTTAGATGACAACATTTTCAGCTGAATGGTTGCCTAGATTTATTTTTTTTTTAATGATAATAAGTAGTTTGTATCATGCCACATCAGGACAAAAGTATTATAGGAGTTGGGGCCATTCTTTTTTTTTTTTCCTTCCCTACTTGGATTGATACAAAAGTTTCTGTTCCCATTCTTGGTTTGTCTGTTCTTTTAAACACGGCCTGATCTGATCTCTGAATCAGGTAAATCCTATTAGTCCGTTTCAGTCATGAATACAAAAGAAGCATTCCATAATCAGTGTGCAAGAATCTAATCCAGGTCTGTTTCTTAATGGAATACACACACAATGATAACACAAATATTGTGTGTTATCAGGAGACAAAAATATCTCCATCTGTGAATGCTGCTAGGTGTAGATGCTGTGTTTATCACTACAGTGTTTGAAAGCCTTTTTTTTTTTTAGGAGAAATAAAGTTGGAAAAACATTGGTGTGTCTGTTTACCACAACAGACAGTAACACTCCTGTTTGCAAAGTCCCTGCCATATATTTAAAGTCAGCTCTCAAGTTCTTTTCCCTCTCTGTTAATGCCATGAAGTTCTGGCTGCTGCACTCCACTACCCATACTCACATTAGCTCTTGTACTAGCCAATAAGTAAAAACCATTGTAATGCTGTCTGGCTTGTAAATGAGAAGAACAATAAGGAAAGTCTGAGCCTGACAGCCAGCAGCCCATGGCGATTACAGAGAAAAGGGACTGCATTTTTTACTCTCTTTTTGTTATTGTTATTAAGGTCAGTGTCATCCATCAAGATGCGGAGTTATTTCTGACACAGTTTCAAAGGTCAATTGGTCATGTGCAACGACAAAAGAGATTCATGGAATAATGTCCCCAAAAACTGGGGAATGTGCCTTTTCACTTTCTATTGTCATGCCCCTACTCATATTTCAATGCCAGAAATCAACAAAGAGAGATATTTGAAAATACCAGCTAAGTAAACAACGAGAAGAAACCGCAAGTAACTCATTGATGTGTAGTTTGAAAGCCATGGAAATTCTCCTTCTAAGCTACCGTTCCCTTTATTCCAAATATTCAGTCAGGTTTTAGCCAGGAGAAATATTTTATTGGCCTCCCTGTGCTACAAAGTGGCAGACTTCTTAAAAAGGCTCCTGGTCCTACTCCAGTGAGAGATTAATAGCAAAACTCCAAGTATAACCTCTCATGCTACGATTCATTTGACTGGCACGCTACCATCTTTGTCCTTCCTGCTAGGAGTTTGCAGATGAATCTTCTCCTGAGTTTTAATTCAGGGGCAATCCTGGGCAAAGGTTTCATCACCATACCTGCCACATTTCCACAGCCAGAACTGCTGAAATTGGTAATAAATGGGTGAAGACTGAATCCAACAACCAGCAGGACACTGAATGAGAAATTCCACTTTTACCCTCTACTGTGCAATGGCTGCACAAATACAAAGCTGCAATACCTTCTGCCACTCTCATCCATCTCTCCTTGATAGGAGAGCAGGAATATCTCTGCTTCCCATGTACTAGAGCCAGGCAGAGGAGAATTCTCTACCAGCCATGTGAAGCCTATGCAAAAGGCCGCTAAACTCCTATCCTCCACTCCTTTGTGACAAAGAAACTTGCTGGTTGTTTGTTTCTCAGTGAATACTTTGGAAACAAGGACTCCTTCTCCTCATGAGTTACAGAGCTGAATTCTCTGGGAATACAAGCAGCATGATTCAGAGCTACAATCTGTTTCCCTTTTGAACTGATCTATCTATGCCATATATTATATGGGCTTCTCAGCATACAGGCCCATACAGCACTTCCCATAAGTGAAATTATCTTTCTGAATTTATAGACAGAATTAAGTATGCAGCCAGGCTGTATGACGACTGCATTATCCGCCTGTGGTGTGGATCAGTACCTTCAGTATTTCCCGTGCAGTTTAGCTCGTTTCATTTGATAACAGCTTATTTGCAGGCAACGGATATAATGTGAGTGCTCCTGGCACTTATAGTCGCTATTGATCACTTAATTGCAATGTAGTACCATAGAGTGGTATGGAAATTATATGGTAAATAATTACCAAGCAAACAGTTGCATTTGTTTCATTTAATTTTACAGCTTTACAAAATTTGTCACATAGTAGTTCATAGATTAGGCTTAAACAGGTCCCATGAGTGGTAAGAAAATGTTTAACATAAAAAGCTGCAGTGAATTTTTTCTCACTTCTAATGTTTGCAATATAAAAACCAGAAAGCATATCTTAAAGGATACATTAGACCATTAACTTTGGAGTACAACAACTAAGAACAGAAATAAGTTTATATGGAAGGATTTACTTGGATCTAGGAGGCACAAGACAGTTGTAATCTTTCCATTTGTGCTATAGTTTCATTCATAGCCACAATGTGTCTTTACCCAGCCATGATCTACTAAACTAGAATAAATACAAAACTGATATTTTGAATCGATAATATTATTCAGTTTGACACATTCAGCTTAACAGGAATCACTGATATATGCATTAGGTCAGTTGTTAACAGCCTGTTTAGTCCCACTTTAGAGTCAATGACATACCGACAGACATATATATTGACAAAAGAGCTCCCAAAAGTAAAAACATTCATTATGTAACTGTAGAATCAAAGCAGTCATTAAAAAAATGAGATTCTGAAAAGCTGGAGACATTTCTGTTTTATCTTTGTCAAAGGCTCACCCCATTACCCATTAGGATGGGCAGGCCTTACTTTTTCAAACATTGCACGTCAGCCTGTCTTCCCCAACAAAACACTTAACTCTCTTTTGAGGAAGAATCCCATTTAAACACCCGGAGTCACAAGGGGGTTATTCTTCTGCATTCTCAGGGTTTGCCCTTCCTAGATAAAACCAGTACTGTAAACTCAGCAGGAGATTAAGACAAAGTTCTCAAAACCAATGGCTCAGCTATTGTCCCTCCATAGCTCTCAAGTGTAGGCTTGAGATAAGGAACCTCTCAGCAATAATTTCTTTTTTCCTGCTTCTTCATTCTCTCACGCCTTTTAGACAAACACACTGGGTTAATGCATTCAATGCACCAATAACACATAAGTTAATATACAAAACTCAAAAATTACTACAGAGCAGCTTCAAATTCTCTCATCTATTTTCACAGTCTTGGTAGTGATCACATATTGGAGTACAAAATTTTCAAACACTACTATAGGCTTTCCAGTTATCGTCTCAACTCCCCTGTTACATTGCAATTCCTTCTATGAAAAACATTTAAAATATTACTTAAACAATTACTTAGTTTTGCCTCTGCAAAGACAGAGATAACCTGTGCTACTAAGACGCACTGAGAAACTGAGGTGCACAATTTCTTTTAACTCCTTGCCCTTTTCTCTTGTAGACAAAGCTCTTCCGTGAAAGGACTATCTTTGCTAAAATGTCAGGGATCTGCAGACACGAATAGGTCTTAATAGCCCTGGCCACCCCACCCGGGACCCACACCCCTGCCCCTGGGCCCAGGGGCTCCATTTAAGTCCAGGCTTTCAGGCCTTGTCTGAACTATTTTGCAGGTATGTTTGCCTTCAGGCTTGCCTCCTGGCTGGACTTAGGACCTCCATGGTAGGCAGCTTGCTGGCTGCATGCATGCTTCAAATTTATGTTATAGATTGTCTCTAAGTCCTGCCTTTTAGCGTCATCTCCTGGTTGGACGTTGGACCCATGCTGTAGCCTTGTGTCCAGTCCTGTCCCTGGCCCCATCTCCTTTCATCCCTGACGGGGCTCTCTGGGTGGACCCTGGACCTGGTTTACGGCTTGCCTTGTCTGGGGCTGTTGATGGACCCTGTTACCAGCTCCTGGCTCTGACACCATGCTCAGACCCTGTAGGACTGTGCCAGGATCAGTAAGGGCACTGCCACCACAGCAGTCACCCTTGGCACCTGGCTCACCTTCCCTTGAGAAGTAGCAGGTCCTTGCTGCTCCCTGACATAAACCAATAATCTATAAATGTGCCCTAATAGCAGCAATAATGATTTAGTTTTCAATCTTGGAGAAAACCAAACCAGAAACATGTGGAACTTACTTGGTTTTCCCCTTCATACAACTGAAGGTGAAATCAATTGTTCTGAAGTCTTGTTCAATCCTCTTTCAATCCTCTCAACAAAGTGCCTTCTGTTACAAGTGATTAAGACAGATTAGCTCACAAATGTAATTTTGTATGATGTGCTGTAATTATCATAAGCCATAAGTTTAACTAATTTATTCCCCAAAAAAGGACACTAGTTAGTTACAGCCTTGAAGTTTCCGTCCACTAATTGTTAAAACTCCTCCAGATGAAAATAAAGAGCTGGAAATTTTCAAGCCGAAACACTTCCATAAAATGTAGAAATTCACTGAAAAAAAATCACTGTGAAAAAGAACCAGGCATTCAGGATGAAATTCTGTAACATGTTGTAGGTCTCCTGTTATGTGGAGTCCTTCACCTTCTTCTCTGGTCACACAAGTTGAGAATGGCTGGCAGTCATGTCCAAAGTTTACTTAGAAAAAGTAACACTCAGTTTAACTAAGGTACACACATGACCACCTATAGGAGTTGATTCTATTGATATGCATAGAAAAGCGCATATGTTATCAAGGGCAGAAGTGAACTTTCCTTGGAAAAAGAGTTAATTTTACCAGCTTAAAATATGCCAGCCGTTACATCTCAGCAGATGCAGATTTGTCCCAGGATTTGTTTCTTTTCTTCAGAGCAGCATATTTATGCTGCACAGAGTACTCTGATGTATGAGGATTTGGATGGCACACAATTTGGAGGAGACAAATGAGAGTCAGGTGTCAATTTTTCAGTAAGAAATGTCACATAGAACATATTTTTTACATTTATTAGAATGATCAGTTGTGAACAAACTCAATATATCAGTATATATAAGCAATGTATATGTGTTGACATATAGATACACTGGTTAGACATTTTTGTGAGCAAAAATGGTAGGCCTCTACCCATCAGTGAAAATCTGAATTCCATTTATGTCAGTAGTCTACATTTGGCACCTAACTGTTCAACTCCAATGGGAGGAGAATCTTCCCATAAAAGTCACATCCTGCCCCATTACGCACTGTTGTAAAGTTAGTCACTCCACTGATTTTAATGGTGTTATTTTTTCATTACATGACCACCTGAGAGCAGAATTTGCTATGTGACCTCAGTCTGTCACTCCATATTGATGGAGATACACTGACTGTTTGCCAAACATTAAATTGATTTTTAACATTGTTTTAAAGGCCTATAAGGTTGTGCATAATTTCATAAGTTGTCTATTAAACTGAATTGCTGACTCTAAGCTACGAATATCATTCAATTATATATCAAATATTGATCATACAAAAAATGCAGGCTAAAAGTGTGTGCAGCACTTGCTATGTGTTTCTGTATACCAGACACAAAATGCACTGCTGGTCAAGGTTATGAAACTAAATGAACGTACTTGTTTAAGGCTAAAGATCTCTATTCCTGATAACTTTATCCTCACAGGCAAGACAATTTTGTATCACAGAAACACAGCTGTATTTTATTTTATTTTATTTTATTTTATTTATTATATTAGAAAGCACTTTGGAATATATTTGTATATGTGATCCCTTGTACATATGAATGCTGAATTATGATGAAATGTCACACTGATAAATTGTTTTCTTTGCAAGATGTAATATAGCTTTTACAGACTGATAGCAATTCAAGTAAAAAAGCACCTACATTTCAACTTAAAAGAGAAAATAGAGATGTGCTGAAAAAGAATTAGAAATCCCCATAGTATTTAGCTGTCATTTTGTTAATGACATACATACATGGTCAAGATGGCCATACATTCACACTCATAAATACTATCATTTTACAGTGATTGCCATTGTATTGTGACCCAAAGATCACAAATAGTGTAAAAGCATTCCAGACAAGTACAAATTTAACTGAAATTACAGGAAAGATTAGCAGAATAAACACTTCCAGCCTTTCCAGGCTCTCTTGCTAAATTTGTTTAAATAAGAGAAGATGGAGACACTAAAAACAAATGGAGAAGTCACAGGCCTGGCAGAATTCCCTTAACTGGACACTCCCTAAACTTCCCCAGTGGCCATTCAAATTTGCCTAAGCATCAGCAGACGTCTGTTTTTTGGCTGATCTTTTGGAGTACGGGTTCTGAGTTTACCATCCCTTATCAGCAATAGGCTCAGGAATCCCAAACCTGTTTGTTTCAAGTAAGTCTCCCAAACAGGTCCCTAAGAGCAACTGCCATTTGCAGTTCTAGAGAAAATAACACATTACTCACATTTCTAAGCTCAGTGTTTTCTCCTTTCTTGAATCTTCCTTAGAGTTCACACTGAATCTTTAAGGAATCCTGATCTCTTAACTCTAAATTTTGACTGGTGATCAATGAAGGCTCAGTCCCATGTCTGCTGTAGGTGCTCAGCCACACTCTTTCATTTGTCTGTGTTCCTCCCTTCCCTGTGTTTCATATCTCTGAGTTTCCCTTTGCTCAATAACTCCCTAATAAATCTTAATGGGTGATTTGTACCCCCATCTAGTAATCCATGCAGGGTACCATCTCTGTACTCATGCTAATTAAAGAACATTTCTGATATCTGTCTTCATGCTTTGATATAAACAGTCCACTGTAACTGCTTGAGCTTAGGAAATGTTCTCATCTTTACTCAAGATTTGGATTGCTGCAGGCAGTCATTGTGAGGGAAAGAGGGGTCACTGCTCTACTTTCTGCCATTGCCGGGTCTCTCATCAGACAGCACAACACTGCAGTACTGCACACTGGGCCAAACTGGTGCCAGCCCTGGCCAGCAATCCCAGCCCAGAACTGCACCAGGCAGCGAGCAGGCAGCACTTCCCTTCACAAGGCACAATATGACAGAGTCCAGAGAACGGCCAGGTAAACATCAGACCCAAACCAACCAAATTAGGGATGTCTGGGTAGCCAGAAAGAACTTCCTAGATTTCTGCTGATTTTTCCTTTCTTGCTGATTATCTTCTCTAGCCTCCCTCACTTTCTCTACACAGGTCCTCATCTGTAGCTGTTAAAATGCCCTTCCTTTATTTGTCTGCCTTGCACTGTTCCTTTCCCTTTACTTTAGACTGTGCAGACTCATGCTTCTAATGAAGCCCACCTACTTTTTCCCTCTCAAAAAATCCAGCTTCTTTTTCTTGCCCTCAAATTGTTCCTTCAACTTGTACAACACCTGCCTTGTGTCTATCTTACCTACTTTCTTTGTACGGTCCTTGGAGCATTTGAATTATGGTTGTGAGCATGATTATAATAATAAAAAAATAATAATAAAAGATGTTTTAATTGCTTATGATAAAGTAGTATTCCAACAGACCAAATGAAATGTTACCATCCTATGGTTGTGTTTCACTCCTAAAGAAGACCAGATCTTGGACAACGTGGATAAATGCAGAGCCAGTTTGCAATTACAAAAAAAGCTGTCAATAACACTCCACAACTGTCACTTTTATTACCTGACTCTCCCTCCCAGAACACTACCTCATTTGTAGCCATGGTAAGATGCCAAATTGCTTTATTTCCAAAGTGTATGACTACATTCTAAAAAAGCCTTTGTGTGCAATATATTCCACAGTGCTTAGTCTCATTAGTATTGCTTCAGCATGCATGGATTCATGACCAGCATCCTTATTTCATATGGAGGCATCCTTTAAAGAAATTGAATGCTAAAGGGTCTATACATCAATGTTATGATGCTGTATTTTTCATGAAATCTGTAAATAAGGTCAACAGGATAGGAATATTCCAGATGACAGAATCCCTAATAGTTTTTGAAGAGCAGCCTGTTTCCCTCTAAAAAGTCAATTTGCTTTTGACCCGTGCCTATTAAAAAGTGTGATTTGTATAGCAAAGGCAAAGCACAATTCCAGCAGTTTTCATGGCTTTGGGTAAATATTGTTAGGATGATGTATGCAAGACTAGCTGCCCATAGCTAAAGAAGAAAGGTAATGAGGACTCTGGATCATTTTAAGTGGCATTGTTTGACTCTGTATTTCAGGGTCTCAAACGTGATGAATTCATAACTAAGATAGTATGGCAAGAGAGAATAAACAGCAGCGTTGGCCTTGTGAAAGCTGTAATTTAGAGAGCCAAGAATGCCATTTCTGTTGCTACACACAAAAATTTAAATAGCTTAAGCCTCTTTCAAGACTTTGGACCCAATCCTGATTCCCTGGGAATCACTGACTTCAGTGAATGGAAGGTCAGGCTCTATTTCACAATAGAAGGATTTGTAGTTTCTCCTCCCTGCCCCTGTCAGCAGCTAATCAGAGCCCATTACAGAAAAAGGCATTGAGCTCAGGTCAAAGGTATGAATGGGAGCCCAGTCACTAGTGACTGAAAATCACTACCACTGGGCAACTGAGAAGTAAATTGCGGGGTGAAACTAGTTCCTGGTGGGCAGCTGTCCACTGTACAGAAATCACCACCATAACGAGAGTGGCAAAAAAAGGGAGAAACAACAACTAATTGGAACAGAACACAGAGGTGTGAAATAGAGAAGCAGATATATAGGGAATCAAATGAAGCAGGCTAAACCAAGCCATAAAACCCAGTATAATTCATTGTAGTTTACAATGTAGTAGAGTTCATGTTTATCTGTAATTCCAACATCCAACAACAAGCAGATCAGATATTTAGGCCGGTATCATTCTCTGTCTTAGCTAGAATATAGAAAACTAGAAGAGGAAAACTAAATTACCATGAACAAAAGTGAACAGAATTACAGTGACCAGAAAAGAACAGAATTAGATGAGATTATAACAAGAAGGACGTAGTTCCACAATCCCTCACACACCTGCTTTCTGTCCCATTCTTAAAAAGTTCCCTTCCTTCTGTCACTCATGGACTTACATCCTGTAACTGTCCCCAAAGCCCAGGACATTGGAACAACAGGTTAACAAAACATGGGTTAGCATTAATAATAAGAAAGGTTTGTGTTTCTGTTAGTGAATTCTCATTGTACTGATCAGTTAGTCCATAGCAACTTGAGAACTGGTTTCTTTCAAGAGACAAGCATCCAGCCAGTGGACGCTGAATCTTTACATTATCTTAATCTAAGTTTATTTACACTTCCTTTTGACAATTCTTAGTTTTCCTTTTTTCATCCTAGTCCAAAACTTCTTCCTCCTTAAAACTGAATTTAAGTCTTGTCTCTTTCTTTCAAGATTTTATCTCATGTCTCAGACTCTGTCTGTGAGCCCATCCAAAACTGTTTATGTTCCTTTTGTTCTGAGGTGCAGCCACATGTTCCAGGGACCATTCGGGTGGGGAACCCACCTGCTGGGTCTTGGAGCCAGTTTGACTAGCATTTCCTTTCCACACCAAAGAAGCCACGTAATCACTTTGTCACTTTCATGGCACCTATTTTACTGCAAAGGACTTTCCCTTTTAGAGAAACACCCTAAGTCCTTAATTGCTGTCTGCTAAAGACCACTTGTTTTGCAGTACTGATTAGCTTTGGAGTTTATATAACCCTTTGGCAGAGGAAGATTTTTATATGAAATGAGCAGAATTTGTTTTATTGTTTTACAGGATAAATCTCTCCCCTATATCTTTGGCAGCAATATCTCATACCTAGCAGCGCAGTCAGATGAGTCTATTACCACCATCACCAGCAAATGAATACAGTAGTCTAAGCTCAGTTGTCAGTACACTACAGTGGAGAAAGCTACAGAGAGAGTAGTTGACCTACAGAGAATCTTGGTGGCATTAGCAGAAGTGAGACACATTAGTGGCACCATTAAATCCCTCTGTTTTCAGAGGGTTTCAGGATTCCCCCTGCGACTTGTCACCTATCCCTGGTTCCTAAAAATCATGTATGTCTCAGGTTTTCATCCATACCTACCATATACTAAGTAAGTCTTATAATCTTAGCCAGTCTGCTAAGCAGTTTTACAAAAGAGATGGCAATTTTAGCCAGGGCCTGAAGATATCATTTTACTTTCATTCTTGTATGATTATTGCTGTTGGTACACCAAAATTAAGCAATTTTCCTACGTAACCTTTTCCTACCTAATCTTTCCACTGTGTGGGGTATGAGGTAGCTTCATATCCAAGAAGGCCATAAAAGTACCCATTCCATGACTGAGGCTTGAACCCACCTCCCTGGACACTTTCTGCATTTTAGCACTGTTGTGTAGTATCTCATTCAGCACATCGCGGTTTATGTTTATTAGAGGAATATAGGAATTTGTCCTATTTAGGACACTACTTTCTGGACAGTCAAACAGTGCCAGGCAGTTGTCTGGCAGCCCTTCCAGCTTTCCTCATCTTCTGGGAGACATTAACTGTAGAGACAATGATAAAGAATAGTCTGTAACTGGTTAATGTTTTTATTCATTTGTAAGTATCGATAGCGAAGGAACGCTGGCAAATGCAAGTTTACTCTTGTAAGAGTTTTTGCTTTATTAATTTTCCCATGGAGTACAGGAATAACAAAGCAGTTATCTTCCAAAGTTATGGTGCTGAACGGAGTCAAGAGTTCTGAATTCTGCTATCAGCTCCTCTGCCATATTTTGGATAATTTTCTCCAATAAAAAAAAATAAAATCACATCCTTGAGTCTCAGTGTGTGTTTAACAATCCTTTAGCACCTTTTAAAGTTCATGGGCATCTGCAGTTAAGGAGTACTAAACACTTCTATCATAAGTTGATTGGAACATGTCTAGGTGTCAGACTCCCAAGCTTTATTTTAAACAAAGCTTTGGATAAAAAGCAGTTACACAATTATTAAAGTCAAGCGGAATTCTTTCAAAAAGCTTAATGTCTGATGGAGATGAATGGGTATTCAGCATTTTATCTGTAATCCAGTAAAATAAAAAAAGTAGTTAGTTTATATGCCCTTTTATGTTCTAACAAAAAAAAATATTTATAAGTCTTATCCTGACAGTAGTTCAGTCTTTGTTGGCGTTTGGCATTAGATTTCCTAATGTATCTCTTGGAGCCCTTCCAAAAAAGAAAAGAAGGGGAGAGGGAAAGAAAGAGAGAAGAGGGAGGAGAGAGAGAAGAAAGAAAGAGCGAAAGAAAATTTGATTTATGAGGGGTTTTTTGTTATTGTTTTAATCACTTCTCTCTAAAATAATACACAATGAACTACAGGGTTTTAGTGGTAAATGCTGAAATATTATAAGCAGTTCAAATGGCTGTGGATTCTTCCCATCTGTCATGAACTGCAACTGAGCTCTATAACAGAAAAGTGATATTAGTTTCAAACTAAAAATAAATCATCAAGCCAAGTCTGTATCTCTAATCCTACCTACACTGCCCTACCAGTGACCTTCCCATGGCCAGGACAAATCATATTCTATAGGGAATTCATAAATCCATTCTTCATGCTAGCTCGTTTCAGGTCTCCTTGTGGGTGAAAAAAAAAAAAGAAAAAAAAAAAGAGTATCTCAGATATGTCATACTGAACCCACCACATTAGTGTTTCAGACTTTGGCAACGTTAAGCTTCTCTCCATCACAGCCTAGCCAGACTACTTTCATATTTAAGATCTCTGAACTTATCTGCTAGGAGTTTATAAGGGCTAAGACAATAGGAGCTAATGTCTGTCCCTGAAGCATTCATGTAAACAGAGGGAAAAATAATGCAATCTCACTCCAGACACGGATAGTAAACAGGGAGACAGCCTTTCACAGGTAAAAGAGTAAGTGCAAAGAAAACTTCTGCACATGTTCAGCATCCTCTTCCAAGGCTTAAGTAGGTGCACTTACAGGAATAGTAAAATTCACCGAATACTGTTACATGAGGCAAGATCAAAGCTGCCTCTCTGTTCCGCACAATTGATTCAGGCCAGGCTAGATTCATTTTGGAAGTTAGAGTCATCCTGCTATAATCTTTGTGCCAAATGACATTCATTATGTATAATCTTCATTCATAAATGAAAATGGTCTGATTAGTTCATATGTTACATTTTTGAAAAAGACAGCACTAAACACACCTAGGAATTGGAACCTATTGGTAGAAGAAAACAACAACTTCCTTCTTATTTTAAGAAAATCTCATCAATGGTCCAGAAAAGGGAAGTGAAAAAATGTTCCGCACAGTGGGGTATCACATGAAAACAAAGTATTTCTGCTATATTGCCTTGCTTTAAGGCATGATTTTTAGAGTGGGAAACAACTAAAGTTTCTCACAGACGACAACTAAAATCACAGATATACAGAATATCTGGAAGAAACAGGCTTAAGGTACCTATTGTGCCTGAAAACAGAAGTGCCCAAAAGTACGGGCCTTTTTAAAAAAAATTCTTGCTGTGACAAGGTCCAAGGCCAAACAAGATGTTTGTGTTTGAATCTGGGAAAGAACTCAGGCTTCCCAGATCCACATCTTAAACAAATGATGTGCCTTTGGTTCTTCTGAAAATGCTAATTTACACATACAAATTGCTAGTGTGCACCTATGTCCGTACATATTTGTCGGAGCAAATTTAGAGATTGCTTTCCCAAAACTAACTCATGAATCCAAACTTCTAAGAAAGTCTCCACACAAAAGATATGTTTCTGAATATAAAGAATCACAATTTCTAATCAGTTTCATTGATGTTCAGTGTTTCTGGTTACCATAGTAACCGGCACACACAATAAATGGTGTTTTGTTTAATCAGTCATGAGAAAGAAGTCTGGGCATGATGAATCAGACTGAATCAGAAACAGTCTCCTTTACTACCCTAATGAAAATAACTTCAGTGTAACTATAGGACAATTAAAATCAGCAAGACAGGATCAGGCCATGAAATTCAGATCTCAGTCCTGTTTTCAAACACCCGTCTCAGGAACTCAGATGAAAGTTTTACTTCTATTTCAAAGACAGGAGTTCATGCAGGATAAGATGTAGTTCAAGGTTCAGATTTTATCTCGCCTGTACTGTAGGTAGTTTGCCAGAGACACCAGTCCACCAGAGACAATAGATGTTCAGAGCCAAAAACCTCAAAATAATTTCAGGCTTACATACTAACTGGAAAAAATAAATGAGATAATAATTCTTCAATGCTACATAGGGAAAATGTCCCAGACTTAATAACAATGCAAATAAAATCTCTTTACTCCCAGTCAATGCTTTTTTAAGGCATTGATGGCTGCAGTCTGCTTTGCACCAGTGGAAAAGAAATCTAATTAATATATAGTTACACATTTTTAAAGAGAAAAACAAACCCCATGTAAACGAAATGGCATTAAGGAAGCCATTCTTAGAAAACAAGTATAAAAGTGGCATTCACGTGGCTGGCCCTAAACCAATTGTAGACTTGAAAAGGATTACCTTTGATGTATAAAGATCAAAAAACATTTTTTCAGGTAATACGATCTCTCTCAGATGGATTTCAGTAATATGAACATGTTTTCCATAGCACGGTAATAAAAATAAAGCAACGCAATAAAACTACAGCTAGGACTAAGTCAGACACTCTTGAATTCTTAGTGGAAGGTCCAACAAACTTACAGTTGGTGTTTACAGTTTTTAATGTAACAGCTATACATAATGAAAAATTATAAAAGCAATGTGAGTAATAAGACTTGAAATAATTTTGCGGCTGTGGTGACATCATAGCAAGCTTGATCAAGTGGCCTGTGATGTAACCAGAACTGTAACTATTTTTTCCAGAACGTCAGTTTTTAAAGGAGCTTTGGGAATGTGGGTGGAGAAGGAATATAACATAAAACTTTTTATCTGTTTTCAATTCCTGCTCAGGCCTTATGTACTTTACTCCCTTGTCTTTTCAATTGTATGATGTCTTTCTTTGATTTTCCCTCCTGAAGTCACTAAAAACCCAGTCTGAACATTGTCACAGCTATTGCTTTCATCACACTTTTGCAAGTAACTAAATTTTTTTCAAAACAAAAATACCTTGGGGGTTTTTTAAATTGGGTATTTGATCTTAGGATTTCGAAGTACTGCTAATTTCAATATATTAGAGAATGTCTCATTGCAAACATTTTATACGTAGGTAAGATAAAAACAAAGGCCCAGTGTGAGATAGTGGTAGAAGTAGGAGTAAGACCCTGTGATTTTGACAGTGAGAACCCTTTCTATCCATTGTGTAGAATCTTCCATACCAGTTTATGAACTTCTAGGGCTCTCCTGTTCAAGGCAGGACAAGTGGAAGTGAGTGCTATCAAATGCCATGCCAAAGCCAAGGACCAAGGAGAAATATAAGAGCAGAAAAAATAATTGTGACTATCAAATTCACTTTTCTCGTGGATGGCACCTTAGTAACACAGCATGCTGAACTGCTTTATTTTAACCTATTTGTGACAGGTTGGTTCCAGTGAGAAGCTACATACTATGAAAGACTATGCTAGCCAGAAAAAATGCCAAACATTTGTTGTTTTCTGTCTTTTGTTTAAATCCTGCTATGGCTCCCATTGGTATCAATAGCGTGAGTGCAGGGAAACACCTGTACGTTTACTCATTTCATTTCATCTATCCAGTTCAGTTACAGAACCAAACTTCCACTGCAGTCTTTGCTTTTTACCTAATTTTCCGTCTGAGCTGGCAGAAGATCAAGGAGGTCAAATGATTTGCTTGGGGTCACATAATGAGTCAGAATCTTGAGCCCAGATTAAATCTGGGATACTCCCTGGCTCCAGCACATGGAACTTGTCTGCTCAGTAAACCACACAAGTCCCAGCTGTTTTCCCTCCTCACATGAACTGAATATGAGGAAGTCTGTAGAGACTGTCTCAAGTAGAAATTCAGCCAGCAGCAGGCTTTCTGTAGTCAAATGCTGGATTTAAAGTGGGGCTAAATCAATATCCAGAACTGGGTGCTAGCTAGCACTGTTCTTTTAATTTCTTATCCCCTTCAAATATCTGTCCCTTTTCTTTCTTGTGGTTATCCAAGAAATAAGGAAAAGGTTTTTTAAAATCTTTGTTATCATATGTAATCTCTGAAGACAGAAACAAACAAACAAAGATATTTAACCACAGAAAATTTCCTGCAGTCACTCATGCTTTTATTTATTCGCTGCATGGGGAAGCTGGATCGCTATTAGGTAAAATCACAACATAGGAGAAGCCTGACCTAGCTGAATGACAAGCAAGACTCTCCTTCCAATAATCACCACAGATACAAATAAAACTTCATGGCAGAGTTAAAGAGCTCATACAGGTTACTGAGGATTTCTGACAGGAAAATTAAAGAGTATATATAATTTCTACTGTAGTAAGGTGGTAGCATTAGGAAATTCCCACTGCAGCTTGAAGGTGTCAATTTTTTGAACATCTTGCATGAGTTAATAAGTTTGAGATTTAATTAGGTAAGGGCTGAAACTTAACTTGCATCGGAGACTACTATAGTACTAAAAAAAAAGGAAGATAGGGAATCTAATGCTACTTTACCATCAGTGCGAGTTCTGCAGCAGTCTAGAGAACTAAGGTATACTTTTATGTAATTACTCAATTACAGTGTTAATTTAAATTAAACGCTACTCCTAGTATGAATGCTGCTGGATACCTTTGAAGAAAATTATGTATGTTACAGTAGAATAGATGAGGGACTCCTCATTTGTCCATCAGTGGTGTCAGCCTAGGTAACCTTTTGAATGCTATCCTGGTCACACCTCTATTGTTATTTAATGTCTTACATGGCAATAGTGCCAGATGACCATGGAGAGGTTACAGACTTTCCCCTCTGAGAACAACAATTTCTGTTATGGGATACAATAGTTATCTGTATCCCATAACAGAATGTAAGTCTTACCAAGTCTTATCCACTAAAACCAGACAGGCATTTTGGCCAGTCTAGCTCTCATCACCTTGGCTCTGTCAGACCCTCACCTTTGACCCTGACAAGCATTTAGTAAATTCTCCTTAAAAAGCCATCCAAAGGCAAAGACCTAGGAAAACCTATAAGCTGTAGTCAGCCCCGAATTCATCAATCCTATCACCACCGTGATGTTCCTCTGTTATTAACAACATTCCACATGCAGAAAGCAAACTGGTGGGGGACCATCCTCGGACAAGATGCACTTTCCACTCGAGGAGGTACCTTGCATCCACATTGTAAGTATCGCTGTCTGCACGGTGCTTGGTGTGCAACTTAACCTTGATTTCCATCAGTTGTGAAACTGCTTCCTGCAGATCAGTAGTGCAGAGACTCTAGACTGCACCACACAAGTACAGACACAGAAAACCCACAGCTAAAAAGAATGCCTCCAGTGCGCTAAATATAGATACAACCTCTGTGATCCTGTGCTAGGATCAGACCCAAGATGCTGCTCTTTGTCACCTACCAACTAGATTATAACAGTGCAGTACATCGAGTATGAAGGGGCTGACCCTCAGGAAATGCTAGCAATTCAAAATATAGCAACACGTGTTCTCTGAAACACAGGTTGTCATGAATGTATTAAACATGTCCTACCCTGACATCCGGTACAACGATGAATAAAGTTCAAGGTCATTTATTTTAATCATATGGTACTCCCCAGTTTGCTAGCAAGATGTATAAATTATTTTATACACCTTTAGGGTAAAGACTGTGGTTGAGAGCTTCATTGCTTAGAAACTTCAGAACTTGATCATAAATGATGACACTTATTCATCCATACTAGAGTAAGAATATTCTGAATTGCTGACACAGGCCTACAGAATAAATTCCCTCAAGAAGGAAAATGTGCTGTCTTCTCTGTGTTTATATTATACTTGTCCAACTTTTTTTTCTCTAAAGCAAAGAAAAATCACTGTGCATACCTGTGTGTACCTGCATATCACTCTGTGTTTGTGTATTTGTGTGTGTATAGATCTATGTATACATTTGCATATTAAAAGTTTGACAGATTAATTCACTGTGCACACCTTCTAGGGAACACACTGAGAAAGAAAATGAACCTTGCATAGCAGCCACAATACACCTGGCTTAATATATGATGGGAAGGACCTCCAGGGATGAGCATAATATCTAAGTCTCTCTAGAAAAAAACAACAACACTTCCACTCCTGGAGAATTCTAACATGGCAATATCCTACATCTGCCACCAACACACTGTCTTTTAAAAGTTACAAGATAAAGTTCAACTTCATAATTTCTTCTAAGCTCACGCAAACAGAATTAACTCATAGGAAAGATGTTGGAATTTTTAAAAAGTTATGAATATAAAAATATGAAAGTCAGATTTGAGGCTGACAATGGCAAACTCATGCACAAAGCTCTCAATCATATAATATGAATATGAAGTAAAAGAAAATTTTAATTTTCTGATTCCCCTCATCGTTGCCTGTGACCGAGTTATTTCCATTAGTACTACTCACACTCTCAGTGCAGCATTTGCTTTGATAATTTGGATTTGTCTGAGCTGAAACTCACATCATATTATCTAGCATATAAATTAGTTTTTTAAAAACACAAAAAAGACAAGTACAACAATTAGGAGATACTTTGTGTTGGCAATGAATATCGCAGATATGAAGAAGGTATATGCATTTTGCTCAGGCAAAACAGTTGGCCTGTTTGCCAAACACAGACAGCTCCTTAGCTGTGATCAGAAACCCTAAATGGAATAAAAAATTCAGTGGAAATTATTTCTATTACATTGCTGTAGCTTAAATGTAATTTCAATGCACTTAGGGGCCATTTTACATTGTTAGAGCCCTGCAAAGGTTCCTTAATCATAAATAAAAGCAACACCTAAATGTTCCAAATGCTTTTTCTTTTTAAGTTAGTAATCATCTCTTCTGGGGAGTTAATTAATCAAGTAACACAAAACAGATGAATACGTACTTTCTTTTGCCGCAGAATAAACACTCTTCAGAGTTTAAAAAAAGTCTGAATTCATGCTGAAATAGAAAAGTTTTGTTTTGCCAGTTTTGATTGCACTCAATCTGCTACAGTGTTGCTAACTCTCAGGATTTTATTGCACCTAACCTTGTCTTGGTTCAGGCCTCAGCTGATGTTAGCCGGGTCAGCATGTGACCTTTTCGGAGAAAAGCTTGCCAGTGTGACTTGGGTGTATCCTGAAGATGCAAAAACAAGAAGTCAAATAAAAAGAACTTCGTAAGTATGGCAGCTTCAGATTCTCATGATTTAAGCAAATCTCATGATGCTTTGAAGGCTGACTTATGGGCAAGGGAGGAGAAGCTTATACTTGTGGTTGGCAATGTTGCTGTTATTTCAGAAATAATAGCATCAGAGAGCTACTTTGAGAAAATTTAGCACTCATAGCCGACAGGGAGGCAAAGTACCTTGCCTACCAGAACCCCCAGAGTAGCACAAAGTGAACAAATCTCCACATGACCCCCTGCAGGGACCCTTTCTCTAAAACGCTATCTGACCTGGCATTTCCACTCTTGCAGGAATGGATCTGGGGAGCTCACACTGACCCATCAGAGTCACCCTTACAAAACTGTGGAGTTTCTTTTTAGAGTCAGGACGAAGTATTTCCTATTTCCTAATAAAATATCTCTTGGAAGCCCTAGATTTCAGGATCGTGTGGATCCAGAGATGTCCCTCCGCTCTCCCTTCCTCTTCCAGATAGAAGATATAATACACATACACAGATGGACATCCTTACTTGCAGGTACAGAATATGCAATTAGACCCAAATGATTACTATTTTACCCCAAGATTTTACACACAGAATACCTTTTGCCTCCAAATGAAACTTTCATTAGTAATGAGTTTTTGTATTAGGCTCACAAATTCAGTAGGAGTTTTGTCTGAAGTTTTCAGTTGTCCTCTAAATGAAATAACGTAAGTATTTTTAAGTGGTTAAGTTGCGCATCAAGAAACAAGAATTGTAAATAAGGAAGTACTTTGACTAGTGCAGAAGATTGATACAGCACCTGACAGCTTTCATTACGTAAATCTAATTTATTTCAGCAAACAAGTGACTGGAATCATGCATCATTTCTGAACGAGCTGACCCTCAGGTTTACATGGTTGGCTGATATGGGTATGAAAACAGGAAGCTCCAGCTGTAACATGAGTGAGCCAGACAGCAAAAAGCTAGACACCAAACTAAATTGGAAGGCAGGAAGTCAAAGTTCATGCTCATACCACAAACAATACAAAAAAAATAAAGTTCCTCTGAGATGCATTTGGCAAAGCCAATTGTCATTGTGAGGCAAAAAATATAAAAGGACTGATAATATAAATGTTTATAGAAAAACAGAGCAAAGAATTGTTGATAAATTACCAACAGTGTTCCAACATCTGCATACATTTTCATAAACGCTGTATGTACACTATGAACTGAACACTAACAGGATGCCTAACTCCCTGAGGTTCTGTTAACTAGTTCATTCAAAAGCCCTGGGTTTTGATTATCTTTATTTTTTGGTTTCCTAAACCTTGATTTTAGTTCCCTCCCAGCTCCTGGGATACTGCTAGAGTCCCTGCTGTATTAGACACTTTTTTCTGCTCCTCTGACACTCTCTTGTAAAGCACTTCTTACTTCTCTAGGGACGTGCTTCTCAGCACTTTTGATCTCTATAGTCTTCCACAGGCTCACAGAAAGCCTTTACAGCCCACATCCAGAAACGTATCACATCCTGTTTGCATCAGAGCTCCCCAATGATTTCCCCTGCAACTATACTTGGTCTACTGCTGTTACTTTCTGGGGACTCCACTTCTACATAAACTGTATATAGGCAAGTATATTTGCCTACAGCCAAGTGAAGTTTTCATTTTAGGGACAGAATAAGCCAGTACAGAAGAAAGTCTAACACCTAACATGGGTGCTAGTTCTGCAAGTCAGGAATAATGCTGCTGAAGCAAACAGAGTCCTGAGAGATGTACACCTGAGCAGCTGGTGGTTGCCAGAGCCATGATCTAGATCTACACAGATCCCTAAAAGCAGGAGCTTGATTCTGCACCAGGGCTGTAGCAGTTACACTCAAATTTTCCTAATGCCACTCTGAAGGAAATAATGGAACTTTTTCATTTAATTTCATGTCCATTTAATTTCTCTGGGAATGTAATTCATCCCTAGATTCCTGACAAGGTGATCTGTCTAATCAGCTGTGTATTCCAGCTTCATTTTATGACCTCTCTGCATCCTTGTGTTCTGTAACCAGCTTTCATTTGCTATGATCTGTCCCATAGCCTTGCGCTCAAATACTTGAAAGGTCATTTCTGCCCACGTCTTGCCAAGAATAACTACTATCCCCATTATGCCTATAGAGAAAAAAGAGTTAATATCAACTGCACTGTATATATCCTATATAAAACACTTCTCCACAGAACTAAAGGCACTATAGTCTGCAAACACAGAAGGTAAGATTTGCATTGTTAAACATCCCTAATAGATCACAGCTGATCCAATACTTTATTTTACCACACAAACATTGGTATTTTCCACAAATCTGGCTCAGAAGGTTTTTTCTCTGAAATTCCTTTTTCATCTTGTCTTTTTTCTTTCCAACTTCTCCTGTTTATTCCCTTGCTGCCTTTATTGCAATGAATCTCAAAAAATATTATACCCTGTTAAAAGAGTGGCAATCTTTCTAAAATTCTGTACCGAGTCAATGCTCGGCTTACATATGCATTAATGACCTACTGAAGCCAATGGGGCTTCAGCACATACATACACAGTATGTCTTGTTGAATTCAATTGTATCTAAGCATGTGGATAAATTCTTTTAAATTACAACATAAAAGGAAAACTTAAACAGGAAAGACTGAAATCAAATACAAGAATTTTTAGAAGTTTCCTTTTTATTGAATACCTCTTTTTGTCTTAGTTTTGGCAATTTCTGTATTAAAAAAAAAGGTTCTAACATTTGAAACCCTAGAAAAGTACTGTTAATTCACTTGACAGCTACCAACACTGCAAACCACATGAATCCTGAAGCTTTCCAAAAGCTTTCTTTCTGCTAATAGTTACTGGATTACACAGAGGTCATTATCACATGCCACCATCATTATTAACGATTTCATTCACAATAGATGTCAAAGCACTTCAAGGAAATGCAAAAACTACGATAATAATGAGTGAAGTTCCCTTCATCATCAATATTTTGTAAATGCAAAATTAAGAGGCACATAGGATAGGGTCTGCATTTTGAAGATAATCTAGCATTTTGCATTCTGAAACTTTGGATACTAATCTTAAGATGATGCATCTTTTCATCAAAGGCAATTTTACTGCCACTATTTACTATTAATTTTGCTGGGGCAACTACTGAACCGCGTTGTTCTGTGATGCAATAGCATGGTGGAGAAACACAAAGCAGTAGTGAGCCAGTTTACAGTGTGAGAGAAACTCGTACCTGCATGTACATTGATCTATAGTGAAAATACAGATGGCAAATCTCTGAAAACCAAACACAGTATTCTTAAGCTGGATATTCAAAGACTAGCAATCATTTTAAAGCTCCAAGTTCTTTTGCTGAGTTTAAAATGTGAAATAAATTGAAGATCTAGGGACAGAACTTTGTTCTCCCAGACTACCACTACAGCTGTTGCACAGTATTAAGGCAAATTAATATGCTGGAAAATATCTCAGTAAAGTATTCAGTGCAACTTAGTTTATCGTAATTAAATGCTAGCTTTGTATTCTTCAATCAATGTAATTAGCACAGTTTCTATGTAAAACTTTTCTGATCTATTTACAGTGCTTTAAACCTTTTTTTCTACACAATTTCACTTAAGGTAAAGAAGTCTACAATCTTGGGGGGTGGGGAATGAAAATAATTGTCAAATTGATAAATGGATTTAATGACAGGTTTGTTTTTACGTTTGGTGTTTCTACATTTTGCAACCTAAATTGTGACACAGCTTCAATTTGTTTCCTCACTCAAATAATTTAAGTTGCAATACTGTTTCCTGAATTTGCAATTTCAATTTGCTCATTCTTCGCCTCAGATTCATCTTTCCTCTTCATAATGAAGGCTAACAGAACCAGTCAAATACACCTTATCTATGTCCCAGATTAGATCAGTGACATCTAATACAGAATGTTCTGTACCTTACCTGCTTTGGCATAAAGAGATTAGAAGTGTTTAGGAAGTGAAAATCATTCTTATCTTCTGTGTTTAACTGTGATGATACGCTACTAAACATCACTTCAGAAAAACAAAAAAAAGCTTTTTGCTAGATAAATTTGGAATTCTAATTCTATTATAGTATTTTCAGCATTTTCTAATGATGATTTTGTAATTCCAGAGATCTGTACGCACTAAGTACATAGGACATATAACTCAAAGGTGAATGTTATATCAACATTACACTGCAAAAAGTCTTGACTCAGTACTGATAGGTACACAGTAGAAAACAGATCTATTTGTTATTAAAGTCGCCTTAGAGGTTTGCGGTTATTGCATCCAGTACTGTATCTGAATATAAATGTTTGACTTCCTCTCATACACAAGCAGGACACCTTAGATATAATTCAGTATTACTATATAGTTAAGGGCAGGCTTTTGCACATATACATACACACTAAGATACCATATACAGATAGTTACGCCATACAATATGATTTATTATCTATCCTCAAGCATGCACATACAGTATAGTTTATTATTTATCCATATACACACACATGTATTTACATACACATTACTTGAGACCATTGGTGGCTGTCAGCTTTTGTAATATTTCAAAAAAGCCATGAGTATTATTTTGCTATGTCTAATGCACAAGCTGTCAAAACAAATCCCATCTCAACAGCAAGTTCAGTGTGTGCAGCAGACAACTCTATCAAGCCACTTGCAGTTACATCTCACCAGAAGCTTTGGGCCACTCAGTGCCAAGAAAATTTCACCTGCACCCAGCCTTCCTACTTCAACACCCACATCCTGGTATCCACAAACTCATGTAAGAAAGCTCTTGCCTCAGCCCTGTTGTAGTTGCACTTCTATGATACAGCACACTCGCCATGCAGAACAGTGCTAACAGAGTAGACAGCCCCTTTTGAGATTCTTAAGGAAAATCACATGAGTATTTCCACAAGCCAGCATGATTTGAACCCAGCATCTTCAAACTATAAACACATGCCTGTCCACCATTTGATCAAATGGAGCAATTCAATAACTAGCAGATGTGCAAACCAGCTCTCGGTGCATTTTACTGGTATGTTGCCTAGTCTCTCAAATGCTGCTCTCCATGTCTGCAACATGTAGCTTGAAGAATAGTCTCAGGCAAAATGTAAATCTTTATAGTAGACAAAAGTGATTTGCAAGAGGCTAGCTATAGATTTGCCTAGTCAAAATAAGGGGAATAGGTACTTCTCCATGTGCTGAACAACAACAGTTCAAGTTTTAGGTGTGTATCTGTATAAATCATTATGAAAATAAAATCTGATGGCATTGTTATGGAGTTGAGCAGCTTTGTCCAACTTTTTCCCTCACATAAAGTGAACTAACATCCACGTGCATATACATACCATTGAATTTTTTGAAGTTTTTGACCTCAAATATTCTTTCTTATTTTATTTCTCTCTGTATCCTTCCCCATAACAAAATTGTGTAAATCTTCAAAAACTAATCCCTGTTAACTACAGAAAACAGGAAAGGTCTTGCTTCTGCTGTTGTATCTGAAATGGAATGGACTATTCCTGGATATGTACAGCACAAAGCACACTTCACAGCTGACTTCAAATCCCAGTGAAGATCACTTAGAAAACAAAGAGACTGAGCAGAAATGTGAAGTACAAAGTATTTAACATCCATGCTTAGACAACAGCAGTAGTATGTTATGTTGCTCTGATCTGAGACTGAAATGCTTTCAGTAGACAGAGTTTGGAGCTGCACTTTTTCAAGGACAGGGAGAAGAATTTTTGTAAGTTATTAAACCAGAAGAGCTAAGCTCCACGGGCATATAGGACAAGATCAGATGCGTCCAACAACTCTCCTTCACATGTGCTGTATCCATCAAAGGAAGAGGAGGCCCAACCTGCCAAGCAAATGTTTTATATTGAGCTGGAGGGTTCCAAATGTCTCACAACAGTGTCAGGTAAACAAAAGGAGACACGAGAAGGTGACAGGGAAGCTCTCACTCAAGTGTTGTTTCTGTTTCAAAGATGAGTGACAGACAAACAATTTTCCTCCATTTAACAACAAAAAGAAATCTCAGACTACTCAAGCTAGACATCTATGTGAAATATCAATGTTGTGCAAAATCTTTTCTAAGATCAACTGTACAAATGTATTTTGGTTATAAAAAGAAACCCAATCGAAATAGCATAAATTATGCTTCCAATGGCAACTTTCAATACAAAAAATAATACCACAGTAAGAAAATTTCAATAATTTCCTGAAATATTAAACTTTACTGACCACAGAGATCCCCACTTATCAATTTAATTTCTTTTCTGTTAGAAATAGTTGTACCAGATAGTTATTGATTAGGCAATGGTAATTTGGGGCACATTTTATTAAATGTAATAAACATACATTCTGCTTCATGCAAAATTACTGTGAAAACAGATCTCCCCAGAAGGAGCATGAGATGGAAAAATTAAAGAACAAGGGACAACTGGCAGAAGATGCATTTTTTTCTGTTTTCAATATTGATTTATGATACAGTTGAATAGCTGAAACTACTGCCTGCTTTACAACAGTTACAACTACCTAAAAGCACCAACCAGGGCCTGTCTCACCACCCCCATGAGGGATGGGGGCAGGCTGGGGGGCAGCTGGGGACACCCCAGAGCACCAGGCCAGTGTGTGGTGGAGGCAAGGACCAAGGTCAGGCTGGGACACTAGCCCACAAGTAGCCCTGCCTCGGCAGAGCCTATGGCCAGGCAGGGCAGGGATGTGGCAGGGCTGGAGGCAGGCACCTTACAGCATCACCAGTGCAAGGACTGATGGCTCCAGGGGTGCTGAAAGGGGGTCCTGTGCCATGGGTGGGGTGGCAGTGGTCTCATGGAGACTGGTAAGGGCCACTAAGGGCTATTAAAGCCCCCTGTGCCCTGGCAGTAAGTCAGTAAGACCTATCTACTGAAATAAAATCCTGCTGTAATGTTCACCTCCAACAACAAATTTCCATGGCAAAGATGAGTCAGCAGAGGACTGATAGAAGCGTTATGAGAAGATCTGTTCTGACAGATCTACAGACTGACACTGGGAAAGTTGCTACACACATTTCCATGTTTGTTTTTTGATTTTTTCAGCAAATGGATTAAGGGACAAGTCAGCCTGGGCAGATTCCACAGCCCCATCAGAACCTGGGTATAAATGGGAAGCCTGTAAAGGCTGAGATGAAAGGAATCAAAAAGCTGTTTTATCTATCACTGAACAAGTTAACTTGTTTCTTTTGATGGGTATAACGATTATCTTAATTTTAAAAATATTCCTAACACTTCCCTACTATTTTAAGTCTATTCAGTTCAATAAAGTTACTGTAAATTTAAACCCATGTAAGACAGAAATCAGACATTAGTACAGATGTTCTTGCTCTGTAAATCAGCAAATTTCCCTCTCTACTAAAAGTGAGATTTCACAGTCAATTTAAGCTGATCTAAGACTGCACTGCTCCTGAACAGGGCAATCCAACTTCCTTTTATCTCCAGCTGCGTGTTCCCACCACTTCCCTTGTGTGGGCTCTACAGATCATACAGCCAAAGGATAAACAAGATCAGCTCACCGATCCTACTGAAAACTAACACTGAAAATACCTAGTTTTCAGCCAGTTTCTAAATACTTGAAAACACCCCTTTCTCTGACAATCTACAGCTAACCCTCGCATAAAATGTTCATGAAACCTCAGCATTAGACAGAAAGCAACTTGAAAAAAAAGTAAGTGAGATAGCACAAAAAACCCTGGCAGTCCATTACAAGCAATTACAATATTTTGAAAGAATAATTTTTATTCCAGTTTCGAAAATCCCCTAGTCTACACAGATCCTAATGCACAGAGTGAACAGTTAAAATGAAACAAATTATACGAAAACACTCATTTTAAGAAATTTATTTAAAATCTACAAATACTTAGCTCACATGAGAAACATAATCCAAGGAAAAATAATAATTAAAACTTTGTCATTTTCCTTTTCATTTTTTGTTACTATTTATCTCACTTGATTGTTTTAAATTTTTATGCATTTTTAACCTGGCATTGGAGGTTTTAATTTGTAAATTTTTTTTATCAGGTATTTTTTGCTAACCCTGCTTGTAAAGCAGTTAGGAAGATCTTCTTTCTGCTTTTCCAGTCTTCCGTGTTTGTTAGATTTTATCTGTGAGGTATTGTGATAAAAAGCATACTGTTCCTTTCTGATGTTTCTTTCTTGCTGCTTCTGGTTTTATCTACCATCTAATGTGTGTTGTAACACAAGAAATTGTATCTTTCATGGCAGCTAAAGATACAGCAACAGAATAAGGTGGAAAAAAAAGGTTGCTCTAATTAACTTATGCCATTATCAAGAGGTTTAATGTTTACATTAGAGAACAGACAGGTAATATGCATAACTAACATAATCCTAGATAAAAATATATTAACTAATAATATCAAAATACTTGGCTGAGTTCTGAATTTCCAAAAACCGTCAAGCTCAGAAGTGTAATCACTGGTTTTGTCTCTGTTCTGGTGTTTGCATTTTATAAACACACATTTTTTTAATCTAAATTTAGTGCTTGTAAGGATGGTAACCAATCTGATGAGGTCTATATGCAGATGGAATCCCCCAAATAGAGTTATTAAGAGTTTCGAGTCTCCACATGCAATAATAGTAAATTAAGGGCATCTACGAAGTCTGCTAAAACAAGATTTTTATTGCAGTCATAATTTTCATGATGTAGGCACACAAATTAAGACCAGTAAATGTCTGTATTATAGGACTTGTGAAAAACAATCAAACAGTAACATTTGGTTGATACAGACCTAAACTCAATTTGAATTAGGGACTTAAAACCCTTAGACAATCTAAAAGCCTAAGACAAACCCATTACTAATCTCTGTAGGATTTTACTTCTTGTTGTGTTATTCTTTTGTAGTGATAATATTAACTGGTTTATTAAGAATTGCTTGTATGTGTAGATTTACCTCTGTGAGCTGATTCGTATTTTTAATATATTAGCACCAATTCACACATTAAAAAAATCACCCAGTAGGTATAGATTACAGAAGTTCTATGCACGGAGCAGCAGATAAGAACGGTTCACCATCAGTAGGTGCTGTGTGCCTAAAACCTATTTAAACATGAAGTTTTGCATGGTACCCTCCCAAATCAACAGCTGGCACGAAAAAGGTGACTTTCTTAAGAAAGAGCAACAGTCACCTGCACACAAACAGGTTAAATTATTAAAGATGGGATGAGCCTTCTTTTAGGTTGATTATGGCTAGACTGGGGTTCTTGGAGATTACTCAGTGACTCAGTAAACTCCTAAATGTGACAAGATGCTAAACACTAATGGTTTCTGTTCTGACCTTTTCTACTCTTTATCTTTTTCTGTTTTTTTTATCATGTAACCTCTTAGGGAAGGAAATATTGCCTTCTTTTATGTTGGGAAATTGCCCAGAACATTGCAGACACTACTCAAAGAAAGAGCAACTATAATAATAACAAAAATAGGAGGAGGAGGTTTACTTGACCCCATACCAGCAGTCCCTTAAAGTCTCCTATCAAACTCAATGGAATTGTAACCTGGTTTATTGCTTAAGTAAAATTGCCTGTAGTTAATTGCACCAATATAGTTAATGCTATCAACATTTACAACAGAAAGAATGCATTGCTATGCAATCAAGTAACTGAACTTATTTTTTAAGAGAGCCACATACGATAAGTAATGTAGCCGCTTACAAATACACAAATACGTACCTTTAGTGTTGTCCTGAGATGGAGTTAAAGAGATCTAGAGTTTCCTCTCAGTTCTGCTCCTGACTTCATAATCTTCAATATGACACTGTTAGGTAAATCTCTGTGCCTCCATCTCATAATCTGTAAAACAGAGAGAATGGTTTTTCTTCTCGAAGCTTTTGGATATATACAAACAAAATGCTACATAAGAGTTCAATATCATTAACACACTTTTTCTCCACTGAATCAGGTCTCAAAGCAAAACCTTTCCCTTTGATCTTGTTTGCTGCAACATGCCCTCTGACAGTCCTCAACATCACATTTTAGGTAATGTATGATAAAAAGGTCAATGTAATGAAATAAGCTCTGCAAATACCTCATTTTCCCCAGATTTAATTACGATGAATCTTCTCTACTGTGATAACATTTTTTAACCTTTATAATTTTACAAAGTTCTTGTACCAGATTCTGTTAGTCCCTCATATGTCATGCTATGTAGTTCCATTTATCTCCCATCTATGAAATACAGTGCAAGCATGACATTTCATATTTTAGAAACTTGCAGTATTACACAAGGAACACTGCCTTCCTGTATCATTAATACCAACATTATGATTCAGACCCATGGCTTCTAAGTCTTTCTTTTAAGTTAATTTATTGCAGTAATAAACCAATTTCTTTGCTTGCTTCTAGTATTTTATATAACAGTGTAAAGATTTGAAAAGCATATCAAGACTTCAGTTATCCTTAAAATTCTGTTAATACTTCCATGGTCTTACGTACGTGATTTTGCCATCAGCTATGAAAATGTCAGCCTTGTGACTACTGGTGGGGCACCCTGCTGAGATTTGCTCAATTTTTGTTGATCCTTACGGGTATTTGGTATATCAGATAGTAAACCAATCTTTTGTATAGTTACCAGAATCTGTCTTCCTTAATTAAGAGGGACCTTGCTATATGTTACATAGAAAATGAGTATTATAAAAGAATATAGCCTCTACAGCAAAAAGAAGCTGTAAGTATATACATATAAGGAGATAATATGTGTTAAATAAGCAACTGCTATTGAAAACACTGTCATAAATTAGGAAGTAGATGCAATGGTATCTTTGGCCAAGGCTATATTTGCAGCTCGGCTAGTGGTCTGTGGATATGTCTCACCTCCTGCTAGCCATAGAACTTTTCTTGGGAAAAACTACCTTCATAGTTCAGCACTTAAGCATGTTTTAGTTTAGGCCCTGGGAAAAAGAGAATTGACTCCACATGACCGTTTGTCCCATGAGCCAGCTTTCAGTTTCATTTCTGACTCTGGACAGTACTGGTAACCAAATTTTAAAAATTGACATAAACTGAATGAAAGTTAATTTGTTATATTTGATATTTGTTTTATATATATATATATATATATATGTATAATTTGATAGTTTTCTCACTCAAAAATGCTAAAATTTCAAGCATGTCTCAGATAATATAATACTAATATTTACAATTCTAAATGCCCATATGCAGAAAATTTGAGAACAAGTTTCTCACATCAGATCAAAATCACTGAATGTTTCTCCACTTCATTCAACACTGGTTCAGTCTATGCTATGCATGGATTTGAGCTTTAGAAATATCATTTTTATTACAAATTGTGACCTTATAGACCAATCGAGACAGCATTAATGATAATGATAAATGCAATTCTGAAGTCTTTAGTTAAGAAAATATAGTTGAATCCAGAATTACTCACTTTGTGTTGAGCATGTTCAGCAGCAATTTTGCCTTAGTAAAGCTATCAAAAGTGGCTTAGAAAGCTGATTTTAAAAATGGAAGAAATCAGTGGAGTTTTATTCCCCACAAGACTCTTTAAATAGAAGGCTTGATTAAGTGAAAGCTAGATAATGACTGCAAAAAATATCTTTCAAGAAAATACCGAGCCCATAATGAAATAACCTGGCAAGATCCTGAGAAACTTGACCTCTGGAAAACTCAAACAAAGGCCTATGGATAGATCAAGAATTCTCAGTCACTCCAGTGGTACAGAAAAGAGAAGCAAAACTACTAGTGAAGGAGATATTTGAAGGGCACTTGCACCTCTTCTTTACCATTAAGCTAGAGGATTATTGTCTTGTTTGACAAACATTTCAAAACATGTGTTTTACCCATGACTTTGAAGATGAGAAATAAATGTGCTTGGTGTACAGTGCACAGGCCATTTGGCTACCAGGGAATGTTGCTGCTTTTCTTGGTAGCCTATTTGGCTCAATGCATTAGCAATTTAAGGATTGTTTGTAACCATGCATCTGTGGACACAATCCCAGTTGCTCTCTGGGAAATGTTCTGGGGAAATGTCTTGGCAAAGAGACTGCAGGACTGCAGGACTGTTTAGTTTAGAAATTAAATTTTAAAATGTAGATCAAGAGCTGGAAACAAGATTCCAAACTAAATTATTCTGTAGCACTGTGATACCTGTGTTAAAGGATATTTATCAACACAATACAATGCAAATGCAATTAATACATTTCTATTAAGTCAAAGCTATTCCACAGATACAAGTATAAAAGCATATTCCCCTAAAAAAACTAGCTGCAGTTCCCAGGACTTCAGTCCCCTAAGCATACTCTCTTTGAGCACAGTGCATAGAAGACTATACCTCTTTGCATTGCTTTAATGTTTAAGGCTGTTGCAGGCAACTAAATTAAATATATTCACTTTAAACATGTGTTAAAAATATTTCTAAGTTTGTAAATTCAAGTACTCAAAATTTACAAAATGCCAGAATATTGAAGAAAACTAGAAAATAAAGACTGCTAATCATACTAGATTTGTTTCTAATCCCATTCTCCCATCCATTGTACTCCACTTCTATCCATAAAAAAATAATTTACAAAACCTAAAATTTATGGGACCATCTATAATATAACCTTAAGGTCATCATACAGAAATGCCATTATGTGGAACCTTGTAAAAATGTTGTCAGCATTACCTCTGCAGTACTCTATAGTTGGCATTTCAGCCTGTCCCTTCTGCAATTAATAGTCACTGCAATAAGATTTTGGAGTTTAAATCTCTTTAAAGGAGAAAAGCTTCTTTTTCATCCCTTTCTCAAAGCGTACAATATGACTGGCAAAGTATCAGGAATAATATGACAACTGGTTGACGTAAACCCCAGGAGGAACAGAGCAGCTTTTGTTCTGAGCTCTCATCAAAATCTTGGAAATCTTGCAATAGAAAATGTTGCTGGACTGTAGGTCCTTATTCAGAGTTCTTACATGTTAGGCCTGTAATATCTGAAATCTCTTACCCGCTTCAATAATTTTTGTCCATTGTCCCATTTGCTGCCTGTGGCTGAAACAGCTATATAGTTAACTATTATAAATTAACTATTATCAATAACCAGGTTATTCTGATTGTTAATGCAATAATTTCTATAAAGCATGCAATAAATGATGCAATCATGAATACTATAGCTCATAGAACAAATGCCTTAAAAAGAAAGCGTAGCTTAAAGCATTGTACACATGAAGACCATACTTCCTAGACTGTATGTTAAACGTAATGTTAAATGTAAAATAGCCTTGTGTAGGTTAAAAATGAAGGTTGTAATGTCAACATTACCAAGCTATACTATATCTACCACATAGACAAGCTGAATTATCTCAAGCATTTAAAAAATATATTGTAATGACTTCAGAAGAAAATATACAGAGTGGAAACAGAATAGAAAACTGTACCCAAGCGTTTGCTGCAAACAGGCAGCTTTAGTAGGTATACAGATGTTTTTGTAAAATTTAAAAAAAAAATTCAGTTATGTAAGGATTGGTGTCACCTCTTGAATTTAATTTCTTCTTTTTGAAATAAGAGAGAAAAAACCAAAGATCTGTGGAGCTTGCATTAGTTGTATAAATTGCTGTGCAAGTACTCTCACCAAATCTGTTCTTAGGTGTGCATTGTCATGTAATTCAAGTTCTCTGGACCTGAGTTACCTCCTTCTAATCCATCTAGTAGCTTAAAGGAGAGCATCCTTTAAATACTCCATAAAAACTACTGGAACTGCTGCGCTTTTATTCACACTGCACCCATTTATGTATGATGCTAAGATTTCTGAGGATATATCTCACAGATATGAAATCACGTGGTTTGTGTGAGATTGTGTATGCTGCTTACAACAACACTGAAGGAACTCTAATTAAAGCACCAGTCCATTCAGGTTGCAAGCAAAGTTAATGAAAGCACTAGTTATTATTCTAGTTAGCTTTGCAATATATATTCATCACTGACATTCTGCAGGAACCTAAGCAAACGGATCAATTAAACCATTCACCTCTGCTGTAGTCTCCATGAAAGTAAAGAAGAGGTTACAGCTCAAAATATCTGCTATGACCATAGATATGCAATGTGGTTCAAAGCATTCCTAGTTAAGAGTGTGGCAGGAAGACATTACACAGTGAGATATTGAGCTGGATGTGTTCCCATAAGGAAGCAGATTGGTTTTGACTAGATGCCTCTTATGCCTTTGAAAAACAGAGGCAAATAAAAGCAGCTTTTTCAGAAAGAGGAAATGTTAATTTTACAAAGATTTCTTTGACAGAGAACTGATTGTATGGAATTTGTTTCTACTATTGTTCAGAATAAAAAAAAAAAGAATATGTTTAATACAAATTATACCAAGAAATACTCAGCTCAAGGGGTAAGTCCAGATCAGTTTCCTATGAAGTCAAAACCAAACACAGGAAAGCCTTGAGGTAAGAACCAGAAAAAGTACCAAAATAGTATGCAGGAGGTTTGGGATTAATTGATGTCATCAACCGCCTTTTGATTATGTCAATGAACAGCAGATATTCACCATGAAGAACAGAACCTGGGGTGCCATCTGTGGCAGGCTGATGGCATTTTCTCCACTCTGGTGATACCATGTTAAGGCTTTATTTTTAGAGGTGAGCAAGGCCTGCAGTTGTCGAGGATAAGAGTAGAACCTGCTCACTGCAGCTTTCTCTCTCTTTCAAATCTCTACTCAAAAATGCAACAGACCTTCTTGTAGCAAGACAATAGAAGTTATGTTAAAGATCAGAATTATTAGTTTGTGTGTTTATAAAATGCAATGTATTATCTATGTTCTTGTAAGATGCTACACACTTTTTTCCATTTTAATTTTGCTGTCTCGTTTCCATTTGAGTTACATTCTCTTAAGGTAGAAATGTAAGATATGAGTTATCCCTCCTGACTGGTGATTTGCTGTATTCAAGCTGCAGAGTGTTCATTAAATGGTCACTGGTCACATGTGGTGTGAGCTTTCAAATACAGTAATGGTTCATTAAAAAGATGCATATAAACATCACACTGCAGCATTTTCTTACAGACCTCTGATCGATACAAGCATGGGAACACCATAAACAAAAACTTCAGTGAGTCCCAGTTCTATATAAAAATCCATTTACCAATATAGATGTATTTACTAATTACTGGACATCTAGAAAATATTTTGGTGTAACATGTGTCATTGCTTCTGCTTTTAGAATGAAATGTGAAGCTGGAGGGGATTTTTAAGGATGGAGGACTGAGGGGGAGGAACAAGGAGAGGAACAGGGGGTTATATTGTGGAGCTGCAGTGTTAAGCAGTCAGTGTAGGTCCATAGCAAGAGGAAAAGGAAAATTACTCAAAAACTCTATTTCACGTCTTTGTTTTCATTCTATTCACTCATACTTGTACCTGCAACACCGATTCACTGATATCAGCTTTCTAGTTATTTTAGAAGTGCTATGGTGATGCCAACTGGTATAGCCAAGAGCTTTCAGTTAAACACAGAGAGAGGAACATTGTATAAATAAAAGTCAGTTAAACAGTTCCCCAAATTAACTGGTGCCGTGTAGCCCAAGGCTATAAAAAATCTTGATTGGGCCAGCAAACTTTCAAGCCTGCATCCTGCATATCTTCCTGCCTCAGGGAGCTTATGTATAAGGCTCATTGTTACACAAAGCAGCTACTTTAGCAAAGGAATCACTTCAGGAATTTAAGCCTTATTTGAGAGGATTATCAGAAGTCATTGTTTTGATGTTTCTTAATTTTCAGGGTTTAAGGAAAGAGATGCTAACCCATGGTCCAGTTCACTAAAATACATTCTGAATTCATTGCTATTCATGTCAAGATAATTTATCATAAACTGTAAAATGGAGTTTTACAGAGCATATTAATTCATGCACTGAAAGTTTCCCAAGATCATGTACCCTCTGTTTAAATATAATCTCTTCCACGTCTAGTACTCATTAAGCATTCTAAATATCACCATAAATACCTGAAGATCTTAATATCATTTGATACTCAGTATTTATTTAAAGTATTTTGTTACCCTGTACTTAAATAACAACAATATATAAGAACTAGTTACAATTTTCAGGTCAGTAAATTAGAAGTCATCATTTCTTACTGCTTTCCCTGACTGCTCACTGCTTCTGGGAAATAAGTGTTAAATTTACACATAGCAGTTAGCCTGGATGACTGCCGTACATTTCTACATTTCTGTGTCAACTTATACCAGTTGCAAATCCTCACTCTGCAAAGCCCTGCTCTGTTTACAGGTCCTCATTATTTTTGAATTCGTTTATATTTTTGAGGGAATATCACATGTTTCTTTTTAATAAAGAGCTTCAGAATTTCCCCCTAACCAGCTGATGGGTAACTCTCTTTGCAGACAACTGTAGATGGGCACAATTAATACTGAAGGCATTCTGTTTGGATGTATACTGCAAATAAAAGGGAGTGTCTGCCTAAACTAGAAATTTATTCCCCCCAAGCTTGTACACTTAGTTTAGACGAACATTCCTTCTAACCCCAGATAAAGACATTTCTATCTGGATTGCAGAGATTCTATACTACAACCAAAATACAAACCTAAGTAAAAGGCGTAGTATGTCCTATCTATGATTTCATGGCTAGTAAAAGCTTTTCTACCTTGATCGGTAAAAGAATTGTTCTTAACCAATTCATTAGAACTTTACCATAGAAATTCATAGACTAATGATCTGAGGAGTACAATTTTTTCTCCCTACATGTGTAACCAATGTTCAGAAGCATATTTTACTACATCTTCAAACCAGTGCAAACCACTAGAAGACCATCATCATCATCTGCATGTTCAGTCCTCTTCATTTCTCTCATTGGGAGCATTCAGTTAGGTTAAATTATTTGTTCTTCATGTTCAAAACTCTCCTTCAGTGTCTTTTAAATGAGGGACGATTTCATGCTGTGTGATCTCAGCTTCCCTTGATGACAGCTCTATCCTACTGGAACTATGAAACTGTCAACATCAAGAGCAAAATTTAGATGTGCAGAAGACAGAAATGGCTCAGCAGCTATCCCACAAACTCTTTCAATAGAGGTCAACAACCTCAGCATCTATGGGTAAAACTGCAAAACTCAGTATTTCCATCAAAGAGCCCAAAATAATATGGCTAACACTTTCTTGCTGGTTGGAAGTAAAAGAATAATATGTTGTACACATTACAGTTTCAGAAAATGAGTAGACAGTACCATGACAGACATGGAATAAGACAACAGATCACCTTGATTTAGTAGAGGCAAAAGCTGTTCATGGTCAGCCTTTGAGGAGTAATGCCTTGTAGTAAACGTGAGGAAACTTTGCCTCTGTGACAGAAGGCCAAGCAGGCCACACTAATAGTTTCTCTTCCATTCTTAGGGACAGTATTGTCACAGTCACTGTAAGGTAATTTGAGGTCACCTTTATCAACAGATCAAAACCAAAGTTGTTTTATTTTTGGTTTTGTTTTTTTTTTTAAAAAAAAACAACTTAACTTAATAAACATGAACTTAGCATGCATGTTTCCTAACCCAACCCATATGATGAGATCATCTAATATTCAAGGTTTTCTTGGATTCAAGTACACACACTATTATCTTCTTTTTAAAAAGCATTAAGCTGATGCAGTGGCAGTTAAATGGCTTGCCTGGAGTCATCCAGCACATGAAAGGTACAGCCATTAATAAAACCCTGAAGTCCCAACTGACAAGTTCTATGTAGCAAGGATTGGAGTGTAGTTCCTCTCTAGGTAAATTAAAATGTTGTGGTTTATGTCAACAGAAATATGGGAATTTCCACACTGCATTAGACCCTAGTGCATATTACACAGTACCCTTCATCTGACAGCAGCCAACAGTAAAAAAAACAACTCACTCCCCTCCCAGCTGACAAATGCTTTGCTTTCCCTCCCCCCATGCCAGCCATTATATTTTCCACAGATCTCTAAAAATGCATTTTCACGTTACTGGTAAAAAGATCTAATAGCTTGTCACCCTAATGTCAGCCTTGATCCTAGCAATATAATCCCACTGCTTCCCTTGTATGGGCTCCAATTCTACAATGAACCAATTTAGGGAACTGAAACATCAGAAAATTAACCCTAGCAGAAAAAAAAAAAATTCAATAGTCATGTATCCCTTTTCTGCCTGAAATTTATTACTACGGAAGCAGATATTACTGATTGTAACAGCTTTGGATACGTACAATATTCGCATAAGCATCTTCTCCTTTCTGGATACCCTCTACATTTTTAGCTTCAGTGATTTGAAAATTGTAACAGCACACAGAACACGTCTGGCCAGTGAACTCCCTCTCCTACTTTACTCAGGCACACCAGCTGTGTGGCTTCCTCAGCCAAAAGAGCAATAGGTCACCACTATTTTAAATTCATTGACTGTACCCTTATTTTAGTCTTGTAAAATTAGAAGACAATAGCCTCCTCCTCTTTTTTCTCTAGGCCATTCATTATTTTCTAATTTACCCCTGTGTTGTTCAAAACCTAAGTGTCTTTTTTGCCCACACCCTTGCCCTGAAACAGTCTCATTACCCAGTCCTGGGTACCTCCCCTGACAGGGACAACCAAATAAATATTTTGCTGATTTTAAAATGCACTTCATTTACTCTTAGCATTTTCACTCATTTTCATAAATGCAAATCTGCACTCCAGGTTTGATTCTGTATCATTCTCATTTCTTGTTCATGAGTTAATATAATTTCATGCAAAGTTGATACAAAATATGACTATTCTTATGAAGTAGTATTTTACATCTGTTCTTTACTGATATAAATGACAGTATCAAGTAAAATGGAAAAGAAAATATGACCTAGAAAAATATAAGCATATTAATTAAAACATACTGTCTGTCTCTTACTAAATTATACATTTCTAAATCTTTTAGAAGCATGCCTTTTCAAATAACTCGGGGGATTTGCAGTTGCCTACCAAGCTTTTTATTTCTAGGTCACTTGTTAAATCTACCCCAGGTCAGCACTGACTGAAAATTATTACTGTCTGGCAGCTGTTTTGCAGTCTACATAAAATGAATTAGTGGTTGCATTCTGCTTCCTAATGGACAAGTGGCCCCATCTTACACTTCGACCCAAATGACACCCTGTTGACTACTGCAGGGAAGAACTAAATAAACTCTTTCTGTTCTGTAGGTAGGTCCTCATGATTAGGAGTGAGACTGGTGGGACCCTCAGGGCTATTATAGCACTAGTCCTACAAAAAGTAAAGCCCTCCATCTATGGAACTCCTGTAATCAGAACAGATAAAATGCTATTTTGGTGAACTGTTGTAGTGATTATTTTGGTCCTTGGAGGATCTTTCTCATGTGGTTCAGTGGGGAATACTCTACAGGTTGTCCACTGTTACAGTTAAAAAGAGAGTTGTCCCCTCTGCACCATTTCACAGTTCAAAGGGCAGAGAATGTGTGTGTGTGTGTATGTGTGTGCGTATGTAAGGGTGTCTGTGTACTTGCATATGCATGCAAGAAACCAGAGGAATAATCCACAAAGGTTTCCTGTTTAATAGTAGTAGAATGAAAATTGCTACTTGATAGAGAGAAAAATACATTTTAAATGTTTCAGTAATAACATAGTGGACAAACAGATAAAGAGATTTGCTATTTAGCAGCAAGAGATGGAAATTATGTGTTCCTTATTTGACTTCTACTCATTGTGCTCTACTTGCACTAGGAATAAAACTGGTTTTCCTGCCTTGAAAGCTCCCAGTCTTACATTTTCACAGGCATCGCATTCCTTTCTTTTTAGAGTACACACAAGCACAAATGCACCAACCTGTATTATTAAAGAACTTTGTATCTGTCTATTTGCATTTTAAATATTTCTCACAGAAATAAAGTTTAAGTCCATTATTTTTTCTACTTTCTCTTGTCTTTCTTCCCTAGATGATAAATAAGGCTCTGTGAATCTGCTACTATCCCTGTCCTTGCTGAGCTAGGACAAATTTCCCCTAAGGCCCCCATTTTCCTCTGCGTTTTCAATTTGTCATTCTGCTCAGCCTCCAGCAATTCAAACAGATCTGCTCCTTGACTGAGAAATCTTCACCTCTTCCTATCCACCAGGATAAGGTTGCTTTTCTATGGTTTTGTGATAACTGAAAATAAAAAAGAGGGACTACCAACTTCACCTGTCACCATCTTTTCATGCTTTTGTCTCTCAATGACCCTACTGTCTCTATTCCTATTTATTTGCTTCTTCTGAACTTATTGTTCACTTTCCTTCCTTGCTACTCCTTGCTCTCTTCACTGTTCAGCTGAACTTTTCCCAAAGCAGCCCTCATTCCACAGATAAAAAGCTGTTAACTTCAAGGTGATTTCTCCACCTTGAGAACAACACCAGGATTCAGGTTTTGCTACACTCCATCCTCCTGTCATAATTCACCACATTACTTTTTTGAAAAGCCTGATGCGTAACCTAGACTGCCTCCTAGGGAGATTACATTTCTGTTTCTAGCACTTGCAAGTAAATAATTGAGCTGATATTGATCCTTCTGTCATTTCCTGTATGATATTTTCTGTTAGACAAGCTATTCTGGGATGATTGTACATAGGACTTTATTTTATTATTACACGTACAAGCCTTGTATATACAGTCTTATTTCTTTACATGTTTCCGTTTTATCTTTCACCATGAAGTTAACTGCCTTTTTAGTTTTATTCTGTGGGCCCTGCTCACAAGCTGTTTCTCTGAGAAGGCATTTACCTGTATGGAAAGTGGTTTCCATGTAATGAATATTACAAAGAATCACAGGCAGACTTACCAGTGTTTCGTTACCCGGAACTAAGAGGCTTTTCAGGGACTTTAGAACAAAGATTTGGCATGAGGCCAGTTAAACACTCACTGCCATTTCTTGTCCATCTGTCCCTGATTGGAGCGTAAGAAGTTGCACAGGTTTTGCTTTGCAATCAACTAGACATTATCCAGAAGTAGAGACAACCTGTTGTGCTTTATTACTTCTATTTCATTGTCTACATCCAATTTATAAGAACAGATATAACTACACATTCAAAACCTACAGAGCATTTAATACTAAACAACATATTCTGGTAGCATCAAAGCTACCATTCTAATAATAACAAAATCAATTTTCCAATGGATTTGTGATTGTGGTTGTACTCCCTAATATCTAACATAATGCACCCAAAGTATTTGCTGTTTAGACTGCAGCCTTTCCCTCAGCAGGGTACTAATTTAAAAAGCGAAGCCTAAGAACACAAACTTTTCTTTTATGACACCAGGTACTGACCTCCTCCTAACTCCTAGATTCTGGCTCTGTATGTTTACATTTTGCTTTTACTTGTCTCTTCTTGACTTTGATTGCTACCTCTCTTATAGGAAGCCACCTTCCACTGGCAATAAGACAGAGAGCTGATGAAAAGGCTCTTCTGTCTCTTTGTTCATAAGATTTGAATTGTTTGTGTTTGACTAATATGCAAAGACTAACACTTTGGTTATGACTGGCTGTTCTTGAATCTTCTCTACAATAGTGGTTCTTACACAGTCAGCCAGGAACTACTGAATTAATGGGTGTGATTGTGGGGTTTTGTGATAAACAGCAGTATAGAACATGACTGATTTTATATGCTGCTCTAAGGTCCACATTTTCAAGGTACAAATACTTACAGCTGATACAAGCAGTACAGTTGCTGTATTGGTCAACAGAGACTCGCTCACCAGCTCTGGCATAGATTGGACACTAAAATCCTGAAAGTAGCTGAAAATTGCTTCTCTCTTAGAGCAAAATCAGGATTTTATGAACAACTCAATACTACTTTGTCTTTAGGCACCAGAAGGGTACTTTCTCAGCAGTTATTTCCGTCTCACATAAAATTGATCTTGCTACCTTAATAGCACCTGAAATCGTAAAGAAAGGGACATAAACCCTTTTGAATTTAACAAAAATGCATAGTATTAAAGTTACACAAATGCTTAGATTCTGTGATCATCAGGTATGTGATATTCTAACTTTCACAGCCACTGCAGCTATCAAAGGAACAGAATTTCAGATCAGAACCTAGGATAATGGGACTGAACTCGGGTCAACAAGTCCCAACAAATCTGTCAAAGCAGTCAATTGCTTAAAATTCTCCTTTATTGGGAAACTGTTCCTAAAGCTTGCTCCTCTGACAGTTAATTTTCCCCCCATGTTTTTACAATGTGTATTCACCGTAATATTACATCCAGCCATTTGTGTGCTAATACTAGTCCAAGTATTTCTTTTCCTTTTCAGATGTCTACTATCCTGCTTCATTGCCCCTTTCAACATTCATTTTGTGAACTAAGGAACCGAAGCTTTTTCATTCTCCTCTCACAGGAGCAGCTCTCCATTCCACACCACCCCCATCATCCTTCTCTGCACCTATTCCATTTGAATTCATTTTTCTTGTCAAGAATTGTAAAAAATATTTCAGAAGACACCTTTCCAATGCTCTGTATGGCAGCAGTAGTACTTCTTTCTCCCTTCAATATACCCTGTTGATACATTCAATAAGCAAGAACAGCTCCTTCTCAGCTATATATGAGAAATTCAGACTCATCCTGCAAATGGCTAATATATTTATGTTTTTCTCACTTCTGTCATAGCTGAGGATATCCTAGTTTCAACAGTGACACCTCGTTTTCCACTAGTAGTGAATTTCAGTAGCTTACTACTTTTTGTCCCAAAGCTATAGCAAAATAGTAAGTGTAACTGGTTCCAACAATGAACCTTGAAGAGCTCTGCTGATTGCCTTCCTGCAGCCTACTATTTCCCTTTCAGTGTCATCACTGTTATTTCCCTTTACAAACTTCCTCATTCATATTAGATATATTGTATTAATTCCCACAGAGTCTAACTTAACAAACTAAGCTTGTCAACACTCAAATAGCACCATATGAAATACTTTACTAAAGTCCAGACAGGTGGAATCTATTTCCTTTGCCTAGAAAATTAATTATCAATGAAAGCTATTAAGTAGTCTAACTACAATATGTCTTTATAAATTCAGCTTTGTTTTTGCTCTATTTTCCGTTTACTGCCACACTTTTAAATATTCTTCCCACCAGAGGTTCTAAAGCTTTGCATGCTAATAAGACAACTAAAGCAATAGTAGCCCACGTTACTCTTTTTACATGTAGGCTGTGCATTTGCCATTCAATAGTCACATTACTTTGTCCTAGTTTTGACAGATTTATTAAAAACTGTTTCAAGAATTCTCATTTAACATAGTTTTTTCAGAATTTGATGGAGCTGATGTAGTTCTTCTGATCTGATCACATGGCACTTCCTGAGCTTTGCTTCCACATCAAGTAGGGCAATTTCCATTTCTATATAGTCATTCATACTCATTCATATTAGGTATATTGTCCACTTATTCAACACTTTCAATGTTTTTGAAAGGTGAGAAAAATCTATAATTAGTTTCTCCCCTCAGCCGAATTACATTGCTCCTTCAACTAGACTTAGACCCTTTGTAGATCTATATCAAAGCAGCAGAGAAGGATTGATAGGCTACTTTATAGAAAATGAGTATTCCACCTTTCACTAAAATACTTTTAGAAATCTTTCAAAGACTGACTTGTAAGATACATGCTAAAACAGATCAAGTCTCTTCTAATTCCTAAGCGCATTTTGACAAATTCCAGGAATTGAATAGTCTCTTTCCAAACTCATTAGAATGTTATCATTTTGCATTGAACATGATGCTAGAGCAAAGTGGTTTCTTAGTTTGGTTTCAGTTTTAAACCACACGACAATCAATCCTTCCCAAAAGACTTTATTTTGGTGGAATAATTGTTATCAAGCAACTTTGCTTTAACATCTTCTTTGCTTAGAAAAGAAGAGGGAATAAAAAACACAGCTTTCAAACCACAAAGCAACCGTTGAAAACTTAAAACCACAATACCCAAGAACAGACTGAGCCTATGATTACCTAACACAAAATGTGGTTTAAACTGGGCATCATACCAAGTTTTTCACAGAAACCCAAGGGGAAAATGGAGTATAAGTATCCATGGTTACAGTGACCCTTGCTTGGCACCTGAAGAGATCTTTCTAGAAAAAGACAGGTAGAAACTTTTATCAGGGTCCTCAGAAGTAGCAAGGCTTCTTCCTGTTTTTATAAGTTTAAAAAAAAGATAAAATAGCACTTAGTACAGACTGTCCTGAACACAGACTGTAACCTAGAAATATTCTTAGAATTCCCCTCTTACATGTTTTTCACAATATTCACTCAGTACTGAAAAATAACCTCAGAAATATAGAACCACCTGCTTACAATAATGGCAAATTCCTAGAATAACAAATTCATTTGTAAAGTGAGTATTTCAAGACTAACGTCTTTCTTCCCTTGTTCAGTTACACTGAAATCATGAATGAAGGAACAGGATTGTAGGCCACAATTTTTAATGGAAGAAGTCTGAAGTGTAAATTAGGCTGAATTAGAACCATCACTGCTAAGTGTTGAAGCTTCTAGACTCCCTGTACTTCTGTTCAGCTATACCTTGGAGGGTAATGATACAGCTAAACACAGATGAAAGTTTGCTTGAATGGCATTTTTTATTACTTCTTCCCTGACACTTACTCACCTGTTCTCTGTTTATATGTACATTTGGGGAAGATTTTTTTAAATGTATGCTGGTGCATAACTAGGTATACTGAAGCGTGAACAAACATGCACACATGAACAAATATTCATAACAACTAATTTTCTAGATGCTTCTCCTATGTGTGCAATAATCTGATGCGACAGTGAAAAAAGAGTTTGGATGCTAAGTTCCTCTCTCCCTGTCAGGGAGGAACACAGCTATTTCACATTAAGATCCTTGCACAAGCCAAATGCAGTTCTACTTCTTGGGAAAAAGGAAAAGGCAGGGAGAGATTTTTAATGCCCTTTGTTTTCTAGGATGCTCATCTTCTGTTCCTTATGCTCCTTAAGGATTCTGCCTCACCTTCTCTTGCAGAGAGATTGTGGCTGAATCACCCAACTGTATAAATCTGATCTGGATCAGGCATTAGCACACTATCACTTTTCTGCCAAATCAGCCAGAGCCCATGCCATGATGTTTGTAAAGTCTTCATTCCAGCCATTATGGAAATTATGTGGATGATGCCTGGTTCAGCATAAAGTTTGCCCAAAGTTGTCTGTTCCACTTTCTAAAAACGAATTTGAACAGCAAGATGAAAATTTAGCAAGTTCAGTTGTAAAAGATTAGCCCTTTGTATCATGTGACTGGAGCATTCTTTATGCAGTAAGAGAGACCCTGAAAATTGGATTTACTTCACCATTAAATCAGAAACAGGGGTTCAATATCCCAGTCATTACTTCAAACAGTTCTCCTGCTTTCATAGAGGTTGGTCACCTAATGACTGAGAAGAAATCACACCATGTGACCTCAGCGAATATTTACAAATATTAGGCCCCAAATCCTATCTACCCAATTTTCAAAACAGTAAGAGCAAATATCACTATTCATAACCAATCAGCTCAAAATAATAAGGGTGTAATATCATGCTCATTTCACCAGCAGTTAATGAACAGAGAAAGGAATGTACCTGCCATAAATATTCCTACAGCTCTCTATCTACATCCTTATATTTAACTATAAATAAATGGATATAGCAGGCTGTATATGTGTATTTACTCATGGTATTTCAGCAAGTACTGTATATAGGAGGCTTGACTGCAGCACTGAAAGCCTGGCAACATTTCATGGAGATTTTTTGGTTGTTTTAGAAATGTGAGGTCATGTTTTCAACAGACATCAAACTGATAGAGAGTTACTGAGAAAATGCTATCAATTATATTACCAAAGCAGGAAGCATGGACTTAAAAATGTATGCCCAGTCTTACTCCTGCACCTACTGATAGAAAAAAAAGCCATATCTCAATGGCATATACAAACCCGACTTCCAGGAGTAAAAAAATATTTGGAATTCTAAAGTGAATTTTCAGGGAAATAGTGGGAGGAGGGATCCAAAAGAAAGAAACAATGGGAATGCACGTCACTGAATTTGGGTGACCTCCCTACTTGCTGAACAACAGATTCAGTCACCGACGCTGGCAAGAAGAAGAGACAGGAGCAATCCCTGGCATGAAGATTCAAAAACAAGTATTCAAGCTGAGGTTCAGCACCCATATGTACGGACCTCACTTCAAAGCTGTTGCAATAAAACTAAAATATTTGTGAGCTTCAGACTGGTAAACTGAGCTAAACAGGGAGTTGTTGCTTCTACTCTGCTTTCAGTGCCACTTTTTAGACACAAAACAAGTGGGCAAATGAACAAAAGGAATTATTTCAGCAAGCTCAGAAGCTCACGTGTGAAAAATCAATACCTACTACTGCATCTAAAGAAAGGAATTAGAAGAAATGTGTGAAAATGCTAAAGAAAACATGGCACATGCTAGCATGCTTTGCTACATCCCAAGCACACAGTTCCACAGACACCATTTCAACAAAAGATTGATCAAAAACTGTCAGGGCGGAAACACAACATCAAAATGCTATTTCCATCGTGTAGAGCAAATGGGCTTAATGCATGCAAAAGTAAGTGGATGTATTTTGATCCACATGACTCTGGGCACTGCTAGTGGCAGAGGTATGAGGACATGGTCTGATGGACCTATATTGGGCCTAGAATAATTCAGGTTGGGAGAAGCCTCTGGAGTCAAACCTAGGCCAGGTTGCTCACGGCCCTGTTCAGTCTATTAGTCTCCAAGTAGCTATGTTCTGTTTACACTGGTAGGAGAAGCAATGCACAGTCCCAGATATAACTGTCTCTCTAAAGCTGTGCACTAAGAACTCATGGAATTGTGAAACTGCATAGATGTGTATATGAATATCTGAACTAGATTTTCTAATCTTATCCATGTGCTCTTAAGACAGGAATCCATGGGTCCACAGAAGCAAATCCTGTCCTTAGTAAGCCAGACTGAACTGCGAGCAAGTTTCTAATGGCATTTTACAGCATAAAAGAACACCATAAGAAACACGTCTCAAGAACACCATAAGAAACACGTCTCATAGCTAAATAGAAATCTATCTGAATGCTATGAAAGCCAAAATCCTACCTGTTTATAGTAAAGAAATTACTTGTGATGTAATTAGGTAGGTTTTAGTTTGTTTCCATAATTCTGATCTGACCACAATTTTGGAAAAAAACCACTTCAACATGCATCTAGAAGTGTTTTGCTATATAATCATCAAAGATAAAACCTTCAGCTTCAGTGATATGCAAATGAAGACATGTTAGTTGAAAGGATTAACAAAGTTGTTCAAAGCATCTTTTTCGTCTACCCTACTTCCAAACAAACAATAAACTGTCCGCATGCAGTGAGATTTGCTAACCCATAAACATAGCCAAATGGAGGAAGAAGATCAGAACCTTAATGAGTTTGGTCCCCTTTGAATTTTAGCTGATCAGTGTCACCAATAATTTCAACAGGCTCTAAAATAAGCACTTTCTGTCTTCAAAGTGCCTTGCAAACATCAACCAATTAATCCCTTCAACTCTCCTCTGAGGTAGGTAAGTAGGTATTGTTTTCCCCATTTTACAGTTGGGTGAACACAGTCAGAAGGGTTAAGTGATTTGCTGCAGGCCACAGATGGAGGTGGGATTAAAACACAAGAGTGACTATGATTCCTTTTAGAGGAAAGCACTTTTTTTTTCTTGCTGACTTTTCTGTGCTGACTTTAGATGTCTTGGCCTTGTGGCAATACTTAAAGGAAACAAAATAAATTCTCCTTGTTAAAAGCAAGGAACCATAAAGAAATCTGTCTTTTACGCCAGTGTTGATAACATTTTTGTTGCCTTATACTGATGTAAGGCTTTTCCTTTAATTTTGTTCTGATATTCAAGTATCATTCCTTTCATACAGGGACCGCACCATTCCTGTGGTAATGTAATATGCTACCAATTGAAATATGTGTCCTGCTCTTTTGCAGAGGTTTTTTGCCTTTCTGCTTTCAAATCAGTCAATTTAGGTGGCACCCTGCCCGTAAGGTGGGCAGACACTCTCCTTCCAGGATCAGAGTAACAGTTGGTAGCCTTGTTCCACTGCAGCACAAGCAGAAAGAAATGGAGACAGGGAGTTTTGAGAACCAAGAGCAAAGAAAGCCATTAACTGAAACCCAACCCCAGCAAACCGCTTGTAACCATCCTAACAGGCGTAAGATTGATACCTTTCCCACTTCAACAGAAAGATCAGATGGAAAAGGCAGAGTATATCCTTTTCCTCCCTATGTATACAACTTCAGGCTACTTGAAGACCCATTTGTCATGAAGTCAATCCAATGTATGGTAATAAACATGTGAGTTTTATAAGGAAACCACTTTTCAACTAGTGGCAAGGAAGTCCACAACATCAGTTCCCTGGAGTATTTTTAGAACAGAAAAATCCACTACTCAAAGCTAACATCTTCTAAATCCTGAGCACATTTTCTGTTATTTTTTCAGAAAGCACTCCCCCCACTTTCAGAAGCCTTCCGGTACAGGAATTGACATGTACAGAGAAAACCAGTGAATATTTGAAAATTATTCACTCCCTACTATATAGTACTGTAATTTCAGCCATATTGCTGGTTATGTATTTTTAAGACACTGTCATCTATGTGTCCTGAAAGGATAGCTCCCTTAATGCTAAAAAATAAGGAATAGTTTGTTAGTACACCATTGTAATTAATACACTATGGTGGTATTCATATATCACATAAACCAGGGACCGACCATACCTCCTTTGTGTTAGGTGTCATCCACAGACAATGGCATCATTAAACTTTTATTAGCTAGAAGTTTACTTTGCTAAAGACACTTGTGAAGTCTTTAGATTAAGTAAGTCATTTAACATACTTAAATACAATGCAATTTCTTTTTCTACTTCAGTGGATACTGAACCAAAAGGATATTTTTCCCATTAGAAAGGTTTATTAGAAAATATTTTGCTCTTGCATGACCAGGACTTATGTGCCTTTTTAGAAGACAAAAAAATAGGTTAATGATTCATAGCCTGAGGAATTGTATTGTTAGCATAACAGTATAAGAAGACGTAGGATTTTGAATCTCAGAGGGCATATTTTCTCTAACAAAAATATGTATTACACGGGTTAGGAAGGGTCTGATTTTCACAGGAATTCTATGACCAGAAAAACATATAATGCAAAACATCAGCTTGGAAATTGCTGTTTGCTAGCTCCATCTTAAGATTTGTACCTAACTCTGATTTGTACCTAACTCTGAATTACATGCTCTGCAGAAACAACAGCTCCCTTCTTTTATCACTTTGGTAATCATTAACTTGCCCTCCATGGTCTTCCATGCAACAAAGGAAGTTTTCACATGGATTTTCTGATAGGAGAAACAAAAGAGATCATAGATAACAAAATAGCAGTGTGAATGATAGTTTTAGAGGACCTTCATCCAAACAAGTTTCAGTGACACCTCATCAGATAGGGTATCAATCTTCAAATTTCCCACCACTCAGCACTACCATGGCTTCAGGGCTAATCCATAGAACTAGATCATTCCTCAGTTCCAAATTTCTTGTGTTATCTATGAACACAAATAACTGAGTCACTGTCCCATATCCCATTACTTCATTAAATCAATTTTCACATCATACACTTTGTTGTTACGGGTCTATCTGCACAGTAAAATGGAGTTGTGATAACACTTGCCTGCTTGGGCTTCAATTACACTTGCAGTTCTGTGCATTGATAGCCCACATGTCAATGCACTCCATGCCATCCACCCCAATAAATAACCAGCCAACTCTCAAACTTGTCAAATAGCTCTAGAGTTCATGTACATATATATTTGCTCGTCTGCAACCATTGCTACACGCCACCTGTCCTGCACTGCATATACAGAGAAGGAGCAGTGTTTAATCTTCTGTGCCCCTCTGAGATAAGAATATGTTCTCCATAAAAACACGTGTCACCCATATGAATTTCTGGCAAGGTAGGATCCAATTTTTCCTAAAAGTTCTTCTCTCCTAGGTGCAGCTCCATGTCCTGCTTAGTTTTTTAGCACCTGTTCAATATGCGTATTTCTGAAAATCTGGTTCACATGTTCACAAAGTCAGTAGGCTGGAGAGCCTTTCAGGCAGCATACCCTTGCTGAAAACTGCACAGCAATTGCTGGTGTCATGAGCTGGGCACTCTCCGTAAGTGAAAACGTGAAAGATGATTATATAGAGATGATCCTACTCATCTATATACATAAAAATCCCTTATCCGCTCATTTATCTGCCTGGTCATCTAACACAGGGCTGCAGATTACCTGGGGCATGCACTTTCCTGTTTGTATGTCTAGAAAGTAGAGAACACATCATAGGTTCTGTGGAAACTAAAGAACAAATAGCAATAATTATGATTTTATCACACTTGTTTTTAGAGAAGTTCAGCAAAGTAGAATTACGGTGATGTTAAGGCTAGGATTAGTATCTAAAATTGGGAATTCAGTAGAAGATTTTTTTATTTCTATAGAATTCTAGCATGGCATCCCTCTCAAATTTTTCTGGATATAAACTCAAAGTAGATACTGAGTTTTCTGAAGACTGCTAATTCCTAAGTTATAATCAATTACTGTTTGCTTTTAATGCAACCTGTATGTGATATTCCAGACCTGCTTACAAAACATGAATTACTATTGAATTACAATGTAGTAAAAGTACATAATTACATTATAGCTCATACCTTACATACCATGTTTTTAACAAAAAGAAAGATAATCAGTGTTATTAATCATAACCAAACTCATACTTGCTGTAGTGCATGAGAAGAAGTTCTAGAGCTTTTAGGGGAAGAGTAAGAGAGTAACTCTTGTCAAATACCTGGAAATAATCTTTGTGTCTAAAAACTGGTGGCTAATTGGGAGCATGTAAACTGGTAATAGGGGCATTTAAAAATAAAACTTTTGTCAAACTTTGGCTACCAGGGCAATTTGAGCATATTATTATTATGTAAAGAATATACAATATATTCTTTACATAATATATATACATCTTTATATAATATATGTACATACGTTCTCCCTTCTTCTTTCCACTCCAAATTCCAACTGTAAAAAGTAAATCTATATAACTGAATCAATTATTCCCAATATAGTTACTCACTATGGTGTGAGTTGTGAAATCAGGGGGGACAGATGACACACTACTCTAATCAAAATATTTTATGCAAATTAGTTTACCTGCATGAGTAGCAACAGTACTGAGGCCCCAGAGACAACTGTAAAGGAAATCCATGATTCTGATTAATTTTTTTTTATATCTGGGTTGGTTTTCCCTTGCAAACCTATTTTATGATTACTATTTTTATCCTACAGATACAATTTCAGGTTTTTCCTCTTACTTATTTTTTAATTTTCTAAATTATCTGGCTACTGGAAACAGATCATTACTAAAGATATTTACCCTTCACATTTACAAAGCCAATTAACCAAGCTTGAGATTGAGAAAGACAATCAGTATTCCTGATATAACTGGGCAAATAAAAAGCTCACCATTTCCTATTTTTAGATGACAAGGCACTGAGCGTGGAAATCCATGGTTTTAAATCAAGTTGGCAGCACTGTTATTTTGACAAGGTTTTCTTTTCTTCCTGATTTCTGTTGTTTCCTTAACACATTTCTTGTAACGTTCCAAAGCTTTTTGGAACGATGAACCATCCCTGTATCTCAGACACGCTGACAAGCACCTACAGCTTCTCCCCAGACTTCTCCCCCCAAACCACCAAGGCCAGAGGGGAGTGGGCAGCCGGCAGCCCACGCACATGGTAGCCCCTCGAAGGTCTGCAGAACCTCTCGTCCCTCAGTAAGGGCCATGGCTTTACTTCCCACCTCTCCCTAGCCACCCTCTGCTCAGCAGGGATGAGAGACAGCTCTGAGGACCGAGGTGACTGTATTTTGAAGGGTGTGCAGGTCCTCGCCTCTCCACCCCTGGAGCGGTCTGGAGCTCGCCCGTGGCACCCACGGCAACACGGGGCCGCACAAGACACTTGAAAGAATTTTCTGCAGGGGAAATTCAAAGGCGCGCTTGTACGAACACATCACTCGGGGGGTGGCAACTGCCCCGGCGAGCAGCAACGGCCCCG
>JAVJGI010000064.1:36314813-36359187 GCA_035590275.1 Ibycter americanus | reverse complement strand
AAGCGCGGCGGCGGCCCCATCTGCCGGAGGCCGCTCCCCTGCCCCGGGGCTTTGAGTGTGGTTCGGGCCAAAAGGCAGATCTCGGGCAAGTCCCGACTTCAGCGCGCAGTCAGCGCCCGCGCGGAGCTGGTGCATCCCGGTGTGAAGTGCTGCGGGACCCGCGGGGCGCATCCTGCATCCTGCGCGGCGCCGGGGGTCATGGCATGCAGGGCACCAACGTAAAAATCTGAAAACCTGAGGAATTGTGCATAGCCAGGTGGCACTTGCCCGCCTGCGTTGCTTTTCAGCGCGCTGGCCAAAACCGTTGGTGGTTTCCTGATGCGCTTTCATGCCCTCACCAGAATTTCGCTTCCTTTTTCCACTGCCGTACTTGGTGCGGCGGGCTGGCAGCAGCACCAGCCAGCTTCACCCCTGCCCCGCGGCCGCAAGGGGAGGGGAACAAAGGGAGGGGAACGTGGCTGGTCGCGATGACCCTCCACGGGGCTCGAGTTCCCCTGCTTAAGGTCACCTCTCGCTTTCTCTTCTTTATAGGCTTTGGGGTTTTTTTTTTCTTGTCTCTGTGCGTGGAGCTGTCAATCGCTTCTCAGCAGGGAATTCTTGATATTATTTATCCTTTATTACATCAGCCAAGGGTACCTTCTCTATTTCTCCTTGACCCCATCCCCTTAATGAGAAGGGACTTTGGAGCAGCAGCATTTCCGAGTAATTTTTTTTATAGCTCTCTGTTGGAAATGTCATAGGTAATATTCATATTCTGTGTGGACTAACCTCTTGCATCTGGCACTTCTGGGCTCTTCCATTTGTAGTGTGCATCTGGTTAGAGCACTGAAGTGTCCAGAACCAGTGATATTTCTGGGAGTAGCCATTATCTTTCTTTTCCCTTCCATCCCCAGTCCTTAGTTACAAGATCTTACTCCTTAGAGAAAAACAAAAGGAAGTTTTTTTAACTGGTTCTTACTTGCTGTGTATTTTTTTATATATACATATTTATTTAAAATTCGTATTTTTCCATCTGGTTTTCAAAAAGTTTGCCTGTGCATGATGATGGAGGGAGACTGTTCAGGCAACTCTTAGCATACTGTCATACCGTGTGTTAACATACTCTTACATATAGAGTAAGCTTTTGCAGAGGAGCTAACATCTAATTTTCTTTTATTTTTTTCAGCTGTCCTCTGGGTTAATCATTGAATTTTCTGATAATGGCACGGATGAGATTGGTTCAGGTGACTATGGAGACTACGGAGAGCCATGCTTTCAGCATGAGAATGCCGATTTCAACCGGATCTTCTTGCCAACAATCTACTCCATCATCTTCCTAACAGGAATAATCGGCAACGGATTGGTTATTGTTGTTATGGGCTACCAGAAGAAGCAAAGAAGCATGACTGATAAATACAGGCTGCATCTCTCTGTGGCTGACCTTCTTTTCGTCATCACCTTGCCATTCTGGTCTGTGGACGCGGCCATAAGCTGGTACTTTGGGAATGTTCTGTGTAAGGCGGTCCATGTCATTTACACAGTCAACCTCTATAGCAGTGTCTTGATTCTGGCCTTTATAAGTTTAGACCGTTACCTGGCAATAGTCCATGCTACCAACAGCCAGCGACCACGAAAGCTGTTGGCTGAGAAGGTGGTGTATGTAGGCGTATGGCTACCAGCTGTGCTTTTGACAGTGCCCGATATAATTTTTGCCAGTACTAGTGAAGTAGAAGGAAAGTATCTATGTGATCGCATGTACCCTCATGAAAACTGGCTGATTTCTTTCAGATTTCAGCATATCTTGGTAGGACTTGTCTTGCCTGGTCTAATAATCCTGACTTGCTACTGTATTATAATATCTAAGCTGTCGCATTCAAAAGGCCACCAGAAGCGCAAAGCCTTGAAGACAACAGTTATCCTCATCCTTGCCTTCTTTGCCTGCTGGCTGCCATACTATATTGGCATCAGCATTGACACATTCATCTTGCTAGGAGTCATCAGACATCGTTGCAGCTTGGAGACGATAGTGCATAAATGGATCTCCATTACCGAAGCCCTGGCATTCTTCCACTGTTGTCTGAATCCAATTCTGTATGCCTTCCTGGGTGCCAAATTCAAAACATCAGCACAAAATGCCTTGACATCAGTTAGCAGAGGATCAAGCCTCAAGATTCTTTCAAAAAGCAAACGTGGGGGACATTCTTCTGTTTCTACAGAGTCCGAGTCTTCAAGTTTTCATTCCAGCTAACACTGTTCCTTGCCATCATTTTATAAATAGACACTTTAAAGTTGTGCAAGATTTCAGAAGAGCAAGACTGACGATAATGTACAGATTTATTTACAGTGGGAATTTTATATTGTTTCTTCTAGTCTCTGTGAGGTTTAATTGACTTATTTATATATAAAAAAACTTTCGTATTGATGACAAACTGTCTAGGCAGGTCCTGTGGACAAGTGGCTAGTTCACAAAAGTTTTAGTGCTTGTCTGTATGTATAGGTATGTGAACTAAACACTTCTGGGTTGTAGCAAAGTGACTGTTAAAAGTTTAGAAAATATTTCTCTGTTGTTTATATGTAAATGTTTTCAGTGTTGCTGTTAAATTTTTTAAAATTTGGCTGGAGATTTTTACCTTACTACAAGATGTTTGGTTTACAATAGCTTAACTCTGCTGTAGAAATGGCACTTATAACCAAAGCCTCCTCTGTTACATGCTAGGGTTTTTTTCCCCCATTCTCAGTAACTGATGGTTTGCAAAGTTTTCTGTTCAAGGTAAATAAAAGTATATGACAAAAAGTTATTTTGAGTGGTATTTTTATTTCTGGTTAAATGTTTTTTCCCAGTGCTTTTATTTACAATTCTCAATGCACAATGGTTCCTTTGAAAATTGCATAGCTCTTGTATGAAAAGCAGGAAAATGAGTTTCAGTACATATTGATTATTCAGTTGACACCTGTGAGTTCCAAGTGGTTTTTGTTTTTGTTTTTTCACCAGAATACATTTACTCCAGTTAACATTATCTTTAGAATGACTTAAACTATCACTCTAAACAAAGAACTTTTTGAGGGCAAAATATCTACACGTGAAAACCGGTCTATTTAAGCAGTTGCGAAAGTTTGCAGCCTTTTGGGAGTCAAACTAAGATTACTGCATGTGATTAACCTTTACTCTATGCATATAAAGTCAATCCTACAGTTCTGCCTTTTGCTGTTCTTCTAACTTTAGTTTCACATGCTAGTAGTAATCAAAAGTACTTGGATCAAAGCCATTTTGCTTTCTGACATTGCATTTGGACTAGAAATAAAGTTATTGGTGTATCTCCTCTGTGGAAGATAGGTGTTTTTTTCTCTGGGGAGCTTTCCCTATGCTGTGTACCTTTAGATTTTCTTAAGATAATGTAATCTTAACGTTCTTTTTAAAAATCCAGAATGTGTACCAGTTGTTCTTAAAAGTATTTTTTTAAACAGGTATCAGCCACGCTATAGAATTTCCAGTAACTGCTGTTGAAATCTTACTTGTCTTAAGTTAGTCATATCTTTATGTTAGTAGAGTGCATTCAGAAGTAATGAATACCCAAGAGAACAGAGCCATTGAGAATATTTGTATATTCCTACATTAAAAAAACAAACACAGTTGTTACCGATTTATAAATAATCAACAGTTTAGAAGTCAAAAAAGCAAAAAAAACCCCGCAATACTAGTCACACAGAACTGAAATAAGCAACATGAATATTGCAATGATACGGCCCAGAAAGTGTGTTTTCACAAGCACAGCACTCTAGTGATTTTGTGGAGCATGTATCACTATGCTAAACTGTACACTGAATTGCATGTTTTATTTTTGATATTTTCATAAATGCAAGACCTTTCTGTTTTCAGTTTCCCTCTCCAGTCAGGAGGCTGCAACCTTGGCTGCATCCTGAACGCTTTTTCCCTTGCAATGATGGTAGGAGTCATCTGATTCTACGTTGAGCTGATTCAGTTTGCTGAAGCAGCACAAAACTAACCTGGCAGGGAAAAAAAATGAATTTTCCAGCATTTAGTGAACTGAATGACCTCAATGAGGAATCCAACAAGCACTACAAAAGTGCAAGACCCTGAACGCTGGACCGAGGGACAGGGAGAGAAAAGTGAGATAAAAGGGAGAGGAAGCAGGTCCCCGCTTTTAGCAACTGAACTTTTAGATCAGTTATCTCTAGTATGTATGTCTTCACTCAACAAATTAACAACAGAAAAGATGTATTCTCAAGAAACATAAGGACTTACTTTCATCAAGTTGTTCCTTGTTAACAGAGTTGAAAGATGAGGAGAACTTGGTATAGGACCAGAACTTCTTTAAAAGTTCCTTTTTGTTTGTTTGTGTGTTTTCTTAATTTAGTGAGGGTTTCCCTGTGAAGAATTTGTTGTTCTAAATGATTCTGGTTTTCACCCCAGCCCAATAAATCACTGTGATTTAATTGCACTTATAAAATATTTATTGGCTATCAACACACTGCTGCTTATTTGTTGAGGAAATGTTTAGAGCCCTCTAGCATTAACTTAGATTATTCCCATTATACTTCAGTCAGCCAACAGTTACCTCAAGCAGTGAGCTAGCAGGAAAGAGGGTGCAAGAGAGAATAAACTCAGCAGTCCATGTTACTGCCAAAGACCACTAAAAGGACACTAAACAAACAACAGAAAGCATTTGTGTAGAAAATAAATTAGCAAAATTAAAACATAACCCATACCCCAGAAGGATGAGAGCTACATTAGTTTCATAAAACTGCCATTGTTTTCAGTAGAATTAGTGAAACTATGGACAGAAGAACATCCTGAAAAGGAGTTGCAAGATCATTAGGGTTTTGCTCCAGCAAGGAAAGAGAGTGAAAAGCCACATGTATTTATTATTAAATAACTTTATATATCTATAAATATGAATATAACATATTTGTACTGTTTACAGAGCAAATATTTGCAAATTGAATGAAGCTGTCATGAGGAAACATAGCAAGAAATTATGAAGCCACTTCTGTCCTTTCACCCCTGAGTAAGTCACAGCAAATCAGGCAAATTTCTCTCAAAGCCACTGAGCTATTCCAAAGAGACCACATTGGTAAAGTATATTAATTTATCCCCTTATAGAACAAAACCACCTTTAAGCTGATTTTTGTTGAGGCTGTGACTTTTTTACATCTTTGTGATTCAAAAATAGTCCCAGTAAATGCATTTCTCAAAGTGTAAGTTTAGTGACAAATGTCAATAGATCTAATTTTGTAATTCATACAAGTCCATATACATCAAGAACTTTCCAAAGTTTTCGAAGAGACTTTCCAAGTCTTTTTCCGAATTAGTCCTCTCTAGTATACAGAATAATCATAATGGCATTCTCCAAGAAGTACACAATACATAGTCTCAGCATTTCCTTGATGTCATAAAATAATAGCTGTGCCCAAGTAATTTTAAATATGCAACTCAAGATACGGAACAGAAAACAAATGGGAGTATGGGTGAGTATTGGTTACAAATCAGTTAAAAATGTTACACGGTAATTTAAAAGATTTATAATGGATTTACAAAGATTCTTTCCACAGAATTCAGGCACTAAGTATTTTGCCGAGGTTGTTACAATGTGCTAACTGCAATGCTGGTCTAGAACACAGATATTCACCTAATACTATAATGCACACATTTTGAGTGCTTAAGATTAGTTAGAAATCCTTTGGATCATGCAAGGCTAAACCAAGAACAGAACATGTACATGAGCTTACTTTTGCTTCCTCTGAAACGCTGTTTGGAAGTAAAGTTAGAATACTTAAAGCAGTGGGATAAAATTACACTTTAATCCATTATTTGTATGGTATATTTTTACTCTGTCTAATCAGGTTGTACAGAGTCCACTATTAAAGGAGCATGTGAAAAGATGAGTGGTGGTAGTGAGGGTGTCAGAGTTAATGTATGCAGGCTATAGAGGGCAGTGAGGAAGGTGGAGTTTCTTGGTTTTTCTTAGCTACTCTTATGACACAATCGTTATACAGGGGGTTCAGCTTCTATGCATATACATAAATCAAAACAAAATCACCATGAAAATAAAAAGGAAGTAGCAGTAATAACATGGAGCCATTCATACAAGTGAATGGTTTATCTTATGATGGTTGAGCTCTAGTTGGACAATGTACAAAGTGACCACCTCTAGATGTTTGGTTGAAAAGGCCATTTTTTACATTGTTTGGGAAAGGAAACAGCATGACGAGGAAGTACTTCCTTGATCCAGGCATGCCTCCAAAATCCCCTAACAATGGAGTATTCTCATATTCTCATAGTGCTGAAATTTAGGAAACACTTAAGCAGATAGGGCATCAGAGTTTTTTCTCAAAGGATGCCACTCCCTCACTTTATGTTTTGAAAGAGCTATACAGACTTTTTCACAGCCATAAATCATGTGTCAATTGAAATTACATGAGCACTGGGATAATTTCTTGTAAAGAAGGCACAGATTTCTTTAAATTTTTTCTCTTTACGCAACACATTTTCTGTCACTTTTAATTTTCTCTCAAAATCTTTAATCTTTAACAGAATGAAGTTTAACGATCATTTGTTTTAACATCAAGTCTGTTACCATCTTCCCACCATTCTTGTTCTAACAGGACATACAATAAAACAATGCTATGCTTATTGTTTTTAGAAACATTTTAATAGCAGTTGATTATAAGCATACTTGGTGCTTATTTATTTTTTTTTTAACATAAACATATCTGCATATCTATAACAATGCAGATTATAAGCACCTTTTTCAGTTGTTGATACAAGTGATCCAGGCACAGCTACTACAGACTTCAGAGGTGTCGGGATTCATTACGGATGTAGCAGGTACTGATTAAAATTACCATTTTCTTTACAGGAGAGTTGGCTTCAGTGACAAACTCCCACTGAATTCAGAGACAGGAGGGTACCTAAAGAATTACACTTCCTAAAGTGTATAACCTTATAGCCCAAATCAATTACAAATTAAGATTACATCTTACTCTGATTTCAGCTATAGTCAGAGATCTACAAGAAATTAAATTCTCAGTATGGAGCAGGTGGAATTGTTCTGCTGAATGTAACAGAAATATATTTTCAGCAAAATCGTTTTCTCTTACTGAAGGCATGCAAGCTTTGCATACCCAGCTATCAACAGTCCGATAGTAATCTGTCTTCAGTGGCACAATGTTTGAAAGAAATAGGTCAACATTTTAAATATCCTTATCTTTTGGAATTCACACCAGGAGCAGATTCTCACCACACAAACATGTCCTACTAAGTAGAAATTCTGAGAGATTTTCTGAAGGGTTACATTGTGAAGAGTTCCTTGGTTTCTGTTTTGATTTGGTTTGGATTTTTTTGCTGTTGATGCTGCCTTTTGTTTCTACTATCATCTTCTCACAGCTTCTGTTCTACTTGACTTTTCCTTTAAAAATATACCTTTATAGAATTTTTAATGGCTCTGTTCTGTTAAGACTACACACAGTATCGCGGAAAAAAAAAAGTAAAGAGAATCTATTCAAACAAAAAATACATCCTTCACAAGTTTCTATGTCTTCTCATGAGCATTTCTCTTCCAACATCTGCTTTTTTTTAGCCAAAAGATAAATTACTTTTATAACAAATGAAAAATTTAAACTCAAATGTTGGTTTTATTCTCAAGTTTCTTGAAATGCAATGACAGCGCACATTTGTTTACTTTTCTCGTTCTCTCCTATTCAGCACTCAGTAATCCAGCAGATCTCCCAAAGAGAGGTCTGGATAAGAAAGCCTGAGGGGGCCCTTTACCTGTGTGTCAGTGTCATCGCTGATGCCAACACAGCTACAAGAACATCAGCTGTCCACAAATTTGCTCTCACTACTGATGTACTCTATGAGACTACATTAAGACTGTACAGCAATAATTATCACTGGTAATACTCCTAATGTATCACCTTGCCAAAGGTGAGCATGACACTCCTTAACAGACGTAATACAAAATAAAATTGAAAAGCTCAAATAGAATATCTTTCCTTAACCCTCCTTTCACAACTACTCAACCTTTTATTGGACATTCCACTTGTCACCTTTCTTACGGTTATTCCTTTTCAATACTGCCCCCTCTTAGGCTAATATTTGCTTTCGATTCCTTGGGGAAAATATCTAATATTTTAAATTTCTTTAGAAACATTCATTCTGCCAAGTCTGTCTACATGAGTTCACCAAAGAAAGAAATGTTGGTATGCTTGATAGCAGAAGATAAAACTGGGACCTCAGTTTCCACAGATCAACTCCATCTCTAGTATCTGTGGAAAGTAAGAGAATAATTCTGGGGTTTTATAGACATGTTTTAATGTGACAGCAATAGACACGTCTTGTCGATATTAGGTTCATTGCAAGCGTGAAATATATTATTCCTGCTCTTTGGGAGAGGGATTACATCTCTTTACAAGTGCTAAGTGCACTGTTGGAACTCAGTACAGAAATGCATTGGTAAGAGAAGCTAGAGTCTCTAACACGAATAAAAGGTTAGAAGGGATTACTGCACAAGGGCATGGTTTCATGTTAGATTTAACTTGACAGTGAAGTAGATTTAATGAGTCCCTGCCCTCCTTTACCCCTTAGTATTTACTACCTTCCTTTTCATGGCCTTTTAGGTCATGCTCCCCACCCCCTTTGCTTGCTCTCTTTCTCCCCCACCCCATTGTGGTGATTCTTTAACAGTGCTATCCTGCATGGCACTGGGCACTGATAATGCACCAACACAAGGCACTGAGCTGGTATACTAATCAGCAGGACCAAAAAGGATAGTCTCACACCACACAGGCCCTTTCCTCCTCTCCTTTACTCTTAACTATGCACAACCCTCAACCTCTGCTGCTCATGTAACTCCATGGCAAGCCAGTTCAGCTCTTGAAGATCGGATTTTCACAGGAATTTGAAGCAGTCTAACTTCCTCTGCTAGGAAGGTCCTCAGCCTCCCTCCCTCCCTTCCTCCCTTCCTCCCTTCCTCGCCTCCTCTTCTAATCCTGTCATTCGATATCTTCAATACTCTCTGATTCTTAGGCCTGTGGACCTGTCTCCTGCTGTGCATTATTTATTGAATCAGTCACACTTTCTTCTGAACAGACTTAATTGACTAAATAGATATACAGTATCTATTTTTTTCTATTTTATTTTATACCATTTTAACGAAGTTAGCTCAGAAAGAGGGCTGACTACATTCAAGATAAAAAAATAAGCACTCAGGCACATGGCTTAGCAAAGAAAGAAAAGTGTACCACAGATTTTTTTGCACTTTTTCTTTCAGCAGTAATGAGCTCTTCATTTGACCCACTGTATTTGTGAAGCCCACCAGCCACAGAAAATGAACCAACAAAATAAACTGAATAGATTTCAGTCAACATAGTGAATCAAATTGGCTCACTAAGAAGTAAAAAACTGGAGCAAATGCAAGAGTGAGGGTGGAATCATGGACCTTGGAGCTGGGGGCGGGGAGCAAAGAGGTGAGACCCTGTCTTGTGGGAGCAGCAAGTTGTTAGACTGGTTTAGCTATCTTGCCAAAACTTCCTTAAGTAAACAGCCAACTGTTAAAAAAACATAAACCAATTCTCAGGTAATGGGTAAGAGGTTGAAAAGGCATGGAGAGAATAGATGTTTCTCTTTAAGGGAAGCAAGCCCTGCTTCCTCCATAACCAAAATATGATTAACTGTTGACTACATGACCATGCAGAGGACTTTCCTCTGAAACAAGGTGCAAGAAAGAGGTCTCAAATAGCAGTATTTTAAACTAAAGAGATCTGTAACAGTGTGATTAATCATGTTCTTGATTATCACCTATATTCCTCATCAGATTTAATGTAGCCATTTGTTAAGACACACTGTGAATCTACATTCATCTATATAGTATACAGGACATTTTGAATGTGATGGATGTTTCTGTGATTTTTGAAAGGAGAATCCTTGAAAACTGCAGAGCAGGTTTCTCCTATTTAACAATCACAAAAACAAAAGAAAAAAAAAAAGGCGCCCAGCGTTACATTTGTGTATTATGCTGTGACTCTTTCCTTAAAGTTAACCTATCAGCCAGGGAAAGAAGAAATTTCCTCTCGGTATGAAATCTGCTTAGGAAGAAAACATTAGATCCCTGCCTCAAATACAAACTTAGTTCCACTGAAGAAAGGTATTCAGCCCAGTTATGTCGAAGCCAAACTAAATACGCTGAGATTGTATAGGTGAGAGCTATATGGCTCTCCTAATACTCTGCAATTAAGGGGGGAGCCTGGCAACTGCATGAATATTCAGTGTAGCGTACACAAATCCAACAGTCTAACCATACTTCAGCCTAGAGAATAAACAGTCAACAGAGCCAGGAATCCTTGAATCTACTCACTCTGACCTCATCCTACAAGCTAATACGGAGGAAGTATTAACAAACTTTGCCCCTTCATCAAGCACTTTGTGGAGACTCTGTAATAAAAACTGTGACAGATGAAGGACACAAGATCCTTTGTCTGTGACATTTAAGAACCACTCTGCTACCCAGGTGTTTGAATCCTGTTCATTCATTCACCAGTTTCAGTAACAATTAAAATCAGAACAAAGATTTTTATATCTCTTTAGAATACTTTCCGTTTCTAAAGGTAATAAATTTTAAAATCCTCTCTTCTTAGTACCACACACTTTACTCCACAAGTACTCTTTCAGTTGCTGGCCAGACTGGGGCCCATTATGCCCTCTATAAGCCATGCCCTGCAAGGAAAATGAAGGTACATCTACCTGAACTGGAACACGGTATTGAAATGCTGAGGTTACACTGACTGAGCTGACAGTGGTACTGTTTGGCAATATTAACCGTTCAGAAATCAATGCAGCCCAGACACAGAAGCAGCTGTGATTACCTGTCCCTTTATCCATTCCGACTGTCCTGACCACTGGGCTATAGAATTAGTCTCTGACTCAGTGAATATTTATTTATGCAAAGTTAAACATTTTCAAAAGGACTCACAAGACAAAAGCACCCCATCAAACACAAAAGCGGGGAGATTAAGCACCCTCCCAGGAGAGCATGTGCTCTCTTAGACTGCAAGGAAACCCGAGCTTTTGCACCGACGTCCCTTGACAAGGGGCGTCGTTTCTGCAAGAGGGCTCCTCCTCCTACTCTTCAATGTTTTGTATAGGATTAAGGGTGCGTTTAGAAAAGGCACCTATAGGAGTAAGCATTGTCCTTTGAAAAAGCTGAGAAGTGCTTTGTTTATGACTTCTGCTGGGATTAGGCAGATCATACTTTGTCATTTGGCACTATCAAGTCTGAAACGGTTCTGTACATCATCATCAGTAGATATTTAGGTACTTAGATCTGCTAGAAATCGTCAAAAGCTTTTCCAGGTTCATGTTTACATTTACGTGTCCATATCATTTGTAGAAATGTAAATTTGTCTTCTAAATCCAGCTGTCAGTAAGTGGAGTCTAGAACACTACAGAACTGTGTACCACATGAACAAAATAGAGCTGTAGATCATATTCACACACCAGTAATTCGAGCTCTACACCAGAAATAATGCAGCTACAACATGTTTTCCTCCTTACTGCTTTCACAAACTCCATAAATGAATGGACAGCTCATCCTAATGAGCTCATCAGCCACTGAGGTACACTTACTTAATTCTGAATCAGCAAAACCTGATAATAACTCTCAGTTGCTTGAAATTGAATTATTTTCTGATGGCTGGACTTAATCCAAACAAAGGTCAGTAGGAATAAAAAATGCTGTCAGCTTAGGACTTAGTGATATATTCTTCCCACTGTAGGCCTATAATTTCTGCAGATACCTAAGAGGTCATGTCAATCCCAATGTCTCCCAGTTTTATGAATGAAACCATAAGACTCTTTCAAATCAGATTACGAATTATTATTATTATAACTCTAAATCAAGAGAAAAGTCCACCATTTTCTTTAATTGCAAAGGCAAATTCAGTTATAATTCTTTTCTTTCCAGATGCTTTGTATTTGTTCCATTACATTACAACAGGGTTTATGGAAAAGAAACAGTTAATTGTTTACGACTTGGAAAGGATGAGAAATTAGATCACATATGCTAGTGTAGCCACACTTCAGCCACACTCCTATTGTTTTTGAACTGCAGCTATCTTCATATATAGTACATGATGGCTTCACTTCTAATTTAAAGTAGCCGAGAAGACTGCATAACTTTCTAACATTTTTTAAAGATCTTCCATCTACAACAGGCAACTGATAAAACCATCAGAAGTAAAAAGCTAGTAATTCAAGATTCACAAGTCAGTGGACACAAAGTGGAAAATGGTTAATGTATTCAATATCCCAGTGTGATTTTGCACTGAATGAACATAAATTGACATAGCCTCCAAAGTGAATCTTGTTAACAAACTCACATTGCTTTATTAATTGTTGTATCTAAATTATTTTTGTCAAAAATAAGTGGCTTTCCAAATATTAAATAGGCCAAATCTATATTCTGTGCAGCTTTGCTGAATCCAGTGTTTAATTATTTATTAGATATCAAATGTATAACATCTGTGTAAGAAGGCTGACATATGTTAGGACCTTTGACTTTGATATACAAAAACTGTCTGCTGAGTTAGGATCTCTCTATAAATTAATTAGATAAACATGAATATAGCATGTATATTCCTCTAAGTCTTTGCTTCCCTAGAGATGAGGGTAATGCTTATACAAAGAACACAAGACTGTATGAATGGATCCCTCTTGTCTTTGAATTAACAAGGTTATACTTTATGCCTTCTTAACTTTTTAGTGGATGGCTTTCACCATTTAAGGATTTCACAGTCTAAAGGTTAATTTTTCTCTCTTCTCTTAAGCTGTTTCTGAGACTCTGTCAATATTACAGGAAGTTAAACCAGGTTTTGTTTCATTGGTATAAATTTTGTAGGCAAGGCCTCAAGTAAGAAAATTCTTCTGGAAAGATACATCATTTATCTTCATTCATATCCACAAGCACACAGGCATACACACACAAATCCAACTGATTATACTTTGGATCCTAATCTTATATTTTAATAGGAAAACTCCAATTTAATTTATCTCCATGGCTTTACTTTTGAGTTGGAACCCTTCTAAAACTTGTTTCTCCAGCTGCTTGTCCTTCCACTATAGAATAAAAAATCATTATGCCTAACACCCTAGAAAGCAGAGCCTACTGCCTATACAAAGTTACTTCCTTTTTCTCAGCTAGATATGAAATGTAGTATTTTTTCCAGATAAGGGAAGGGTCACAACTGATCTTCCAGTGAACGTGCAGAGCCTTTTCTCCACAATACCTTTTTTCATCTAGAGATCCCTCAGTAAAGATCCAGTTTTGATTTATGATTTAAGTTATGACTTTGCAATAGAAAAGGAGTAGTTTATAAGCAAGTATGCATGGTCGTAAATTGTGTCCGTTCTCACTACTGAAAAGGTATAATCTTATTCCAAATAAGGCTGTATACAGCAGTATATCCAAGGAAACTAGAAAAGTAGACATGTGCCAAAAGCATCAAATAGGGTTCTTTGCCTGAGTAGGGCCCATAGTGACATGCATGCAAAAGAACTCTTGCTTTTTCAAAAAAGCAATCCTGAATAAAAACTCTTCTCATTCAAGATAGAGGCCTTAAGGAACATCCTGCATGTTAACAAACATCTTCAGATAATGCCTAGTTTGATGCTCGTTTCCTAGTTATTCACAGATTCACTTAAATGGAGCTCTTTCACTTCTGCAGCTTAGCCTAAGGAAATCCTGCAAGAACAATGTGTGACTGAAATACACACAGGTTTCCCAAATGGTAGCAAGACCCATTGATGCTGCTTCAGATAGCACCAAGACAGCAAGTTATAATACAAGCTAAACAAGAAAGGGTCTTGTTTGTATAGGACTGATTTGGCTTCAAGCTTTTTTCCTTTCAGTCTGTAGTATATTATGTAAAGTGTCCTTCAGTGAAGATTTTTAGCTGCCAGACTCCATTACCTTTCCTCAAGTATTTCAGCAGACAGAATTTCAAAACCACCTATGCAATTGCTTACTCCCCAAATATGCATTCCCATTTACTCCTCTTAGTAAAGTAGTCTGGAATCTCCTTGCAGATGCAGAAGGTCTGGTAATAGAAGGAGAAGCCTTAAATACGCTATTTCTAAAATTAGATACCATGGCAATGACACAGTTTTATTAATTAAGGTTGATTTATTGCTGTAGAAGATGCCTGGTTTGATGCTCCTGGAGTCTGTACAACCTGTACACATTTACAGAAAGACTGCAGCACTGAGGACTTTACAACTTTCCTGGGACTACCTCTGTAAACAAGCGAAAAACCTTAGGACTCCTAGATTACCCAGCTTTCCCACTGAGGTTATGAACAGGGTATAACTGATTCCAGTATAGGGACATCTTTCCATTGTACAATTGATTTAGACCATCAATTTATTTCAAGACAGTTAACATTGGATGCATGGCTTTCAACTATTTCCAAGGCAGATTACTTTTGTATATCAAAGAGAAATAGCTCTTTAATCCATTAGAAAATTTCTGAGCCAATCTTCCTCCTCCTCCTTCTTTATTTCTATAGCATTGTCTAGTGTCTTCTCCAGTCACATTATGGTTAAAACTGTTGCTAGTAGTTTTTCTAGTCAGAGCATCCCTAATGAGTTTTTATGCTATTGCCTTTCTTGTTTTCTTATTGCCCTTATTGCACAGTTTCCTCAACAAAGAGGGCACACAATATTTTTGTATTCACAGCAGGTATTAGGCATCACACAGCACTACATATATGTTAGTCGATATACCTGATATCTGTCTTCCCCAGAAGATCATATTGATCAGCTAAGCAACTCCTAAAACAGCTTAAAGTGTAGATTACTTTTTCCATTTTATTTGTGAAAACATATTATTTCCCTGTTGAGATGCTTAAATCACATGGTTCTAGGAAAGCTGCATTTTGACTGAAAAAAAGACAAGAAGCAGAGCATGCCTAATCTGCACAAAAAGAGACATAGTAAAATAAAACAGAATAAATTTTCAACAAAAAAAAATTTTTTTAAATGAAAGGATTTATGACACTATCTCTAGCCACAAAGAAATGAAAAACAGTAGTCCATCCAATAACTGATTTCAGAGGTTTTATATACAGGCAAATACTGTTATCAATTTATATATGATACACCATTTAGAAGTGAAACCAAGGTATAATGAAGATTATAGGCATAAAATGGATCCTATTACAATCTTTTTTTCACTAAAATTATTGATAATCAAGCTTTTGAGATGGAACAGAACGGTCCAATGAAAGTACCACCTGCCTGCAACCTTAAAAAAGGCAGAACCAAGGTGCAATGTTTCTTTCTAGCAAATCTTATGATATCCAGTTATCACAGTTTCCATACTCTCACACTCATCCTCTTAAAGAGAAATGAAGAACATTAGACTAGAGCTTTACTCAAACAACTGCTAAATTCAGTGGAGGCTCTCCCTAGATTGATACGCTTTGGATCAGGACACTAATGCAGGGTCTCTTGCACACTGACTTTCTCCACTGTTTTCTACTGCCATCACAGCTACCTAAGTAATTCTGATTAATTTTTGCATCAGATACTTGGGGCTTTTCAGAAGAGTCATTACAGTGGGCCCTGTGTGGTTAACTGATATATTGCAAAGTATCAGGCTGGCAAGTTAGAGCAATTACTTACTCAGAAAATAGCTGGAATACACCATGTTTATTCTTTGCCTTTTTATACATAAAAAGGCTTTTGAGCATATTTGTTCAAATGCTAAAATGTATCTAACTAAAAACTCAACTTCAAAATCTCACATCTCCAGTTATAAGCCAGTTATATTCACAAAAAGCAATGCTCGTTTTCCCATCAGGCACTTCTAAGCACATCTTTGGATGTTGTTGTTGTCGTCGTTTTTTTATATAGTTGAGCTATTTGTCTTAAGTAAAAAAAGTGGCATCTGTATGTAATTTCCATGCTCACTTGGCACCACTATCTCCTTTTGATGACAGTCTGTACTGTTTCCCTTTCTTCTTCTAGTCACTCCAGCTGCAGAACCCAGATGTCAAATGCAGGAATGTATTTTTTCCCAGCAGTGATATCTGATTCTGTTGCTGGCACCTCTGCTGGTGGCTGTTCTGAAGCTGCCTGTCTGCAGCTTCGTGAGTTTAAACTGCAGACAGTGTTTTTTTATTTATATGCTAAAAACTTTTCACTTGCCTTAATTATGGGAGTAATTATGAACATAAATATATTCATAAAATATACAAATATACAGATTCCATTATTTACTATGTTGGTTTCACAACTGTCATGTAACCAGAAACTGGGAGGCAAGAAGCAAGCTTTCAAAAGTGCTAATGAGACATCAAAAGTAGTTGCTTACTTTCAATAACTGATCCAAACAAAGAAAAGGTAAATATAAAGCAATCAAAGGCTGAACGACAAGAGTAAAGAGTAAGATAGGAAGGAAAGGGTGGAAAAAGATATGTATTAAAAAGGAATGAACAGCAAAGAGATGAGGGGAGAATAAAATACGTTAGAACTGTCTAAAAACATTCTGCCACATGTCTCTAAAAATTCAAGTTTTTTAAAAAAGAACCAAGGGAAAAACTTCTTTCCAATCAATACCTTTCTGTAATTTTCTCTTTTTCTTTTTCCTAGCTTCATGTTTTCCTCTTGGGAACTTTTTGCTGCAGTATTTGATTCTCCATCACATAAACAAGGTATTTGTCTCCTAGGGGGTTTTCTGTAGCTTACCCACATACAATGACTAGTCTCAAGTACTGAATGAGCCACAGCTTGCATCCTCCCACAAGCACCTGATAGCACCTGTGTGCTTACTCTGCTTAGTCCATATGATAAATTAATTTTCCTGTCTATAGATCCCTTAAAGAAAGTGCATTCCCCTCCTCCTGCATTAATTCTCCTGTGTAATAAACATAATTTTGAGACAGCTTCTATCTTACACAAATATTACCAGTTGCTTTACATTGATGCACATGTAGTCACAAGAACAATTTTTGAAGACAAAAGAGTGGCATATTAACAAATTGCTTAGTCAAGAAACTAACCAGTGTTAGGCTAAAAGAGCTAACTCACAGGCTAAGAGAAGGGAGGGTAATGGCTGAATCCATTAATGACAAAGGAGTGGTAAGTAGTGAGTGACCTCCGTCAGGTTGAAAAACAGACTGGAAAGTTCAGAGATAAGGAAACATTAATACTTAGCTGCAATTGTATTATCTTGAGAGCCCACCTGATTTCCATGTCAATATATCTGTTGGATGTTGAGCACTACAGTGATAAACTGCATGTAATTCATGTTTTACAAATTAAAGAACTATGACCAGAAGTTTAAATATTTGAATAAAATGAGAGAATTAGCTTGAAAACCAGTAATATAAAATGTATACTATGATTCAACCATTTAATCAATTAACAGATTGTATTTATTTTGCTGTTCAGTCTAGCAAGATGCCAACACCATGATTCCTTTTCATCACTTACATATGTTTATGTGCAACACTGGTACGGAATGGATTCTATATGAGGAACAAAAGCATATACAGGAGTCTACAGCATCTAGATAGACAGACAGATAGACCGATCAGTTTTTGCAGTATGAGGAAGATAATAGGTGAGAGAGTGTACAATCAGGCTGACATAAAAGCTCGGGGGCATCAGGCTCACGACCAACACAAGGAGGTATTGCTTCATAGTATATAGTTAACCTGTAGAACTAAAAGATGCTAAAAGTTTATAGGGATACAAAAAGCGATATCACAAAATTTATGGAAGAAAATACAGTGGACAATTAAATGCAAAGAGGTTATATTGGCTTAAGAAGTTTTTGCTCTGAAAACACTGGAGGCTGGGAGAGAATTTTGGGGAAATACCACTATATACTCACTGTCTTCTTATACTCTTTTCTGCACTCAGATGCTGGTCAGTGCCAAGATGATGAGTCACTGATTCAGACAAACCTTTGGTCTGACCCAGTGAAGTTGTTCTTATGTTCATTTTTGGGCATTTGAAAAGTCCTACTGAAATCGGCAGGATGTCTAAATTCTTATACACTACAGGTCTGAACACCCACCATTTTACAGGAACAATTAAGAGAAAAAGTAACTTACTAGAAGAAAGAAAGGTATTGAAAGTGTATTGTACAATGTTGTAACTTCAGAAACAGAGAGCTTCATGAAACCAGAGAGGCTTTTTTTTTTTTTTTTTTTTTTTTAACAGCTAAAAAATGTTAGCAAAGGAGAGACTGGGTTTGTGAGTTCTGTGAGAGAGGATGAAGCAATTTCATGAGAAAGCACAGAAAGCAGGAAGACAGTTCTGCTTCAGATTTGGCACTAGATAGAAAGCTAATGAAGCTGGGACTGACAGCAGAACCAGATTCCTGTAGTAAGACTGTGGCATGATTTCTGCCCTCCTACTCTGGACAACAGGAGTCAGGGGGGTTTATTTATTTGGACTTATTTGGATTCAGCACCTGTGTCTCACTTTAAGCACCAATAATTTCAGCACCTCTAAAATTGTCAGATATGCACCCTCAACCACCAGCCATTTCTAAAAATGTAATCTCAACAATTTAGGAACATGCAAAAACCTCAGTTACAATAGTTATTGCAGCTGAGACAAAAACATAGACTCTGGGAGCACACAGTGTCCATAGTTAACAGCACAGGCATGATGACAGGCAGACTATTCAACAAGAAGGGGAACCCAGTATGAAAAGATCGATGTGAGAAGATAAATATTTTGGTCCTGAAGGTAAAAACAAAGAACAGCATTAAGACTACTGGCAAGACCAGAGATACAGAGACAGAAGACATTTTACCCCAGGAGAAAATGTCCTGCAGGCTTCAGTCATGACAAGCCCATTATACGTATCTCAAAAATATTTCACTTCAACAGCATGAAAGTTTCTGATTATTCTCATAGTTCTTCCTACAAGCAAACTTACAGAGATTAGGTGCTGTTTGGAGTTTGTGATCAAAGTGCTGGAAACAATTAGTTACACTTATAAGTGTGAAAACTGAAAATGTTAGCATACAAATTGAAAACGGAAAGCATGACTTCAGCTATTTTGCATATAAAAGTCAAAATTGTGACACTTTATCACAAGTAAGATTAGAGATAGCATAAAACCAAAGAGAACGTGCTTTAGAAGTGCTAAGGACATTACCACATTCTTCCATTTACTACAATTTTTTAATACAGAAAGATTTTATAGAAGCGGGAGAAAGCAAGCCAACTTGTCTATGACAGTGGCCTCCAGCATCTCTGCCCATAGTAAGTGGAATTGCTTTCCTTCTACATCTACTGCCCAACTACTTCTTCAAATTGTTTGTGCAAACACCAGGTGTTCAAAACAGTGGAGGCCTTTTTTATCTCCATAATACCAGGAGAACATGCCTGACCTAGTGACAGCTTTCTGCACACACACAGAGGCACAAAAGCATAAACTATACTCTCCATCTTTCACTTGGTTTCAGCTCCAACATTTTAAAGGGGCTCCAAGAAATGACAACTTTTTGTCCGTTTAAACAAAAAAGTGGCGTTCAAAGCCTACAGCAGGAAGCAGTCCCTCAGCTTTTCAAGAGTACACTTTTGGAAGAAACTCAGGCGAAATAATCTTTTGACTTAACTGGCCATAATGATTTATCTTGAACAAAGAATGAATTTTGAGAGATTTTACCAGGATAAAAGGTTGAGTAGGAAGTAACACGGCTTAAATTTCTACCACTGCTTCTGGAAGAAGTAAAAGGCATAATTAATATTATTGTTCCTAAAATGAAGAAGTCATCAACAAGTTCGCAGCTCAAACAGCCCTTCCAATGGAGGATGTAAATCCATTTTATTTTCACATTGGGAATCCACAACTGGAACACTAGGAACTTCAGTATTCAGGAAAGGAGAACACAGGCTATTCATCTTTAGGAAGACACATAGCAGAAAAAGCTGCCTAGCTAACTAATAGACATTCTCCCTACTTTTCAAATTCAGAAAATCATCCACAATTATGTGGACCAGAGTCCTTGGCTGAGTCTGGGAAGTGGCTAAACTCCATATTGAGAACACAGCCCTCAGGGAATATACATGTCCATCAGATATCCTTCATAACAGCTGAAAGGAATCTAGGTCCTACCAGAGAAGAACCAGCATGTACTAAACCTAAGAACAATTGGCATACAGCCTTCAGGTGCAGGTGAAGATGATGTGAAAGCAAGTCTGGAAATTAATATAAGGTTTTGCATGCCTCCTCTAAGAGCTGGAACAAATTCAGGAAGAGAACAGCTTTGGCCAACCCTAGCTTATTGTAATTACCTTGTTTGCATTGTGCTTTATCTTCCAGATGACCATCAGGCAAAGCTGAAGATATGAGAAACTTTCTCCCTCAGCAGCTGGAATATGCGTAACAAGAAACCAGACGATAGTTTGTCTGCCAAAGAAAGAGTAGCTTTTCTTTTAGGTCCTGAAAGGAAGGAAATAACTTTCAAGGTACCCACAAATCCTGGAAAGGACTCTGAGAATTGCTCCGCAGCTTTCATTTGTAATTCATCAGACTTCAGCAGCACAGGTTGTACAGTAATGTGTCTAGGATTCTTAAGAGGTAGAGAATAGTCAAGGCAACCTGATATTGAACAAGCCAGTTTCAATATCAGAACATTTACAGGCAAAGAAGAGAGGATTTTATGCTATTTTTGTACGTTGATGCAAAATGCATCAGTGGTACTGTTGTTACTATTGTAACTCCTGGTAAAAATGAGAAAAGTATTATAAATTTCAGAAACCTGTATGTAGACTGCTATCCTCAGGAGAGACTTTGTGTCATAAACTGTCCAAATGCCAGAGCCAAGTGTACACAACCAATGACCAAGACAGTGATTGAAGATACCAGAACATTCCCTTGCTAACACTGTATGGGTTTTCCCACTACCTCGTGAAAAATTTGACTCCTAGTGACTTTTTGTTCATCATGTCCACTGGAGGTGCACAGTTCCAAGTCATGTTTATATGCCTGGAATTAAAACTTTCAAGGGAAGGGAATGGTTCCCGAAGCTAAGTAGGCCTTCTGTGACATGAAAGAACAAGCCTCCACCTTTTGAAGGATAGATCCTAACATTTGGAATTGATTCCAGGCACATAAGATCTGGTAGAAATAAAATCAAGATGGGTTGTTACATATACATCATGGTTTGCACTTCAGAGGAGACTGTTACGTATTGACCGCGAGCCTCAAAGAGTTAAGAAGTGCAAAACAGACTGTGGAGTTTGTAAAACATTTCATCTGCCAGCTACCAAGATAAGAACAGAAAATAACTTGCTATGAGCAACTGCCACTGCAAGAACTTTTGATAATGACCCTCAAGGTAACAGAAAGATTGAACTGCACAATCCTGTACAAACAGTGATACTGGGCTGCAACAATGTGAAGACATTTCCTATGAAATGGATTATAATGTGGAAATAAATTAAGTGAGAAAAGTGAGTTAACCCTTTGAAATAATGATATTATTACCATCATCATCACTCTGAGCTTGAATTTGACAATAAAAGCATTCAACTAAAGTCTGAGATGGTTTCCTAGCCTCTTTTCTTCTTCTGATACTAGAAAATAAATACTGTAAAACTCCTTTTCTGATATAAAAGAGAAGATAATCTGTGGCTCCTAGATTATATGGGCAACTACTTTATTTGGAAGACTTACTGTGAAGGCAACAGCTGTGGAGTATGCAGATTCAAGTAAATATATTGGAAAAGTGGGCTATATTTTAAGTATCTTACATGAGACAGTGGAATAAGCCCCAACATTTCAAGATCAGACTATGAATGTATCCTTTCAAAATTCTGTAAAGTTATTTTATAGAATTTGAACTGTCATAGGATTGTCTAGTAAAAGCAGTTTGGCATGGGAAACTCTGAGTGTGTAGAGAAAAATGGAGAAGGTAGAAAATTAAGTATTTCAGCACAAGGCTACAATTAAAAAAATGGAAACAGACGGAAGTGCCTAAAAGGGAAACATCACTATCACAGCAAACATAATAGGGACAAAAAAACCCCCCAGTATTGCTTTTTTTTTCTTTACATTTTTTTTTATTATGCTCTTGGAAAAGATTACCCAAGCAGTTTTTCCGCTGACAGTCAAGCATGATATAATTAGACATAGTCAAGTAAATTTGATATGTGAAAATACAATGAGATTTTCTTTCTCTTTCAGCAACTTCTTCCAATTCAGCCAATTGAATACCCACATTGAGGAAGGAACACTGCATATGGCTAATATGCACAGATTTCAGGTCTGAGTGTCTATTTCAGTCACTAATTTAGAACTGTGAAGAGACTTACATTTCTCTAACTCCAAAACTGGACTTGTAATGCCACATAATTTGTAACATGTTATTTGACTTCTTGCAGTAAAAGGAATAATTTTAAATAAAAGCAGAACCAATAAGCTGATAATTTGTTTTACAAAGCTTTCAAATTCATCAGTATACTAGTATTCTACAGAACAGAAGTGCAAAGTTATTATGTAAGTAATCATCAGCTGGTTAATATCCAGCAAATGAAGGAATATTCTTTATTATCAGTATTCAGAACTGAAGTCTTCTTCCAACATCTTTGTGACAATGGCCTTTTGCCAATGTTAGAGAAACAGTTCTTGTTTCACAGTATCTTTAGGACACTACTACCTAGTCATGAGTTGCACTTGGCAAAATATACAACTGATACAGAATTAAGAAAAATGAGTGCTTCTTAGCACAAGAGAAATTTTAGTGAACATGACACAATTTATAATTTCAGCTAAAGTATCAGGTCAAATATAATGAGTTCAAAACATTATGGAAATCACAAACTGATTTATGTTCACTAAGATTTTTTTTATAGTTTGTCCTCTAGCTGATACTAACTCAGGTTTGCTAGACTTTTTTGGCAATGAAAACAATGTCTGTAGGGCAGATGTCTGGTGGAAACAGAGACAAAAGCAATGTGATAGAAGTAATCATACCAGATGTCCAGAGCAAGCAATTATTCAAAATAATATTAATTGATAGGAGATCCAAATCTTAAGGCACTGGTTACCCTTAGCCACTTGCACCCTAGCAATACTGACAGAGGTGAATCTAGTATGAATTTTAAAAGTAAAACTTACTATGTAGGTCAGTAGCTTTCCTCTCATAAGAAGTATTTTACAGCAATCACTTGAAAGATTGCTATTATTCAGTAGCAGCTGACCAAAAAACATTTCTGCCCAGAAATTTTCAGATTTTTCCTCAAAAGGTCACACTCTTCCACATAAGGAAAAAGTAATTTTATGCTCAAAATCCAATATTATATAAGACGGTGTAGGAAAAAGAAATTAATCATTCCTTACTGAAAATGCAGTGTTTAGGACTGTCCATTGGTTTAGTGTTTAGTTTAGTTTAGTTTCTTGGTGAGGAATACAGGAATTTCCATTTAACCATAAGAAAAAAACATTTTACACTGTGAAGTTGGTAACAAAATGGAACAGGCTGCACAGGGAAGTTGTGGAGGCTCCATCCTTGGAGATATTCAAAACCCAACCGGACAGTCCTAGGCAACCTGCTCTAGTTGACGCTGTTTGAGCAGAGACTTTGGACTAGAAAATCTCCAGAGGTCCCTTCCACTGTTAACTATTTTGTGATTCTGTGAATGTGGAAAATACCAGTGTTAAGGAGTTTTCTTTAATTTCCATTTATTATCAGTTCTTTTTCAACAGCATCAAATGTTTAAGTGTCATCTCCATATATTGTTTGAAATTATGGTAGTTTATTATATTTTTAGTATATTTCATACCTTTTCTAAGACTGCTACTGTTAAGGAACTGGTAGCTCATGCATCACCTGATCCAGACAAATCCAATTTGTTCAGAAGAAATTATTTTTTAATCATGCACACAAAAATCTTTGCTTTGCATCCTTGAATGTCTACTGAAAACTAAGTACATTCAATATGCAGTGTTTTGGGTCAATTAAATGTACAACCCTTTTATTTCCACAGAAACACTTTTCACAGAAATGCTTAATGAATTAACACTACACAATTCTTATGTCTTCACCTCCTGCTGATATTAGAAGTACCAAGCTACATGAGGAATTGACCTTTCAAATTATCTACTTGCATATTTACATACTAAACCTTTTTTGCAGGTACGGATATGATTAGAACACATACATTTCTGGTTTTGTATATGCAAGCATTCTGTGTGCAAATGCTAGCATTCACAAATGATTACAAGTGCCACTTTGAAAACTAGTTTAGGTATTTGGTTCTTTGTTACGATATATATTGGCAAATCAGACCAATATTTGTCATTCTATCAATTTCACAATAAAATGTATCGTATTAGTAATGTGAGATATAATTACTTAGAAGTAGATTTTCAGTGGGATTTTTGTAGTAACATTGCAGGACAAATCTAATCGTTGTCTTGTTCTCTGCTTCAGAGCAGAACTGTGTTCCATTTTGGTAGGACACTTCACAGGCAAAAAGAGAAGCTTTGTAAACATGTACTTTCATCATTACTAAAAATAAATAAAAAGTATATACTAACAAAGGCATTCCATAATCAACACTTGTTGGAGAATCATATTGTTACAGGAAACACTTCAGTAGGACTCCAACCATGTCTTCTTTTGAAATTTTGTAAGATATCTTCCTTTGAAAGTATTTCAGACAAATTTGTTACGGAAGAAGAAGTATTGGTAATACCGAACAACAAACTTTCTGCAAAGTTCACATAACTGAGTCTTTAAAAAAATAGAGCGTGTACCTTTCATCTGATACAAGAGTCACTGAATTATTTTGGATGATGTTGTAAATGCAATCAAAGCATGTTTTGTTTCATTTTGGTTTGTTAGAACTACAAAAGAAGAAGGAAGAAACAGCAATTTGCAAGGAGATGGAAAACTAGACAATATAAATAGAAAAAATAGTCACACTTAATGAGATTTGTTTTCATTTGAACTGCTGCTGGGTTTCACTTTTGAACTACAGAGTTATCTACTTTCATTTGCTTAGAGACAATGCTATGCAATCAGACGAGTTGCTTTGATTCTCTCACCAAATAGAAGTGTGTCACACTTAAAGAGAGAAAACATTCAATTTAAGGAAATGAAAGAACAAAGAAAGATCCTAGTTACTTTAAATACAAACATGAAGACAATTACATTAAAGATAGTAAATCATAGTCTGACAAGGATGCTGGTGGAGAAATTCTGTTCTGACACAAACCCACAAGGAATTACTAAAATTCACAGGATTACTTTGGAATAGTGTAGTTGTGGTTTTATTTATACTAAGCTCTCTATCTCAATAGATTAGGGTTTTTTTCTTTTTAGTAGTTTCTTTTAAACTTTGCCTTTATTGTAGTTTTCCATCACCACCCTCCAGACTTCCAGTAACTAATGACTTTTCCATCTCTCCCTGTGCCGCAGCAGTGATTACCACCTTTTCTCCTTCAAACCGTTTAACATAATTAAATAATTTAAATTATCAAAGCAATTTTTCCCAAATGGAATACAGTTTGATATTTGCTGCTTCTACTTCATGCCTTTTTGTCTTGCGTTCTCGAAAGTTTATCAAATCTCCAGCTGAAAACTGATATAATAAGATTTTGCCTTTTCCTTGCCTTGCTTGTGCTTCTACACTCTCAGATCACAATAGCTACAGCACCACTACTAACTATGGATGTGCTTGTACCATCCATATGTTGTATCACATTACTACATCCTTAAACACGCATTCCTTCACTACCTAATTATCATCTATCTTTTAGAAAAACTTTCATCTCCAATTCAAAAGTAACACATACTACATATTATAACAGTATTTATACTACAGTTACATTGCTTTAAATATTTTAGTAAGCAATGACAAAATCTAAAGCACCCCTACACAGTTAGCCAGAATGCAAAAACTGTACAGACAGCACATTCCCACTAGACTTCATGATTCAACACACCTGCTCATTCAGCCCAAATGAGGGAGTCAATTCTCTATCTGAAAATATTTCCAGGGTACGCTATTAATCTTATCACGTGTCTTCGATATGTACAGAAATAAAATTTAAGAACCTACTAAGGACTTCAGAACAGTTCAAAATACCAAATATTCATTAAAATTGGTTTTTTCTCTGTGTGAAGACTATAAATTGTGACTTAAAACTGTATCAAGTTATCAAGAGTTCAGCCTTGGAGAATAAACGTTCAGGTGTAGACTACAGAAGTAGAGTCTTCAGGAACAGCCTCTAGCAAACACTGTTGCCACAAATTTGGAACACATCTAATGGAATCTGATGGTAATTCCATGCAAGCTGCATCTAAGGCTCTCTACCTCAAAGCATAACACTTCTAACTGGGATCGCATGACATGCGGCACTACTATTGACTCTGTACTTTTTGCATATTTTGAGTTACCCCCCAAGAAAGCATAGGAATCACTTTGTGAAGTGGAATGGAGACTAACTAGGAAAAAAAAGTTCTTTTCACAAATATATTATGTTTCTAGTAGCAATGATGCTGCCACTATGATAGTCTGTGCATATAAATGATTTAAGCTGTGTAGGGATAGGTAATATTTTTACTAAACAAAATAATATATTTGGTGGTTGCTTTAGTGCAGGCCTAAATAAGAGCTTATACCCCAGAAAGTCCAGCTGTTATTTCACTTAAGACACTTGTCTAGTAAAAGATATTACTCCTTCATACAAGCCTTGACTGACTTTATGTTCTCTTATTTGCTCTTTCCAACTGCTGTAAATTAACGGAGTTCACATGTTAAGTGTGTGGTTACTTTCAATGCACTAAAGGATAGGTTGTTGACTTCATCATTTATTACATTTTTGAATGCACTATTTTTTACTGTACCTTTTGCTTTTTTAATACTTTAAATACTTGAATAGTTCAAGCTCTTTCCTTTACTAACAAAGTAAGCCTACTGTCAGTGGTAACATGTTAATTCAAGTATACATTTTAACAGGATTCCCAGGCCCTAATAACCATTACTTCCTGCATTCATAATAAAAACAGTGTGAAATGGCTATGTTCTCACATATCAAACAAAATTTCAGGACAGCCCAGTTAAATGATTTGCCAACATACAATTTGATATAGCACTAGCAATCTTCTAAGTCTTTCTCAATTATCCACATAGCTTTGGACATACCAGGTTAAAAGCTCATCAGCACTACTAAAGTGTTTGATTTAAATCACTTGTTCCATGTTTTCAGATAACTTTGGTAATCTTAAAGTAAGAGGCTGAATGATATAAAGTATTTTTTTAAACAGTTTGCCAAACCTTAATGTGATTCTTTACAACAACATATGGTATAGTCATCATTTAAAGGCAGGTTCTCAGCAATACACATCTTTCACTACAGGGATTGAAATTGGGGACCCATCTGCTCCTATCTATTAAATTCTCAATACAATTTCAAACATTTGCAGAACTGATGCACTTTCAAGTGTGGTAGGATTTTTATAACATAGGTGAATAACAGGAACATGATTACACTTTAACCAAAATAATCTTAAATTGTTGTCAGAGAAAAGAAAAAAGGGAGTAAACAGCTGCAGTACTGAATCACGTTAAACACAATGACAGGGCTGTGTAATACAGCTCCATGTTATAAAGCTTTCTTTTTTCCTTTAAACTAAGGAATGTGCAAATGGTAATCACACAAGCTCAACAGAAAAGCACTTTACAGCACACCCAAAAATGTGGAGGTGATCTCTTTTATTGGGGCAACTAAAAATATAAAGAAGTCGTCTTTGAAAAATTTTATTTTAATTTGTTTTATCAGAGCTTGCGAGCAGTAAAAAAGAAAATCAAAGGGTTGCCCTGTGTGGTGCCTCTTGGTAAAATAATCAGCTTTGAAGTTATTCTTTGGATAACACAAGATGCTGGGTTAAGTAAGGGGCACCTCCTTAGGATTTACTCCCATTTGACACGGCACTGCCAAACATATGTAAATTTTATACCAAACCAAACGTAAAAACATGTATTATACTAAACAATGCTATAAACACTATGATTGCTCCCTAAATAACAATGCAGCTGACAAAAAGACAGGAAAATACAGGAGAGTAAATCAAGGAAAATATAGGGGAAAAAAATATAAAATGAAAGAAAAACTGAAACATTGATCCATCAATATTCTTACACTGGCCATTCCCCAGCTGGAGTAATATATCACAGTTCAACAAGTCATCAGCTATGACAACAAAGGATCTGTACCTATACACAGAACAACAAAATCAGATTTGTTGTTAATCTGTTAGCCATCATATTTTGACAGTTAATTTTGTTCATTTAAAGAAACACATCCCAATTCGCAATAACTGAAATGTTCACTATGACTGAAAATCTTTTACCTTATGTGTTTTTTTCTGTTAATTCACTGATTTTATTGTGTAACATGAGGAAGAAAAAAAATAAAAATAGAGTAGGAAAGAGCAAGAAAGAGAAACAAATAGAAAAAAAGATCGACAATAAAATAAGAAAAAATACAGAGCTCCTTACAGCAGCAGTTTCTTGAGTACAGGATTACAAACATAGATGCAACTTCAGACTTTTCTACTGAATTTTTAGACTGAATATATTCTACCTTGTACCACAGCTTTCCATAGCAACTTGCAATAAAAACCTGCATATACTGGAATGGCATCTTGCTAAAAGCTAAGGCCTTGCCTAAACTTGCTCATACAAATAAGATACATGTTCAAAGTAGAACTATTACTTCAAAATTCAAAAAATCCACACCCTCTACGTATGGACATTCCTACTTCATCCAAAAGTGGCAGTATCAAGAAAATCCTCAGAAACTCTTTTAATACAGCTAATAGTTTGTCTCCTGTACATGTGAACCTTCTGAGAAAAAGATCACAGCTCCTGCTACACTATTCAGATAGCTCAATGAACACCACATATTTTTGTTCATCATTCACTTGAAGGCACAGAACATCTGCAAACAGTGTGACTTTTTGAGCTGGTATGCACAACATAGTTTCCTCCCGGTACTTCCATACCACCTCGTTATTGGAATTAGCAAACTGTAGATTTGCTTGACATATGTTTATTACCAGTTGACTCTATTTTATCATCACAATATGCTTAATGGCCGATTAATTGAAAAATTCGGTTTCTTGATAGCAAATAACATAGGGAAAAAATATATTGAAAATGACAACTCACATTTCTGATAATAATTTGCCACTGGAGTATGGTATAGTAGTGAAAATACACTGTGGCTTTCCAGTAAAGTAATCTTAGACAAAACAGCATGAAATTCCTCAAAATCATCTAGGTGATTTTTAAATGATATGTAGGAATGATATCATGCCAAAATGAAGGCAAGCATAAGAGGAAGTCAGAAAAAAATCTAGGTGTCAAATTTTATTTGTGGACTCTATGGAAACCCCATCAAAGTGAACAACATTTGTATCAAAGGCATTTTTCGTGATGGCCAAGTGAAATTGAGTAAATGTTCTTGGGAATCTACATTTCAAAACCAAATAGCTCAATGTGGGTCTGTAAAAGTTGGACTAAAAATTGGCAGCACAGCTTTCAAATCAGGTACTCAAGCTGGCATTTCAGAGCTTAAAATATGTAACAGGATGATCAGAGGAGGTTTGTAAAAGGCAGAGAATTTCAGAATTGAACACTGGCTCTCAGCCTTGCATGCTGTCTTTAGATATCAAAGAAAAAAAACTACTGATGCATAAAAATATACAGCAGTAAGTATTGCAACTAATCTACTGCAATAACTTCTCATTCATTTTGATAGTGGATGGGACTATCAAGCTGGGGGAGATCGCTGAAGAATCATTTTGTACAATAAAGATTATACCACAGTAGTAAAAATTTTAGGATACTTTCAGTCTTCAGCAACAGAACCTTCATCTTTTGATAACACTCTGCTCGTTGAGTGAAGATTTTAATGAAAACAGTATTTCAGAACTTCCTTCCTTTGTGAGTATATGTCCTCACCTTAACCTTATTTTAACATTGTTTTTTGTGTGGACGTTTATTGTATTGTAGAGTATGGCAAATCTGATAAGAGAAAAGCAGAGACTAAGCCCAGTCTTATTGTATCAGAATGGCTGAAATAATTACATATCCTGGAAAACCTGGGAATTTCTGATCCTACTTTCAGACATAGAATGGATATACAGTTTTTGATTACAGAAAATTCTCTTCAAACACAAAGCTAAACTTCAGTTGTATTCTCTGGTGAACAATCAACATGGCTTATTTCCTGGACTTTGGGAGAAAAACTGTTTCTTGCACAACCCAGTGAACTGAGAATAATAGGAATGATATGCTTGATGATAGCAGCAACATAGAACCTAAAAAGTACCCCAGAAGATTGCACTTTTGAATTAAAGTATGAATGTCAGAGGGACAGCACACAGGATGTTTGATCCCTAAAGATTTGCTTGTGTCAGTGCCCTATAAGCTACAGCTGTAACTATCACAACCACCCATTACCTGGATAGTTAATTCTCCCCAGACATTCTATTTCTAAAATGATCACAACAGTTATTAAAAGACAACAAAAAAACAGTAATTTATATTCTGGTTTCCAAAGGAAGAAAATTATTTTGTTTATCTACATTTTATTTTATTATAGCTTCTTTTCATGCCTCATGATGCAAAAAAGCGTAATTGACTAGGTTTGTTACATCATAGACAGAATTTTTGAGATATAATGGAACTACTATTCCCAGTTCTTTGGGTATTTTTCGCAAAGTGAGTTTTCTCTGCTCTCACCATCAATTATGTAATTGAGAAAAGATTCATACTGCTTCCGTCCAAATCATTCCTGAAATTCAAAAGTGGTTGGCTTCTGCAGAAAAGTGGCCTTCACACAACAAGACAGTATAACAGCATATTCATATTCTTGGAAGGTATTCAATCCCTAACACCTCATCAGTCTCACGTACAATAATGACTGTCCAATTAATTTGAAAATACTAAGCACATTCATACTACTAGCTGGATTCCTACACATACCTAGAGGAAAACCAAAGAAGATCGAACAACTTAGTGTGAGCAGAGCACCTGGCCGCATGCACCATAGAAATTGTTCACTGTAGAAAAATAATTCAGACTTATAATAGATAGTCTGTAGGGACTTACATCTCTTCTAGAGTTGTTACAATGACCAGTCATATTGACATATATTTTCTTTAACCTTTGCATTTAAAAAAAACAGTCCTACCATCAATAGATTACAGTTTGAAAGAGATTCCCTTTACAGGCAACCCTTCTCAAAAGTATTCATAATATACTTTCCTGTGCTTCCTGTAACTGTCAAAAATTGGCTTGATATCAGATGGACTATTGGTCTGATTTAATACAGCATTTCCTGTCTGAATATTTAACTAACTCAAGTATTTTCTCCAGGGCTTGAGTTTTCACTAAAAAAGCATACTGCAATAGCCTCCAGTGAGGGCTGTTTCAGTGCTCATTTCCTGAATCTGTTCTTGACTTCTGAGAGAATTAACCATTTAGTTCAGTGAGCTGCTAACTCTTCAAGTGGTAAAGATGTCCGCCTTCACAATTATTTATCACAACTCTGGCAACAGAATTTAGTTGGAATAATTTGAAAGATTGTTCCATAAGAGCAAGGACTCCAAATTTCCAAACTGTTAATAACCAAAATTTCTGATAAATACTTCCGCATGTAAAAATGAATACTCCATACCTATAAATGAAGGGGAAAAGAGACTTGGACAACAAACAATAAATTTAAGCTCCTTGGAAGCAGCAAGGCTTCTCAAGACTCAGCTCATTAATTTTCCCTGGGAGATATGCAATTGAAATTCAGTGAGAGTTAAACACTTGACTCCTTAGGTTCTTTAAAATCCCAGATGAAGTGATATTTAACTAATTCCCACACTAATAGAAATTAGTCATTTGGCACAACAATACAATCTAATTGTTGGTCACTATAAAAGATTCTGTTCCTAGGACAGCATTTAATGATGTCATTATAGGAGCTCACATGTCCTGTCCCGCTAGGCTAACAGCAGCTGAGTTTACTGGCGTGAAAGCCCAATCACCTGGAGTGGGCTACAAGGGAAGCAGTTGCATTGGAGAAAGCCTCTCATTACCTGCAGTAAAGTTGCGTATGTGCATTTGGCTTCCCACAGCACTTTTTGCTTTTCAGAAGCATTCATGTTCTGTGTATTAGAAGTAATATATTCTTTGGGAGTGACCATCCTCACATATTCTATACAATCAGAGAAATTAGATCCCTCTCTGCACTGTATGAAATAAAATTAGATATCTCTGGAGAGATTTACTCTTGAATTGCAGGAGTTTTTCTCCCCTTTCCTAGTTTGTTTTCCCTCTCTCATTCTTAGTGTCCTTGCTTTGCTGCCAGAAATTTCTGAACTGGTGAGCTCACTCTCCGCCCTCCTCCTTCCTTTCTTCCTTTCTCTCCTTCCCTCTGCCCGTCGGTGGGTTTCAATGGGCTCCTGCAGTTACTCAGGCGGACAGCATTCCGTTGCCAGGCAACTCCCTGAAAAGAAGCACATGCTGCTGCTGCACAGACAGAGCGTGCCCGTCTGCTCCAGTGATGCTGTGGCCTAATTTCTACCTCTCTTGTGTGAGATACAAAAGGGAACATCTCCAGAGTAGAGGGTTAGGGAGTGCTGAATTATCTGCACCTTTTTTTTTTGGTCTGTCCCTCACTCTCCTGATCGAGTGCATCCCCTTCCATCTCAGGGCCCTCAGAAGTCATGCGTGTCTAATCTGCATGCATGCATTTGGGACTGTTCACTGGGCTTTGTAGAATACTGACAATTTTCTGTTAGCTTTTGGCTGAGTTAATAGTACTTACGGAGATCTGTTAAGCTTTTCTGTAGCTCTCCCATAAGGGCAGTTTTGCATGTAAATTCTCAAGGCCATTCATCTTTTCCTACCTGACTCTTTATTGCCTGGGTGTTTGGGTTTTTATTAAAGGCCTCTTCAGGAATGCAAGCATAGCCTTTCTCATTTTCCCTCCTTTCACTGTGCTTTCCTGAGAACAAAGAACAGCAAACTAAGAAATTCCTTTGGTTTTTCCACAGTCTGAAGAAAGATCACTGCTTTATCCATGGATTTAGTTTCGGACTGCCTAATCTTCTCAAAAGGCAGGTCCATATGGATTCAGATTTTGTGGCTTGAACTCAGCTTTGCCATCACAATCCTTCACTGTCTATTTCAGACAGTTTTATCATTAGGTAAAAAACAGCAGTCTGAACAAGAAGCAAGTTTTCCTACAGTTATTGCTACGTTCCTTAAATTTATTGATAGCATGCTTTAATATGAAGGTTGCTTATGTTAGTTGTCTTTTGTCAATTCTGGTACCAACTCAGCACCTCACTCAACCTGCAAGCAAACCTGAACCTCACGGAGAAGCTGCACTGTATTCAGCCTGACAGAGTCTGATATTGCTCTGGTGCTCTGGGTATTCCACCAATCCTCCTCTTGCTTCTGGACCAGCTCCGAAGTCCCAGTCCTAATCTACAAATCACTGATTTGGGTAGTGCACATCTACTTTAATGGCAGCCAAGAACCTTCATCCACTAATCCCTAGAGTCAGAACTATGCTACAAACTTCTGCCAGTATAGCTACGTCAACCGAGACTGTAAAAAACGTATAACCTCCAGCTGACACTGCCATACCAGTAAATGCCTGGTTCAGCCTCATTTATGCCATCAATGCAGTGCATTTGTCAGCTTAGTTTGTGCCTTCAGAAATGTGCTGAAATTAAACAGGCAAAAACCACTGTGGCATGGTGCAGACGCCCTGTAACAGGTAAGACCAGGGCCAGTGTCTGTGGACACATTACAAGAAAAACTCTGCGAGACATGAAGATCAAATAGCTCTGTAGAAAAAATGTCCCAGCCCAAATGTTCAAATTCTTCCCAACGGCAGGGTACTTAAGAGATTGCAGCCACTTCTTGTTCCAGTGTACTTTATGTGTATAGTGCTGTGGATAACATTCTGCCTATCTTTTTCTTGTATTTTACTTATCTCCTACACAAAGGATCAGAACTGCTCAACTGTGTGGTAGTCATAGTTCTGCAATACTAAATGCCAATGGAGTGGTGAAGTCTCATCCTTTTGGAGCAAAAGGATATTTCAGTCCCTGAGAGTTTCAGGGGCTAAGCAATCACCACATTATTTACAAAATACTTCGAGACCTTCTGGAAAGAAAGGTGCTATATACAGGCAGAACAATAGTTAGTACTTGAATGAGTCACACATACAACATTCAGTATTATGCAATTTCTCAAATATCCCTCCTCCCCAAACACAGTCTGTATAAGATGAAATGTGGGACTTTTCTCCTGCAAAACCACAACTTAGTAGCACTAAAGAAACAACAAAAAGTCTTAGCATTACATTAAAAATTCACATTCCCATTTGAAGGCAATTTAAAAGGCCATGGCAAAGCAAAAAAAAAATTAATATTAGGTGATCCTTTGCCAAATAGGTAAAGAACTCAAGAATAACAACACAAACCAATTCACCATACGGCTACCAAATTCTTACTGTCCAGAGGCACTGTATTTGTTTCTCTATGTATTTTCAGATCTTGCATCAATTCAAGATGATACTACAGTTTGGCCCACAGCCAGAAAGTGGCAAGTGAAATAATGTTCCAGTACTTGCACTGTGAACACACAGCTGGCTTCAAAGGGAAATGGACTAATCCTACTTCATTTCCCTTCTTCAGTATGTGTTTAAAGAGCTTTGGTGTGCTGAAGGAAATCGACTAGAATTCATTAGTTCCCTTCTGATTCAGCTCATTGCTGTTGGAAAGGGAAACAGGTCGGCATTGCAGGATCCTACTCAATTTCCTTTAGAAGCAGACTTTAAGCCAATTCTGCTCTCAGTTGTACACACACAGATCTTCACTAATGACGCATATATATACCTCTCCAATCGGGCTAAAACATGTAATGACTATGAAGGGAAGAAGAAATATTAAATAATAATTAAAAAAATAATAGTCTGCCTGATTTCGTACCATTGAGAACTTTTGCCTGAGAGTATTCCTGAGAAACCAACTAAAAATCAAAATAGGAACTTCTAGAAAGAGACACAGGAGAAAACAGAGGGGGGGGAGGAAACAACTGAGACTAGACAAAGATCACAATGAAGGAAAGAAGAAGAAGAATTTCATAAATACTTCATATACATTTTCTGCTATTCAATGAAAACTTACAGCAAACTAAAACATTGATTGTAATAGCTAAGCACATCCTAGGGATCATTTTGATCCTGTTTGGAGGTGGTTTTGGAAATGGAAACATGAAGCTTAATCACTTACTCTGGACAGAAACTTTTTCTTCTTGTTCATAATCAGATCTCTCCATTTCTTTCTTCAGAGCTCATGTCATATTTTTGTGAGCCTTCTCAATGTTACTGGAAGCAATAGGATTTCAAATGAATCCAGACTATATCCTGTTGAGTTTAAGGCCACTGCTTTTGACACAATAAGCCAGAACCAACACTCTTCCAAAGCAAACCTACAATTAACCACTTAAGCAGAAAGTGGCTTGTGACAAAGCAGAACAGAAGAAAGCTACAGGGTTCATGACAGGACCATGGCTTCACTTGAATCAAATAGGCACAATATGTAAAAATCACTTTTTTAACTGTAATGAAGACAAAGAAGTAATGAACTGTCTCTTAAGCCTGAACTAGAATACTTTAAATGGTGAACAGCCTTATGAATTTGGTTTCCTTACTAATTACAAATCCATGAGCCTGAAGCAGTATATTGCACAGAAAATGTGTCCGGGAGTTGGAATCAACCAAAAAGCCTTTAAAATAGCAACACTGTATCTAAGAAGAGATGGGTGATTCCAAAAACTTTAGGTTTCAGAAGGTTATATTGTCTGAAGCTGTAGAGATGTCTGAGGACCTCTATGCAACAATTTAAAAATTTGATTCCTTACCAGTTAGCTGCAGAAATCTAGTATAGACACAAATTATATCCTGTACTAATAGCTTCTCAGCACATGAAAATGGACAATTACAGAGCAAGTAATGGCTCAGTGATTCTGTAGAACACTGTACCACCTACAGAGCAAGTTAAAATGAGATAATTTTCCTTTGCTATTCTATGTCCACCTTAGTATACAGCTTTAACTTTTATCACTAGACCATAATTTAAAGTGTTATTCAACCTACTCTAGAAAAAATTACATGACATTAATAACTAATAAAGGCTGAGAGCTTCATATAGAAGCGCTGAGGTAGACAACAACACCACAGATGATCTGTTCTCTTTGCATGTACAACTTATTTTCTCACTCCAAGGACAAAGGTTGAATGCCCCATCCCTCTTTAGTTTAGTGAATGGATATTGTACAGGAAGGAATCAGTCACCACTTCTAGATAACACCACAAACAAATAAATACATGAAACAAAGGCATTTCACAGCTCAAACATTCAAAGTCAAAACTAGTTTATCAGGCATTTTTCTCATTTTTGTTGTTTAATGTACTTCAGTTTCAAAGTACAAGACAGCAGATCATACAAAGGCAACTCTAGCTCAATCAGCTCAGCAAGTATAACTACATTTTTAACCCTTTCTTGTTCACTGCATTTATGTCTCTGTTGTTATTATTCTTCTTTGCTACACTGATAACGCAACAGGTTTTTCTTTTTATTCCCTTTGCAAAATCTGCATTCTCCTTCTTCCTACCTGCTCAGTTTTTCTGCCTTTTGTAAAGAACCATTTTCTTTTGTTCATGCTGTGCACACTTACAACTTAAACTTCACTTGCTGTCACCTCAGAATCAAATATCCCTCCAATGTGAGATAAATCATTCTGGATGAAACTATATTCTAAACATATCCAAGCCCTTAACAGAGATGAGAATTTTGTTTTTACTATCCGAAACATTTCAACTTGCAAAACATATTCCAGCAAAACCCTCCCTTGGTTCCTAATGTAAAGAGCCATAGGTTGCTTTTCTGAAAATAAAAATGACGCGCAGAATGAGAAATGTAGTTCAATAACCTAACCAACCACGGAGACAGAGTTACTATTTACAAATGGGAGTTAGTGTATGCAAGGAGAATTGGGCTTTTGAAGACATAACAGGAAAAGAAAACATCCTTTGATTTACATCAGAGACGTCACTTAGACTTCAAATGGGAGGCAACAAAATACTGAGGGAATGAGATTAAATACTGTAGCAAGAGGTAGAACACAGTGACAAAGGAACACCTGCCCCTACTGCCGTTCTTTGACAGGTACCAAATGACCATGTTTGCCTGCAAGGAAGATTTAAGACACTGTGGAGACCAACACAGGTTGCCCAGTGGAGAAACAAAAGGGAAAGGAAAGCAATCAGGGAGCCAGGAAATATCAGATCCTTCTACTATGCACTGCACCGAGTGCAAACGCTTGTGCAGACCACCCTGGACAACAAAGGCACTGCATGCTGTTTGAGCAACTCATCTTTCTACTTAGGCACAATCAGGAAAGGAGGGACAGGGATCATGGATACCATGTATCCTTACAGTGACCTTGGTAATAGGTACTCTGAAAATACATAATGGCTACTTCAAATTACAGACACAGATATACCACCTGCATTCATCAACTGTATATCCCAGTCCCAACACCTTTTTTAGACGTCACAAACTAAGAAGAGTTAGACTTGAAATCTACAAACTTATTCTAAGAGGTTTAACCTATAACTTGTCACTATTACCCCATCTCCTTGATTCTTCAAATATAAAACATCACAAACCACTTGCAATTCAACATTCCCTCTAAACAATACAGCCTCCTGAGTATGAGGTTCAGAATTTTGACATCACGTAAAAACCCACATATTTCTCAATTCATTGACAAATGCGTTTGGTCTAGTAATTGTGCCCAAACCAAGAAAAATGAGAAGGTCTCTTTTAACAGAAAGCCCATTAGCTGAACTCTAAGTGAAAAAAAGAATGTATTAAAATCTTGCTTTTCCATTCAACTTGGATTAAGCAGCTGTCTATTTACCACGGATTTAAGGAGACTACACATAGAACCCAGCCTATTATCATGGATTAAAATGTGACATTTCTGTATGAGAATGCCCTCACTTGCTTCACTGTACCAGTTCAAAATATGTGACGTGTAACTACTGAGAAATGTGGAGATATCAATCCACTACAATTAATAGAAAATGTTGTGTTTAACACTAACCGGTCCAGCTGGCTTCTTTGCTTTCTCAACAGCCTTCATAGCTTCCTTGAGTTGTTTTCTAAGGTCTTCCTTTGACTAGTCATGTTTACAGCACTAGGAGAGGAAGAAACAAAGCAATTGTAAAGCTTGTTAAGAAGTAGTTCATGTGCTATTAAAGGTGACCTTCCCGCTTCCAGTTCTATTTGTTCTTCTTCCTCTCCAAAGTGGGTCAGATCTTTCAATTTAAAATCTGAGCACTCTTCAACAGTCAGGTCTCTGAGAAAAGCATTCAAAGCTAAATCCTGAGATGTCCTGACCTTCTGAAAAGCTTAAAGCCACATTCTAAGAAAGTGACAAATGATCACTCCATAGCAGGTTGAAATCTACCAGTATGTTAGAATACAACAAAACTCTAAGCAGCCTTCATACTGGATAAAGAAACTGTTAGTCACAGCAGTGCAGTAAGCATAGTGGTACCAAATGCTGAAAACCCAAGATGCACATCTTCTCAGAATGATTCACATTAGACACAAACATGCCTTTGCAAACAGCTGTATCGCACAAGCTACTGCCCACTGGCTCTTTCTCAATTGTTCATCACACTGCACTTCAGTGGAAATCACTAACCCATATCTACACTGTCTGTTCATGAGCGCATTTCCCATTGTGTTTCAAGTAAGGTCAGCCAGGTTAAAGAAATAGCACAGCTTCACTAACCTCGATAATTTTGTCAGAAATGGACAGGGGTGCATTTACAGGAGTAGTTCAGTCTGAGGGTGTGGCTTCACACTGAATTTAATTTGGTATAAATGCAGGTTACCACAGAAGCTAAACTTTAAGATGGAACTGTGGATAGCCAGTCTCTACTAGCTTACTGGTAGAAAAGATTTTATGTCTGGCTTGCTGTTAGGCACTCATTAGGGAAAATTTGCAGATCCTCAGATTCTTCATCCATGTGATCTTACCTAATTTTTTTTTTCCCTGTAGCTTGATCCTTCAAGTGATAAAACCTTGCACCCAGTTCTTGAACCTAATGCTCAGCTTTGCTAACTCTTCCTCCTCAAGGAAGGCAGCTGAGGTTTTGCCTTTGTGCTAGTGTCTGTCTGAAGTTGACAACCAAAAATAAGGGCACGCCAGTCTTCGTTAGCTGAATAACAAAGGCAAACCCATTGCAAACCTGTATAACTGACATAGCAAATTGAAAGATACACATTTTAAGTATATTTCACAAGGTGTATCTTAGTATCTTTCATATCTTATTTTCCAGTTAGACAGGTTCAAGTCTACAGATCATGGAATATAGAATGTAACTACAAAAATATGAAAAACTATCAGACAGGCATTGACAGTCACATAGTTAAATCATATACAGCATACAAGCAAAATTAACAGGAACGTCCTCAACATTCCAAAAAAAGGAGTAATCTATCAAGGTCTGAGAAACAGAAACTTCAGCAAAAAAACCCAACCCTGCTGTCAGGTAATGTATTTAGTCATTCTGAATGAAGGACAGTTAAAACAAAAACCTGTTACCATGTAGATTTGCATTTTCATTTGTAAAAAGGAGACGGGATATGCCAGGTTGATCACCTTGTTTATCTGTTTCTCTGGTACCAGCTGTGAACCATATACTCATCATTTTATGTCTTAAAAAAAGAGCAAAATATAGAGGGGAAACCCTCACAGTAAGATAAATAACTAAACCAGCAGTTCTGTATGGACTCCCCACAACCCTGAACACCAGAAAGTTTATAAATGCCTGCAATTTTGCTCCACAGAGAAGAGGAGAGAGGAAGTACAGCAGTGAAAAGTAGCTGCAGTTTGCGTAGTGTGCAGGTCATACTGGTGTCCCCAGAATGATACTAGGCTGTAGGTACACATATCATTTCACCACACTAGTTCCTCAGAGTCAAAACCTGGCATCATATTCTTCCTGCTCCCTCTAGAAGAAACTAAGAAAATACATTTCTAGAACTCAGGATAACTCACATAAAAACATGACATGTTAGGTTTGCAAAGTGAGGTGTTCAAAATGAAGGCCCAGATCTTACAGAGGTGTGATAAACTTGGCACTGTGTGTAATCTCACTACCTGAAAATTAGAGGAACTTGAATTTCTAGGTATTTAGACCATTCTGAAAATCTCATTTCAATTCTGTAGAAACTAAATAACTTCAACCCCAATGTTATGTTTATCAATCTGTTCTGATCAAATCTAATCAAATCACTGACATGTGGGAGTCATCCATAAACAACCACCAGTACAGACACTTAAATGATAAAAGCATGTTTTCATGTTTTCCCCAAAATGAAAATGACAATCCTCCTTTTGTCCAAAACCCAGGCAAAATGCCTATAAAATGAGAACAAATATAAGCAAAGGGAAAAACCTCCCCAGATGAAATGTTAACAATTAAAAGACATTTAGAAGAAAGTACAACCTTTGTAACAGAATTTGCTGAATATCTTTGTCAAAATCCTCTGTCAGATAAAATTTTATTTTTCTTATAATGGTGAGGGCAAAGGCTGAAGTCATACCTAATTCAAATCACACCACTCTAGTGAGATGGAATAATCTCAGTTTACAGAAGAAGTTTGATCCTAACCATGTTTGCGTGGCAGATCTGGTAGAGAAAAGCTTCAGCTATAATGACAGTGTTTGCAGAATGACCCATATTATGTTTTGGCTAAGCACTACTTTTAGAAAGCTTTAGTAGTTTATCATCACTATATGGTAATGATGACTTTTCTCAGACACAAAGAATTATGGTTTTTATCAATGGTTCATGCCAAATTCAAATCCTTAAAAGAAATCAGCCCAAAGCAGGTGCACAGAGCTGTCAGACCTTGAAATTTGTTTTGAAACCAACCACCTGTTAGTATAATTGTGTAGCTGTTTTTCCTGGCTTATGGGATTTTAGTTCAGCTGTTGTTCTCAGGCTAACGCTTATTTCCTCTAGGAATCAGTCTGTCCATTTACACTAACCTACAAATTTCTATGTGACTATCTTCACAGTCTGATTCAATGTATACATGCAGATTGTCTGGTGTAGCAGCCTTAATCAACGACACACTTTGTTTACAAAATAGCTCATGATTGCTGTAGGAAAATGTCTGAAAAATAGTATTTAACATCCTCTGTGTCACATTTAATCATTTGGATGACTCGCTCTGTTTCTTGTTCGTTTCAAACAGCAACAAAGAACATTTACTCTTAATGGATGACCTCAAAGATCAGATTTACTGCTGGTGCCTGACTCACACTCTACTGATAACGAAGCACTGTTCCTGCTGCTGAAATAAAGTCCGAGTCAGGATTCCCATTAAAATCTTCTGTTTCTAAAGGTTTATAACTTCAGAAGAAGTTGACTCTGGGTTAGAGGTTAGCAAAGATACTCTCAGTTCAAAGATACTCTCAGTTCACTCGAAAAAATCTGCCTACATATGAGGTAAAAGTGTCAAAATTATCATCAGAAGGATAATGGCTTAAGATTATTTTTGTAAATGAAAAATGGCATGTAAGAAACAACAATGCGCTTGCGCTTAAGGGGCCAGTCTGAACTGCAGTCCCTTTATTCTCCAGATTGCTGTATTCAGAACCCTTTGGACACAAGCCACCCTAGAAAAAGAACTGGACGCTTGGGCAAGAACAATAGTTGAGCTGTTCATGAAATGTCTCCTGCAAGTCAGTCCCAACCATCCCGCAGCTCCACACTGCCCTCCAGGGAGGGCCATCAACAAAGTTACTACGTTTCCCTCAGTTTACCTCTGACAGGAGATAATTCCTTGGGAGTAAACACAGAAAGCGAGTAAGAGAAATATAGCTGACATAAACATGAAAATTATGCATATTTCATTACATAAACCCAGTAAAAGATAAATTATAAAGATTAAATATTCCATGTGTTCTTATTCATGCACAGATAACTGCTATCCGAATGCCTTTTTCAAGCATCATATAAAGGAAACAATAAACAATTTATGGGTAATAGTTCATAAATATATGCAGTACTGTACGTCCAATGGGCATAGATATTTCATTGTGTAAGACATAATTACTAGGTTTATGCATGATATGAAATGTGAGTTGTTTGCAGCTATTTAAAATCATTTTGGGACAAAATAAACTGTAGACAAGATATATCCTATTCAAATGTATTGCCCATTCCTGTCTGTAGAGCATGTTGTCTTGTGTTTATCAGAAGGAACACTTTTAAAATGCACTGAGAAACTCAATTGTTATCATTGTCTGAACTTAAAAAGACTACACCTTTGTATAGAGTTCTGTTAAAAGAAATCCTGCTGCTTATCATAAGCACGTACTTCCCCAAAGTTCCTGTTTTTTTAGAAGTTTCATTAACTGCAAATGTTGTTTACTAGAGGAAAACCATGACTGAAGCTCTAAAACAAAGAGAATAGTCGTAACTTTAATCCTTTCAATAAGCCTTTGTTTCCCATTGACTAAAAACTTCCTAAAGGAAGTAGAGCTGCGAAAATCCAGGAAGGAATTAGATTTGCCAAATTCTGCTCCTACTTGGATTTAGATGCAAAGGCTTTGTTACTCATTGTACAAATGTTTGAGTAAAAAAGAATGATCAATTACAAAAATGCATTTTTGCCAAGGTTGAAAATTATTAATAGAAGAGTTTTGCCTATCACAGAACGCACACTACGAACTTATATAACTTTAAAAAAAATATATTCATTTTTTAGCTGCTGCTACATTTTTTTCAGTGGCGTTTTTTTTTCTTTTTGTTATCTAAGGGGAACTTGGATACTGGCCTGATAATCATACAAGAACCTAGATAAGTAAATGAATATGGAAAGGAAAAATCAAATGCAACCTCTTACTTACAATTAAGCATGCTTTGCAGCATCTAAAATAAATCTTCAAAATCCCTTTCCATGACAACGAGTAATTGCACACTGGAAAGTGTACTATTGTGGCAATAAAGCTGAATTCCCTGAAGACCTTCCAGAGACACTATGAATTTGTTTTGTATTTTTTTCCACATGCTCCTTTTAACTCTGTACCACTTCATGCTCTCCAGGTTTTACCTAGTCAAACATGTAGAGACTATATAAATATATTCCTACTTATTCCATAGGCCAGAGGTCCTTATAATTCCTTATCCTAAAATAACTTAAAGGCAATTCCTACCTCTTTCCCACCAACACAGTGTATATTTTAACTGTTCATTTCTTGGTCAATAGTACACTGGAAGATTAAAGAATATCTGAGCCACCATTTTTGCCAAGTGCTATTTATGGATAGGTTATGGAAGGTGGCAACTACTTTCAACTTCTGATGGTTTCAGTAGAAGTGTTGTTTAGCATATTGTGGCACCCAGCTCTTAAGTAAAATCAGCGCTATATTTTAACAAATGTCACAGGTTTAGCCAAGCTTAGCTGGACCACTGAGTTGGAAAGTCTGCGCTGCAAGTTCCAATACAAACAGCAGGCAACAAAACACTGTGGATAAAGTCATATAGGACAAGAGGAAAAAGCCTCAAGTTACAGCAGGGGAGGTTTCGATTGGATATTAGGAAAAATTTCGTCACTGAAAGGGTGGTCAAGCATTGGGACAAGCTGCCCAGGGAGGTGGTGGAATCACCATCCCTGGCAGTGTTTAAAAAATGCATAGATGCAGTGCTTAGGGACATGGTTTAGTGGTGGACTTGGCAGTCCTGGGTTGACAGTTGGACTTGATGATCTTAAAGGTCTTTTCCAACCTAAATGATTCTATGATTCTATATCCAGCCTCTGTATACCGCTAGCTCAAACCATCCAGAAGAGAGACCGACTGGGCATGATCTTCAGCCTAAGCAGAAGCAAATGCCTCTGAATTCCTAATGAGACATATTTATGACTTTGCTATGAAAACGCCCATATAACATTTGTAACATGAATACACATGGGACCAAAGTTTGGAATAACTTCAATTTAGGATATTACAGGGGCTAACGCCTAATTTTCAAGGATATATTGGATATCGTTATTCACGGTGACCTAAAACTTCCTTTAAGATTTTCCTGCATGTTAATAGAGATATGTGGAGTACATCCCAAAAATCACTAAAAAGTGTTCTGATTAGATCACATGAGAAGAGAAGAGAAGAGAAGAGAAGAGAAGAGAAGAGAAGAGAAGAGAAGAGAAGAGAAGAGAAGAGAAGAGAAGA
>JAVJGI010000064.1:36267013-36312038 GCA_035590275.1 Ibycter americanus | reverse complement strand
CCCGAGAGCGGGAAGGGGCAGGGTCCGGCCGAGCGCGGGGTTGGAGCCGCCCCAGGGGCCGGCGCTGAGGGGGCAAGCGGCAGCGTCCCCCGCGGGGTGGGGAGGCTGGGCCCGAGGGGGGGGTTTGGCCGGGGCCGAGGGCAGAGCTGGGTTTGTTTTTGCCCTGCCTGCCCACCTCCCCCGTGGCCGGGCGCAGTCAGCTCATCGCTCACCGAAGAGCTCAGTCCCTCTCCGGCCACACAGCGTCTCCTGAGCCCCGCTGGAGTCCGCTCTCCGCGCCTGTGGATGGAGGAGGCCCCGCTTGAGCGATGAGAAGCTGCACAACCCTGCCCTGTGCCGGAGCCTTTCCCCGTTGCCGTCCCCTCCAGAAGCGCCTGGGCTGCTGCTCCCTAGCAGGCCACTTCTGCAGGGGCCCCGCTGGCTCCTGGTCTGGCAGGTCTTCCTGTCTTGTACTTGAAGATCACAGAACTGTGCTGAAAAATTGTAGGCCAGTATTTCTTCAAGGAAAAAAGAAAGTTTTAAAGACAAGCATCGGTTCAGTTTGTTATAAAATCAATTTTGCTTTTGAAAGGCCAAAAATGCATCAGCAGTACAGAATTCTGAGTGTAGGTGGCTTCTGTAAAACTATACATGGGTCACAATTCACCAAAAGCACAGAAATGAAGACATCCCACCCTCCCCCAATAAAGTATTTAGAATGAACTTAAGTTCATATATAGAATAGAATAAATAAATCAAGGCTTGTTTTATTTGGAAATGAGTGGGCTGAGTTGGGAGACTAGAATTGTGATCTTTTTGATGAAAAGGCCGCACCCCCTATGTCTTACCTAACAGATTTTTATTAGTAGTAAGTCAAGCTTGCTTTGGCTGTCATAATGATAGGCGATGTGCTGGATTTCTTGATGTGCCTGAATATGGGAAAGAAATACTTAACCATGGATCTACTTCTGTAGGACTCAAATATTTTTTTCAGGGGTAGGGTCTTTATAGAGGTTTTCACACTAACTTCTGTGTAGCAAATAATGATCCTAATGCATGTTTGTTGTTGTAACTTGTTTTTTTCTTACAGGGCACAATTGTCTCTCACTTCTGTGTATCTGAGTCTAAAACAGAATTTCTTGACTTTAATATTACAGCTAATTGTTTTGTATTACCTCAGTTAACTCTGTAATGATTTTGTTCATCTTTTTGTGTATGCTTCTTTGATATATGTTTCTCACCTCCATTTTAGGATTATGCTAAGGAAAGATATGGAGTGTCATCAATGATACAATCCCAAGAGAAACCAGGTCAGTTAAAAAATGAAAAAAGTTTTTAAAAAAGAGGAGGTGGGGGGCGGGGAAGAAGGAAAAAAGAAGTAATATACTTGATATCTTCAGTACTTGTTAGAGAAATCATGTACCAAACTTTTTCATTCAGATCCTGCTCCCATTCTTTCCCTTTATTTGAATACATTTGGCACTTGTGAGGCTGCATTTGGAGTGCTGTGTCCAGTTTTGGGCTTTCCAATGCAAGGAAAACATTAATGTTTTGGAGCCTGTCCAGTGGAGAGCTACCAAATTGCTCAGGGGACTGAGGCACAGGATCTCCTAGGGGAGGCTGAGGGAGCTGGACTTGCTCAGCCTGGGGAAGAGAAAGCTGATCTTACTACCATTTAAAGCTATTTAATGGGAGGATGTAGAGAAGATAAAGCCAGACTCTTGAAGGTGTGTGGTAATTGGACATAAGGTCATGGCACAAGTCGGAACATGGGAAATTCTGATTAGATAGAAGGAAAAAAAAACCCCCATAATTATGGTTGGATATTGGAACTAGGTCCAGAGAGGTTACGGAATCTCAGTCTTTGCCCTTGCCTGGACCACACCCTACACAGCTTGTCAGTTTTTGCCTCTGTCCACCACTGCAAGGCTTTGCAAAACTGAGGGATTCCTGCAAGGCTTGACTTTTTTTGGATTAAATTATTACTATTTATAATGTACTGAGTTCTGAGATGTCAGTTTCTTTGTTTGGAGTAAGTTCTGCTATGGCTTGCAACAGCACTGCTGTCTCTGTGAGTAGGATATCTGTCTGCTTATGCAGCCTTCATTACTCCTGCATATGAGCACCAAATCCATTAATATTATATATTAATATTTATGGGGTTTATCATTATTCACACTGTGAATCCTGGAAATCCGTATTTTCTACTGATGGGGAATTGGGTTTCAGCAAGACTTGTCAGCTAGAGAACAATCTTCCATGCCAACATCCCAGAAATATTAATCTTCATATTATTCAGTGTATGAAACAAGAATGAGGGAAGGTAATAGACTGGCTTCTTGCAACTTCTTCATAGTGAAATGTAAAAAAAGGAACATTATCTGTGATTAGGTGATTTTTTTTCTCCTCTGGTTGTTTTGGTTGACCTCCTTTAGGAAGGGAAATGCAGAATGTAGGGAAGAGGAGGAGCCACAAAAGCAGTCACAGGTTGAAACCAGCTGAAGGGAAACATTATGTTAAGAACGTAAGGACCAGAAAATCACTAGAGGCTGTATTAACAGTCATTATTGAATAAAATACATACTGCCTGTCAAAGAAAGGGAACTAAAGTTGAAATCACATTGTAAGCCAGCCCAGCTGCTGGCTGCAGTGGTCTCCCTCTTCCTGACACTGGGTCTTCTGCTGATGTTTCAACATGTTAATAATAACAACTTGTTTAAGCAGCTTAGCAAAATGAAAGAATTTAGCTGGAGGTCTGGTGACTGCTGGAAGGGGCAGGAACACAGCCATCCATAGTTATGTGTAACCATATAACAATCCATAAATGGGTGTGCAGTTGCAACCGAAAAGGTATAATATTAAGAAAAAGGTAACTTCTTCAAGTTAGCATCTGGCTGGTTAACCTGTGCTGCTGACTGTAGGCTGAAAGATTGCCCACTTGGATCTTCTCCCCTGTACTCTTCTGTGGTGGCATTTGGCTCACTAGAGTTTCTGCAAGCTGTTTTTCCTCTGCCAGTTTCACACCCCATAGCAAACAACTGTTTGAGAGACCAAGGTGGTAGATTGAGATGGTGGGTCAATTTCTATTCTCATGGGGAAAGTCTACTCTGCCAACTGTCTCATATGCAAAAGAAACACTCAAAAATACTGTGGAGAAAAAAACCTATGTTGACAAGGAAGATGACAAAAGCTACAGGAAATTATATGAAAAAGGCTGAGTGCTGTAGTTAGATCTGTTGTCCCCTTGACTCTTGATCCTCATTTATAAATAAAAAAAGCCAATGTATGGATAAGGTGGAATAGGTTTTCTGTTAGGCTTGAAATACAATCTACAACACTCCTGCTGTTCCATTTTTTGGAAGATGGTTATCCAGAACTCCAAAATAAGATAACAATAAAACCCAAAATGCCAGTAATAAAAAAGTTTAAGATCAGCCTAGTCCCTTCCTTGAGACGAATTCCCTCTTATTTAAAGATTCGGTAGTTCTTGCTAGGGAGAGCTCTTATCAAAGGATTCACTGGATGGTGAAGTCCTCATTCATCATCAGTAGTATATACATGCTACTGATACATTATTCTGCTTGCACTGAATGTCTTGGAGGACCTACTGCTTGCAGCACGGGGTAATGGGGAAGCACAAATGCGAGTGTTCCCATCTGTCTGTATAGTATCAATTTTGTTGTTTCTGAAGTGTGTGTGGATACATGCCATTTCTAAGTCAGAATAACAAATTGCGGTATGACATGTGCAGATCCATACACCGTCTGGTAACTGGAGCCAACACAACACAAACAGCACGGACGCAGGTCGGAGCTCAGTTGGATGTCTGCAGCACTGTTGCTTTTAGGCTTGCTGTAGTAGCTGCACTGTCCCGAGGACACAGGCTGGACATGGGAAGTTAAAAAGGTTAGGGTGATCAGAGCAAATTATTCTCCTTTTCCATGGGATAGGGGTATTTTCCTTTTGCCATACTCATAGATTCTCGTTCCTCTGCAGGCAAATTAAAACTCTTCACACATTCACAAAGTAATTGCATAAATTCCACCCTGCTCTACTGATCTCACACACACACCTGTGCCTTCATTCTTGGCCCACTTCAGTCCTCCTTCTGCTAATGTTGGCTGCCCTGGCTATCTGACATTCTTGCTTCCTGTTACATCATGTCTTTAAATCCTTCCTGCCTGCTTGAGGCTATGATTGCTAGTAAAACTCCATTTACTTTTCCCTTTTTCTCCCCTCAGCCCCATTACTTTAATCTCCCCTCCTTGGAAGCTGCTTTCATCTTATGCTGCTTTTGGCTTTCAGGTTTTTTTATTAAACTTACCTTCTCTTTTTCAAATTTATCCAACATTGTAAAGATGCTGGCACTTCACAGAGACAACAGAAATATTGGTCATACTGCTCAAAACTCCATGATGCAAGATAAACGAACTTAGTAAATAAGCTGATGTGACAGGCAGGGAACGGGGATGGAAAAGTGATTTTGTCTTGTATAACCCACACAGCTTTTTGGGTTTTTATCCTCGCCTGTCATGTTTAGAAGAGGTTAGACTTCTGAGAGAAAGATAAAGATACTTAGTGTGTTGAAAAGAAGAGATTGTGCTCTACAGGAAGGAAACAAAAAAATAGTTTCTCCATAAATATGATTCAAAATGGCAATGAAGGTGAGATAGCATGAATATTGAATTGGAGCTGGAAGTGTAATTTCAGACGTACAGAGCGTTTCATTTAAACTTCGTTTAAAATCTTTGTTCCCTTGTCTTTACTACAACTATAGCACGATTTAAAATGTCTTTTTTTTGTGTGTGTTGTTTAATTGTCTGTAAGTGTTTATGTGGCAATAAGAAAATGCCAGTATAGCTTGCATTTGTGAAAGAACAGCTAAGTGGTAGTCTGAAGAGTATGGTGAGAGGACCTTAAAGGTGAGAGCAAGAAGCTTTATTTTTATCGTGGAAGAGAGAGAAATTACCTGAAAAGAAATCCAGGTGAAATATGTGAGAGTACGAAGGGAAGATGTGAGCTACAATATGTTGGTTGGACAAGAGAAGATGAGTGATGGAAGACAAACGATTGCTTACACTAATAAATGAGGCATTATCATGAACAACTGGCATTTTAGAAATGAGAGGAAAAGACAACTAGATTGGGGAAGTGTTGAAGAAGGGAAACTGATGTAAAAGTTGCTACATCTGGTTCTCTTTAGTGGAGCACATTAGCAGGACCAGAGGCAATGGGCACCTACAGAAAGACAGGAGGTTCCCGCTGAACATCAGGAAACAGTTTTCACTGTGAGGGTGACGGAGCCATGGGCACAGGTTGCCCAGGGAAATTGTGGAGTCTACCTCCGTGGAGGTGTTAAAAAACTGAACGGTCTTGGAGAACTGGCTCTAGGTGGCCTGGCTTGAGCAGGGGCTTGGACCAGATGACCTCCAGAGGTTCCCTTCCAACCTCAGCCACGCTGTGATTCTGTGATCTGCTGCTGGAAAAAATTACTTTATGATGTCTCTTTTTTGATATTGTTTTATTACCCTTTTTATGAAAGGTGAAATAGTTTTTAATAATTCATACCATATAAAAATTTGTGTTAAAGGTGTCTTGTTTAGTCTTGGTGAAGCATGAACCATTATGTATCCAAAAGACTTTTAAAAATATTTATCTAATGCAGATGGTTCCTGAAACACTAAGGACCCATAAAAAGGGTAACACCTCATTCTGTCTTTACATGTTTTAAGTTTCTAACAATACAGTTTTAAGTGGACTGAGGTAATTTAAACTGTCTGAATATCAAACTCTTAGACTAAAGCTTATGGGTTGTGCTGGTTGCATGTTTCCTATAGTACTATACTGTTAAAGTTTGAATATCAGAAGTTGCTGGCAAGTGATAACATCTTTATTTCCCTTTCTCCCTTCCCCAGTGCACGCGTGCACACACACACGCGCACACACACACTTAATACATTTGAGTCCATTTCCTATCACATTCCTCTGTGATTCCTTTCATTTAGTTCTGGTTTTAATGTCTATCTGTGAATAAAGAACTACGCTGCCCTGAGCATAAGCTAATAAACATTTTCAACCCCCTAAATTCTCAGTGCAGAATAATAGGCTTGCAGGGCAAGCTGTGACTGGTACTCAGGAGACAGAGGGAAGGAGTCCAGAATGGCAGATGGTAACCTGGGGTAGGCAAACTTTGGAAAAGTTCTGGCAGAAAAAGTCTAGAGTGGAAGTGCCTCAGTAAATTTAATGCTGTTTTGAAACAATGGAGAAGCCTGTGATGGAAGACAGAGGGTGAATTTGCTTGTGTTACATATCACAGAGTCACACAATAGACTCATGGCATATCTCAAGTTGGAAGAGACCCATAAAGATCAATATTTCCCTTGAAGATTTTTTTCTTTGTCTAATAAGCAGTGTTTTTAACCACGTATGAACTGTAAATGAGTAAGTGCAGCCATTAGAACTGTTGAGGTTTTATGCAGTATGTCCACTGATTTGTAGACACTATAAGAAGTAAGTGTTTGAAACTATGCAAATATACATTTGGCCAAAAATCTACTGAAAAATACAATTAAACAAGTACATTTCAAGGAACAGTGGCACGCAGCCAGTATATTGGCAGTTCATAATAGTTGTATACAATTTTTAATGTCCTGATTTATTTAAAAATATTTTCCTTTATATTTTTTATTTTTTCCTTTACTGTCCAAAATCTGTCCTTTCCAAACCTTGCATTCCTATTGTTCTTTAGCTTTCTTGGGTACATAGAATTTGAAGGGTTCTTTCTGATGAATCCTGGCTCCTATGATAGTAGTGCTTAGCAGGTTGTCAAACAGATTCTCCCTTAAAATAAATTTTACTGGTTTTATACACTAATACTCTTACTGCTCCAAAATGCTTTTGTTTTTATCAAAGTAAATATTTTTTTAATTTCTAATACACATTTATTTGTGGTTTCTTTCTCTTTTTTATTTTAAATAATTATTGTTTTATGGTGATACCTTACTTAAGTAGATACAGAGAATAGTTACGTCAATATGGATCGCTGTGTTCAACATACCAACTTTCATGTTGCACAGTGGAGGAGGACAGACACCTGCTAGCAGAAATTCAGCCTAGTAAGTGCAGGTAGTACAGTGCAGCACAGCGAAGTCTTTATCAAAAATAGTGTAGTCATGCTGGGTTCTGCCATCCATGAACTACAGTAAGTCTTGTTTTTGTTTTAGTGTAGTTTGACCCTGGTATATAAGTCAAACAATAAGGTTGAACCAATTTAAAACTACTTGATCAAGTACAATTCACTGAGGAAGGAAATGGGATCTTAAGTGTTTTCAGTACGTCTGTTATGCTGTAGATACAAAAAATTATGTTTTGGATTTATGATAAATTTTAGCAATAATAGAAAATGTATTTGGAGTTTAAAGTGAAAAATGTTTGCTTTGAAAAAACCAAAACCTTTTTAAAATGTGGTTTTTTTCTCTGTAATTTAGATAGAGTTTTGGTTCGTATAAAAGATTTGACAGTGGAGAAGGCTGATGAAGTGGTTTGGGTTCGTGGCAGAATTCATACAAGCAGAGCTAAAGGTGAGATGCCTCCAGGGTTTTTATTTTTATTTTCTCATATTGGTAGTATAACCTGAATGTTTTATTTTGGCTTCATGACCTGTTAGTTATGCCTTGCATACAAGAAGACTTTGCTACCTGGTTACTCGGTGTTCAGTTATTTTCTCTTTTTTCAGCCTCTCTTTTTCCCAAGATGGGAAAAGGAAATTTTGTTTTCAGCTGAGTGGAAATTGGGTATTACTATTACATTGTAGTAAAAGTGAATTTTGGTTTTATCATATTATTAAATAATGTGTGGACAACTGTAAATAATAGGAATTTTAAAATATTCTTCTCATTCTCATTTGGGTGTTAACAGATTTGAGACAAAACAGTTACAAGGTTCTACTGTAAAACATACTTTATTATAAATGGATCAGTTGTCAGACGGGCCGTATTTATTCTGCTGCATATGAATATTTTCACTATACCTTTTCGTTGACAGGGAACAAAAATCTGTGTTAAAAATATCAGAATTTTTACTTTCAGTTACCAGTATCTGATTATATGAATATGAACATAAAGTAAGAAACATCATCTTTCTTTAACAAGACAAAGGGAAAATCCTTTTATAGGTTCTCAGTAGTGTGGGCTGTCGTACTTGGCTGTCTGACAGCCGTATTTCTTCCCTGGGATCAGAAGTTCTCTCTGGAGATCAGTTTGCCATATGCAAACTTAAATAGTCTTTGGCCTTTTCAGTTGACATCAGATGCTGACAACTGTTGTACTGGTTTTGGTTATGTTTGGCAGCTCCGTAGTGGGATATAAATACCTTGTCTTCCCAAGAGTTGAAAGAAAAGAGCATATATAAAGAAATTATTTTTGCAAATGAAACTTAACAGTAGTCTTAGAATTGGGAATAGTGTTACTTAGGGGAGAGAATCCAGTACAGAATATTGTCACAGATACCAGATTAATTTCTCTTTTTGAGGCTTCATTTTCTTAAAAGTGTGTCTCTTAATGAGTGTCTGTACTGCAGTCAGTTAAAATAAGGAACTGCATGTAAATATATACATATAATGCACATTTAAAATTTTTAAATTTAGGAAGTTTTTTTATGTGATTTCCTCGATAGTTCTGTAATGTATGGTCTTACATGGAAGTCTCTTTCAGCTATGTATAGAAATTGTCAACTCCAAAAGCTGTAAAAGCTTTGGTTGTTACAACTTGAAGTTGCTCAGGAGATAATCTTATTTAATTTAAATGTTACTATCAGTATACAAATAAGAGTATCCTTATGGCTTTTTCTTTTGCAATTGTAGGATGAGTTTAGACTATTAACAGAATTTAGTATATTAAAGACAGGTGTCTATGCAGACTGTGAAAACAACATAAAGTTCAATGATTGTTTATTACTGGCCCTGTATTGCATTTATACATGATATCTTGCATTTAATTCAATTAGGGTAACATATATGTAACATGGTAATATTAAGTTACAAGAAGCTTGTCATCCTTCACCTTTGAAATAACAGTGCTTATTTTCAAAACTCTTTAACATAACCTGAAGAATGAAAGCAAAAGGAGTTGATTATTGGCATGAATCTCAATTTATTGACGGTGCTTTTTGTTCACTCTTGGTCTGACAACACAGAACGATTCAGACATTCAGGGAGTGCTGCTAGGGAATGCCATGTGCTTGTTTACTCAAGCTTTGGGGGAAAGAATCTTACAAGAAAAGCAAATGTTTAAGAGTAAAAAGTTATATTAGCCTTTCCCACACGCATGGTGCTATTCCTATAGTTATGGAAAGGAAGGTCTTGCAGAAAAATAGCTTTCTCAGAAACTCGAATTGATTCCTAAATAACCGATATACCCTTTATTTAACCTGGTCTAGTTCTGACCAATAAACCAAAAAAAATTAATGTGAACAACTGCAGAATCCAGCTGTCTTGTATAGCAAGCCACTCATGGAGTCTGATGGAAATTAACTGAAGGATGTGTAAAGAATGGGGTGTTGGGAATTTCCGTGGGTTGTACCAAAATCAAAGTGCTTGAGGCCCTGTGGTTTTTATCATAGATTGAATAAATGTTATTTCTGGCCTTACTTTAAAGCCAGCCTCAGCTACTGATCACGTTTGTCATTGAAAAGTGGTTGGGAAATCAGTCTGGGTTCTGCCAGGCAGCTGGGACTTGCCCAGTACGTTAGACCTGAACATGTTTTTGGTTTATAAATGTAAAGGTTTCTAAAACATCAAAATAGTATGTCTGAAAATAATAGTATCACCAAGAGCAATTTAAATACTAGACCAAATATTATAATAAACCATGTAAAGTTTTCTCTTGCTGGCAGATGTCTGTAAGTAGCAATGTATTAATTTATATGACCAAACATTTTTTACTCTTTGCACGTATTCATTCCTTACATCCTTTCCTTTCATGAGGTCTTGTGTCATTCGGTACTTACATCCAAGAAAGGAAATGGATTCCTGTTTGGTTTTATGTGCTTGCTTTTGACGGGATTCTTTGCGTGGTGTCTTCTCTTACTGGTTCAGTGACTAGAAGTTCCTTGCAATAGACTGAGTCAGACCTCTTTAACCAAATTTCTTTTGAAACTTTTTGTCTTTTTAGGCATTCTTGTGGGACACAGTATTGGTTTGTTTTATAGAAACTTAGAGTAGTTTACTGTTGAATGTGAGTAAAGTTGATCTTACACTGTTCACTGAAATTACCTGTAAATATTTTGAAACACATAGAGAATGTCCCATAATTCCAATTTTTTTCTCACTCTGACACTTCCTTTTTTCTGTCTCTTGATCTAGAAATACATCTAATCATTAACTAGATTTGATTATGGCTTGTATTTTTTGATACCTTATTTTGCATGCCTTCAGCTCTTTTGGGAAAGTTTCTGTTTCCTCCTACTATCTTTGTAACTGTGATATTTTAACTACTCCTATCAGTGAGGTTTGTTTGATCACTTATCATCTGTGTGATTAGAAATGGTTATATTCTACAAAGCCTTCTCTTTCCTCATGAAAGCAACTACCGTTACTCATGACAAAAAGATTTGAGTCCTTTTATAATGCAGATATTGGTCAGACTTCTAGTGTTTGGGATTAAGTACAACTGCCAGACTTTGGTTATGATTAGTGTGATAGCAGGTCCCTCCATTTATTTCACTATCTTCTTAAATATTTACTAGTTGAGTTACATTGTAGCTGTCTTCAGCTGTGTGTTCTTTGTTTGAACACCTAATGCATCATTGCTGAAACTTCAGTCATATTTTTCTGAATGATTTGTGACTAAAATCGTGGAGACAAATACTATTTTCTAGGAAATACTGTATCAAACCACATTATAAGTAAGAAATATTGAGATGTCAAAGATATGAGATATGCCTAGCTTATCCAAAGAAACTTAGCATATTATATCCTATGGAAAAATTGTACTTAATTTGTTGACTTGCTGGATCACAGGCATGTGTACCACTGAAGACTCTATTGAATTTCTGAAGCCTGTAGTTTTCAGATTTAAATCTGTGGCCTAATGTTCGCCTGCAAGAAATAGGTACATCTGTACCATATTGGCTTCTTAGATATTGGTGCCCCTGGACTACAGAAAGAGTTGTACTCCATTTTCTGAAAATACGGAGTTACTTTTGTTGAAATTTTTGTTAATTTTGTTTGAAATCACAATCATAGGACAAGGTTAGTTATGTCCAATAATTATAATGTTAATTTGTAATAATATTTTGTACTAGTTTTGTATGTTTGCTTTTATTTCCGTCAGAACCTGTGTCATATGTTCTGCATTTATCTTCTGATATCCTTTAAATGATCTGCAGCTATGTGTCAGGAATGGTAATCTACATTATTACAAATGAAAACTGCAACTGGCTTGTCAGTGTTCAAGTTAGATACATGTTGATTTTAATGTTTTATAGTCTTAAGTCAACAATAACTGGGAAATACCTGTAACAAAGCTTCTGGCTTCTTCCTATTCTCACCATTTTAATGGAAATACTACAATGTTGTGAGTCAGAACTTGGAAGTAAAATTATACTGATGCATTTTATCAGATACTGGTACAACAATGAAGTGTTTGTTATTAATTTCTCCCTCTGAGGAAGAAGCGTTTAAAATCATCATGTTTCCTTACACCTAAGTTAAGAAGTAAATGATTATTAGGAATGTGAGGAGAAGTATGAAATGATTGTAACTGTTGGCTAAGCAGATTAGAAGGAACTTTGTTGACTTGGAAATAGCCATTTTAAAAGTCAACAAAGTGCATTATGTTCTTTATAAATTATTATTAATTCCCATTAACTTCTTTTTCCCGAAGCTGTTCATGAATAAATTGCTCTTACAGGAATTCTAACTTGGGTCTTTTAAGTTCTTGTCATTCACCAGAATCAATACTCCTTTTGTTCCCCTTCATTCTGAATGTGTGGTGTATTGTAGAATGAACATTGTTGGTTTAGTCCCTGTGGTGCAAAATCAACCCTGTTTCTCTCGGAGCAGCTTTGTAAAGTGAACTCTATAGCTTTAATTTGAGAAGATGAGAAAAAAACTTCTTTTAAAATAATGTAGACTTGAAGTAGTTGTGAGCAAAGCAACAAGGAAAAGTATGATTTGCTTCTTGCAGTTGAAGAACAATAGGTATTTAAAAAGTTATGATTTCTATTTTTTGTTTTGTCTAGATATTACTTATGTTGGAAGGCTGATTGTTACTTTTAAAAAATGTCCATTCACATCTTTATAGCTGTAAAGCAGAATTACTGGATTTATCTCCATGTTTTGGGGGTGTGTGTTTGTGCATGCAGAGCTGACTTGTTTGATGTAGCTACTGGGGGTAGGGGCAGCAAGGGAGAGAGAGAAACACACAAACACCCTCTTAAAAGCTCAGGTTAATATTAAAGTAGTAAAGCTTTTTTTCTCATTCACAAAGTCTTCGAGTAACTTGTCCTTAATACACCTGCGTTGTTTTTCTTTGTATTCAGGGAAGCAGTGTTTCTTAGTCCTGCGTCAGCAGCAGTTTAATATCCAGGCTCTTGTGGCTGTGGGACAGCATGCAAGCAAGCAGATGGTAAAGTTTGCTGCCAAGTAAGTAAGCAATTATATCCTGTTGTCAGAGTAAACAATGGTGGGAACCAGGACTCCCAGGGGTTGGGACCATTTTCACACATTAACATCAATGCTTCGTTTGTTTTAAAATGTAGTTATTTAAATTGTCAGCTCACTATTAGGTTGAATACATTACACTGACAAAAGATAAAACAGAGAACAGGCTTGAAATTCATTCTGAACTGCTGAAGCAGCATTCTCTCGCCATAGACAACCTACATTTACTTTCAAGCTGGCTAACAAAAAGTCTGGCAAGCTGAGCTTAGTGGGACACTTCATTTTGTGTGTGGTGGTGTGTGTGTCTGCACATGTTCAGGGTTTTTATTCTACAAGATGTGCAGTGTAGTAATACATTTTATAGCTAGAACTGATGTGAAGAAGTTCCACATTGCAAGTGGCTTATTGAGTTGAAGAAACTAAGAGTAGCTTCTGTGCACTGGATTAATCTTACTTACACCTTATTTTTGGCACTAGAATGTTTAAGGAGGGATTTCAGTTACTTTTTAAAATATTTTTGGGGGCAATAGTTAGACTTGCTAATTAAACAAGTGTTTGTTGCAGCAATTTAAATTCAGTTATTTGGTTTATCTTGTTCTCAAAGATAAAAAATTACCTTCCTTTGCTACGTGCCTCAAGGTTGTGCTTTCAGTTTGTCCAGTACTAAATGCTTGCAGGACAAAGGAGCTTTTAATCATGTGTATCTACTTGTTCACAGATAAAAATGTGGATCAATTCGGTGCAATAATATGTTAACATGTGGCACTTGAGTTGCTTCTGTGTAGTTCTTGGCACTACTCTCATGCCTGGGAAGGGAGCCCCCACTAATTAGCTGCAAAAGTGCTACAGCCTTCAACCTTCAATATGTCAGGGAGAGGAGGGATTCATTGTAGTATAGATTTCCAGAAGCCAAGTTAAGAAGGTTAGGATAATGCTTCTGCTGATGCGGTGCAAGGCAACGGGAGAACAGAACCAGCAGTGTTTGTTTGGCGGTGCTTAGTGTTGGCAGTGCCAGTGCGAAGCATGCTGTTCACAGGTGTTTATGAGCCAAAGTGAAGTGTTCTGTTTCTTCATGAAATAGTTTCATCTCTCCAATGCTTAGAATCTTTGAAAAGAATTGAGTGTATAATCTACTCGTTCCCCAATTCATCTCCCTACATCATCTACCAACAGTCTGCCGGTACTCTGGAACTTGCACTACAGAACAGTGAAACAACTCTTACAGTTGTGATGCTCACTCTCCTATTCTCCAGTTCTCTCCAACAACTCTCTTTTTCAGTTTTCTTGGTGGTTCTTCGCTCCACAAGTTAATTTCTTACATTTCATGGAGTGGCAGAGGTCAGTGGTTAGGAGCTCATGAGAGGGAAGTTGGTCCTTACCCTTTTATTCCATGTGCTGACTGCCACTTGTAAGCCTCCCATGACTCTTTTTGTGATTCATTATTCTTTTTTTTACTCAGTTTTCTGTCAGGTTAGTGATTTCGACTAGGTCATGGAGGTCCAGAGCTAACCAGTAGTGGTAAATGGTAGAAAAGGGTATGTGAAAAGAGTAGAGGGCAAAGCTCCTTTTTCCTCTGGCAGCAGTGAGCTGTTAAATCAGATGGAACCTCATCCTTAGGTTCTTTGCAGCTCGCTGTCATCTTCCCGCTTTTCTTGATGTGACAGACCTGATTTTCTATGAGTAGCCACACTCATGTTTGTACTGTCTTTTGACTTTTCATTCTGCTTCTTTTTGTGATAACATTTGCTAGCTAAATCCTGATACTTCAGCCTCTCTATAGCATGCATGGTTTACTCATTATTTGTGCATCTGAAATGCTTACGTGCTTATCATCATGTTCTTTGAATGATAAAACTTTCTCTGCTACAGCCTTCTGGGTTTTCTTTTGGGGGTTTGCCTTTGTATTTTTTAACACCATTAGTGCAGTCATCTCATGATTCCTTCCCACCAGCAAACCTATTTTATTAATAACCTGCCATGCTCTGACTTTTTCCAGAGTTTTATTTTCTTCTATAGTTTTGTCTGATGTCGCCATTGCAGCTGCCTCTCATCCTTCATAGGCTACTGCTGTTCCCTGACTTCTAAGTGCACTTGTGGTCATTGTGTCAGTAACACCTGAAGCACAGCAACAGTACATGCAGTGCATGCCTTGTCTTCAGCCACTTTTCCCCTAGTTTTCACCTGTTGTGGAATGATGCCATTATTACTAGAAGATGAGGCTGGTCTTCAATGTCTAAAAATAACTATACTGTTTCTCTGCTTTTCTCTGTCTTTTTTCATCATCTCCTCTTGTTTCCTACACATTAAATAAATAACATTATTGAAGAAAACATTTAACTTAAATACCTTACATATTTAACTGAAATAAACTTCACTGGTAGTACATTAACTTTATTTTTCATGTGCTACTTTCTCATATTTTGATACTGGGTCTAAAAGTTCCTTTGAAATAGTTTGTGAAATTCTGGATCTTTAAATTTTAATGAGAACTGATTAAATCATGAGCATTTTTTGTACAAATTTTCATAAATAATAAACAAACCAGTTCCTCTTTTAGGTATTGGCACATGGAAACCAAGAACTTTCATAACCTTCTGTGGTCTAGCAACATTCATATACTAATTATCTCCATTATCATAAGAATGTAAATTCTTTTTAGTGAAAGTTACTTAATACAGGTTTAACTCAGTTTTACAAAGACATTTATGTGAGTTTAACTATGAAAAGTTTCTAGCTGAACTTTCAGAACATACATAGGCAAGAACATAGAGCCAGTGGAGATACTGAATTGTCGGCTGAGGAGTTCTTATGTCTCATCGGGAAAAAAAGTTCAGCCTAGCCCTGCAAGGGATGCTGTATAAAAGAAAGAGTTAAATTGTCTCTTTCAGCCAGCAGAGGTGCCAAGTGGTGCAATTAGTAATTTATCAACCTGATTTTTTTCCATAAAGTATTGGGTGTGGTCAGTTTTGGTTTTCTTTCTCTGTTTTTGTATAAGCATTGAGCCTTTCAGCCCCGACTACCATAGCCAGGTGATACAGTATAGCAGTTGGGAGAGGTGGTTAACAGATTTTAATTTAGCTGCCCAAACCCTCACTCAGAAAGTAACTTGTTGGCTCTTCATAGTAGGTTAAAGAATGAAAATCCAGAAAAGAGATTTAAAAGGTGGGGAGTAGAAGATCGGTAAACCTGTATGAAAATACTTCACAATGTAGAAAAATATGCATAAGTTCATCAGCTAGATAAATTGGTAATACTAGGAAAATGCTGGCTATTGCAGAAATACTTTCTTTATCCATTTCTGTTTAATTTTTATATCAGTGATCTGGAAGAAAATGTCAAATTGCAGCTGTTAAGTTTGCTGGTGACACAGAAGTGGGAATGGTGAGCAGGGGGCTAGGAGTATATAGCAACCCGTGTTAATTTAGAATAATCACTTTGATGCTCTTCAGTGTGAATTTGTACCTTTGTGATCATTCGTTCAGATTTTGTATATGTTCAGGACTAATATGTAAGAAAGTAAATGATGAGAAATGTGAGGTCATGATAGATGACTGACTTAACAGGAGTCCATGCAGTTCTCTTACCTACTATGCTAGGAGATCTCTCGAGTTTTAAAAAAGAGGAATAAAATACCATAAATGTAATATATGCCAGTCATTAGACCATTACTGGAGTATCTTGTCCACTTTTGTTGTCTTTGTGTCTGAATATATGTCAAATTGGAAAAGGTTAATGGTGAAGCTGCAAGATTAAATGGTATGTGGTCAGGCAAGTCTGCCTTCCTGTGAGGCTAAAGGAAACTCTCTATTCTGTCCAAGAGAAATTAGTAAATCATTTAAATCCCAGTCTGATGGTACATATGCAAGAAGATTTTCTGCCAATGGAAAGTTATTTACTTTGCAGATACAAAGGTATGCAAGATGCCATGAACAGATGGTGAAGCTAGGTAAATTTGGAAGGGAAATAAAGTGGAATTTTTTTCAATGAAAAAAATTAAAAATGTGTAGTGGATTTTGTTACTTAAAATCTTTAAAAGGAGATAGGCTTTTTTTCCCCAGAAGATAGCCAGGTTCACCCAGATATGTTGGTATAGGAAGCAGATTATTATATTTTAGAATGAAGAGAATAAGAATAGGTGTTTACCTGGCCTTAAAGTATACAGTGTCAGTTAACTCCCCTTTCAGAGGGCTTAATGCATGCTTACTGTATTTGTGCAGACAATATTACAGTTGCTTTTGTTGAGTTGAGTATAAAATATTTATACTTTCAACTGTTTACAAAGTGGACTCTTTTTCAAAGTAAACTCTATTGCCTTCAGCTTTCACTGACATTCAGATAAAGGATCATTGATTATTATGTTTTCTGACAATTCATATTTTTAGACTTAATAATGTATTAATATAATTGTGTGCAGTCTGCTTACAGAAAACAGTGTTGAAGAAAAAAAGAAGAAAATGTCTAAACAAGTATGGGTGCTTTCCATTAAGTAAAACATCTATTTAAAGTGTATAAATAACCACGTTTCTTCCAATTCTTCAGACTTTTGTTCAAGAAAATGTTGATTGTGATTCACTTAGGGAGGCCTGCATGGGGTTCAGCTTGCAACATGAAACTGTTGATGAAAGATGTTGTCATACAGACTGCAATAATGCAATCCTGTGGTTAAAAGAGAAAGTCTTGGCTAATAGATGTACAGATAATTAAGAAGGACATAAGGCATCTAGTGGACATTTTAGTAATTATAGTCTTGATTTTTTGGAAGAAACATTACATATGAAGAAGCAGTTTGCTATACAGAGGAATTTTTTAGCATTGGACTTCATGAATTTATTACTAAAATCGGTTCTTTAAGGATTAAACCATATAAAGATGTCATCTGTCTTTTCTTACTGCATCAGGCATTCAGTTTAGTTTCTAGTCCTTTGTAATATTAATTACAGACAGAAGTATCATTGTCTTTAATGGAAATGGTGATAGCTTTGGCATGCTTTTCTGCCACTTGTTCACATTTTTTGGTTTGCTTGGGTCTTTTTTGTTACCCAGGGGAATTTTACCAAAAATCACCTAGATGACTTAGTGCTAGTGCTGCAGAGAATGCTTTGCTGTAGTTACCGGCATTTAATTAAATCATCGTGTTTCTTGTTGTAACTTGAACTGAAATTATCATTTCAGTAACGTTCTTGGAATTACCTGTTGGAATGAAAGCAGCATCTTCTAGGTTTCTGTAGTTTACATTTGGTGCACTATGTTACGGACTTTGGGTTTTTCCAGCACTAGATCTTGCTGAGTAAGGTTCAAACAGAACTCAAAACATGAGCTTTTACTTCTGCGCCAGATTAGATATGTAGTCTGAATGAGCAAAAGCGTATTTTCTAGTTATCACATGAAAGTTTAGAGTAGGTGATGAACATTTGTAAATACGAAGATGGTCAAATGCGGTAGAAAACTTGGTAGCGCTTATTGTGTGCCCAGGCAATTATATGCATATTTGGATACAGGGATCTACATAGGTAGGAACTGAGTTGAAATACATCTTAAAATCATGGCAAATGTAATGACTAAGGGATGTTACAGTTTTGAAGTGTGTTCCAGACTAAGAAACATACCATTTTAGCTGCAACTCCAGTTTAGAGAGAGAGAAAAAGTGCATTTAATCACAAGTGCAAAGTTTTAAAGTTCTGTTATGCAAGTTTGCAAAGCAGTATTACAGTTGCAATGATGCAAAAGTCAGTTTCTTCCTGTATTTTTAAAATGATACCATTTTGCATGTCTTGAATTCTGTGCATGTTCTCATCAAAGGTCTGTAATGACTTCAGTAACACCAGTTCTCAGCCATGGGATCAGTAATCTGATTATGAATCCATCATACAACACATTTACAACAACTATTATTTTCTTTTTCACAGTGCAGAGAATTTGTTTCAATAAGTTTAAAGCATTATTTTTATTTGCAATTATTAGTGAGAGGGCTTTTGTTCAGCAGATTAGAAACTTATATTTTCAATTAAGACACTGCTGTTCATGTCATTAGTAGTGTTCTCTGGGCATTTGCCAAAATGTTGACATGAAAAAGGAAGCGGGGAAAAATAGAGGAGAACTGCTTAGGGGACAAAAAAGTTAGCACAAGAACAAAACTTTTGTTTTAAACATTCACTTATTTGAAAAGCAAAGGGAATTTATAGGTACGCCTAATACTATTTTACCATGATACATTCTCTGTGTGTTTCTTATCATCATGTTCTCTTGCATACAAAGCCTTGTATTGCTGGCTCAGTCTTTTTAAGGAGTTTTAAACAGAATAATTTGTAAGAGAGTGTACTTCTAAGCACTTAGTGTCATTTCTCCTCGTCTTTCTTGAATTTACTGCTTCTGCTTAAATAATGGAGATGAATGGAGACTCACCCTTAACTAAATGAGTTCTGATTTAAAGCCTACTGTCGACCTCTGCTTTGTACAAATTTAGTTATTTGTTCATTATATGATTTGAGCAGCTGTAGCTCTTTTAAAGTGTAAATGTACCAGAAAAACACACTATTTACAAATTTTATGCAGTGTAGAATTGCCTAATGGTTAAGCAAGTCGAGCATGTGAAGCACCATGGTCTGTATAACTTTTAGAGCAGCTGACAATGGGTTCTGTCACCTGAAAGTATTACCATCAAAGAAATAGTGTAATCAACTCAAATGTTCAAATCTGGCTTTATTTAATTACTTGTAATTTACTTATAGTGACGCTGTTAAGTGTTGAGAATTTTGATGCTTGAATTTTCCACTGTTACTTTAATACCAGATTTTTCAAAACTTTGATTGTTTTTATTAAAAAATTCTGTTGAGTAACTTAAATTTGAACTCAGCATTCTAACATTAAAAAGTTTGTCCCAGGTTAGATCAAAGATCCATCTAGCTTTTGTTAGGGCTGATATGGGTGCTTCAGGAATAGTAGAAAGCAGGGCAAGCAAGCAGTTGTAGTTGGCAACACTTGGTGATTTGTATCTCAGCTGCTTCTGAGTCACACCACTTGGGCTTTATCAGAGAAGAAAGCCAAGTTTCCATCACCAACTAAAAAAACTTAATTGTTTAGCCAGGTAAATCCTGCTTTAAAAATGTGAGAGAATGACTAATTCCAAACATAGTTACTTGTAAAGAGAAATTTCTTAATCCTAGTAAGTTTCTCATGTGGTTTTACTGTAGCTGTACAAAAAGACTGTAGGGCTGGAATACCCAGATTTTGTTCACAGTTCCTAAACTGACTTACTCCTGGGGTGCTAGCAAACTGATGCAGATGCAAGTGATGGGGATTATAGTTACCATCAGCAGTAGCTTGTATTTGTTTGTCCTTATCTCCTTTAAGCAGGGGTTACTGCTCCTCGGTAATACCTCCTGTGCATCCAAATCATATCTCACAACCCTCCAACTTAGCTGTATGGGTTTTGTGTGTTGGGCTTTTTGGGGCATGGAGAGGGGTCTTACTGAAAAAGAAGCCAGCCTTCTAAACTTGAAGATTGTTAGTTGTTCTTTGCTTTACTGAGATCAGTAGTGGCCAGCTTGTCTGATGACATCCTTGCTGACCTCTTATTATTTGCAGTTAAATTTTGGGCCTGCTACTTCCCTGTTTCTAAAGGCTTCTGTGGTCAATTGATGTATATAAAGTGCTTTCCAGGCCTGAGAATTGAAAGATTAGGTTAATTGTAGCAGTTACTTTTCATAAAAAGAAATATTTTCTGGTATTTGGCCTTTTGTAAGCATGCTAGCAAAGAGACAGAGTGAAAATATATTTCCAGTGGGGTGAGATTATCTGTACAAAATTACTGGTTTAAAGTCCAGTATCCTTAAATACCTAAGTAAAAACTGCTCATACACATCATTTTCTCGCCTATGACTCTTGAGGGTTTTGTTATTGTTTGCTTATAGCACACATACTTTAGATCATATTTTTGGAAGACTTTCAAGATATTATATGGTGTTTTAACGTACCATTAGTGACTGTTAGCAGAGAGCAATTAAGATGTCCCTTGTCATAAAGAAATGACTTAGAAGCATCTTGCAGTAACAAGTCATGTAGTTTAAACAAGCTCGATCAGTTTTTATTTTCCCCTCCAGATCTAGGACTTCCTTTCAGTTTGTTGTTCTGCTGGTTAAGACATATCTTTCAGATAATTGCATCAGCTGACACATGCAAGAGTGTACGTGGCCTAGAAAAAGAACTATGTAGCTTGTCAGTTTATATATACACGCACAAAGAATGAGAGAGCACTAAGCTTAATCATAATTCTTTCCCTCCCAAGTCTTCCGGTTTGAATTTATTGTGGCTGGGAGTATTTTAGCAAAGTCCTTCATTATACAGTTACATATATAATAAGTAACTTTACATAAATCCTTAACTCTGTTGTTCGAGCAGTCCATACAGTACATGAATATCCTAGTGCTTGGTGCTGAGTCTGGTGAAGTGTGCAATGAGATTTAGTAAGTCTCCTATCCTATCTTTATTGACAGCATCAACAAAGAGAGCATTGTGGATGTAGAAGGCGTTGTGAGGAAAGCATATCAGAAAATCGGAGGCTGTACTCAGCAAGATGTTGAGCTTCATGTTCAAAGGGTAAATTTTTGAGCAAATGGAGCACTGGTTGGTTGAGAGATTATCTGTCTAGGCTGTCTGTCTATCTACATATATAAACTTTGTCAGTAAGCAGTCCCATATCAGAGAAATAAACTGCTTTAAACTACAAATTTCAGGGTATCATACATGAACATTTCTGGTTTTAAGAGATTAGGTTTTTAGAATTTCCTATTTTTATCTGCCATTTGAATTACAGTACCAAGTAAAATAAAATATCTCACTAGAATAATTTGGCTAGGAATGATTGTAATTCTAGGGTTTTATTCTTAACTGCAGCAGATACTGTAATAAAGCATCTGCTTCTTTAAGTGCAAGTCAGAAGTTTCTTCTTTATCAGAAAGTTACAGTCTTCCCCTTAGTACCATGGAATGGAATACATAACTCTCAGCAAAAGTAAAGCACTGGCTTAACAGTATGGAAGCTCTTGAAATCTGAAATACCTGTAGCTTGTGCTGTAGGGCTGGAGGAAGTGCAACTTTATAATTTGTTTAAATAGAAAGCGTATTTAAACCTTTGTGTAATATCCTTTCCTTCTAAAGGTTTTCAACCAAAACTGTATGCCTACAATGCAGCTGAAACAGTCATCTCAAGAGTAGAATGCAATGGCTATTATAGTTAGAGCAGTAAGACAAATTTTAACTAACATGGTTGGGGAAAATCTGCAGATTTTGAAGAAACGTGTTGTAATATATGTGCAGATTACCGTATGCTTCGATTTTTCTGGAAGTATCAAATTCACCTATGACTAGATTGTAAGGCAAGGCAAGGTGGTTTTCATTCTCTTACTGTATTTTAGGTTTCTCATAAATTTTCAATCTGAAATGGCTCTTTCAGATATAATCGGATGATAAGTAAATATTACATTAACAATGACAAGAGGAGGATGATCTTGCTCAAATCAGAACCTAAAACTCTGTGAAATCTAGTAGTTTCAGACCTGGCATTCATGCCAGTAGGCTTTTCCCTCAGGCAGTGTGTACTTGCTCAACTCAGTGCTTCCCAGAAGGAAAAAAGATATTTTTAATCTTTCAAAAGGAAAATAAGAACTAAGTATTTCGAGTGTTGTCATGAGAATGCACCCATGTAGCTCAAGTATTTGAATAAAATCACAGTCTTTCAGCTAACAGCCTATGCAAACACTGTTTCAAGTCTATGCCAGAAATACCCTTTTGTAAATCACACCTTCTTTTGAGCTGAGTCTCATGCTATTTCTGTTCCTGTCTCAATTTCAGATCTATGTGATCAGTTTAGCTGAACCCCGACTGCCCTTACAGCTGGATGATGCTGTTCGGCCAGAAGTGGAAGGAGAGGAGGTGAAAACTTTGCATCCTCAGATATTGTCTTTGTAATTGAACAAAAGCATGAAAGCCAGGCAACTTCCTTAATGCAGTGATTCTGAGGGTTTGCTGGGCTTGCATTTTACTTCCTTTGTGTTATCCAGAATGGTGTTAGAAATCTCCATGGCTTTGATGTCTGCTGAACTGCAGTAGAAGGTCAAAACCAGAGGGTTTGCAGTCTTGTGTGTGTGTCTTCTGGATCCTCATAGCTGGGTTCTGCCTGCGACCTCTGGCAGAAGTTACACCTTAATCTTTGCTATGCTGCCAGTCTGCTGTGTGTTCTTTCTGGAATGATCTAGAAATTCTACTGAACTTAGAAGTAGCCCTTGGCTTTTAGCCAAAGAATGTTTTTCTCCATTGATTTTGTTTTGTTGGGTTTTTTTGGGGGGCGGGCGTTGGAGATGCATGTACTCATTATATATTTTTGCACAACTGTTTAGGATGCAAGAGCTACTGTAAACCAAGATACAAGACTGGACAACAGAGTAATTGATCTGAGGGTAAGAAACCTACTGTGTTGCATGCTTGCCTGCAAGTGTTTGTTCTTCACATTTCTAACCCATGAAGCAATAAAAGTTTTGGATTTAATGGAAGTGTATTGCTGGCCAGAGGAAAAATATACAACATATTTTTCTATTTGTGAGTGGCATTGTGAAACACAGCGTTTTTTAATCCTGAATGTTCACTTTTCCTGACATTAATCAAAGAAGATGTTACTAGTAGTTTAAAGGTCAACATTTAGGATTTGGCATGTGACCATGTACATCTGGGCTTTTTTATTTACAAATGTCAAAGGTGACTGAATAGGGACAATTTAGAGACAGCATTTCTTCTCAAATGTAGTCTTTGATAACGAAAAACTGTAGTAAGAGCTCGGTTTTGGAGTATAAGATGGAAGTTTTGAATTTAATATGTAACTTATGTGCTGTAATGCATATCTCACAAGTGAAATTGTACCAGGCCTTGATACCAATTTCATTCTCTTTGGTTCTTCCACAGCATTCATATCTTCTGTGGTTTTTTTTCTGAAACACCTTTCTTCATCCAGGTCACAGAGACACAGACTTCTGTGAATTCATATACCTCCCAAATATTTACTTTTTCTGATCATCAGCAGAAAACTATCTGCTAAATCACTTACAGAACTTTTCTTCTAAGTGTGTATGAAGTAACTAACCATTCATATTGGCACGAGGCTTTCTGGTCTTTTCCCATATTTGGCTCTCCACAATAAAATTTTAATTAAATTTCGTTGAATAAAGAGTGTGCTTAGCTCATTTTTGTGGTGTATCTAGCACTGCCTTCAAAGCTCTGGTAATGGCAGTTTCTTACTAAATCAATCTATAGACCTGGGAAATCAAAAGTCAGTTATTGGAAAATTTGGAAGAGTTCTGGCACTGGGATGCTTAAAGCATTTGAACATCTGATCTTGTTATTTCAGCAACTAAAACTACTTGTGCAAATTGTTTTGCTTGGACCAAAGTTAATAGTTTTTCACTTGACCTTATGTATAATACTGTGAGCAACTTCAATTTGTGATTACTTTTCAGGATACTCAGTATCTCATCATATTGGTCTCTTCATCTGTGTCTTAAATTAAGCCTTTGATGAATTCTGCGCTAATGGTTGAAAGTGAAAATCATTTAAAGGATCATGGGCTTATGGTAGTGGTAAGGCAGTGTACTAAATTGAAGGGAGAACTCTGGGATGCTCCAAGTGCAGATTTTTCTTGAACTTCTGGTGATGAAGAACAATACTCAACAACACTTCAGAGAAACTTAAGAAAAACCATGAAATTAATGAAATACCTGTGTAATAAACGGGAAAGAGCCAAGAACCCCAAAGAGAACAGAGGAGTAATACAAAGGGAAATAACAGTTAAAAATATGAGCTGAAAATAATGGCATGAAAGTATCCTTGGCTGTAATTCAGATGAGGGCATCCAAAGAGTAAAACCTAAGAAGCTATATAGTAATGGAAAAAGAAGGAAGACTATAATGCCAGAATAAACACAAGGGATGGAACAGAAAGGGGTGGGCTGAAATTCTTCCATCCCTGTACGCATTCAGTAGTCCAGGAGGACTCTTCCAGTACTACTTATGTATCTGTGCCAGTATATAATAGAACATTAGTTGTCAGTATTTTGCTTGGAGAGTACAGCTGGTGAGCTGAATGGATGCTGCTCTAACCTTTTCTAACTTATGTGTCCCAACCATTTTTGGTACACCATTTATTCAACAATGTTTGGCACCCTGTTTTGAGGTCTGAACCTTAACTTTGCCTTCTACAGAAGCTGTTTTTCTCCTTAGCTCCAACAGCGACCGCAACATGGTGCTAAACAGCTATTTCATGCTGAACAGAAATTCAGGTTAACTTTTTACAAAATTGATGGAAGGATGAAATGTCAAATCTCAGTACTTCATTGCCTTAAGTCTCTCCGGGGTTGGATGTAATCTGGCCACAGCTTTCCCTTGATTAGGCTTAGGTATCTATCCTGCCTTCCTCCTATGTATGGAAAAATTTTCTGTCTCTGATTCTGTCACACTTTTCTATGTGTCTTTTCTGTTGCGCGTTTCATTATTTGTTTCAGAACAAAAGCAGATTATTTTGGAACAGTAGGCTCATGCCTAGTCATAAGCTTGCTTTGTTTGTTATGCAGGAACAGAAGAAGATTCTAAATAATTGTGTGTTACTTTGACCTGTCTTTTTAACGGGAGAGCTGAATAAGCAGAAAAGGTATTTAATGGAGAAATGGGAAATCCCAGTGAGAATACATGTATGTGCGCATTCTGAGCACTGTATGCAGTGGAATCATGAGAGCAGGGGCGCAAAGGCAGTTTATCCTTCAAAATAACTGAAACAAAACAAAACAAAATGTAGTAATTTATTTTCAGTGATTTGGTTGCATGGACTGGAGCTGTAGTATGAATTGAACTTCAGAGAGCCCCTAAGTGCACTGCTTAAGTAAGCATGTTCTAAGGAGGATCAGAAGACATGATAATGTTAAAAGCTCAGGGAGATACTTGAAATTATTGTGAGCCATTGCTCTCCCATACCTCTTCCTTCTAGGAAAAACAAATTGCAGGCAGCAGGGAAGAAATGTTAACAGAATAGTTCTAACAGAGATGCTGTGATGATCTGTTCCTACAAGTGTGGGAGGAAGTCCAACCACAGATATATGTACTATCTAGTTCTGTTTTCTTCACTGCCCCAGTTTTTTAAGGAAGGAGTAGTCATCAAACATCAAAAAAAGAGATACTATTTTTTGGAGGAAGATTTAACAAACTAAATGCATAGATCTTGGCTAGACTCAGACTAAAAATAGTCCCTAGTATGGAACTAAAATTATTTTTGTCCCTTTAAGTACAGTCTTTAAAGTATTTAAGTAGTTAAATTTTAAGTAGTGATTAACCAATGAGTTCATTGGATAGGGCCAAATTGTGATAAAGTGGAGCTGTGAGACTCAAGTCATTACATCAATGAAAGGGACTGGATTTCCAAAAATAGCATCACTCCATCCAGCTATGATGTATAACAAGGAGAGTTTGATTCTGATGTAATAGAAGGAGTGCAATTAATAATAAGGAAGTTACATTAGTGGAGATGTAATATGCAAAGTATTATACAGAGATTGTAAGACTTCTATTCCGATGTACATGTAAAAATAGACTGAGTAGTTGCTGACAAAGGTCTCCCAGAGGTGTCTGGTAGTTCTTTTTGAGATTAGGGATGCCAAGTACTTAAATGCCAAGATCCCAAGCTATTGCCATAGTTGTTATTCTGATGTATGGAGGGAAAATGGTGATTAATTAGGGTGGAGAGGTGTTAAAAATCCTTTCCAAGGAAAAGCACTGAAGAAGAATGAATCTGTTCCTGATGGGTTAACTCATAAAATACAGATCACATACTTGTGGAGTAGAAAAAAATCAGGGGTATAGAGTCAAGAGAGTTGGTAAGAAAAAAGAAAAGTCCTTATATAGACCAGATTTTCTTTTACATAACCACAGGTGACCGTGAGGAAACCATTGTTTACCTAAGTATATATTTTTCATGATCACTTAATGAGGGTCAAACCAGTTGGTTTGAGAGATGTTTGATTTACCTTCCTTTATCAGAACAATTTAAAAAGGCAAATTGGACCACTGATGATGTTTTTACATCTTTACTTTTCTGGTGTTAAGTTTAACTGAAGTATGCAGTGATGTGTAGACTTTCCATGTCTGTAAAAACACCTACAGAAACCATATTTCATTAAGATCTGTGGTAGACAAAAAATGAAGACATGTAAAACACTGATTTTGGGGTTTTGCTTCTTATTTTGTCTTCCTCTGACGAAAAAAATCAATTCAGGCTCATTCAGTTTTAGCAATGGACCTGACTGATGTCCTGGTCCTGGCTTATTTGTTATCTCCAGCAGGGTTTTTATCTTAACAGTATCTGTCCAAATTTGACTTGAATTATATGCATTTTGCAGTCCTGATGCTATAATTGTGTCTGCTAATGCACAGCTAATTGAGACCAAAGCATAGTCTTTTTAGGGTCAGTATTATCCTGTTTAAACTGCTCAGGGTAGAGCATAAACATTAAACTGTATCTTTAGTAGTTTATGGGTGTCAGACTATGTTACATGATAATCTAACTGTACACTGATCTTAATGCAATTTTTTTCAAAATACTTGATTACTTCAAGCTTGATTTCATTGTGTTGAATTCAATTTACTCATTGCAAAAGCTTTGTTTTTCCTGACTGAACTCAAGCTGTAATGAACAAGCAGATGTACAGTTTATTTTATTGTGGATAGTGATTTGGTAGTGAAGACATAACACAGCTCCAGTTGTTTAGACAACAAACTTCATGTTGGTATATTCTTATACTAAAAGTAATATTGACATTTGATTAAAAGTTTACTTCTGTCACTTTGGGGTTAAAAAAATGTTATTTAACATAAATCCTATTTCCTAGAAAAACTTTCATTTCCCATATATATAGTAGAGGAATTGCAAAATTATTTAAATTATTTTAAATAATGTATATTATCTAAAAGAATTTAGATTACATTATTTCCCCTTGTTATTTAGCCTACTTTATGTATTTAGTGATTGTTCATGGTGGAAGATAGCTAGTAAACAAAAAAGCCAAACTGAGGTGAGAGTGGAACAAGTTCTACAGCTGATCTGAGAGTAAAAAGAAAAGTTCACAACTTTGCATGTCAGTGCCTCAGTTGCACCTCTTTGAGATATGATCTCACATAAGGTGTTAACTGCCCTCAATTCTGTTGAAACACGTCTGTTGGTCTCTGGCAACTTACATGGCTATTATTCTAATACTGCAGCTTGTGCTGAATGAAATGTGGTTAATTGTTTTTATAATCTTAATATAAATAAAAGTGTTAGAATAATCTCTGTTCTATTATTATTAGTATTTTCTTTTATGACATTTAAATAATAGGCAGGTGAAATTAGAGTGAGGTTATGACCAAAACTCGTATTTCAGCATTGTTAGCTAAACATACTTTCTGCTGTCTGTAACAAAGGTGATATTAAAAATAACAAGTTTTCCTGTAAAATCATCTCTGCGGGCCAAGTTAAAACATTAACACTGTTAACTGCAACATCATTTAAATGGCCTGAGTTTGTGGGTTTTTTGCCACAGTCTCAGATAAGATAGTTTGTCGATATGTATGTGGAAGAGTTCAAATTAGAGTAAACACTACAGGAAAAGAGTGCCATGGTAAAATATTTTTTAAGTCAAAAGTAAAAATAAATTCATTTTGACAACTGTCTCTCTTAAGTTTGCTGTGTTGTACCTAAGTGTGGTAGCTCAAATGGTGACTGTGTTGTTACCTACCATTGTACCAAACATGGTAATATACATACCAGCATCTCTCTAAAGACAGGATAACAGCTTGAATTATTTTCTTCAGCTATATTCTCTTGCTTTTTGTCCTAAACATTATACCAGTGCAAAGGATGTAATTAAATCTGAGAAATTGTGCTCCGTGTGTAGATACAGAATCATCTTTAAAATCTTTGGAAAGTTGTAGTGGCACATAGAACTTTTGAGGTCATCCATTTGACTCCACTGCACGTTGACAGTTGCAGTTCTTTAGGAGCTTATCTCAAATGTCTTGTTGGTCTGTTTAATTCTTACAAGGAGACTGCAGTATCACAAATTCTCAACAGTTACCCTTGTTGGCAGTCTCAATGAATGGGCACTGAAACTCAGCTACCTTTGGTAGAAAGAAGAGTGGTCTTGTCAGATGTAATTTGACCTACAGAGAATTGCTGTTTTTCTTTCCTTGGTCTGTAGTTAAAAAAAAGCTTTAGTGTCCAGATCTGTGAATTTGGCTGCTTCCATTTTTTAAGCATAATGTATCATTATAGATCAGATTAGGAAGACAAAGTCTTTGCTCTGCATCCTCTCTAAAGCCAGGAGGAGTTACTACCTGATGATCTATTGTTAGTGGAGAACTGTGTTAGTTATTGACTGACTGTGTTTCTGTGCACACTTTTAGGTCAGATCAAGTAATTGCTTTGAGATGGGGTTTAGCAACCGTTTTTCTTTTTCCTAGGACTGTATGACTTAGGACTCCATTCTTAGCTGCTCTGGCATGAAACTGATGGTGGTTCCTTAGAAGGGTAGAGGCAGCATTGTTACCATCCTGCTTTCAATAAATGTTACACATTTTGTCTCTTTGCATTTTTAGAAATTTGTTTAATTTATCAAAAACTGTATTAGTAAACCCAAATGTGACTGTTTAAGTTGTCATCGCTTGGAAAAATGGCTTTCACCTTCTAAGTAGGAGGTGGTTAATAAAATAAATATCCTTTTGAATCATCCTGGTGATTTGATGTAACACTGCCAAATTATGCCCAGAATTCAGGCAAAGTCTTAGCATATATCTGATTCTGGGAGACCCATGTAAAAAAGGTGAAAAAGTTTGAGGGTACTTTTGTAACTGTTGCTCAAAACCTCAGTTCCTTAATTTTGAAAGTAGTGGGAGTAGCGGCTGCGGTTAATGCTATCAGACAGTGAGAACTGCTAGCTATTATTTACTAGTCTCAACCACTTACACTCCTGAGATACTTTATCAGTCAGCTAAAATTGCAAATAACTCAAAACTACTACAGATCTGCAGTATTATTACAGTTTTCTCTTTGTTTTTTCAGTGGAGTGATATCTTTATCTTGCAGAGATGATGGATGCAGCTTTATTTCAACATATCTACTGACTGCCTGTCTAAATTTGGGTGCTTATATAATTTGTTTTGGTTGGGGGTTTTTTGTTTTGTGGTTTGGTAAGAGTCATGTGAAAAAGCCCACAAGGCTGCTCTTACCCTAACTGAAAAGTTGGGTACCTTTCAAAAAGGAGAAGTAAACAGTGCTATGACGCAGATTGTCGTAAAGAACTGCTCTCTTAGTTGTTTGCAAGAATTCGTTAGGTTTTATAAACGCTTCTAGTTTGCTAACTGTCAGGTCTTAAACACTGCAAGCACAAAATCAGATACGGGTTCAGTGTTGACGTATTGCAGTGTTTTCAGCATTCTCTAGGGCTTTTTTTTTCTTCACACCAAAGCCCAAGAGTGTTACAGGAACATTTAGTGTAGGTATTTGCTAACCAGATAAGTAGCTTGACTGTGCCACATACATAAACAAAAAGATGATCATGAATTCAGCTAAATCTACTTTTGTTTTCAGTTAAATGTACTTTTGGAGTAGATTTAAAAAAGAAGAACTGCAGTTCACATGATCAGGTGTTATATGGACTGTTACAAATGCTGGGAGTTTAGACCTTGGTTTTGGGATGTTTTTGTGGCAGTGTTGTACATGGTTAACACATGGCTGTGTTTTTACATGAAAAATGTTGTATTTGGTAGCCTTTAATAGACACAAGCATTTCTACCTTATGTAAGTTATTGAGGGCTTTGCTTTTATCATGCTCTGTATATTAACTGCACCTATTCTAGTTGTGTGCTGAAAGCTTTTTAATACGTTTAGTGGTTTTATTCAATTTCTTACTATAAAAACTTTATTTGCAGAAGTACTTCTCATAAATCAGTGATTCTTTAAATGTAGAATTGACCGTAGTGCTTCCTTTGTAACTGAACATGCCATAAATTGAAATGAGGATTTTCTTTTGTTTCCTTTGCTGTTTCATTTTGTGTAATAAACAATTATCAATTTGCACTTTTCTCTGTTTAGGCAAATGCAATAATCAAGTGTCCCTAAGAGAAGAAATTCACCCTTCCAGCTGTCCAGAAAAGGAAACAGAGTCAGGAAAAACTAACTTAGGATTCATTATTTTATCTTCTTCTTATAGACCTCCACTAGTCAGGCAATCTTCTGCCTTCAGTCTGGTATTTGTCAGCTTTTCCGTGAAACTCTTATTCGCAAGGGATTTGTGGAAATTCAGACTCCCAAAATCATTTCAGGTACTGTATATGTGATCGAGCAGCTACAGGTCTGCTTCTTTTACAGTTGCTCAGCAACCTATCTGCCAAAAATTTAGTAAGTTTTTATTTAAAAAAGATAAAGTTCTATTTCTAATTTAGATGCAACATAGCAAACTTCTCTTAGCAGGTATCAGAGTTGTTCTTTACTTTTCTCCTGACTTTGGATGTTAAAAGAATGACAAGACAAATATATGTATCTGATTTATGTACTCTGCAGTGCATTTAAAGCTTTAATTTGGTTAAATAAAGATGTCTGATATTTGCATTGTTCTTCAAATTGGTATTCTCAACTTGTTGAGCACTGTGAGTTCCATTCCCAGTATCAGACACCACACACACACACCCAATTTAGATTAAAAGCAGCTTCCATCATAAAGAAGTTACAACAAACATATCATGGTATAAAAGATGATACCATTATATACAATATGTCACTTCTTTAGCAATGAGTATATGGCTGAACAGAAGGTGGTAGGTAATTTTTCTGAAAGTGTGGTATAACAGCTTCAGCCTGACTAAAAGTCTGGAAACGTAGATTTTGCTTCTGGTTCTGTTGTTGGATCTGCTGTATTGTTTTCAAAAGTCAAATTACGTGATTTACTGATGGATGTTTTTCTCCTATCTTATTGGTGTCCTTTGAGGTTTTGTTGATGTCGCTACGACATATGGCATGGAAAATGTAGGGTGGAATATTTGTATTATTCTCATTGTATGTGCATTCATATGCATACAATTTGCCTACTGAATTTTATAATTCTCGGTATTTTTGAAGACAGCTCTTGATTGCGATAAAAAAGGGCTTTTTAACAATACATGTAAGCAGCTATGCTTTCAACATAGAAAGTATTGTTGAAATGTAAGATTAGATAACTTTTTTCCTAACAGACAGTTGAAACAGCATGAAGTACTAAAGACTCCCAAGTAGTTTATTTATGTAGGACCTTTGAGGAAGTGTGCTGTTCTTACTGTGCAGTGTACCATTGAAAGCAAGCAAGCATCCTATTGTTTGAATGAGATCATACTTTGTAAAAATAACCAAGTTAAGTCGATGCAATCCTTACTAAACTTTGAATTTAAATATCGTAGTTGTTTTAAGATCTGAGATTTTTAAAATTACCTGTATTCAAAAATAACTGTAAATATTCACTGAAACCATTTCAGTGGGAGTAGTGGTGATGAAAGAAAAGAAACAAAAGAAACATTAATCTCAGTGGAACGGTTAGTAATAATAATAATTAGTACTTTACCTAGAGTAATCTTAACATTAGAACTTTCAAAGATTATTAACTAATATTTCACTCTGGCATGCTTTTGTTAGCAAGTTAGGCAACTATAACTCTCCTACCACACAGTGGGAAATTGAAAGGTAAAGTGACTCAGCTGATCATTTTGGTAGGCAGTTTGCAGTAAAGGATTCAAATGCATGTGTTCTTGGTTCCTGTTCTCTCAAAGTAACCTTCTATGAAAATTGCCTCAAACTGAAAAAGCTTTACACCTTTGGCAGATGTCCTCTGGTAAATCTAGTTTTGGCTCTGAGAGGTATTTATGCCTGCAGTTAGAGAGGATGATCCTGGCAAAACAGGATATGCACTTTCAGCTTGGGCTCTGCATCTGGAAGCCTACGTCACCAGTAAAGATTGGTTTCCACAGAACTGTTTTGGACCACGAGTAGATGTGGTGGTGGTACAAGCATGCAGTTTCTGCTGTTCTCACTTTGAGGTAAAGGACGGCTGGGAATAGCAACATTTTAAACTACCCCAACTAAATTTGCAGATTTGCAAGACAATGGGTGACAGTCCTGAGCTGCAAAACTTCCATTAGCATTAATGGATGCAAACATACCTTTTTCCTGTAGTATACTTTGACGAAAAATCTCCTTCTAATCTCTAAATGTAAGACCAATAGTCTATCATTCTACCTCTGATTTGTTCTTTACATTTTTATTTTAATAATTATTGCATTTGCTTTTCAGCTGCCAGTGAAGGAGGAGCCAATGTGTTTACGGTATCATACTTCAAAAGCAGTGCCTACCTGGCTCAGTCCCCACAGCTGTACAAGCAGATGTGTATATGTGCTGACTTCGAAAAGGTTTTTTGCGTTGGGCCAGGTAAGAAAAGTGTTGGTTTATCCAAAGTGTGAAGTGTGCAGTGGTGGCTTTTAGCAGCTGTGGTAAAAATAAGATATTGTGCACACTGAAAGCTTTGAATGGTTTCACTTAATATAGTTTCACTTACCAAACACAGATTTCAGTTGGGGCAACTAATGAGAGTAAAGTTGGCAGAGAAGTTGCTGGAATAAAACTAAAATGGTGAAATAGGGCTGGAGTACTCTTCTTCAGTGCTTGCTGTTCTGTGAAGAGAAAGAATAGAGTTACATTGGAAATTAATAGTATGATGAAGTTATTAAAACATGGAACAACACTGTGGTTACTAAAGCATAGTTTCCTATTAACCATGTTCAGTAGTTGTTGCCTAGTTGCCCAGTAGTAAGCAGTTAAAATAGGCAATCTAGGTTTTACATACTTCAGATTGCGTATTAACATACATTTATCCCTTGCTTTTGTGTATGTACCAAGTAACTTTATTTTGGAAACTGCATACTTTCAACTGGGCTGTCAGTAAATAATAAAAAATGAATAATTTGCAGACTCATGCTCTCTTCTCAAAAGCTGATAGGACATGGCCTCTTTAGGTGTTAATACAGCAAGTTTTTTCTAAGACCTTAAAGACCAGTTTAAAGATACGTAAGCTGGGAATGCTGGAAAACAGTCAATAACAGTTTATAAAATAAAAAAAAAAAAGATGCAAGTAATTCAGAAGATATTAAATTTCTTGTTAATTACTAACAAATGAATCATGGTTTATAGGAAGACATGTTTATATTAGACTTATATATCTTGGGGGAAAAAAAAAACCAAAACCGCAACAAAAAGCCAATACCTCAGAACACACACAGGTGCACAAGTCCATTTCCTCTGAAAAAGGCGGTTTTCAAATCTCAAAGTTCTTGTGTGCCTGAAAGCTTGTCTGTTTTTTCCACTCTGTCTGTTGGTCTAACGAGAGATCCTGCCTTTCTACAGGTCTTGTGTGTCTTGTCTCCTTTGAGCACCACAGCTACAATAATGCTGTCACTGTTACAGATGATGCTCTGAGGCAGCTAGGTTTCTTTTTGTTTTTCAGTGAGAATTGTCATGTCTAAAGACAGCATTGTCTACATGATCCAAATGCTGATGTGATTGATAGTTATTTTTCAAAATGGAATGATAATTTCAGGTCCGTTAGAATTTCTGTTGTTTTAATTTTACAGTATTTAGAGCTGAGGACTCCAATACACACAGACACCTGACTGAGTTTGTTGGTCTGGATATCGAAATGGCTTTTAACTACCACTATCATGAAGTGGTAGATGAGATTGCAGATACCTTGGTGCAGATATTCAAGGGACTTCAGGAAAGGTAATTGAGAACATTTTCCATTTCATGAGCAACTTTGAGATCTCTTGCACTGTGGTACGAAATGGGCGAGCATTTTATTCTCAGTTTGTCAGATAATCGTTAGTAATCTGATTTACAACAGAACTTCAAAACAAACGTTTTTGCTTTGCTCTTAACTATTTCCTTGTGTCTAATTTTTGAAGTTCACTTAAGCCATAGGCCAGTAAACTGTCTATTTTTAGCCCAAGTTGCATCTCCTAGAGTATGCTAGCTTGCACTAAGAAAACTTACTGTTTACTGTTGGATGGACTTCCTCACAGAAATAATCCATCATTAATTTAAAATGTCCTTCTTTTTGTGCCACTCCAGGTAGACTGATTGTTCTATTTTGAAATTAACATTTACTATCTAAGAAAGCTTTTCTGAATCAAATTTATTGTAACAGCCTGCATCTCTGCCATGAAAGCAGCAAAGATTGTTTTCCATTATTCACAATCTGAACTCATTAAAAAGCCAGGCCAGGAATTTAGGAAGTGGTTTTCATTTGCTTACAGATTAGACTATCTTGCCAGCAGAAGTGCAAATCTTTTCATCTGTCTGGAAGGAAATTTCTCTTTTATGTTTAAAATAGGATATCACTCCAATCAAAGAAGAAACCAGGTAAATATTAAAAGTCAAAGGGATGGTTTCTCGATGTCTTTACTGTGAGAATTTGACCTAGTCCATTATTTCTTACAAAAGGAATAAAACAGAACTAATAGTAAAATATTAACATGTATCTTATTGACGTAGATGCATGAACTTACATGAAACATGTCATTAGGATTGTACAGTTTCTCCAGAAGTGGCTTTAAAACAGTTTTTTATGTTGCAAGAGGGACCTCTTGTGGCAAAATTGTATTGCCATTGCAAAATCATTATTAGATGCAAGAAGAGTGTACATTTCGTGATTGTTTTGTATTTTGTTTCTTCTCTTGTTTCCTCCTGTACAGATTCCAAACCGAAATTCAGACAGTGAACAAACAGTTCCCATGTGAGCCATTTAAATTTTTGGAGCCAACTCTGAGGCTGGAATACCGTGAAGCTGTGGCCATGCTTAGAGAGGCTGGTGTTGAGATGGGTGATGAAGAAGATCTGAGGTACTATGGCAGTACACAAACATGTCAGTCTTGTGAAAGTGGTAGTAAAATGTCAGTTTTGTACTGTGCAACTGACAGCCTCCAAGCAGGAAACACCAGCTTTTAGTGGAGTAAACAGTACTTGTATTCAGACCCCTTGGCAAATAAATGAATGGATATGAAAATAGACCTTTCTTTTAATGTATATTATATGTACAAACTCTGAAATCCAAAAGAAAATAAGTTTCAACATAAAGTGAGAGTAACTTGAACCTTCTAAGAATAAGAAACATTTGTTTTTCTAACAATTGCAGTCCTTCATGTGAATTGTCACATCTTTGAATAGGATTAAACAAAAAGATTCTTCAGTCTTAAGGTCTTTCTTTTCAGTACCACCTTCCCATTTCTTCTTTCAACCTCTCAGGAAAATGGTTAAGGCAGTCGTGATTGCATTTCCACTGATCTGCTGAAAAATGGATTTAACTAACTGATTATATATAAACTTTTCTAAAGAAACTTAATAAATAAAAACATTTCTGGTTTTCCCCATAAATATATCCAGTACCATTAGCATAATGTGTGATTTTACAGTTAAACAATCCATGCATCAAAGGAATTTCAATTGTAAGAGTTTGATAGAGCAAAATAATTTCCTCAGCAACTGCTTGTGGTGTTTCTCAATTACTGTGCCTAAGAAGAAATGGCTGTAGAAGGTATATGCCAATAGGAAATAGAGCACACAATTCTTCAGTAATCAGAATATGGTGACTAGGAAGTAGTTATATTAAGAGCAAGAGTATCTTTAGGCATCAATCAGTTTAAGGGATTTCTAGGACCAATACAAAGTATTCAGGAACAGAAATAAATATACTTTATTTCTGAAATGTCTGTCTGCACAATCCAAAACATTCTGAAAAAGTACTAGATTTTTCCAAAGAGTGGGGTGGAGCAGATCTGTAGCTTGAAATCTTTTTAGCTTGATGAACTATATAATCAGTACAAGTTTAAATCACTTAATTTTAATGGTGATAATTTGTTTCAGCACACCTAATGAAAAGCTCCTGGGACGCCTGGTAAAGGAAAAGGTAACAATTGTTTTAGAATAAATAGATTTGTCATTGACTCTGAAACCTGATGTCATGGAGTCATTGGGTGGATATAGATGCCTACTTCATGTAAAACAACTTTTTATACACTGATTGAGAATACAGTATCTCAGAACATGCAGAAGCTGTGAAGAGTTTGGGATTAGCATAAGCATTTTTTTAATTGTCTGACTGCATTCCCATTTTGTCACTGCTTATTTAATCTACTGACAGTTTTGTCTTTATCATTAATAAGCTGTTTCAAACATTTTCAATCTTTTAAATTTTTTTATATATTTTTATATTTTTTTGATATATTTTTCTGTCATCTGTTCCATTGAGTACACCAAACAGGATAGTACATTCCAAAACCAGTTCTTACAATAATTAAAAAAGAACAAACTAGATTCTAACTGAATCTATAGGAGATGAGATCTTTGGCAAAAAAATAAGTACCTGTTACTACAGCAAGACATTTTACTGCTAAACATTTGTAGGTTTACACTAGAAGTAGTATTGGAAAACTGAAAAATAATACACCACTTTTATTGATAACTATTATTTCTTAAGATAATACTGTCAAATTTCTGGAAAGTTACTGGGAGATCTTTTTTTTATTTTATTTCAAAGATTCACTGGTTGTGTCTTCCTCTTGTAATTTGTTCTTTACATCATTTTCTCGTTTACTACACTGTTTTCAATTACCTTCTTTCAGTATGACACGGACTTCTATATTCTTGACAAATATCCTCTTGCTGTGAGGCCCTTTTATACAATGCCAGACCCAGTAAATCCTGTAAGTAAAATTTTTTGTTATTGTCGGTGGGGTTTTTTGGTATTCTGTGTAGGGATAACTTGACAAAATACATAAAGTATATTTATATAATCTGTTGTTATAATTAACGTTCTGAGAACAAGATTAGGTCAGTGTTACATGACTTGTAAAATGTTTACAGTTACTCTTCAGTGGTGAAAACATACCAGAAAGAACAAATTAGCTAAAATTGGGAGAGCTTTATGAAAGGATCTCCATGGTCAAGAGCCCTGCTGCCATCACTGAAAAGAGGCAAAAATAGTCTTCCAGGGCAACAGACACTTTAACAGAAAATACGCTTTTTTACATTTTTAGAAATTCCCCAGTTTATTCCTAAATCCAGGGTAAATATCTTTAGAGCATCTTTTGCTGGGATAACTACATGTAAGGGCGTGTGGATGAACTTCAGTTTTTTAAATCAACGCCAGTCTAATGAGAGGAGCCAAAGGGCTGTAATTCCTGGGCGGACTCCAAATACATTGTACTCTTACTGCACAACTTTGGATACCATAAGTGAAGTTATTGAGAGGTGCCTATTTGCCACCTAAGGATGGAACAACTGTAAGTAAACTCATCTTTGTTTTTCCAGAAAAACTCTAACTCTTATGATATGTTCATGAGAGGGGAAGAGATCTTGTCTGGAGCTCAGAGAATTCACGATCCTCAGCTGCTGACAGAAAGAGCCCAGCATCACGGCATCGGTAACAAGTCAACCAACATGAAGCTGAATTTAAAAGAATATAAATCGTGATTGGATTTGTTTCCTTTAGAGGAAGAATTGGGTTCAGAATTCGTTACATGGCAGTAGTGCTAAAATCGCAGTACTGTTCCATTCTTACTGTTAATCCCATCTAATTCTGTTTAATCTAGAGTGGTGATATTAAGAAACTAGTTAGTTTCCCAGCAACACCTTGATGAAAAGGAATTGTTTCCGAGGACTTCAGAGAGAATGTAATGCAGGAAATAGCTTGAACAGACTGCGGGTAGACAAACAGGTCTCATTCAGTTGTGCCTCTGTGTACTCTCACAAACTTTTTACAGAGTATTCTAGCAGTCTTGATTGGCTGTTTTTTTAAATCTTGTACTGACAGCAAATAAAACTCTCTGTTGGTGAAATTTAAAAAGAAAAAAAAAAAAGACTTAGCAGGGACAAGGCCAGCTAATAGTAGAAGGGTAAAAGAGTAAATTAGGTGGAGATCATAAGAGTAAAATGTAAATTAAAATTATGCTTTCAGTGAATGGCAAAGTGACAGGTAGGCAGTAGCAAAAAAGGAGCAGCTCCCACTGTAGCAAGATGGAAAAATAGTTGCTAAATCTTCACTTTCTCACTGCAGTTTATTCAAGAAGTCACCGTCTTCCATAAGTTAAAATGAACAGTTGGGTCTAGAATTTCTTCCCTGATTATGTTATTAACAAAATTATAAAACAAAACTGTTAGTGTTGTAACTTCTAGATTTATATGTTCAATGAGTAAAGCCCCACTGTTAGTTTGTAAGTTAAATTGGTAAATTTCTTGTTGTGTTTGCAGTCCTCTAGTCACTTGTATGTTTGTCTTGGGGTTCATTAAGCAAGTGAGAAATGTTTTTCCTCGCTAGATTTGGAGAAGATAAAGGCTTATATCGATTCCTTTCGTTTTGGTGCACCTCCACACGCAGGTGGTGGAATAGGTAAGTATCTGTATTTTATTTTGTTCTTTGTTAATCTTTGTTCTCTGAGCTTAATTTAAACTGCTCAGTCTCAAGCAGGATTCAATACAAAATTCAGAATAATAGCCTTGTTAGGTAAATGTGTGGGGCTGTTTATCCTGGAGAATTAAAATGTAAGCATCATCATAAAAAATAGGCAAAATGTTAATGGCACAGTCTGGCAAGTTTAAAAACTAGGTGATCACAAGAAAAAATACCAGTTTATTAGGCAGGCACATCACTTTCAAATGTGACCAATGAGGAAAATTTAAGGAAGCAAGAGAATACTGTGTTATGTATGGATTTATCATAGCCTTAAAATACCAGAATACACCAGTCTTGTAGTGCATTTGATGAAGCTGTTCTGCAGCAAGGAGAAATAAGTGATCGCTTCTGTTCTTACTCAGTGCTGTGACTGAATGTCACTGGTCAGCTTGGCTGATGCTAATTGTTGCAGCAAAGGGTAGTGCATCTTCATATCTTGGGTGCATTTTACATATTAAAATGAAAAAAAAGGTTTTAGGCATCTTAATGATAACAATTCACAGTTATGCACGTTGCTTTCATTAGCAGGATGAAATCTGTCTGGAAAATAGGATACTTTGTAGGTCCTGATCAATAAACACAATGATTTCTTCGATTCAGTCCCTCCTGCATTTGCCTTACTTTTGTAAAGTATATTCAGTATATTCTCAGCATGTTCTCAGAACAGCTTCTTAAGTATGCCTTCAGTAAACGCATTAGATCTGCTTTCAGTAAATGCATTAGATCTGCAATATGCTGTTGAGACAACTGTTTTGTAATACCTACAAGATGTAATTGTTGGTGATCATGCAGTACTTGTGAGCAGAGGACATGCAGCATTTGCAGATGATCCAGAATCATTTAGGTCAGTCAGAAATGACATCAAGGAAGCTGAAGCTACATCTCTTCTGCAGAATAAATACTCCTTGTGGCACATTCCAGAGGTCAGGCTGAGTACCAGCCAGACAGATGCTGTGAGAATTTAGACTGGTTTCTAGCTGTTTCAGATGGAAACTTTTAACACAGACGGGCAGTGTGTGAACACTAGTATGCCTCTGGGTTTCATCTTAGCATGGCTGGGGTGCATAGGGAGCCCCATGGATTGGGAGGTCCTTCCGTGTTCCACAGTACACACATAACTTCTAAGATTTCAGGAAGAAAGAACATAATGACCCGTGAAATACCTACTATCATAAAGATGTCAGCAGATGGTTACGTGGGTACGTGTTGCTGAATCCACGTTTTTGAACTGCAGAGAGTTTGGGATAAACTTCCCCAACTGTGGGTTTTTACTATGGTTGCCCATGGCTCTTAATGTCTCTTACTCTGAAGCTGTTAGGGCTGGTTTGGGCTATACTTCTGTTACTGTATTCAAGATACAGTTCTCCCGATTACCCACCTCCCATTTCAATTTTCTACACAGCCTTTCTTGAAAGTCCGAAGTGAGTCAGAGCAGAGTTTTGTCTCTAGTACCATTGCTTATCGATACATGCTCTAGATGAAGTCTGTATCATGACAGAAGGCACTGTATGTAAAATCCCTAATTTTTGGTTCTAGCTCCTTTGTGTAGTCAAACATGCTAATGCACACATCTCAGGCTTTGGTCACGCTACTCTGTGAGGCTGGCTGTAGGTATAAAGTACCTTTAGCTTCTGATGAGTTTCAAACAAAAGACTGACTATACTGATGGGGTTTTTTTCATTTGTTCTAGGGCTGGAAAGAGTAACCATGCTCTACCTAGGGCTGCATAATGTTCGTCAGACCTCCATGTTCCCACGGGATCCCAAACGGCTGACACCCTGACATGAGCTACCTTTGAAAGTTTGAGATGATTTGCCCTGCAAATATGATACGACTGCAAGCATATCCCCTGCTCCTGATGAACCTGTATTGATTTGAGTGTTATAATATGCAATAAAAAAAAAGAACATCTCATTTACTAAAGTGCCACAAGAATTCTTTTTATCCTTAGCTGTTTATTTAAAAGAAAATATTTTAACAGATCAAGACTCTTTGTATTGGCAACTGTGCATATTTTTAATGAAAATGTGATACTTTGAGTTAGTATTCTAGTGTCACATTAAATTGTATTATGTTTCTAAATATTTTAATGAATTATGCAATAAACATTCTGCATTTTTAACTTACATCAGCAAGATTGAATATTCTGAAGTACAGAATTGGCTCAAAGCTAAAATAACTGGATGCTTGCAATTTAAAAATCAGGAGGAAGCCAGTCAATTGTTAATTTACATGAGTGTCAGGTAGAGAAGCAGGTGAGAAGAACATTCTTAACAGAAAGTCTTCATATGAAATTGTGAAAATAGATTGCAATAAATCTCTCAAAGTAAATTAGATACAATATCTGTCTTTCTGGGTTTTGCTTTATATCCTCACAAGGTAATCACGAATCAATAAGGGCTGTCTTGGTTTTTTTTTTTTTTAACAACACAGTATCTGCCTGAACTATAAATTTATTTTCTTTCTGTCATCTTCCTTTTTTTTTTTTTTTTTTTTTGAAAGTTGTATATAAGCCATAGGCCTGTTCTTTATTTTATGTTGCTATTTGAGAAGGGATAGAAGGCTACACACACTCATGGAATACACAAGGGATATATAATATCCTCAGAAAATAAATGGACAGTGAGTTTGGGAGCAGGTCATGTGTTTTCCTGCCTGACACAGCCTCCAGAATAACAAACAAATCTTGCAAGGATTTCATCTTTCTATTGCCAATGAAAGAAAGTCAAATAATGTAAGCCAACCTATTTCAGGTCGTTTTTTTCATTTATAAATGCTGTGAACAGCCCAACTGTTGTACATGTAGAGACACTGGGTCTTCTTGTAAGTCAGAGTACTTCTAAAATTCTTTCTAGACATCCTTTTTCTCAAATGACTCACTCACTTGAACCTCCTCAGTTTGCAGTGATGTGCAAAGCTACTTCTCTTCCTCCTGCTCCCAACCCAAAGGATGTGCTCTGCATTTGGAGAGGAACCAGTGTATTTCAAACTTCCTTTTATGGATCGGAGAGGTGCTTTTCAAATTTTAAACATTTTTGTTAAGTATGGATGCCAAAGAGCAAAGGATTAAATTCCTTACTCAGACACTGCAATACTCTTAATATTCACATGTATTTGTAATTCCTGACTTAATTTTTGCTTAACTTTTTACATGATAAAGCTTTCAGTAGGAGGTATGGTTTAGACAGTCTGTGTTATTGTTGCTACCTTGCTTTTTAAATGTCAGAGGAGTCATATATTGGTTATGCTACAAAAAGGTCAGTGAGGCTGTGTATAAATTGTGTAGAATTCATAAAAGGGCAAATCATCTTTTGCAGCTGCTGTTGAACAAAACTTAATTTTAATGTTTTGTGATGAGTTCTCCATTAGAAAACAATCATACTAAAGGTCAGTTAGGTAAGGCACTAGAAATGTAAAAGTTAAAACTTTGTTTAGAAGTCACACAATTCAAGGAATAACATACTTTGCAGCTTTGCTTATGAGTCTGTCATAATTAATTTACCATGGAATCTTCCCCAAATTATTAACTTTAAAATCTTACAGTGTACCCAGTTGTACTTTTCAAAGCTAAGTGGGTTGTAAATGTAACTTGTCATCACAGACTTAGTACTGATGAACCCAAATTTCAAAACAGTTTATTCAGCTAGGCCAATTGGAATGAATTTAATTTGTTCACACAGAACTGGTAATGTATTACACATCAGAAGCGCAACCTTCTAATCAGGAGCAAAATTACCGACTTACATTTCCTGCCAACAAAAAAAAATATTGTGAGAACTATGTTTCTTGCTCTAGATTTGGCAGCAAGTTTTGTGCATACATTCCTCTAATGACTGTGCTTGTCCCAATTCTGTTTAAGAGTTCTTCAAGCTCATGTTTTAGTTTGATTTATTCAGTAGCTGCACAAGAATGAGAATTCAGATGGAGGCCCCGATTCCTTTGTATGCAGAATCCTTTCATGCAACGTTTCTTAGCTAACTGAAAATAATTATGATCATAAATCAAAATGCAAAATGCGTTTGTCCTGAATGTAATCTTAATGGGATACTTTAGTGGGAGTTGCACATAATTAGAACTTAGTTTGAAACCTTGCAAACAGTAATTTTAGAACTTTATGTTGCTTTGATAGGTAATGACTCTGGTTTGGTAGTTCTGGAAAAGTCAAACCTGTACATAGTCCTTTATTTCCAGTAACTTGCAGGCAGTTTAACATTTTACGTGGAGTCCACATTGCTGCTGCTTCTCCGCCAGTTAAAATGTTTTCAGTGCGTGGGGTTTTTTTCTCCTTTCATCATATACAGGTGGTAATTACAACCATGCGATTTTTAAAATAAGGAACTATAAAGGATATTGGTAAGGGATAGCCAGGGAGTCATCTGCTCAAAACAAACACAAAGCTTTAGTTTGTTTCTGAAGTTTTAAACTACAAGCATTTTCCAGTGAAAACCAATCTGTGTTCACTGAGCTGTCTGAATCTCCCCAGCAGGAAAGAGGACTGGTCTGTTCTTTTGGAAGCAAAGTGCAAGACTGGTTCCCCACAGCTGCACACACCTGCTGGGACTTAACCCTGGTGGGCAGCTAAGCACCGCACAGCTGCTCGCTCCCTGCCCAGTGGGCCAGGGGGAGAGGAAAGGAAGAGTAAAAGCAGGAAAACTTTCTGCTTCCACCCCAGGCCAGTCAATTCCAGGTGTACTGGACACCCCTCCACATGAAAGCAACCTATGGCCTGCACTCTGCTGCCAAAGGGATGGAGGAGAACACATGTGCAACATCCATTGTGGCACACTGCTTGGCTACCTTGGGCTCCCGTTCCATCCTGGGATTCCAGCACATCCCGTACAGTGGCACGCTTTCATTCAGCCACAGCAGTCCACTGTTAGCCACCACTCCACACACCCCGCAGCCAGCGATGGGTCCCCTTTGGGCATGGTCCTGTGCGCCAAAAAGAGCAAGCCTGGAAAAACAGCATGTGTTCTTGACAGCCATCTCCAGAGTACACAACTTGCCCGAACAGATTTTCATTATTTACTATTCCTTGTTTGGGTATTTGCATGCAGGGTGGGGTGATTTTGGTGGGTTTTTTTGGTGGAGAGAAATTATGAAAAACTAGCAGAAATTATCTAGGGTGAATTATTACTTCTTTTAAAATAAGCCTCACTAACCAACTTTCGCTTCTGCACATTTTTGCTAGTAGTCTCAAAATACAGAATTTACTGCAAGTTTTTTAAAAGTTACTGTTAATTCTACTGGTTTCTTACTTTCTTTGGATTGGTGAAAAGTGAGTGAACTGTGCAGAACTGAATCCACAGTACTACACCCAAACGCACCAAACTGCCAGGCAGCCTTTCCTATTTCGCAATTAAGACAAGTCTCTTACGGCTGTATCTTCGCTACAAGGCAAGTGCACCATAACACGAAATAACAGCACTGCAGGGAGCCTCGGCTGCTAGCACTTTTTCAAAGGTTTCAAACTGACTTAATTACAACAAAATTCCCAGTTTAGGCAGAGATTAATGGCTTTGCAGGTGGCAGAGCAGTTCTAAGCAATTTTTCATAGATAGCAGAACGGTTCCTGCTGTCAGGCATGGCGTGCCACCAGCTGCCATTTGTAATGGCACCAGCTACCTTGCACCGCCCGGCCCCGAAACGCGGCTGTTCAAACGAGGAGCCAAGCGGCCAGCCCAAGGCCTGGCCCTCACCCGGCTCAGTTCACACCTGTCCCACCGGAGGCTCGGCCCCTGCCGCCGGAGCTGCGGCCTACCCAGCGGGTCTGTCAGCGGGGCCTGCCCGAGCGGCCTG